>OX422140.1:303380330-304580330 GCA_949129095.1 Volucella bombylans
CACATTAGGTTATTAAAACTTAGTAAGGGCAATAAAGATATCGATGACAAAACTCTTGTTTTCAAGGCAGTTCAAATATATAACGACACTGTGCACTCTAGCACAAAATACAAACCAAACGATCTCTTACATTCTACTCTTAGTGCTTCAGAGTGGGAGGATCTGAAGAGGCGAGTTCATTCAGAAAAGGAAAAACGAATAAACAATACATTATAAAAAATACATTTGATCTTAGAATGTAGTCCGAAGCACGCGTGAGATCGAACAGAAGTGACGCTTAGTAACGCTAAAACAAGCAGACAAACAACCAGCGGTAAATTGCGCGCGCTTTTCTTAAACGTGGCTTGGTTGCTAACCGATGCTCCAAATTATAGGAAAGCTGCGCTCCAACTTTATCTTCGCAGAAGATGAAGGTGGAGAGCAACTTGTTTTCGAAAAGCACCCACACTTGGTTGTTTGTCTCAAAATGTGGCTCAAAAGCTTCTACTTCCGCATTAAAGGGAGGTTGTGGGAGCACACTCCAACATCTAACACCTCCCCACCAACAGTTTTTTGGTCTCAAAAAAAAAATTATTTATAGCTATAACTTCACTTCTGTTTTACATCACTTTGTTTTTGCTTTTACAAATTGTTCATATTTGTACAAGTTAATTGACTTCAATTTCTCTTTATCACTTATTTCTAATAACTCTTTTCATTAATATTTGCGAACTATTATTTCAATATTTTAATACATTTAAATTATCTCATCTATGGGTTACAATCAATTATTAGTATTTGTACTCGCTATTTGTTCTCTATTTTGTTTATTTCTTAGTATTATTATTATTTTTATTTTTTATTTTTTAAACAGCGTTTATCTATTTGCATGAACATCCAATCTACTCGTAATTTCTAGTGTGGCTCAAAAGCTTCTACTTCCGCATTAAAGGGAGGTTGTGGGAGCACACTCCAACATATAACAATATCCATACATATAGTCACTAGTAAAAAAAAAACATACTCACGTTGCATATTTTGTCTATCAGTATAATGCATAAAACGAAAAATATATATACATTGTTTATAAATAAAAAAAAGCATTCATACCTATTAACTAAGGTATTAAATAAATAATGCAAAACAAAAAGATATAAATGTTTTCTTAAGTTGAAAGCTAAAAAGAATAAGGAATATTTAGGTTATTTTCAAAATATTTCTTCATGTACATAAATCATGTAGTATATTGTAAGTTAAAATATAATAATAGTTATATAGAATATAGAATATATAGAATATTGTAAAAAAATAAATAAGCATTTACATAATAAATAAATTAAGTACTTGCAATTAAAGCGTAAAAATCATAAAGTAATCTTTGTATAAATAGCATTAAAATAAACATACTCACAAATATATATATAAATATTTATGTACAAAAAAAATATGTAATGGCAATTAAAAAAAAAAAAAAAAAACTAACAAAATGTATGTATGTACGTAATATATTACAACCGAAAAAGAAAAATAGCGCGTATACGACACAGAATCTATTACATTCAAAAGCAGTACATGATGCTTATACCTCTGACCATCATATGACTATGAACATTCACATCCATGTGCTGTCGGGAGGAGTCACATGTTTACAACTATGTAGGCTGTACCGTTCTTGGCAACAGAAAGAAAAAGCCAAGCCATGTATTGTCAAACGGTATTAGAACAGATGCAGCTGTCCATAGACAATTCCATCACTTGTTTACAGCTATGCAGACTGTACCGTTCTTAGCAACAGAAAGAAAAAGCCAAGCCATGTATTGTCAAACGGTATTAGAACAGATGCAGCTGTCCATAGACAATTTCTCTTTGTTGTTTTGTACGCTGCATGTAAGCCCAACAACAACGCTCTGTTTACAGCACGATATATTCTTTTGTCTATAACAAGCTGCTCCGCTATTTTTCTTTTTCTTTTCATCTTTTCCTAAGAGTACTGTTAGGAATATTGTGAAGAATAGTTTTCATTTTATGTTAAAGTTGTTTTAAGTATTCACTCGATGTTTGGACTCAATTGAATAAAGAGCTCTCATCAAGAAAAATTGTTGGTGTTTAATTTTTCTGGGGACCACGAATGGCTCCCACACATATAACTCATGGGGCCAGTAAGTTAGAATAAGATTATTAGTAAGTAATTTAATCTAATTTTTAAGCATTTTTTGTTTAGCATATAAGAGTAATTTAAGTTAAAAAAATAAAAATGCATAAAAAACTGAAAAACATGCGGCGTCGGTCATCGAAGCGTGGGATATGGGTTACGGGTACGATCCCAGGTCAAACTTGGAACTTTTGTCTTTTTTGGTTTTTTCTACTCCAATTGTTATCAAAACAAAACCAAAAAGTAATTAATCAAATCACGTGATGGATGGTGGAGAGCACTCCGCTCTTCCAATAACGGGAGTTTCAAAAGGCAACAATACAGTTGCCGGTGCCGTGGCGAAAGCCATTAAAAGTAGGAAGAGGTTGCAAACCGCTCCTAACCTAACGAAAAAGATAATAAGTGCCGTGTTAAAATCTAAAGGAGATAAAGTTGAGGTCCAGTATGACGGGGCAATAACAACTTTGCCTCTCTAGCGTCATCTGAGTCGGAAGACGAAGATGAAGAAATAAAAAGTATTACCAGCAGCATACTAAATCTGGAAGAAGAAGTGCTTGCTATTAAGCAAAAACAAACTGCGCGCAGGCAGAAGTAGCAATCAAAAGTAGATACCTCCCAACAGCAAAAGCTACAAGAGCAGAAACCAAAAATGCAGCAAACAATACAGCAGCACCAGAAATAACAGCGGCAGCAGAAACAGCAACAGCTGAAACCACAGCAGCTGAAAAAACAGCAAGAGCAAAAACAATAGCAGCAGCAGCAACAACAAAAGCAACAGCAGCAACAACAACAGCAGCAGCAGAAGAAGAAGAAGGAGAAGGTGCCTCCTATCAACACCTATAAATTAGAAACCAAGGACCTGTGTAAGTTGGTCATTGGTAATAATTTTAATATTAAGCAACTGGGGAATGATCGCCATGCCATCCACTGTAATACAGTGGAGGGCTACACGAAAGTAAAAGAGCTCCTAAAGGAAACGACGACACTACTCATACACACCGAAGTGTGAAAGGCGGCAATCGATGCTGCTGAAGGGATTGGAACCGTCTTCTGATTCTGAGGAGATCCTGGCAGCAGAAGGTGGAGGTCAAACGTTCACCTATTAGGTTTCAAACAACAGCCGTCACGTTCCAAATTTCCTACGCCCAAATGGCGTCAGGTAGGGGGCTACGGTACAGCAAGCGACTGTTGCTTCTCCGGCGCCAATGCCGAGAACAACGGAAGCTGCATGGCCATGGCCAAGCTGCTGGCCATCTTGCTCGCAATCCAAGGGCAGATGGCTCAGCTGCAGCAGCAAGTGCGAGAACAGGCCAAGCGGGTGGACCAGATCTACGCGCTGCTGCCGGGCCTAACGAACACATGTCGTAATGGGTACGCACATGGTGGAGGAAGGTCCTTACGGTGAATGTTAATTCACTGATTAGGATCGGACGAAGAGCCGCGATATTTTAATTGCTACAAGACCAAACTGCGGATGTGCTCTTAGCTAGCGAAACCAAGCTAACCGATAAGCATTAACTGGAATACAATAATTATATTGTGAGAAGAAGAAATCGGCCCAGATCCAAACGTGGAGGCGGGGTCGCGTTCTTCATTAAAGAAGGTATAAAATTTCACAGAGTGTGCAAGGGTGTTGCAGGCAGTCGTCATTTACATACCGCTCCGCAGTGGAAAACGGCTGTACTTGTTTATGCACCTGAGGCTTCACAATCCACTTTATTCATAGCAGAGCTCGACACGCTTTTTCGACTTCTGAGACTGTAATCGGAGTAGAATTATTTTATAATCGGCGGGGATTTCAGTGCTAAGCACAGAGTTTGGGGAAATAATTTGCCAAATACTAGAGGGAACCTACTACTCATCAGCACGATGTCCTGTACAGACTCGGTCTTAAAGCGACGGATAACCCGTCTTTTCCCAGAGGCGGGTCTTATTTGGATCTACTGCTGTACGAGGAACGTATACGACTGACAGGTACGAATATACAAACGCTAAACAGTCTGCGTACATTCGTGTATGACAGCGACCATTGCGGTACCCCAGCCTCACTAATGAGGCAGAGCTGACCAATCTGTTTTCTCTGTAAACAGCGATGGCCGGCTTACATAGGTTTAGGTTAACATTTAAGAAACATAAACATATATCAGTGTATACAAAGGTGTATACTGATATATGTATATGATTGTGTATAACGTCTATGTGTGTTTATGTGTGTATTGTACATTTAGTTTAGGTAGGCTAAGGTTTATTTTAAGTTAGATACTAAGTTTTTATTAAAAATAAAAAATTATGTCCATATGCTAAGTTTTGTTAACAAATTTTTTTCTTAGCTTTAAGTATACAAAGTAAATAGTTCTAAGAAAATGTAAATGAAGTCGAAAGACATAGTTATAAGAATTTAGAGTAGCTTAGAGTGCCTGTGTGGGGCCAGTAAGTTAGTGTAAGATTATTAAGTAATTGTAAGCTAGCATTTAAGCATTTTTTGTTAGAATGTAAGAGTTAGTGTTAAGAAAATAAAATGCATATAAAACTAAAACTAAACTAAAACTAGCGACCATTGCGGTTTTAGCAGCGAAATTACAGTTCTCAACGAAATTGCGGAATTGGAGGAGTTTGTCCAAAGATATTCTTACAATTAGGACTCCTCTTACAGTAAGACTCTATGGACATGCTTCTCCGCAACCTTGACAATACCGTGGTATCGACGTACGACTAACGAAGACCTGTTCCGCAATCCTACTATTGACACACTGTAGAATTTCTGTAAGTTTGTATTTGAACAACAAGGTTCGGGTTGTAAACACCAGCAACCAGAATATGTTTCCACAAATAAATAAACTGTTTCGGTGAAAAACTCAAAACGATCTTCAGTGTCTTAAAAGAGCCCGGAAAACAGACAACGAACGGTTACTGACAATAGCAGGTATTGATCCAAATGCTGACGACTTCTTTGTGATCGAGAATCCACAGGAGAAGGTTGAGGCCATAGGGGCGACTTTCCAGGAAGTATAGAAGGCCAATGATACCATTGGCCTAATTGTGACGTGGATAATCGCGACACAATCAGGGCTAAGAAGTCAGTGGGGCCGATAATATACCGAACATCGTTCTTCGAGTTCTTCCTCTAGAAGCGATGGACATTTACACCATCCTGTTTAATAATGCAATGAATAATGCATATTGTCCAGCGCATTGGAATACGGCGGTGCTTCAACCTATCCCCTGAAAGGGAAAGGATATATCCAATCCGGGGAATCTCCGGTCGATAAGTTTCCTTCCGAATATGAGGAAGATTTTTGCAAGGTTAAGCTCTGACTAGGTGGATTGAGGACAAACATATAGTTCCGGATAATCAATTCGGTTTTAAGGTGGGACATAATATCTCACATGCCGCGTTTAAACTGGTGTCCCATATCCATTGGAATAATGGCAAAAACCAATGTACTGGTGTCTGCCTTGTTGACTTAGAGAAGGCCTTCGACACCGTATGGTTAGAGATTCTTTTCTATAAGCAGACTGGGTTGGGGATCAGTGCACCACTCTTGTACATTCTTTATAATATGCTAACGAACAAATGTCTCTTGTGTTTTACTTAGGTACCTGACTTGGGCGCTTAAGCCTACGTCTTCACACAAGATATCAAAAAAATGCGTTGATAAGCGCCCTTCGAGTAGTACAAGTACTACCACCAGTACCAGATTCGTGTGTAAGGCACGAACTTCTCCTTTGGTGAAGGGTCGAGGGCTATCTAATACCTCCGCCATTCTGTGGGTCATTCCACCCGGTTGCAATGCAACTCCACATCGAGCAAGCCAGATGGTTCTATAGTAATCCCATAGTTGAGCACAGATTGTAGCAAAACTGTAATGTACGGATTGTACGATATCGATCCTCAGTTGGTGAAAACTGAACTTATTAAAGTAGGACTAAAATGCCTAGAAGTTAAAAAAATAACAAAAAAGTATGAACACTTGACAGACTTCATATTCCTTGTTTCGTTTGAAATCGGTATGGTCAAGTTAAGTGACTTAAAGAAAAATGTTCGAGCTCTATTTCATAATGAAGTAAAATGGAATTACCAACGCAAGCAGAAGGGTAAGCTCACACAATGCCAAAACTGCCAAATGTTTGGACACGGCGAAAAAAATTGTCATGTTAAAATTTATTGTGCATCATGTGCTGGGTCACATATAACTTCTTATTACACCAGCCACAATCAACACAATGCAATGGGAAACATAAAGCAATTGATTCTTCATGTGAAAGCAGAACGAAATACATCGAAGTACGGCAATTGTCAGAGAAAAAAATTTCTGAAACGAAAGCTCGTAATAGAACCTTTGCTGATGTACAGCTGAAATCTGTAAAACAAAAACCTGTTTTACTAAGTTCTCTCACAGATTTTCCAACTATAGAATCAGTTCGCCGCAAAACGCATATTTCTTCTGCTACACACTCTTCGTCATTGCCTCTCCAAACTTGGCCCATCAACAATGCATCAACCAGCATCAACAACATCAACAACGTCAACAACAACAACAGTATCAACAAATCCGATTTATTGTCCATAGATGAACTCAATTGTTTAACTTTAGAAATGATAACTAAACTCTCTCAATGTAATACTAAAATAGACAAATTTAATGTAATTTCTCAACTAGCTATAAAATTTTTGTATTTCAATGGCAAGTAATACATACATAAACATTGTTACCTGGAACGCAAGAGGCATTCGTAAAAAGTATTTAGAGTTTATCAACTTTTTGCATTGCAACAATGTTGATGTAGCTCTTGTTGCTGAGACGTGGTTGCGATCAAACGCTAAATTATCTACATCTGTATACAAATGCTACCGTGTTGACAGAACTAGACGCAGAGGTGGTGGGGTTGCAATTTTAATTAAGCGATCTATACAGCACTCGCTCTTACCTCTTATAAACACAACTTGTGTTGAAAATGTAGGGATAGAAGTTAACCTTGTCAACAACCAATCGGTTAAAATTTATTGTGTTTACTATTCTGGTGGTGTGGCGTCTGAAACTAACTTCATCCCAAGGAAATTACATGTTGGGAGGTGACCTTAACTGCAGACACAGAAACTGGGGCTGTAGTCGGGCAAACGCTTATGGTAGCATACTTTCTAGTCTTTCTTTTATTTTTCATTATGCTACTCGCATTTTGTTTCCACCTAGTCCCACGTTTGTCCCTTCGTCTTCACGTGGTAGTCGCTAGGTGTTAGATTTTTTTGTTACAAATTGTCCCAACTATATATCCAATACGGTTAGCAAAAGTGAGCTTAACTCTGATCATAATCCCGTATTCTGTCAACTTCTAAATTCTGGGCAAATAAAAACCCAGCATATTCTGGATATAAAAAGTACAAATTGGCATCTTTTTCAGAGGATCATTAAAGCAAATTTACGTGATGTTCCCATCTGCCTGGAAAACGCCATCAATATTGAAGATGTTGATCACTCTATTGAAATGTTTACTAACTTATTTGTTTGTGCGGCTAATGATTCTGGGAAAAAACGAATCTCAAGTGTATATAAAACCTGTTAATAAAAAATGTTTTTAAGTAAACAACCAAAATATAAGATAAAAATGAGATTTATTATTCATATTTCACAAACGAATTAAAATGCGCTTTGTGTGCTAACTCGGTGGATAAACGGAAAGAAGTGAAGTACAAGAATAAAAGAATAAAAGATGAGTAGCCTGCAAACACAAACACTCATGCGCCTTGTGCTCTCTCACACATATGTAGATCATGAACACATTCACATTGGATTCTTATCTCTTATTTTTTCAACACCCTTCCTCAATGTGAACGTGTTTTACAATGTTAATTACATTTTATATTAATTAATTTAAATTCATTAAATTTACAAAATGACAATTTTGCGCGATAGTTTAGCTTCATGTCCATCGTAGCTGCTAGGTAGCGCAATACATATTTCACACCTGTGACATGTTCACTATGCGGATTGTTGTTTCGTTGCGCCAGCTTTACAACTGAATGGTATACGTCTGGTCTTGATGTTAACGCTAACCCTATCAACTCGCCAATAAGTGATTGATCTTCAGCCACGCAACTTTCGCTATCGCACGCCACTTGGAAACCTGCATCCAAAGGCGTTGCTGCATATCTGCACTGTTGCCTGCTGTAACGCTCTAACATATCTTTTATGTACAGCATCTGGTTCATAGAAATATCACCAACGACTCCATCACGCTTAATCTGCATGCCCAAGAACATCTGCAATGGACCCTTGTCGACACATTCGAACTTCATTGCAATCTTTGACTTGATTTGCATAAGGTTTGTCTCGTTCTGGCACGCTATAATTAAGTCATCTACATAAATTAGTATCAAACAAAGATTACCTTCTATGTCCTGCTGGTACAGACATGGCTCGTTCTGGCACGGAGTAAGCCCAATTTCAAATAAAGCTGAGTTCAACTTGGAGTTCCACTCCCTTCCTGCTTGTTTCAAGCCGTATATCGCCTTGTTGAGTTTTAACACTTTATGTGCACACGTACTATCTATGTATCCCTCAGGCTGCTTGATATAAACTAAGTCGTAGGTACTGACATATATAGGTACGTATATTTTGAACATTGGCTTTCTTACCGCTCAACGCCTCAAACGGAGTCATACCAACCAAGGCTGATGTTGGCGATCTGTTACGTATATAGCACTCCTGTAAAAAATCATCAAAACGCTTGTTAATATACTCACGCCCGTTGTCGCTGCGTATGGTCTTTATCTTGCACCCGGTCTGGCGTTCTGCCATGTTCTTAAACAGCAAAAATTTTTCAAATACTTCGTCCTTTGACTTCAGGAAGTAGGTGAATATCCGCCGAGACATGTCATCGATGAAAGTAATAAAATACGATGACCCACCAAGAGATCGCTTCTCAAACGGCCCACATACATCTGTATGTACAAGTTCCAATTGACGCTTTGATCGATTTGTCGACGCAGTTGGAAATGGTTGTGTATGTATTTTACTCTTCATGCATGTCCTGCACTGTAAACTTTCTGATAAATCCACATTTTCTATACCAAGCACCATCTTATTTTTGACAAGATTCTTCAAACTGGCATAATTTAAATGTCCATATCTGTTATGCCACATTGCTGCACTAGGCTGAGTAGCACCAAAACAAAAATTGCGTTTGCTCTCGAACACAAAGAGTTTATTTTTTTTCTGCGCTTTTAATATCTGCACTCCTTGTTGACGTACAAACGCATACTTTCTATCGAAAAACACAGTGCAACCCCTTTCAACAGCTCGACTGACAGACACAAAGTTTCCCCTCATACCAGGAACATACAAAACACTTTCCAACTTTAATTCACACATATCGGTTTGAAGTATGACGTCCAGACACCATCTGGATTTTTCCATATCGTGCTTATCTGCAGCTGCAAGAACAGTAAACGATCGCTGTTGATGAGTTTTCGATGTTTCTTCTTTACCCTTGTTTTTGCATTGATTCTTGTAATGGCCACGCAGACCACATTTGAAACACATAATATCTTTTTTACGTGTCGTCTTTGTATTAACATGAAATGCTTTTTGCTCGCTGCTATTTGTTGGTTTTTCTTCATTCCCTTTTCGCTCACCTATCCCTAGCAATTTTATCTTTAAAATTTCTAGTGACGGCAAGCTGTCACGCGTTTTCATAGCCATGACGAAATTCTCGTACTGCTTTGGCAGACTTGATAGCAATATTATTACCACCAGCTCCTCCCTTAGCTTAATATCCACTTCAGCAAGTTTGTCAATTGTCGAGCAAAAGGTATTGATATAATCGGACATAATTTCCCCATCTGCCATCTGTAAGCTAAGCAACTTCTTGTATAGGCGATACTTTTCTTACTGGCCCGCTCGGTTGATACACATTCTTGAGCTTTTTCTAAGCACTCGCTGCAGTCTTGCTTTGCTTGAGATAACATAACCGTGATGGCTTCATGCTCAAAGTTATAGTTGCCAACGCCTTTTCGTCGAGTACATCCCACTTTTCTGTGTCTTCCAACGGCCGCACTCCCTCTATCACCTTCCACTCCTCTGCGTAAACCAGCACGCTGCGCATTTGAATGCTCCAGGTGTCATAGTTACCTTCATCTAGCTTCTCGATCTGGTATATAGAACTCATGTTGACAGCGCACAATACCACGTAAATCCCGTATTCTAATTTACCGACAAATTACTTAAAACACGTGTGACCCTCGTCCTAGGCCCATAACCTTTTAATAAAAAATGTTTTTAAGTAAACAACCAAAATATAAAATACAAATGAGATTTATTATTCATACGAGTATTTCACAAACGAATTAAAATGCGCTTTGTGTGCTAACTCGGTGGATAAACGGAAAGAAGTGAAGTACAGGAACAAAAGAATAAAAGAATAAAAGATGAGTAGCCTGCAAACACAAACACTCATGCGCCTTGTGCTCTCTTGCACATATGTAGATCATGAACACATTCACATTGGATTATTATCTCTTATTTTTTCAACAAAACCCCTACTTTCACACCATTTATACTTAACTTAATAAAAATTAGGAACATACAGAAAAGGAACTGGCAAAGATTCCGACACCCTAACTTCCAGAAGTATGTCCGATCTCTCAATAATTTGATTATAAAACTTATTGCTAGTCAACGAAATGTTGAATGGAACTGCAAGCTTAGCGCTTTGGACAAATCTGGGAAGCCGTTCTGGAACATTATGCGGGTGTTGAAAAACAAGCATCGAAATATTCTAGGGTTAATAAGCCCATCCCCTATCTGATGAGTAAAAAGCCAAGGCTCTGGCAGATGTTTTTATAAAAAATCATGAAATTGCCTCAAACCTAAGGTAGATTCACAAATTGCAAACTTCGACGCTTCAAGCTGTATGACTCCACCAAATATTTATGTTTCTGAAAATAAGGTTGCACTGTTGATAAAAAATCTTAAAACGAGAAAAGGTCTAGGCCTTGATCTAATTAAAAATATTTTCCTCAAACATCTTCCCAAGGTAGGTATAAAATATATTACATTTATTTTCAACTCTTGCCTAATGCTCCTATATTTTCCGGATATTTAGAAAAAGGCCAAAATTGTTCCAGTTCTCAAATCTGGTAAACCTCCGGAAAACGCCGAGAGATATAGGCCAATAAGTTTACTTAGTCCACTTAGTAAGATGCTTGAAAAAATTATCAAGGAACAATTAATGAATGTAATTTCTGAGAGCAATATTTTACCTAATGAACAATTTGGTTTTAGGCAAAATCATAACACTATTCACCAAGTGATAAGAATAAACAATATTGTCAAAACAAATCGTGATCAAGGAAAATCAGCAGGAATAATACTGCTAGATATCGAAAACGCCTTTGACACTGTCTGGCATAATGGTTTGTTATACAAATTATTAAATTATTGCCCTCGCTTTCTTTATCTGTGCAAAATTGTTCGAAGTTTTCTGAAAAATCGTGTATTTCAAGTTCATGTCAATTGTTCTGTCTCCGGTTTTTTTTTGATGTCAAATGTTCCGCAAGGCTCAGTTCTTGGTCCTTTATTGTATATTTTGTTTACGACCGACTCTCCTGTATTATCAAACTTTAAAGTCGCAATGTTTGCCGATGACATTGCTATACTCTCATCTCATCAATTTTCTCTCAACATTGAGAGAAATTTAAATGATGCGACAGAAGTAGTAAGTGAATATTTTAAAAAATGGAAAATTAAACAGAATTCTACGAAGGTGAAGGCTATCTTTTTTAACCAAAAAAAAAAACACTTGCTACCTTCCAGGGAGCAGCCTCAGTGTCTGCAATACGAATATTAATTGGGAAAGTTCGGTTAAGTACTTAGGCATAAATCTGAATTCGAAATTAATTTTTAAGGACCACATAAACCACACAATCAAAAAAGTGAACATTGCCATAAAAATGCTTTATCCGTTTATAAATCGAAAATCTCATCTTTCAGAAGACAACAAACTGATTATTTATAAGGTAATTATCCAAGCATTTATATGCTATGGCTGTTAAGTATGGGGTCAATCTGCCAAATGTCATTTGAAAAAACTGCAAATCGCTTAAAATAAAGTACTCAAAATGATGCTTAACCTTCCATGGCAATACTCAAATGTTCAACTGCATCAAAAAGCGAATGTCGAATTGATTAGCGAAAGAGTTGCCAAGCTTACTTCTAATTTTGTGGATAAATGTTCCACTGCAGAAAATCCTCTTGTTAAATGTTTATCTACGCAGCATCCAAACTAAGCTCTTATTTTCTATATTTTCTATGTTTTCTATGTTTGTATAGATTATATTATTTATTGTGCACACTTTTGCTGCATATTTATGTTTACTTATTTATTTATTACTTATTTGTTTATATATATTTATTAATTTATTAGTTAATTTATTTATTTATCTTTTTATGTATTTACTTATTTATCTATTTATTTATTTATTAATTTATTAGCTTATTTACCTATTTATTTATTTATTTATTTATTTGTTTACTTTTTTATACTTATTTATTAATCTATTTATTTATTTATGTATTTATTTATTTGTTAATTTATTTATTTATTAATTTATTTGCTCTCTTTCACCATTGAGAAGAACATCTCATTCCAATTCCATTTGTATGTATTACTTGCCATTGAATTATTATCAACAATTGTTTTAACTTTTCCGACTTACCAACTCATATATATATACATATTCTTATTATTATTATTATTATTTTTTTTGTCTTTAAAGAAAAGGTTTTTCTCGCTTTTCCTTTTGTAAAAAATTTTAATTTAACTACACCTTATTTCAAATTTTGTTAATAATGTTTAAGATAAAAGATAATTAATTATCGTATATCTTCACAAATATAAACGTAAGCCAAACTTATAAAGAAAATTCTTGCGAAATAAATATATATGTTATGTTATGTTATGAACAGAACGCCTCTTGAGTCCCCAGTCAGATCGCAAAATGCGCCTTACCTGGCCTACAGCACTCAGCATGTTCGAACCAGGTGAGGCATGAAGTTCATACACTCACACATCGTTATGCCCAGATATGTGACCTCAGTCGCACATCTAATGCCAACGCAGGAGCCCGACGTCTTACATTCAATTTGCCGTTGAGCTTCATTGAAACAGTCTTATCCTGCAACACACTTACCCCAACGCTTCCTCGCCATTCAGCAACGACTGCTAGAGCTCTTTCTCCTAATACCTCGATTTCGGCCCTAGACTGGCCTTCAAAGATGAGTAGCAGGTCATCTGCGTAGACGCAGCAGCCAAAGAGCTCGTTTCGTCGCCGCAAGAGTGGATCCATCATCAGGTTCCACATAAAAGGACCACAGATGGACCCCTGGGAGCAACCTCTCTCAACATTAATTGAGACGTTGTCGTGCGTACTTATCACACTCGCTTTTCTGTCGTTAAAGTAGCTTCTCCAGAGCCCAATTTCCCGACAGCTCAATTCCTGCAACCTGGTTACTATTTTCTGCCAATTCAGGTTATCAAAGGCACCTTTAAAATCAATAAAGATGCCTATAGCCACACTGGCCCTGCTTCTGAGGACTCTGTATTTTAGGAAAGACCATGCATCCTCGACACACTTGCCTCTTGTTAAGCCGAATTGGAAGGGGGACATTGGTGCCGCCATGCTCTCCGAAACCCTTTCCACCATAACCCTCTGCAGCACTTTTCCTAGTACCGGAAGCAGGCTGATGCCCCGATAAGATTTAGGGCCAGACCTACTCTTATCGGTGAACTTCAGGAGCACAACCACCCTTGCGACCTTCCAATTCTTAGGGAAGTAGCTGCAAGCAATACATTTGCTATAAAGACCAAGCAAGTATTCTGAGGCCGCCTTCCAGATGGCTCTCACCATCTCTCCCGTCATTCCAACAGCTCCAGGAGATCTCCTGCAGCGAAGAAGTGAAATACCATACTCGATTTTTTCAGTCCTTAACCTCGGAGGGACCGGAGGCTCTTCATATGACGAGTTCTCAAAGCGCTCCTCTCTCGAGAAGAACTGACCAAGCAATACAGTAAGGCAATCTTTCCATGTGGATAAAACCGTATTATCCACACGTATGCCTTCAATATCAGCAGTCTTTTTAGTATTACGGAAAATCTTATAGAGTTTGCCCCAGGGATCATCTCTATTATTAGAGGTAAAGTTTCTCCAGTGAGACTCCTTTGTGCTGACAATGAGACGCTTACACTCAGCGAGCCCTTGCCGAAAGGAAATGCCCAGCTGAGCCAGGTTCTCAGCGTTAGCCACCCTAGCCCTTTGGAATCACTTCCTTAGGTTTCTGGCAACCGTTCGCTTTTCTGTCAGACAGCGGTTCCACCAACATACCCTTTTTTGATTCGCCCTACGGCTCCTCTCAAAGAGTTCGTCGTTAACCCGTAAAATTATTCTTCGTGCTATTCGTAATAAAGTTATCGGTCAGGCTAATGAGGTGGCGAATATGTACAGTACTCCTTTAATTTGGAATGAAATTAAACAAAATTTGATTGTGCATTATTCAGATAAACGCAATGAAACAAGTTTAATAAGTTTAGACAAAACCGCGAAACTGTTGATGTATTCTATTCTAAAATAATAGAAATATTATCTGCTATGATGAATCATGTAAAAGTACATGAAACTGATAGCAACGTCATCATTTCAAAACAGAAATTATATGAAGAGATGTGTCTCAACACTTTTCTCTCGGGACTTAGAGAACCGCTTGGGTCAACTAGCTTGGGCCTTAAATGTTTACCTTAAAGAGCAAAACTCCACAAACTTTCGCAATCCCTATAATTTTCACGGACAGACATTTGGAACAGGAAATTTTATAGAAATCAGCCCCTCAGTATAACAAACAACAGTTTTCAACTAATACATTTGCTCCAAATCAAAATCATCTCTTTCCAAGTATATTTCATGTACCCGTTAGATATCAGCAATATCCAGATCGTCAACAGGTTTCTAGCAATCCCCCAACCTTTTCTAAACATAATTTCTCTAATTTTGACCAACGAACTAACCTGAGGTTCACAAAAAATGTTCCTTCTACTTATGTTCAAAACCAGGCCTCTAATCAAACCAGAAATTACCGTCCAGAACCCATGGATATTGCGAGTGGAAGTACAAATAGAAGTATAGAAGTAGCTTCAATAACAATTCAAATTTTCTACATAATATAGAGTCCCTACCGAGAAAATAGTACAAGTCATCAACCATGTCCACAATCACCTGAAGATATTTATCAAAACGAAATAGATGACATAAATTTTCCTATACTTGCCTCGGAGAAGCAATAGGCTACCTTGACATCAACATCTTCAACAGCAACTTATTACTATATACGAGTATATTAGTAGAAAGTTTAAATAAATCACCACTCAAATTCCTGATAGACCAGGGAAGTAATAGATCGTTCATTTGTTCAAATTCTGCAAAAAACCTAAGTTTAGAACTAAGAGACCCAGTCGAAATCAAAACCGTTTTTGACACCAAAATAATTAATCAGCAAGTAACCTTGCGTGGTCTCTCAGAGTTCAAAACTAATAAACCTCTTTCGTTGTTAATCTTTAACTTCCATAACTATTTTGATGGTCTCATAGGTACCGACATTTTAAAAAATCTAGGAATGAAAGTCGATTTGAAGAATTCCATCTTGGAAAACGACAACGTAAAGATACCTTTAAGATTCAAGCCAAACGTGATGTCCAAAACATTTGTCGTCCCTGGGATGAACAAAATTATTGCACGTCTTCCGGTTGATGTTGAATTTGGTGATGTTTATGTTAGGCCGATTTTAATAAAACCAGACCTCTTTGCATCTGAGGGTGTTTAAAAAACTACCAAGTGGCATTCCTACATGGAAGTAGTAAATGTATCCAAATCTACACAGCTTTTCGCTATTGAACAGCCAATAACTACAATTTCCCTAAACACGCACAATGTCACTGAGATACACAATTTGTCAATATATAACGAACTAGAAATGGGAAATCAAGAAGTAACTGATTTAATTCGAATTCAACATCTTAATTCGGCAGAACGAAAGGCTATTACCACTCTGAGTAAGAAATTCCATATATTTTTCAAGGTAAAGGACAAACTTTCATCTTCAAGCGAAATAAAACACCAAATAAAAACCAAAGATGAAATCCCAATATATGCTAAAAGTTATAGATACCCGCATGTCCTTAAAAACGAAGTGCAAAATCAGATATGTAGATGCTCGACGAGGGTATCATACAGATGCGAGCAACGTTGCAATCGGCGCAGTGTTATCACAAGGCCCAATTGGAACAGACAAACCGGTTTATTATGCAAGCCGTAACTTGTCCAAATCCGAACAAATTTACAGCACCATAGAGAGAGAACTTTTAGCTATAGTTTAGCCTGTGAAATATTTTCGACCATATCTATATGGTAGAAAATTCAATATCATCACAGACCACAAACCACTTACTTGGCTGTTCTCCCTAAAAGAGCCTAACTCCAAGTTGATACGTTGGCGACTGTATCTTGAAGCATATGATTATCAGATAGCTTACAGAAGTGGCAAGATAAATTCAAATGCCGATGCCTTGTCTCGAATTGAAATAAATTTGAATGAAGGTGAGAACATCAGCCTTGAAAATGTAGACGAAATTTCAATGGCAAATAATATAGACGAATCGGAAGCCATTGATATAATTCATTCTGCTGAAGAGAACATCGATGATGGTATACCAATTTCCGAAAGACCGATCAATGAATTTTCCAATCAGATTATTCTTACGGAGAATCCACATTATTCAAATCTTCACTCGACCCTTAGCATTTCATTTAAAAGAAAAAAAAGAATTAAACTAGAAAGTAAAAACATCACTAATGAAACGGAAATTATACAAATCCTGCGAAATTATATGAGTACAAATAATTTACGTTTAAAACTCATTAAAAGCAACATTCTTTTACAGGATGTAACTCAATCTGATGAACAGGAAAGGGTGGTCAGATCCTACCACGATTCCTCTAACCATAGAGGAATAAACGAGAGTCTGGCTCACATTAGAAGAACTTATTACTTCCCTAACATAAAAAATATTATTACTCGTGTTATTAACAACTGTCAGATCTGTCAAAAATTTAAATATGAACGTATTACAGAGCCTTTGAAATTTGAGATAACAGAAACACCTGAAAGACCTTTATAAATTTTACATTTAGACATATATTCAATACACAAAGAACATTTTCTAACGATAATAGACAAGTTTTCCAGATTCGCTAGTGTGTATTTGTTATTTTGGTGGGGGCAAACGCCCCCATTTATTCGGCTTAATACAAGCTATAACTTACAAATTAAACTTAAACTAAAACTTAAAACTAAGGTTGGTTGGAGTTGTGAAGGAGAACGGATTTAAGGTAGGGAGTGGTGCGGTGGAAGTCAAAACGGCGCTGAATGCCTTCAATTCTCGAGATATGAACACGATGATATGGGGACCATACTTGACTGGCGTACTCTAGGAGGGGGGCGAACAAAGGTAATATAGAGGGACCTGGTCACGTATGGGTTGGTGAATTCTTTGGACCACCGTTTTACAAAACCTAGTGCAGATTTGGCTTTGAGGATTATCTCATCCATATGTAAATGGAAGTTGAGCTCGCTATCACACAAAATGACGAGGTCACGAAGAGATTGTACGGAGGAGACAGGTAGGTTATGGAGAAGAAAGAGTCGGGGAGGAGATTGGTTCCGCTTATGTGAGAAGGTGATGGATTGGCATTTAGCGATGTTAAGTTCCAAAGAATTTTTGAGGCACCAGATCGAAAAACTATCAAGATCTTGTTGAAGGAGGAAAGAGTCATGGAGAGAGGAAATGGTTTTGAAAAATTTGGCATCGTCGGCGTAAAGGGAGACATACGAGTGTTTGATGATCATATCGAGATCATTTATGGTTAATATAAAAAGAAGGGGACTGAGATGGCTGCCTTGTGGAACTCCAGAGGTGGCCAAAAATGGAGCGGAGTGGGCTGACCTAAAACGTACACTGTAAAAACGGTTTTCGAGGTAAGAGGATATCCATTTCAACAGTATGGGTTTAAAGCCAAGGGCAGACAATTTGAAGAGTATTAATCGATATGGGAGATTTTATAAGGCTTTGCTAAAATCGGTTGCAACTACATCGACTTCGTTGCCATTCTCTAGGGCCGAGAGGGAAAAGGATACGAATTCAACGAGATTTGTGGTGGTTGACCTACCCTTTAGGAAGCCATGTTGTCTAGGGGAAATAAGTGATTTGCATTGAAAGCTTAGAGCTTCATACAAAATACTTTCGAAGAGTTTGGGTATATGGGAAAGTTTAGCGATGGGATGATAGTTGGTTATTTCATTCTTTGATCATTTCTTGTGGATCGGGGTTATGATAGAGGATTTCCAAGCCTGAGGAAATTCTCCTTGTGAAAGGGATAGACGGAAGAGATTAGAAAGGGCAAGGGAAAGAGAGGAAGAACAATTTTTAAGAAATATGGCAGGGAGGCCAGCTGGGCCGGGTGTGAATTCGTCATTGAGTTGGTGTAATTTATATTCGATATAAGACGGGTCAAAAATATGAGAGAGACGTGGGCCATTGGAGAAGTTCAGTAGGTAACTAAAATAGTATGGATCTGGTACAAAGGAGTCGTTGGTGAAGGATTGTTTAAAAAAGGTGGCAAATAGGTTGGCAATGGTGAGTGGATCGGTTGATGACCTGTTGTTGAAAGAGAGGGAAGGAGGGTAACCATCGGACTTTCTTTTGTAGTTAACAAATTGGAAAAAGGACTTAAAGGGAATCGTAAAGTTCGGTGAAATGAAGATAAGCACCAAGATAGTTGGAATAGTCGGTAAAGGATCTGGTACGCAGGAAAACAGCCCATAACTTATTTCTCTGATTTCGTAAGGAACGAAGCTTACGATTATACCAGGGAGGACTAGTAGATGATGTTTCAAGGAGGGAAAACGGAACGTAAAGGGAAAAAGAATTAAATATTTCTTCATAAAAAATGGATAAGGCATCATTTATACTTAGGTTGTGAAAGTTAAAGAGGGATCTGCTGAGATATTCACTGATTTTGTGAAAGATTGCTTTATGAAAGTCGTGGGATGAGAGAGTTGTGGGGGGAGTGGACTGGAATGAAGAGTTATGAAAAAATGAAAGTAGAAGGGGGGGATGGTAGTTATCGATTGTTGAGAGAGATAGGGGACTAAGTGAGAGTGAGGAGTTAATTGGATCTGTTGTGAAAATAAAGTCTAATTGCCTGCCCATAAAATTGGATATACCACTGACTTGGCATAGACTTGAGTCTGTTAAGCGATCTAAGAAGAGACATTCCTTAGCTGAGTTGGCATTTGAAGCGATGAAAAACGATTGATCATCTGATAGAGTCCACTGTAGCTGAGGAAGATTAAAGTCGCCGAAAATAAGGATATCATCAATAGGGTCTGACAGGTCAATTAAATGATCGATCGCATCAATAACAAGTTGGTAAGATTCGATAGGTTGAGCTGGTAGGATGTAGCAACATATAACGTAAAGGGACTTGAGAGGCAGTGATATTTTTATTGCTACAAAGTCGCCTTTAGAGGATGAAGAAATTGTAATGGGGGAAGAGTTAAGGCTGTTGTCCATCGCCAGTAGGACGCCTCGACAGGGGGGAATCTTTATTTGTGCAGGTAGGATCATCGTCGCGGAAAACATTAAAAGTAGGAGGGAACAATTCCTGGTTCTCTATGTCGGGAATCAAATTGGTTTCGGTCAAGGCGTGGATATCAAAGGGAAGTGCATGCGATTGACGTAGGACAGCATTGGTTATAGAGCGAAGACCTCTTACATTCTGGTAGTAAAATGTAAGAGGGATGTTGTGGGGTGGAGGTGTGAGGCAGGATGGTTTAAGTGCTGGCAAGGGAGGCACGTTATGAACGAAAAAATTTGTCGTGGTCGGCTCGGCTTCGCTGTAGGTGTGATACGCGTTTAGAGTGAACATAGTTGCCGAATGCAGCGAGGTCGTCTGCTACTTTCTGAGGGGACATGTTAAAAATCTCGTGGTACCTGACATAAAGGTTCCTGAGACTGATAGGGTCGGTAGGGAAGCCTTCCTGCTGGATGGAAACCATGACGCTGGTTTTGGTTTTCCCTTCGTAGCAGACCGAGTCCGATTTTTCATGTAGATAGGCAAGAAAGAGACGAATGTTTTCATGTATCTTTCTTTCTCTGAGCCTAGAGAGAGCATATCGACTTTCTGTAGTGCCATTGGTTTGCTGTGTTAGTTTAACAGTGGGGGGAAAAGGGGGATCAAGAATAGGAGCATTGGTGGAGGGAGATAAAGATAAATGATTGGATATGGAGTTGGATCATCCCTCATAACGTGGGGTTTATGGTATGGGAGTTAATGAAATTAGGGTACTTAGCTCCAGTTTTAAGGTCGAAGTTGGGAATTGAGTTGCTAGCTGGGTTTGGTGGCGTATCAAAAATAGGGACTGGGGCCGTGAAACCGAGGGAGAAGGCGAGCTGGAAGCAGATAGGTGTTAAGTCAAAAGAGACACGTTGACGTCGGGGCTTGGTTTGGGGTGGAATAGAGGGAGTTGGAGTATGGGTGGGAGGCTTAAAATTAGGAAAAATTTCAGTTTTAAAGCTCCAATTGGAGCTGGGTCTGTTTTGAGAAGAAGAGGTGGGTCTTGGCAAATTGGGTTTACTTGCTACCTTGATATATAGCTTAGGTACGATGGACTGCTTGACTTTATCCTGCTTCTTGGTCGTATTTTCCAACCATTTGCATACACGCATCTTTCCAAGGTTGAAATTGTTGCTGGCTGGATTATGGAATAGCCATTCGTATTTGTCCGGCATATTGAGCTTGAAGCTGCGCTTACTTCTGTGGTGAGATGTTGGAAGTAAATTGCAGTGGCTAATGGTGATGCCATATTTCTTTACGAAGAAATTCGAGATCCAATCAGCATCAGCGTTTGGTGGGGCGTCTTTGATAAGAAGCGTAGTGACCAATTGATTTTTCGAAGCAAGCTTATCAAGTCTACGCTACCATTCGGAAGGTGTCCAAATTGATTTGAAGTGATTGATAAGCCTCCGTGGGGCAGCGATTGGAGGTGTTGACGTAGATGTGGTCTTTATTATCAGGTTGGAAGAAACTTCGCAAGAATCAGTAGGTTGAACCGTCCGCAGATGACTTGTATATGGGGTGAGTGTGAATCCACTTCAGGTTCCATTAATTCAGCCATTAGCGATGTACTAGGGAACATTCTAGTAAGGCTGCGGGAAGTTTGGTGGGTTAACGATTTTGCTGTTTATTGTTGCGATGTGATGTTCAATATCGCAGTAAGTTCATCACTGACACCGTTCACTTTGTCGAAGATAACTTAGAGCATAGGATCGGATTATTTAGGAGATGGTTGTTTGCGTGACGAAGACTGGAAATGAATGCCAATGTCGTCACGCAGAGAGCTTATTAACTCGCAAGTTTTTTGGTTGGATATAACTTGTGTAGAACAGATGGCTTTGATGTCACTTAACACTTTATCCAGGTGACGTAAGGGAGTTTCTTCTTTCCTGGATCTCCCGGAGTCTAACTCGATTAGACCAACAATTTATTTATCCATATGCTTTACTTTGGATTTTATTAGTTCGGCTGAGGTCTGCACTGAGTTCCGTAACTCTTCAATACTTTTAACACTGCTTTCGATGACCGAAATTTTGTCCGTGATCTTTTTCGCGAGTGCGTGTTGGTAGGAGTCATTGGAATCGCTTAGGCATTTTATTGCCAAAAGAACATGCGAGAGTGAGATACACTTGCACTCATCACAGAAAAAAAGGAGGTTATCAGAGAATTCCTTGATAAACACCGTATTTCTTTTGTTTAACCCGACACAAACGGCATGAAAGGCTTTCCCACAGATGCCCTTGTAAGCTACCCAGTCAGCACTGCAGTCATCGATTACACAATTGGCAATTCCGCAAGACATATTTAAATGTAGGTCAGTGAGGCTATAAATATTAGGTAGAATTACTGTTTTTATTTCTTCTTTGTATTACTTGGTTGCAATTTCATATAGTCAGGGGCTTTGCACTGGAAAAATTGCACAAAAAAAATTAGAGAATTCAAGCACTGGGGTTAAGAACCGGAAAATGCAGAAATGAAGTTGTGTAGGTCAGTGAGGGTATAAATATTAGGTCGAATTATTGTTTTTATTTTCTTTTTGGTATTGCTTGGTTGTAATTTTATATAGTTAAGGGCTTTGCACTGGAAAAATTGCACAAAAAAAATAGAGAATTCAAGCACTGGGATTAAGAACCGGAAAATGCAATTTGACGAAAATTAATTAAAGGGAGAACAAGAAAAACAGTCTGTCTGGTTTGAGTAACTGACTAGAACTCACAGATTAGTGTTAGATTCTAGGAATAGTATTAACCTCATTAGATGTCTCAAACATTTTTTTTCTCACCACGGAATTCCTCAAAAAATTGTAACGGATAATGGTAGCGAAATTTTATCTACAACTTTTAGAGACTTCTTAAAAATGCATAATATATTTTTACATAACACATGCGCAAAGAGCTCTAACGGAAACTCACCTGTGGAAAGATTCCATTCCACCCTCACTGATATCGTTAGAATCTTGAAAATACAGTTTCCTAACAAACCGATATCGGAAATTGTAGATGAAGAAGTAGTAACTTATAATAGTTCGATACATTCAGTTACAAAAATGACTCCGTTCGAGTTACTTACTGGGCATATAAACCAGAATGATTTCTTTCCTACCACAAATAACCCTAGATCGGAGCAAGAATATCTTAAAGAGCACAGTGATTCATATAACTACTTAAAAGACCTAGCACATAAGACAAGTTTAGAGTATAAACGAAAAGTAATAGACAAACGTAATCAAAGTCCCAAAAAACCGTCTGAATTCAATGTTAAGGATGTTATTTTCGAAAAAGGTGACAGAAGAAACAAACTCGAGGCAAAATTTATAGAACATAAGGTAGTTAATGATAATAGAATAACAGTTGATACAGACAAACGTAAAGTGCACAACCAAAAAATTAAGAAAAAACGAAGAATAATTTTACAGAGAAAAAGAAAAATAAGAAAAGGAATCCTAAGTAACATACAGAATAAATTTTGATTTATATGACGTTTGTTAAAATAATGGTAATGCGATGATATGATATGGTATGATATGATATGACATGGTATTTATTACGATTTAGTATATATATATATATATTAAATTTCTATATATATATATTTATAAACAAATTTGTAATAGTTTGTTAATTTATTTATAACAGTTAAGGACAATTGATTAGTAAGGAAAATGTATACACCCAAATAAATATAAAATACATGTTTAAAACGTTTGTATTTCTTGAAAAAATTGTATAAAAAATTATTGAAGTTTAAGGATATGGTTTACTAAAAACAAAAATTAGTATCAATAAATATATATTCCAATTAAATGTAAATAAATAATAGACATGCACACTATAGAACTTAGTATGACCTACACTTTGAGGGTATATCACAGTCGTAGAGTCAAATCTCTGTAAACAATAACAAAAGAAAAGGATCAAAATACAGTTTAAATGAAAAGTGAGATAAAGAAAAAAAATAAGGTAGAAGACTAGAAAAATAAAAAAAAGGATGAGTTGAAAGATAAACTAGAAAAAAATTAATATCGTTTTGGACTTCGAGGGGATATCGGAGTAACCTAAGCAGATGTACTAATATTACATAAAACATACAACAAAATTGTGATAAAGTAAGTGAAAAAGGTTCATATTTATAATAAGAAACATAATAATTAATAAGAAACACATATATAAATGTTAATAAAGCAGAAAAATAATAATAAAATAAAAGAAATATGTATAAAGAAAAAACTAACAAAAATATTATGTAATACCCAAACATGACTTAAATTAGTTTACTCGTTTATATTATGTTAGGCAATTATACCTATTTTTATATTATTTGCATAAACTTTTTTGACGATTTCACATATCTAATATCATATACAATGCGAATATCTATGTAAAATCGAATCTTCGGCGGGAGGAGTTACATTCCGCAACACGTTGCCTACATCTAGGTGCACACTTAAGCGTCAGCAACAAATCTACGCCAATCGTTTCTACGAAGCTTGGCAACAAATGTTTACGCGTCGCTTTGCTTTTTCATGTTCTATGTTTTATTGTTTTGGTAACGTTGTCTTTTGGCTTGTTTTGCGCTTGGGTGACGGTGGGGTGACGCTTGGGTAACGTTTTCGGAAGCAGTAGACTAGCAGTTTACATAAAGTGTAGATGATAGAAGGAAAAATTGTTAATAAAATTTAGTCGAAAAATAATTCAAAAGTGTTTTATTTAAACTACCTTTTACTCGCGTAACGACACATTCACCAAGAACATTCCCCGGATTCTGGTTACCCGTTAAGGGTCCGGTTTCCTTACTGAACCAAAGAGGGGAGGTTGCATTGGCGTCAACACCGATAATGAGGGGGTCACTGCCGGCAAGGGAAAAGAAACCTTCCATATACTCAATATACACGTCAACTGCCTCACTATATTTACAGTAGACGCTGGCAAGAAAAATCCTGTCAAAAGCGCTTCTACGCTTACGCAAACACCTCGTTCGCTGGAGGAAACAGGCACACAAACTAAATTGACATCACTTATAATAATTGTAGCATTTCCTCTGGTATCAAGAAGACCCGCATTCCTGCAGGCAAACCCCTAACACATCCATCAGATGTGTAGGGTTCCTGAACCAAGCCAATGCTGCAGTCCTGCCTAACCATCTGAACTCCTAAATCGACCCCTACCTAAAAAGTGCCCTGAGAGTTTTGTTGGATGATCTTCATCATCCTAGTTTCTTGCTGCAAACCTTGCCAACTCAGCTACATGCATGGGGCAGTCGTTTAAGTTCAGTTTCAGTTTAAATGCATTTTTTATTTGATTTCATTATTTAACACTTACAAGCTATACAAAAAAACGCTTAAAAATTAGCTTAATTAACTTAAAATTATCTTATTCTAACTTACTGGCCCCATGCGGGCACTCTAAGTTAATCCTAACACTTAAACTATGTCTTTCGACGTTTTGACAGGTTTTGTTCTTATTCTTATAGTTAGGACAATACAGCTTAAACTAAGAAAACATTTTTAAATAGAAAAAACTTAGTATATGGGCTATTTTGATTTTAATTTTGTTATAAAACTTAAAACTAAAAACTTACAGACTACCTAAAAATAAATCTTAATCTACTTAACCTACTTACATCTAACACAAATATAGACATACAATATATATATATATATATACACATAATATATATATACTAAATATATAAATACATGATGGGGCATTCGTTTGGCCCCATAAGGTGGTCAGCCGACGTCTTCTTACAGTACAGTTTCTGCACTGCATAGTTGACTTGCAGCTAACGTCCTCCTTATGAGGACAGCCGGCAGTTCCATGCCCCGGAGCAAAGCAGCGGAAGCATCCCACTCCTACTTTGTATTCCCTTACCGGGAATGAAAACCACTTGATGTAGCATCTGCCTGTGCTAGATAAGGCGTTTATGGACGCAGCTGGGTCTTCTAGTACTACATTTGTTGTAGCCCCTTCAGCAACCTTCCATAGTTTGGAGATTACCTTCAGCCTACTTTGCTCGATAGCCTCTGGGAAGTTCAGACGACGTAGCTCCGTCATAAATTCTTCCAGGGATATGCTGGTGTGTACACCGTGTACAACAACCCTATTACCCGGTTTCTCGGGCACTGCCACGTCAAGGTCCATATCCTTGAACTTTTTGCTGCTCAATATCTGCTCCCTTTCAGCAGCCGAGGGAGTGAGTATTTCTACGCCCCCATTTTTAATTGGTCTGACCGCATTTTATCCTTTGCGATTCTATCCATTATCTTGGATACCACTTCCATGGAGGAAACAGCCGACTTTTTGCTGCGAACTACCACTGACCAAGTGGGTAACGGTGTCTTCACTGGCTGGGCCAATTCCACAACTTTTGTGGTCTCTTTCCTTACCGCACTGGCGGCAACCTGCGCAAAGTTAGCAACTTTAACGGCGCTGCTGCTAGTCGCTGCTTCAGTCCGTTTAGGACAACTTGCTACCAACGGTGCAGCCACTCGACGTAGTCTCTTAGAGACTTTTATCAGGGCATCGTTTGCTCCCCGAAGCGTTTTGTTTTCGGCCATAAGCTGCCAAACAACTAATCTTTCTGGATAAGACAGGATCTACCACTTTTTCAAACACTACGTCGACCACCTTTGCTGCCAAGCCGGTTAGCACCCTGGTAAACTTCGTCACGTCACTGAAATCCTCAATTTTTAAGTCACTTACCTGGCTACTGATTTTCTTTTCCCTTGTTGCCATTTCCGTGTCTGTCCTTACAGCGGCGTCGCTGTCGTCCACTTTTCTCGCCTTCTTCTTCTTCTTCTTCGCCTTTGGAGGCGCCACCTCGCATTCTGCCGGACTCTGGCCGCTGGTTTTTTTAACCCTCTTTCTTGGCGCAACTTCCATGTGTGTATCTACATCCGCGTCCATTATTACTTCACTTTTCTTCTTAATATTTATAAAGTTCCGTTATTTTTTTTTTTTTATTATTTGTTACTATCCCTTCCTTGGCACCCTGTTTAAAACACTAAATTCAGCTGTCCGCAATGAAAAGTGCAGCTACTTAATTGACACTAATTACACTTTCACTTACACCAATCACACTTAATTACACTATGCTAACCAACAGACAGTTCATCGTGAAAAATGGTGATGTGAATTCTGTTGGAATATTTCAAATGAAAAATGGTATCCAGCAAGGCGCGGTCAAGTCGCCTATCCTATTAAACATTTATACAGCGACTTGATAGGCTCATAGGTTCACTTCCCCATACTATTGCGTACGCAGACGATTGGATAGCGTACAGAACAGGTCCAAAAATCGAGGTCATTAATACTCTCTTGCAGCGTGACTTCGATAAGATAAGACGATTTTGCGACAACTAGAAGTTGAAAATCAACTTTCAGAAGTCGGAAACCATTGAACGCCGTTGTCTATAGCCTCTAGGGATACCAGAAAAAATTGACATAAGTTCTCGACAACATGGGCAGCTTCTTGCCTGTCGAAATGTAGTCAGATACCTTGGAATCCGGCTAGATCAGTTTCTGTATTTTGGCAAAAATGTAGATGCTGCTCTGGCCAGAGCTAAAGGCGCTTTTGCCCTTACAAAGAGACTGTTTTATAGCAGTCAACTCGATGCGAGGGTAAAGGTAATCTGCTACATGGCCCTTATTAGGCTTATGCTGGTATTTGGTTGTCCCTTGTGGTTCAATATACGAGCAAGCTTAATGGAGCAGATTCGGGTGTTTGAGAGGGCTTACCTTAGGGCTTGCCTTCGCTTGTACAGAACACCGGAGTCGGAGTACAAAAATCCTAATGAGGTCCTTTACAATAGGGCGAACCTAATATGAATGGACAACTTCGTAATTTAGTTGACTCGAAGGCACATTGCAAGAGCAATGATCTCGACGAATAACCTGATATCTGGGGTTTACTACCCCAATTACCTTTACCACGAGAGTGTGCGAACGAGACGGCCTCGTTCCACCGGAAGCATTCCTCTACCTTGGTCAGATAGGGTTAATCTAGGATAGAGCAGCGGTTCCGTTAATCTTCCATATCGCTCGGACAGCTGGGGACAGGCGACTCAACTTTTTTTTTTTTTTTTAAAGAACTTAACACTCAAGTGGGTATGAATACACTTAAAGTGCCTGAGCACGTGTTAAGTTTTTTGGAAAATGGGATAGAGAGAGAAAGAAAGATGTTTGGGCTCAATGGTTATTTCGCTCCATGGGTGGCATCCAACATTTAATGGGGAGACTATAAATTCTTAGTGGAAGCTGGCTTGTTGTTGATTTTTAGTCAACTACTCATCTTACTTGATTTTCGTTAACTGAAAAAAATTAATATGACTTTCGGGCGAGGCTGGAATTCGAACACCGAACCTTCCGATTTGGAAGCCAGTCCACTACCACTTGAGCGACGGCCACCCACAAACTACAATAAAGACGTCACACACGGCAGTGTGGATCGTCTCAGGTTCAGTAGGGCGGTGGAGAAGATTTTTCGTCGTCGTTTCCGTCAATTACGGACCAACCTCACTAATGAAGCGGGGCTGACCAAGATATTTGCTTTGTAAATAGCGATGCCCATCTTACATAGGTTTAGGTTAGCATTTAAGTAGTATATACATATGTGAGTATATACATAGGTTAGTATATACAAAGGCATATACTAATATATGTATATTATTGTGTGTACTGTCTATATGTGTGTATGTGTGTTTTGAGTATGTAGGTTAAAACAAAAATGTTGCTACCGTGCTTGTTCCTATGTTGAAAAAGTTTAATGAATAGCTAAAACATTTTGTAAAAATAGAAAAACTAAAATACTATAAATAAAACCAGACATTATCACCAATTTACCTAGGTCACCGTAATATGTCATTCCATTAATTAGAAAAACAGTTTAATACTTTCCAAATACCAGAAAGTATCCCTCAAAAACTTGGACACATATCAACCATAGCCAATTCGAGAGTACCACGACTACCGCAAAATTATATACATTTCAGTACAGCACAAAATCTATCATTTGTTTCCAACCATTTCAGCGATACCTTATCTCCTGCAAATACAATAGTTTATTAACTAATCCTAATGTGTCGTAATGATTTTTCCGAAAGTAATAATACAAATAATTGAAAATTTTTTTTCACGTTGTAAACTGCGAAGTTCAGCTTTAAATAAATATATTTATCTTATCTTATAAATATATTTATCTTTGAAGTATTAAATAAGATGGCTTTAATTTAATATCACAGATAACCGTTCCTCAGGTGGTATAAATTTCCTCCATTTTGTGTTATGGAATTTTATCCTGAGTCCAACTAGTTGCAGTAATTCGTCAAAAGTTTAAGCACTCATTCTATAGTACTGCATACATTTGGATATTCTTTTAAACTATAATGCAATTTATGAAATAATATTTCACACATAGGGGGAGGGAACAATTTATTTTAGAAATTAAACGTAATAAAAGGGCCCCAATACAACACTTTTCTTTTAAAATCATTTTTATACTGACAACATTTTCATTCAATAGTCGCAAATGCGTGAAAATTCATGCGGATTCATATACCCCATTTAAATTTGCGGCTACAAAATTGCTTAAAAAGTAGGATATGTTTCGTATGTTCAACGAAAAACGAGGGTCTAAAAAACCAATGAAAAATTCGGAATTTTATTAAGATATATTTTGTTTATTTAATTTTGTTAATTTTATTAAATAATTGCAAAATTACATTAGTAGGGCGTCCAGTCAACTTTATTATTTATAATTGCATGGCATCGTTTAGTGCTTCACTTAAGTTTTGCGCATATTCTAAACTTAACCTTCTCCAAGTTTGCTTCCAGTCTTACACATTTTCTATTGGATTCGCATTCGCAAAATTCAAATTGTCTGTATGCAAAGAGATCCGACAGACTTTAGAAAACGCTTCATATATGATTTGTTCCTTGAGCTTTTGTGCGAATACTATTAACGTTCCGAATCCTTAAGCTGAGAAACATTCATAGACATGAACTTTTGCTGGGTGTTTTACAGTGCAGAAACTTTTCATCTTTTTTTCCAAGGATTTCTTCCAAAAATTATAACCAAAAAAGGATGACTCACCTGTAAATATGATGTTGCTCTTATTCCCGTCTAAATTCTGCATTGCCCAACGTAGCCTCTTTTCAATATGTTTTTGGGTCAGTAACGACTTAGCTTTGGTACTCTTGCTTTTGATGCCAGATTCTGCCAAACGGCATCATATTGTATTGATGGACACTTTAACTCCTTTTTTGGACAATTTTCCAGACCAATTGTGGGGTTCTTCTGAAACAATTCACAAAATAATTGCTTTACTACTTTATTGTCCTTGACGTTCTTCCTTTGGTCCCTCTGTCTGACCCATCATCGACATTACCACATTCCTATACCTCTGTATCCACTTTCTCACAAATGATTCTGATGTTTTGAATATTTTGCTACCGACATAATAATCATTTGCTGCATTTTGGGTGCGAAATGCGAAAATCGCAGTGAGTGCATACCCACAAACTGCTGCAACTATGATTTTCTAATCGTAGCGATTTAAATCGCAGGTGCGTAGGTACATTTGCCACTACGTACGTTTCATTTTAACTATAATGCCTAACTATAAGATATCAGCAAGTGTCCTTGAAAGGAGTGGTTTTATCATGCTTACAGGACTTAGTATTGATGTTCCACAAGGCTCATACATCGGATTATTACTATCAGTTACAAGTAATGTCGCCTATGTTTGCAGGCATGTTACGCTACGATTATACGTTGTTCAAAGTTATTGGCGGTATTTGTTGCAAAAATGTTAGAAGAAGCCCAGCTCTATAGCAACAAAATAATCGAAACTGAACGTCTCCAGTTAACTTACAACGGCTTACAACTCGCCAATCATAAAACTGAAGCTGTGCGTATTGCGAGTAGGAAAATTGGCCAAACGATAACTATTAGAGATAGAGGGCATGGAATTGTTTCTCAACCGTTTCTCAAGTTCCTCGGAGTTGTGATTGACAGTCGTCTAAGTTATCAATATCACCTATAACAAATATGTAAAAAATCATTGACAACTGTAAGTGCACTTAGTAGGAGGATGAGTAATATCAGAGGCGCATAATAGTATAATAGACTTCGTCTTCCTAGAGCGGCGAGTTCTACTAACTATACTACAAATACCGGAAAGATTAAGTCTTACATGAGGGGAATGAAATATGTCCACTGCCTTAGCCCACTGGGAGTTGCCGATGCGTTTGGAATTGTTTCGCATAATACTATACTCGTCGCATTTTCAATGCTTCCTATCTAGACCAAGAGCCCGCAGTATAGATTTGGCAGTGAAGGATAACCAAAAAATATGTACATTCATAGATAGTATTTATTAGTGTGATTTCAAATAAGGCAGTCTGGCAGTCTTCACTGACGGCCGAGGAATATAACAGTACTTTTAAAATGCGAAATTATGCCCAACAGGAATAGGGGAGATAACCATTTAATTTTTATTGAAAACGATAGAGCAGAACTTGCTTGCTTTAGATTCATTTATGCTAGACGTTTAGGATGCGGCGAAGGCCACGCCAGACGCCATCAAAGAGTTTGAATTATGCCCAATTTTGCATAATTAAGGTAACCATGCCAATTTTACATAAAACATAGAACAGAGTTATATTATTATGAATATATGGTTCCAAGACGTTTACAGTGCGTTGAAGGCAGTGCCAGACCCCGTTAAAATAAGCAAATACTCAATTTTTGCATACTTAACATAACCAATTTTTTTTCTCTCAAAGGATAGTTCAAATCTTCCAGATTACAAAAATATGAACGCCAGACGTTTTGCGTGCGGCCAAGTTCTTGCCAGATGCGTCCAAATGACTAAAGTAACAAAAAACATGAAATGTACCCGATCGAAAATAACTTATAAAATTACTGTTTTTGTGCGTAAACACTAGAAATTGACCAATAAAATAATAGAACACCCATTCTTTATAAATATACCAACCCCAGATACTTTACCTATCGCCAAGTCTTCGCAAGGCGCATACAAAGTATCCAAACCTAACAAAACCACCCAAACCTCTTAATCGACCAATCATATGTCTAATAATTTTATCGAATCAATTATATATGCAGTATATGGAAAAATGCAGTGAATAATAAAAAAGTACAATTTGTACCATCGGAAAATGGCTGGGTACTTCAACATAACAAACTTCAAATAAAATGGTTTGAGGAAAAACTACACCTTATAAATTAGAAGACATTTTGAGGGACGATAGAGAGTTGGAAAGTGACAATAACGTCTGTTACAAAAATTTATCAGACGAAAGTGAAGACGATTGTCTTTCTTAATTAAAAGATTAAGAAATCATGTAATTGAAAAAAAAAACGAAATGTTTGGCTGATTAGAAAATTTATTTATGTTTACAATGCGTGCGATTAGCAATTATTATTTATTGTTTCTAACCTAAGATACTTGAATGCGTCTGGCAAGGGCTTGGTGACAAGTAAGCTATTTCGAATTAAGATGGATATTATTTTATGATTTTGGGCAATTTCAGGTGTTTGCATTAAGATTGCAGTATTTTCATGCATTTTTCGCAGTCATGTATGTTGCATATATTTTGCCCCCAAAAATATTTTAGATGCATGCGGTAAAGTCTTGACATCAGCTGGAGTACTACAATGTAATGTGTTAGTAATCGGTGGTAATTGTTCTTTACTTGTTAGAAGTTTCAGATGGCAACATGAATTACTAGACGCATGATTGGTGGTGTAAGAGGTTTGGATGGTTTTGTTAGGTTTGGATACTTTGGATGCGCCTTGCGAGGACTTGGCGATAGGTAAAGTATCTGGGGTTGGTATAATTTATAAACAATGGGTGTTGTATTATTTTATTACATGGAAATATTGCAAACTGTTTATATTATGAAACTGTCTCGGAAAATGTGGAACACGTGTTTTTTATAGTCCACTGTACAAAACCGAGAGGGAGACCAGACGGGAACAATTTAGAGAGTGGTCCACTCTCGATAATATCGTTGAATATATGATTCAAAATGAGGAAAACTAGACCGTTGTTAGTAATATAGCAGCTCATATACTTAGCGACCTGAGACTGTTAGAGCGTCACGGTGAGGCGAACAGGTAAAATAATCGAATCGAATTGTAAAAAAAACAACGGGGCACAAATCGGTCTGTTCAGGTGGAGGTGGTTTTAGCCGGTAAGAAGCCGGTACTATCAACGGCCATTAGCCCATTGGTGCCTCATACAAGTTTACCACTTTTCAATGCAAAACAAAAAACAACACCTGTTGCTTTATCAAATTAGCAACAACTAAATTTTGAATTCGAAAATGTGTAATGCAGAAATCTGAATGCGAATGCGAATCAAAATCAAATATCAAAATACGACTTCAAAATACAATGCCTTAGTCGGCCACAATATGTAACTTCATTCCTCTGCCCAGGTATTTTCCTACTAAAGGTTCATTTTTCTGCCCACGCATCTGGAATTATACCTTAAAATATTTCAGTCAACTGTTAACTATTGATTGTGGTTCCAGTCCCAGTTAATTGTAATTTTTGTCCAGTTATTCACTATACGGAACTATCATATAAAAGTTATTTAATTAACTTTACAAACAAAATAAATATCCAATTCTTTCAAAGGATATATTGATGAGCATGGAAAGATTGCATAATTAAAAAAAACTATGTTGCACTATCACTGCCACTTCAGTGCGCAGTGTCCATGATGACTGCTCTATAAACGTGTTTGTCTGTCAATTCTATCGCTCCATAGCTATCGTGTTGCACTGTCCTTTGTTGTTCATCATGTTCATACTTAAAATAAATTTTCAGTTAAGTTGTGACAAGATTCCCAAAATTATTTTTACCACCGTCGGACCTGTCGTTTCCCTGGAGTCTGACAGCGTACAAACTGTCTTAACACGCTGGGATTAAGTTGAGCATTAAAGGAGATCCAAGCTTAGTTGGTGAGACGACAGCAGTCGACAGGAGTATAAGAACCAGAAATAAGTACACTTTCGCCGACACTGAGGAAGAACAACGTGGATAACAACACCAATAACAACGTCATGAAGGTAATGAAAATAACTATGAAGTGGATTTTCCATTTTTAATCTCCATTCATTTATTATCCTTAGTACTTAATTAAGTTCCACTTCTGGCCCTGTAAGTTCCTACCATTAATCGGGTAATGATAATAGGTCGGGAGACCGGCATTTCAACTCCTGTTTTTTTTTCTTGCTTTAAAAAAAAATCGGCGATGAACAGCCTCATTTACTTATTAACATATAATGAAGCACATCCAGTAGCTTAGATAATCCTTGATTTTTCGGAATTTGGCAACGCTTAAATGCCTTACGGAACCTAAGACTAAATTTCACCTTAACTCAACGTAAACACAAGAGAAACTTCAATCAAAATTAAGTATCTAATTAGATGCTAAGAAGGTTGAAGTCATTCAAAGGAAAAAAATATACTTTAATTAGGAAATTAAATGCGTGTGGGTGGATGCAAGAAAAGGAAGTCGTTCAATAAAAAGTAATGTTTGGTAATTTATAGAGACTTTCAAGGTGCTCTGTAAAGGGACAGCTTTAAGATGCTTTAAATTATTTTATTTAAAAGATAGTAAAAGTTCTGATAGTGACGCATTTAGTCCAGATGAAGACCTGTGTGCTGCTTACATGCAAACCATGTCCATTGAGTTGGAAGACGAAATGGAAAATGATTTTGTCAATGAAGGGGAGAAATTATTTGGAAAGGGGGAAATGTGGTATGGCACAAATGATTCCAAAAAAGAAGCCAGAAAATTGAAGGAGAAATACAAGGACATTTTGTGGCGAAAAAAATTTAATTCTCGATGACAACACGTTGGCTTTTCGCGGAAATCAATGTATTCTGCCTAAAATATAAAATCTGTCCACACCATCGTCTTTCTTTACTTACTTTTTCGACAAATAACAGCTAAAACAAATCTGTTTTCGGTTGAAAAAGATGCAGTCAGACCTGCTCATATAACTAAGCAGGACATCAATCAGTACATTGGAATCTGCTTGTATATGGCTGTGGTACAGTTGCCAGATATAAGGAGTTACTGGTCACCTGACCTTGGTTTTGACAAAATCAAAGATTTTATGAGTTATAACAAATTTATTAAAATTAGGAGATTTTTGCATTTCAACCAAAACTCCAATATGAAACCAGAGAACAACCTGACCATGACAGATTTTATAAATTACGACCCTTAATAGACAGTTGCCAAGTTTCAATCTGTTCCACTGCAACAATACCTTTGTGTGGATGAACAATTATGTGCTACGAAGGCAAGGCATTATATCAAACAATACATACCAGCAAAACCCCATAAATGGGGATACAAGCTTTATGTGCTTTTTGGGACAAATGGACTTTCCTACAAATTTGAAATCTATACAGGGATGAAAATAACCCTAAGTATTTATGACTGTGTTTGCTTTTTTTTAATACAACAGTTATTTTTCTTAGATACAGGAAAACAGAAGAGCCAGACTTAGGTTCAAGTGCTAATATTGTCATACGGTTATGCACAAATGTGCCTCGCAATCAAAACTACCAGGTATATTTTGACAATTTTTACTCGTGGATTTCATGGGCTGTATACGTTGCAAAATGTGGTATACACTGCCTTGGAACAATAAGAAGGATATGGATTTCAAATTGTAAACTTCCCAGTGACAAGGATTTGGCGAAGGAAAAACGTGGAGTGTATCGGGAGTTTGTGGCTGATATGGATGGAGTAGAGGTATCAACTGTAGCTTGAAAAGACAATAATAGTCACCCTCATATCAACTTTTACTGGAGAGTTGCCATTTTCAAATGTAAAGCTCTATGATAAAAAAGAAAAAAAGCCATTGAAATTCCTTGCCCAAATCTTGTAAGTGAGTATAATAGACATATGGGAGGAAATGACCTCCTGGGTGGGTTAATTGGGCGCTATAAAATAAAAATGCGCACCAAAAAATGGTACCTAAGGCTATTTTACCAATTACTTGATATGACAACAATAAATTCGTAGTTGCTCTACCGAAAATTATGCACGAAAATTGGAGAAAACTATTTACCCTTGGTAAAATCTCGAGCTGAAGTTACCTATTGTTTGTGCAACCAAGGAAATTTATCAACAAGTAAAAGAGGAAGGTCAAGTGATTTGGAAAAAAATATCCAAGCAAAGAAGAGATGCTCCGCAACGACTGCTTACATACGAACAAAAGACCTGCGCCAGGACTCAGGTAGCCATTGATCTTTTTCTTTTGTAAAATGTTCAAAATGTGGTTTACACTTTTGTCTTAACCAAAATAACAATTGCTTTGTGAAATTTCATACAAAATGAAACATATTTTCGAGTGTCCTACTATTGCACAGTGTAGCAGATATGATACATTCCGTTTTTTTATAAATAAATGAAGAATAATTGAAAATATAATTTTTTTAGTATTTGGAGGAATAAATTATATAAGAAAACATTTTTTTAGTAAAAAATAGATATTTTCGCAGTGTAAGGTTAATAGTTGGAGAATTTAAGTGGAGAGTTGGGGACTTTTCCAAGTATGTAGATGGGCTCCAACACGTAGAATATATTAAAATAGCATTATGAACTCACTCCATTGAAATAGTACAATATATAGGTAATATTATACTTGTTTTGAATCAAGTGAGCATCATAAAAGATATCATGCTTATTAACTTACGTTATAGCAGGCTCACGATCCACTGAGGATCCCTGTGTGGACACCGTAGTCTTCTATACTCCATGATGGGAATTCTTCGACCAATCTTTAAATGTAGCCACCAAGCAAGCTGATCTCTGTTATTTCTTGTTATCTCTTAGCTGAAGAATTATGATCCGTTCGCCAGTTGTGGACAAACAAAAGAATACAAATCAAAACAAGACACACTGGTTTGTGCCAGAATTTGTATTATACCAAAAAAAAAAGAAGCTTTATTTTCAAAGTCATTACTACAACTGACCAGACATGGGGAAAAAGAAACGTAAACATGGTATATGTACCTATACATGTTGTTGGGGAAGTTAGCTTCAAGTGGTGATTGGAAGTTGGAATTTGCTCCTATACTACGTTTACATGTCACATTTGTATTTTTTTTATTTATCTGCGTTCATAAGTATTCCCCCTCTAAGTGGAATCGTCCTCGGCTTCTTATTGATTTTTAAAAAACTTCGAACCAACTTATCTACGGTAGTATTTTTAGTTTTTTATAAGACAATTATTATTTAAAAACCTACAAATAAAATCGTAGATTAATGCAAAGAAAATATTAATTAAGTTACGAGTAAATAACAATAAGTTCATGACAAATCTTTTAATTATTGCACTTGTTTTTCTTGAAACAACCAAGTTCATTTCTGAATTGAATATTAAATTTTTTTACCATATACTCTATGTTTTGCGAAGGAAATAAAACGCGATCGTTTTCAGCAAATTAAAGAAAACTTTATTACTATTATAAAAAAAGCAAGAATAAAAAAAAAATACCGATTACAATTAAGCACCGCCGAGTGCGGGTGGTTCATGTGCAGAAGGCCGAAAAAGAACTACTAAAAAAATGACAATTACATAAGAAAGAAGATGAAGAAGAAGTACAATAAAAGAAATGAGAAATTTAAAGAGAGTAAATTGGCTGGAAGAGCTTGTTAGTTTTCTTAAGTACTTCATGTGCAATTAAAGTGTTACCAATCGACTGCAACATCCTCCCGCCATTGAAAGGTATCTTTCAATCAGCTTCATCGACGAACAGAGGACATAATTTGCAAATGGGACCCTCGATCTCTCCTTTAGATGTGGTTACGGATGCGACACGTACCAATCCCTCTCTGCCAGGATAGGTTTTGGTGACTCTTCCTATGAGCCACTGACATGGGGCTTGGTTGTCTTCCTTCACAATGACGACGTCGTTAATTTGAACGCCCTTAGATTTTTGAGCCCACTTTGAACGTTTCTGCAATTGGCTGAGATAGTCGGTTGACCACCTTCTCCAAAATTCTTGCACGAGCCGCTGAAGATATTGCCAACGTTTTAATGTTGACACTCGATGGTCCAGAAGATTTTGATCTGGAACACTTACCATTGGTCGCATAATTAAAAAGTTAGCAGGGGTAATCGGATCAACATCGCCTTCGTATTTAATGCAAAGAGGTCGAGAATTTGCGCAAGTTTCGACTTGGCACAAAATAGTGCTGAATTCCTCAAACGTAACCGACGTATCACCCATTGCTCTTCGGAGATGATATTTTATGGTCTTAACGCCGGCCTCCCATAGCCCACCAAAATGGGGGGCGTGGGGAGGAATAAAACGCCAATCGATAGATTTTGATGTTATTTCGTCGGAGACAGATTCTTGAAATTGCGAAGACCGCAGCAGGTTTGTCCACTCGCGTAGTTGTTGGTTGGCGCCGACAAAGTTAGTGCCATTGTCGCTGAAAAGTGTGTGACACTTACCTCGCCTAGCAATGAAACGACGAAGCGCTGCTATGAACGCTGCAGACGAGAGCTCCGTCACAGCCTCCCGGTGCAATACCTTTGTGGTCAAGCATATGAAAAGTGAGATGTAGGCCTTATACTTCTTGGCGCCACGACCCTTAAAAGTCCGTGTGATGAATGGACCAGCATAGTCAACTCCGGTACAACTGAATGCCGCTCCTGGAACTAATCGCTGCCTTGGAAGATTCGCCATTTGTTGTGAATAAGATGCACCGCGCTGTCTCGTACAACTTACACATTGATACACTATCCGTTTAATAGAATGATATAGGCCGAGAATAAAGTAGTTAAGAGACATCAGATAGGACATTTGACGGATGCCTGCATGCATATTTGAATGATGACAGTCCCACAATGTGAGTTTAACAAAACGGTGATCCTTGTGAAGAATAACTGGGTATTTTTAATGCCACGAGGATGCAGGTATTTGTGTCGTAATTAGCGGTAATCTATTGTCTGCGAACACGTTTCGCGGTCTAGGATACCCTTGAATCCAGTGGAGAACGGTCGAAGAGTCTGTATATGCGAAACACTCCATATCGTCAAAGCTGGCTTGACTGGGGCAATACGTGTTTTAGCGCAAATTAGTGACGTTTGAACGCTTCCATTAAGCTGAACTACTCGTAAATATAACGCTGCGGCATATGCAGACTCCGACGCATCTGCAAATCCGTGGAGCTCCACCGAAAGCTCTTGTTCGTAAGCAAGCCATCGAGGTATCCTTAATAGACTTAGCTGGTTAATATTTGCTCTAAACGCTGCCCATTCTTCGTAGAATTCGACAGGAATGTACGTGTCCCAACCTACCTTGTTAATCCAAAGCTTCCTCATAAATATTTTCATCTTAACGACTGCTGGAGATAACCATCCTAGGGGGTCAAAAATTCGCGCAATATCGGATAACGCCTCTCTCTTTGTGATCTGATTCCTTACTATTGGCGATGAAAAGCTAAATTTGAAACAATCGACCTTGGTGTCCCAAATAAATCCAAGCGTCTTGACCTCAGATTCACCGAAATATAAATTTTTCGATAATTCACGATGACTAGGTTCGATTTCTGCCAAGAAGTCCAACGAGTTTGACGCCCACTTCCGCAACTCTAATTATGCCATTTTTAATTAAAACGGCGTCTTCAAGCGAGTGAAAACCTGACATATAGTCATCGACATAAAAATCATTTGATATACTAGAACTCGCTTGAGGATACCTTAAAAAAATTTTCATACCCACTTGTTTAAGAACTCTGGTTGCAAGGAAAGACGCAGGCGCTGTTCCATAAGTTAAAGTTAAAAGATTGTAGTCACGTACTTCTTCCTTAACGTCCTCTGTCCGAACGATCCTTTGATAACGAACATCATTCTCGCCCACCCTTATCTGCCTATACATCTTGGCTATATCGGCCTTAACAGCAACACGAAATTTCCGAAATTTAATTAATGAGGTGATGAGGTCATGCTGAATATACACCATTGCTAGACTTTGATGACGCATCGAAAACTACCCTTAACTTGGTAGTCGTACTTGAAGGTTTTAGGACCACGTGGTGTGGCAAATAGAATACATGGCCCTGAATGTCGTTTGATGGTACAGGCGCCATGTGACCTAATTGTTCGTATTCGGTCATGAACGCCGTATACTCGCGTTTGAGAGCTGGATCATAAGAGAAACGCCGTTCCATTGCATAAAGACGCTTCAGGGCTGCCTGACCAAACTCGAATGCTATATCCTTAAATAGCAAGCTAACTACAAACCTACCATCGGGTAGGATGCGATGCGTTGCATTGAAATGCTCTTCGATTTGATCCTTCTCTTCGTCAATCCTTTGCATTTCATGCAGATCTTCGTAATCCCAGAAACGGCGCAGAAGAAAGTCCAAGTCTACCTTAGTGTGAAGTATATTTAAATTTGGAACTTCTGCTGTCACGTTGCCAGCTATGATCCAACCGAAAATCGTATTCTGGGCTATCGGCGAACCTGCAGGGTGCACAATCTTCCCTTCGGTGAGAATATCGAGAAACACGTCGGCGCCAAGCAAAATGTCGATTTTATTGGCGTACAGCATCCAGGGTCAGCCAGAGATAAATGTTCAAAATACTTGAAGTTTGCTTTAGGAACATCAATGCTCGGTAAGTTCCCCGTTAGCAACGAAAGAATGTAGGCCCTTGTCGCAAGAGTCACATTCGGTCTATCCCGTTCACACAAAATGAGATTGACGGCACCGTTAGTACCTTGTATGTTCCCATCTTGCCCTATACCAGATATTGGGATCCAAGCATGGCGTCTTTTTAATCGTAAACGCTGTACGCATGCTTCGGAAATTAATGTTGATTGAGACCCCGAGTCGAGTAAAGCTCTGCAATCGTGCAGCTTACCGTAAGAGTCCATGACGGATAATATCACCGTTGGCAGCATCGTAAAACAATCCCGATAAATATGCTGCAGTGTGTTGACGGACGAACTATTCGCGGAGAAATCAGGTACTCGCGGGTACATTGAGCGTGGTTTCGTTTCTGCTTCATTATGGTGCAATAAAGTGTTGTGCTTTTCCGAGCATAACTTACAAACCGAGAACTTACACTCAGAAACCGTATGTTTGGAACGAAGACAGTTGATGCAGATCTTATTTAATTTTACAAGCTCCCGCCGTGCTTCTATTGGAAGCTCTCGAAACTCGTTACACTGATAAAGCATGTGATTTCGTTTGCATTTGATGCATGATTGAAATATTGTATTTAAAACACGCTTGTTTGTGTCCCTTTGCACTGCTTTATTAGATGGATAATTGACGCGCCCCGGACGAGAGAAATTTATGGATTCTAGTTCACTTATTCTACCCTTTACGAAGGTTATGAATTCAGTAATCGTTGGGTTCGATTTGTCTTTAATTTCGCGGTAATACAGAATTCTATTTTCGGTATGAAATGAAAATAGATGAGTAAAATACTCCACCGATCTACCGGCAATTCTAATGCGCGTAATGCATTTAAATTTTCATTTATGCTATTGAAAAATACCTTAATATCGGCCAAGATGTTTCCCTTAAGGGCTGGTTGATCGAAGATGTTATCTAAATGAGTCACCATGATGACATCTGGCTTGTCAAAATGCGATTTAATGAGTCCCCATGCCACATTAAAGTTATTATTACTTGATGGGAGATGTTTAATAAGTGACGATGCATCTCCCCTTAAACGAGTTTGAAGGTACTCCATTTTTTCGACGCCCGTTAAAGATTCCGTCGACTCCACCATTGTAACAAATAAATCACGAAACCGTACCTACTCGTCAAACTTTCCTGAAAACTCCGGCAATCTGATTTCAGGCAATCGCGTTTCGCACTTCGTTATGCTAATCGTTCTAGGTGACGATTCCGCCATCTTTTTTACTATGTCGCCTAAAGCACATTGATTGTCCGCTAAAAATTTCAAGGTTTTATCTAAGTCTCCGTTTATATTCTTTCGTGAATCAATTACACTTTTGCTTTCAATTATATCCGTTAGTTTTGCATGCACTTCATAAAAAACCGATTCGAAATCCGCGCGATATGCTTCTTCGACCCTTAATTCCGCATTTTCGTCTTCAATGTCAGTTTGCACTCGTTCGAAATCCTCCATTAATTGTTCTAAACGAAATTTGAGCGTTTTTGCTTTCGACAAACTGATATTTTCATTGTCACAGCACGACGAAATTCGCTTTAAAGCTTCCAAGCTTGAACAATGCTGCAGTTCAGTTTTTTTCAGTTTTAATGCATTTTATTTTCTTAACACTAACTCTTACATTCTAACAAAAAATGCTTAAATGCTAGCTTACAATTACTTAACAATCTTATACTAACTTACTGGCCCCACACAGGCACTCTAAGCTACTCTGAATACTTATATCTATGTCTTTCGACTGCATTTACATTTTATTTATAAATACTTATTTTCTATACTTAAGGCTAAGAAAAAATTTGTTTACAAAAACTTAGCATATGGACATTTTTTTCGTTTTTATAAAAACTTAGTATCTAACTTAAAATAAACCTTATCCTACCTAACCTAAATGTACAATACACACATAAACACACATAGTAATTATACACAATCATATACATATATCAGTATACACCTTTGTATACACTGATATATGTATATGTTTCTTAAATGCTAACCTAAACCTATGTAAGCTGGCCATCGCTATTTACTGAGCAAATAGATTGGTCAGCTCTGCCTTATTAGTGAGGCTGGTCCGTAATTGACGGAAACGACGACGAAACATCTTCCCCATCATTCAACCACCAGAAATGCTGATGCTGCCGAACGACATCCCTCTTATCGCGATTCCCCACCGCCCTACTGAACCTGAGGCGATACAAACTGCCGTGTGCGACGTCTCTGTTGTAGTTGAGTCGCCTGTCCGCAGCTGTCCGAGCGACATGGAAGATTAACGGCACCGCTGATCTATCCTGGATCAACCCTATCTGATCTAGGTAGAGGAATGCTTCCGGTGCAACGAAGCCGTCAGAGCGCACACTCTCGTGGTAAAGGTAATAGGGGTAGTAAGCCCCAGATATCAGGTTATTCGTCGAGGTCATTGCTCTTGCAATGTGCCTTCGAGTCAGCTTAATTACGAAGTTGTCCACTCGTATTAGGTTCGCCCTATTGTAAAGGACCTCGTTAGGATAAAATTTCTTGTACTCCGACTCTGGTGTTCTATACAAGCGAAGACAAGCCCTAAGACAAGCCCTCTCAAACACCCGAATCTTTTCCATTAAGCCTGCTCGTACATTGAACCACACGGGACAACCAAATACCAGCATGGGCCTGATAACGGCCATGTAGCAGATTACCTTTACCCTCGCATCGAGTTGGCTGCTATAAAACAGTCTCTTTGTAAGGGCAAAAGCACCTTTAGCTCTGGCCAGAGCAGCATCTACATTTTTGCCAAAATAAAACTGATCTAGCCAGATTCCAAGGTATCTGACTACATTTCGACAGGTAAGAGGTTGTCCGTGTTGTCCAACGATATAGAACTTTCTCCAATTTTTTCTGGTATCCCTAGAGGCTCCAGACAACGGCGTCCTAAAGAGAATGGTTTCCGACTTCTGAAAGTTGATTTTCAAGCTCCAGTCATCGCAAAATCGTCTTATCTTATCGAAGTCACGCTGCAAGAGAGTATTAATGACCTCGATTTTTGGACCTGTTCTGTACGCTACCAAATCGTCTGCGTACGCAATAGTATGGGAAAGTGAACCTATCAAGTCGCTTGTAAAAATGTTGAAAAGGATCGGCGAATTGACCGCGCCTTGCTGAAGACCATTTTTAATTTGAAATATTCCAACAGAAGTCACATCCCCATTTTTCACGATGAACTGTCTGTTGGTTAGCATATTATAAAGAATGTACAAGAGTGGTTTACTGATCCCAACCGAGTCAGCTTGTAGAAAAGACCCTCTAACCACACGGTGTCGAAGGCCTTCTCCAAGTCAACAAGGCAGGCACCAGTGCATTGTTTTTTGCCTTTATTCCGTTGAATATCGGACACCAGTTTAGACGCGGCATGTGAGATACGAGTATCATGTGCCGCCTTAAAACCGAATTGATTATCCGGAATTATATGTTTGTCCTCCACCCACCTAGACAGAGCTCTATTGATTACCTTTTCAAAAACCGTACTGATATTCGGAAGAAGACTTATCGATCGGAGATTCGCCGGATTGGATATTTTATTGGATATTTTGTCCGGGCTATTTTAAGACACTGAAGGTCGTTTTGATTTTTTCTCCGAAATAGTTTATTTATTTGGGGAAACATATTCGGGTTGCTGGTGTTTACAGCCCGAACCTTGTTGTTCCAATACAAACTTACAGAAATTCTGTAATTCTCTTTTATTAGCGTTTGAATATTTTTAATCGACGACTTCAGTGTCCTAATCTCCGAGTCTTGTCGGTCAGTTAACTGTCTGTACAAGTTTTTGAGTCTTGTCAGAAGTCTACTTTTCTGTCGGTGAAGTGCGTCAATAGTAGGATTGCGGAACAGGGCTTGTTAGTCGTGCGTCGATACCGCAGTATTGTAGTGTCCATAGTTTGTTTAATTGTCTCGTCCATTTGTTTTAGGCAATTGTCGATCTCCTCGTTTAACAAATTCCTATTGGATGGTGGGTGGAGCGTGTTCGAGGAGAGCGCTCTTGTCAAAGTTGCGGAGAAGCGTGTCCATCGAGTCTTACTGTAGTTGTAAGAATATCTTAGGACAAGCTCCTCCAATTCCGCAATTTCGTTGGGAACTGTAATTTCGGTGCTAAAACCGCAATGGTCACTGTCATACACGAATATGTGCAGACAGTTTACCGTTTGTAAATTCGTACCTGTCAGTCGTATGCGTTCGTCGTACAGCAGTAGATCCAAATAAGACCCGCCTCTGGGAAACGACGGGTTATCAGTCGCTTTAAGACCGAGTCTGTATATGACATCGTGCTGACCCCACCAATCGAGTAGTAGGTTCCCTCTAGTATTTGGCAAATTATTTCCCCAATTTCTGTGTCTAACGTTGAAATCCCCGCCAATTATAAAATAATTCTCCCCCGATTCCAGCCTCAGAAGTCGAAAAAGAGTGTCGAGCTCTGTAATGAATAGGGTGGATTGTGAAGTATCAGGTGCATAAACAGAGGCCAAGTACAGCCGCTTCCCCCCGCGGAGCGGGATGTAAACGACGACTGCTTCCAACACCCGGAACCTGCGCAACACTCCCTTGTACACTCTGTGAAATTTTATTCCTTCTTTAATGAAGATCGCGACACCGCCTCCACGTTTGGATCTGGGCCGGTTTCTTCTTCTAACAATATAATTATTGTACTCCAGTTTGTGCTTATCGGTTAGCTTGGTTTTGCTAGCGAAAAGCACATCAGGAGTTTGGTCTTGTAGCAATTTAAACATCGCGGCTCTTCCTTCAATCCTAATCAGTGAATTAACATTCACCGCAAGGACCTTCAAAGTTTGCTCCACCATGTGCGTACCCATTACGGCATGTATTGCGTTAGGCCCGGCAGCAGCGAGTATATCTGGTCCACCCGCTTGGCCTGTTCTTGAATCTGCTTTTGCAGCTGAGCCATCTGCCCTTGAATTGCGAGCAAGATGGCTAGCATATTAGGTGCAGCTTCCGTTGTTCTCGGCGTTGGCGCCGGAGAAGCAACAGTCGCTTGCTGTACCGTAGCCCCCCTACCTGACGCTATTTGGGAGCAGGAAATTTGGGACGTGACGGCTGGTGTTTGAAACCTGACAGGTGAACGTTTGACCTCCACTTTCTTCTGCCGAGCCAGTTTTGCTTTTTTAATGTCAGCGAACTTAGGACAACCCCGATAGTTTGCGGTGTGTCCCACTTTTCCACATAACACGCACGAGAGCTGCGACCTATCGGATGCTCCGTCAACACCCAGAGGACACTGCTCGGAACTGTGGTTCTTAGCGCACTTCACGCATCGAGGCTGCATTTGGCAGTTCGACGCGGCGTGCCCGAACCTCTGGCAGCGAACGCATTGTATAACGCCTTCGCTCCTTTTTAGTTTTTCCCAGTGGACCTGGTAGTCTAGGACATTGATACTCCTTAGACTATCCAGACGGCTTTCGGGACTGAGTTGCACCAGGAAGAACGGCAGACTTCGTTTCTCCCACCTGGCTCTAGCTGTGGTAAATGGCTTTACCCCCACAAACTTGAGTCCTTCGCACTCCTTCTCTTTGAGCAGTGCCAGGATCTCCTCAGGATCAGAAGACGGTTCCAACCCTTTCAGCAGCATCGATTGCCGCTTTTCACACTTTGGTGTGAATGAGAAGTGCTCCGTCGTCGTTTCCTTTAGGAGCTCTTTCACTTTCGCGTAGCCCTCCACTGTATTACAGTGAATGGCATGGCGATCGTTCCCCAATCGCTTAATATTAAAGTTACTTCCAATGACCAACTTACACAGGTCCTTGGTTGCATTCACCTCTAATTTATAGGTGTTGATGGGAGGCACCTTCTCCTTCTTCTTGTGCTGTTGCTGTTGTTGTTGTTGCTGTTACTGCTGTTGTTTCTGCTGCTGCGGTTTTTTCTGCTGCAGTGGTTGTTTCTGCTGCTGCTGGTTTTGTTGTTGCTGCAGTTTTTGTTTCTGCTCTTGTTGTTGGGAGCTATCTGCTTGTACTTGCTCCCTCTGCCTTCGTGCAGTTTGCCTCTGCTTAATAGCAAGCACTTCTTCTTCCAGCTTTAATATGCTGCTGGTAATATTACTTATTTCTTCATCTTCGTCTTCCGACTCAGATGCAGCTAAAGAGGCAAAGTTGTTACTGCCCCCTCATCCTGGAATTCATCTTTCTCTTCATCAGCTCTTAAAATGGCACTTGTTTTTTTTTTTTTGTTAAATTAGGAGGAGTTTTCAAACTCTTCCTACGTTTGATTCCTTTTGCCACGGCACGGCACGTTGCCACCAGCAACCTTATTGTTGCCTTTTGTAACTCCCATTATGGGAAGAGCGGAACGCTCTCCACCATCCATCACGTGCTTTTTGTTTTTTAGTCTCTTTACACAATTTGAGCAAAAAAAACAAAAACACACCAAAAAAAAAAAGAGAGAAAAAAAAGTTCAAAGTTTCACCACCCGGGATTCAAACCCGTGCACCACGATCTGTTGACTGGCGCCGCTAACCGCTAGGCTACCGAGTCAATTAACAAACTCCCAACTGATTGAGTTTATAACAGAATTATTACTTTTTTTTTTACTCTACGAGAAGCCGAACGATGTTTATTCTCACCGGAGATTTGGGAACGACTGAACAATGCTGCACCCGTTAGTACAATGCCGTTAATAAAACACACCACCAGACAACTGCTAAAACGGGCTACGTGCACTATAATGTACCGTAGCAAAATGCCCGTATGTATGTACATATATTTGTACAAGTGTGTATGTAGGTACTCGTATTCCGTGCACTTGTCTAGCGGAGCACCCGAACGCGTTGACGATAATTTTCGGAAATCCGACTCGATGAGGACCAAATGTTTTGCGAAGGAAATAAAACGCGATCGTTTTCCGCAAATTAAAGAAAACTTTATTACTATTATAAAAAAAAGCAAGAATAAAAAATTATACCGATTACAATTAAGCACCGCCGAGTGCGGGTGGTTCATGTGCAGAAGGCCGAAAAAGAACTACTAAAAAAATTACAATTACATAAGAAAGAAGATGAAGAAGAAGAACAATAAAAGAAATGAGAAATTTAAAGAGGGTAAATTGGCTGGAAGAGCTTGTTAGTTTTCTTAAGTACTTCATGTGCAATTAAAGTGTTACCAATCGACTGCAACACTCTAAGAATACTTTTGTGAACCTTTTATTGTCGATTAAAACCTTAGTACCTAAACTTTTGAACTACTTTCTTTATAAACAACTTTGTAAACTTGTTACCACTGTGTTTATTTGTCCGGAAAAAAATTTTGTCACCGGTTTTAAATATCCTAGTTTATCCGTTTCTGTTATGATAATCTAGTTCAAGTTGTTGAGCCTCAATTATTGTTTGCCTTGTCTTATCTGTTAATGCAATTGGAGTTGAACATAATATCTATAGGTCTAAAGTTGGTAACAGAATGAAACATCCTATTATACTTAGCCGTAGCAAGTAAAAGTAGATCACTAGTGTCACTTATATTTTGCTATAATTTCGTACACCCTGCTATTCCGGATAGAGTACTGTTTGTAAATATCTTTTATGTAATAATATATTGTAGTAATTTAACTCCAATTTCAATTGATCCAAAAGTAATAAACTAACAAACATCATCCATTTACCCAATTTTGCTTTTTCGTGTTAAATATCTGCAATATTAGTGTTCTTGCTCTCACTAATAATTTTTGCACTAAAATTTGTATACTTTGCATTGTACGAGTATAACAGTTGAAAACCTTACTCATTGCTGTAAATTAAATTCTTTTTCTCGTTTACTTAGGTTAGAACTCGCAACCAGATAAGTACTATTAAAATAAATATTGTTAAATTTAATACATTTTTTGGTCTATTAATTTTCGTCGTTCGGCTTTCTGCTATTTCTCTTCTGGTCCTTTGATTTAATTTAGCCTTTTAATTCAAAAACAAAGTTTTTGGTCCACATCGAGCCGGATTATATTTTTTTGGTGAAACGTCGCTCTTCGCAATATACAGTTCACACATCTTTCACAAATCACCTAAAAACTAATTTAGATTGATTAAAATCTAGCTGTACATTCATCTTTGGAGATTAACAGAATTGCCTTTATTCACATTTCTCACTTGGCTTCGCCCGTACAGCTATCTTCAGAATTGACTTAAGTTAGACATTAATTCGGCAATTTAGTGGTAATTACGAGACAGTTTGGTGTTACCATTTTTAGGTTAACAAGTGCACATGGAATATACTCATAAAAACCTTTCGTTAGCCTTGACTATTTATAATAACAAATCGAATTTGCATGTTCATATGATAATTTACAATAAGGTGAATATAGAAAAACTTATATTTTCGCGCTTATATAAAACCACGGCTAGGGACAAATTCGAAAATTGTTCGTATTAAAATAACATCGAAAGTCTAACTTTCAGTTTTTCATGCAACCCGGGACAATCTTAAGGGTTCATTAATAAGATTGGCCACATTCACTGAAACCATTACAGAGGACATGTCGCTTGACGTTATTCAATTACGCATAGAGAAAGTCGATGAACTATGGAATCGATTTAAAGCTTCCCAAGAAAAATATTTGAGTTCATGGACGAGGACGGTTATGTTGATCCCGAACCAGAATTCGAGGAATTGGAGTGAAAGTGCCTTCTGGTCAAATTAGTTCTTTTTTCTGCATTGCTTGAAAGGAATAAGTGTGCAATCGACGTAACTCAAACAGTTCCTGTGGTTGCTCCACAAAATACCATCGAACAACTTGTTAATTTTTATAATATTCTAAACTATAATTTGTATGCATTGTTATTTATAATTATAATTGTTCTATTAATTGTTTTTATTGCTTTGAAACCTGTGCAAATCAAAAGTCGATTATAACTTAATATTGTACAGAGATACATCATTATTAAATAAATTAAAATTAAATTAAATTAAATAAATTAAATTAACGCAAGTCAATCTCAAGCCAACGATTGCATTCAAAAAATTCATATCGAACCATTTTCGGGTAGCTATAAAGATTGGCCAGCGTTCCGCGACATGTTTGAAAGCTCAGTGGACAATAAACTAAATATATCTCTAATTCGAAAGTGGATTTGGTGAAATCCAAAAGGCTTTGTTTCAATTGTCTACGTGCTGGTCACAATTCGTCACATTGCCAATCAAAGTTTCGTTGTAAAACTTGCAATGCCAGGCATCACAGTCTTGTCCATCTTGATAGAGTTGAGACTACAAACGATAGTTCAGCAGTACCCGCCAATGTTCCATCCTTTTCGGAACTTACTTCAACCTCAACCTCTACACAATCGAATACAATTGTTTCAACCCATGAAGTTAACTTTCCCCATTTTCGAAAACAAACTTTATTGCCGACTGTCATTGGTAAGGTTTTGTATGGAAACGGACAGTATCAATCAAGCATATTAATAGATTCTGGATCACAGGTTTCTTTTAACCAAATCGTGCGTCCCGTACCGTGTCGGGTGGCGACTCACTCCTTGATATCGTATTTAAAAAGCAACGTCTTCTCGAACTTCTCTCAAAAGGTGGCTTAGAATTAAGTAAGTGGCAAAGCAATTGCGCGGAATTACTTCAAGAAGGACAAATGCAAGGTGATTGTGTTTCGATGGATGAAGAAAATGATTTGTGGGTGAAAGTTATTGTTCTCTACTGGAACTCTAATTGCGACTGTTTTTCGTTTCGGTTTAACTTGTCTCCATAAGAATCTAATACCAAACGCGAAATTTTAAGGGATATTGCAAGCATTTTCGATCCTCTCGGGTTTCTCGCACCGTCGGTCGTTCAACTTCAAATTATTTTCCAAGAACTTTGACATCAGAAACTTAACTGGGACTGCTCCCAGATTCCATTGCTGCAGAATGGTGTAACAGTAGTCAGCAGATATACAGCTGACTCAAATTAACATTCCTCAATCTATCGGCTTCGCCCTTTTAAATGAATCGTTTCAACTACTGAGTATGCTGCAGTTTTATATTCTCGTTACGTGCTTCCGAATGGACATATTGAAAACAATATTGTTGCAGCTAAGACTCGAGTTGCCCCTTAAAGCAACTTACAATCCCTCGCTTGGAATTGTGTGGAGCACTCTTGCTCACACAATTGCTGGTCGCAGTGAATCACTAAATATGACCTGTTCGAATGTGTTCGCTTGGTGTGATTCGCAGGTTGTTCTTTCCTGGCTCTCTTCTCCTTCTCGTCGTTGGGATATTTTCGTGGGAAATCGAACAGCTGAGATCTTAAATACAATCGCAAGGAGCAGATGGTTAGGTCGGATCAAAATCCTGGAGACTGTGCTTCGCGCGGTATAGCACCGTCTGTCTTAATTAAACATTGGTTACGGCAAAATGAAAATGACTGGCCTGTTATTAAAAAGATTGAAGAACATCCAGATTGTAATGACGAGGAGAAAAACCATTATCACCATTCGTTCCCAGCTTTCAATACCGATCACATATTTGATTCCTTATCATCTCGCGTATCTCGGTGGCATCGTTTGATTCGAATTACAGCTTTTATTTTCCGCTTTATCTCTAAGTGTCGAAAGCAGTCACACGCAGCAACGGAAATAATTCAAGTCACGGAAATAAGCGAAGCGAAGCGTTTTTTATTAAAATGGCTTCAAAATCAAAGTTTTGGAGACTCTATCGCATTTTATAAGAAACACGGTCATTTCGCGAAAACCAATAAAATTGCTTGTCTTGGTCCCTTTCTAGATGATGATCAAATTTTACGCATAGGAAGCAGAATCCAACGAGCAGATCTTTCGCTCGACACCAAACATCCCATTATTCTACCCAGGGAACATAACATTGATTGCTCTTGATTTTCATAACCGTTTTCTACTCCCTGGAGTTACAGCGCTGACTGTTCTTATTCGGCAGGAATTTCGGATCCTCGGCTGTAGGAATCTTCTGCGCAAGATAACGCACGATTGTGGAAAATGTTTTCGACAACGGAAATTAACGGCAACGCAAATCATGGGAAATCTTCCGGAGGCAAGGATACGGAAGAGTAGACCGTTTACACACTGTGGATGTGACTATGCTTGGCCGATTTTCCTCAAAACAATTGCCCTTTCTCTTAAGCCAGAAACACACTATTGTGTCGTGTCATGTCGTGACGCGTCATAAGCATATCGGTTTCATGCATTGGATTCCTCGAAATGCAAGAACCAAATTCTTATAGGCGACTTTAATGTTGATATTTTATCGAATACTTCTTATGCTGATAATTTCTTGGCTGTTCTATCGTCTTTTGGGCGTTGTTTATAGACCCGACATATATGATATTAAGATTACTGATCATAATTTAACTGCTATTGAACTTGATAGTCAAATTTCGAGACATAAGCCGTCTTTTTTGTGAACTCCATTATTAAAACTGACTTTTCTGCACTTACTTATGATTTGAGTTTTGAGTTTTGGGAAGTATTTTATAATACAGATAACCCTTCAGTTGCTTTTGATATTTTTTGGAGAAACTTTAGTTCCATATTTCAAATAATAATCTGTGTGTTTATTTTTTTTTAAAAAAACATGTACACTTAAAGAACGAACTTTATGCTAATATTAAAAAGCATCCGCTTAATTTCAGACTCAAAAACTACTATAACAACATCTGTAACGAGCTGAAATTCCGCGAAGTAAAGAAAGATATTACGGGAAAAATCTTGTGGAAAGTTCAGGTAATTCTAAAAAGGAATGGTAAATCAGATCTTTAATAGAAAAAACGTGAGACTGATATTTCTATAATGAATGGTACTTCCTTAATTAATGATCCCACATCTTTGGCAAATCTGTCTATCAATCATTTTTTAAATATAAATGCCAATATTAATTATACTTCCCCAAGTAGATCATGTGAATGTTCTGAAGATATTATTGATGACTGTTTCAACACTCAGAGCTTTTTATGTGAAAATTTTGGAAATTCATAATATTATCATGTCACTTAAAACTTCGAGTTCCATATCAAATGACATGATTTCCAGCAAAATTTTAGAGCATATTTCGTTTAATATTTCTAATTTCCTAATGTACTCATACATATTTAACGTTAGCATCCAGAAAGAGTGTTTCCAGATGAACTTAAACTGGCTATGCTATGGTTATTCCGCTGCACAAAAAAGGTGAAACCACAAGTCTCAACAATTACCGTCCTATCTCTCTCTTATCTGTTTTTGACAAAGTTTTTGAAAAAAGTATGAAAACGAGCATGTTATCCAACTTGAACAAAATTAACTTTTTAAGTAATTCCCAATATGGTTCCAGAATGTCGACTGAAAATGCTGTTCTGAAACTATGTAGCGAGTTATATCAATTATTAAATAACTCTGAGATTGCAGTCACATTATTTATTGATATAACTAAGGCATTCGATATGCTGAATTATTAAAGTTACTGCAAAAGTTATATAGGATAGGTTTCCGAGGGTGCGTGTACGACTGGTCCGTTTCTTATCTGATGGATCGTAAACAGGCGGTAAAAATACCTGGAGCGCTAAAAAAGTTATAAATAGATTAATTTTAGAGGTTTTGGGACCGATCCTATTCCTAATTTATGTCAATTCCCTTTTAATTCAACATTTCAAAGTTAAAGTAACAGCTTTTGCTGATAATTCTTCCTTATCTTATTCAGAAATTAACTATTTTAATTTATATGTTTTCGTAAACTGTGATTTGGAAATTCTTCGCAATTGGTATCATTCTCATAAACTTATGATAAGTCAAAAAACTAAATTTATGATTTTATTTATTTCTGGTGTCGCATCAGAAGAATTAGTGTTAACTTATCACTCGCCTAGTTGCACTAAGCATAATCTGAATAATTGTTTTCATCAACTGGATAAAATCTCATTAAAGGCATTAAGGCTTTAATAATTGCTCCGCTGGTTGCTTTAATATAGAAAGTCGATAGTTTCAAATACTTGGGGATTTTTTTTGTTATATAATTTAAGCGCGCCTAAGGGGTTAGATACCCTTTTACTGTTGCCTGGATGCGGGCGGAAAGGTAGAAGAAGAGAAAGGAAAATTGGTTTTGTAGTGGTTTGAAACTCAGGTGTATTTGGTTTCGATATTCGTTCTCCAGGGGTGGGAGTCCGAATACGACGGAGAGTTTTTTCTTCACTCAGAGTAATTCAAAGGTTTTAATTCGCACTAGGTTTTTGTGCTTGAAACTCTACAACAGCCAAATCTACGTGTCAGTGTTATGCCTTCACACGCAGAATTTTTCTGTCTGAGTTCCAATTACACAAATGAAAAACTTGAAAGACTTGTCATGGGCAGGATTCGAACCTTGACCCCTCCGAGTGAGAAACGATTGCTAGTACCACTACACCACGGCCACACCCAATCATGATAGATTGCAAACTAAATTGCAAGGATCACACTTCTCATCTATCCAAATAATTTATTAACGTTGTACGAAAAATCTATCATCTTAGTCGATATTGTAGCCTACCTATCTTGAATTTAGTTTATAATGGACTATATAAATCTAAGCTGTAATATGGGCTAACATGTTGGGGTGGTACAAATACTAATAAAATAGATCCATTATTTGTTAAACAAAAGCATGTGATTCGTGTTTTGTTTAAAGTTAATCGTAGAACTCATAGCTTAGATTTATTTAAGAGACTTAATACTCTACCTCTGAATCATCTATATTATTATAAAGTTCTTAGAGTATTTTTTTAATAGATCCGGCCATTTCTTCTCAAGATGGTATGATTCCCATAACTTACGTGTCAATGACCTATATTTTGTAAGCGTACCCGTTGTAAAAAAATAACATTTTTCACATTTCTATATGGTCACTGCGCCCCGCTTGTTCACTAATTTCCCTGTTAAAGTGAGAAGCAAAAGATTTGAGGCATCCTTCTTGAAAAAATTAAAACAGTTTCTTTTTTCATTTTACTTTGAGGAAATAGACTCATTATTAAACGTTATAGTCTAAACCTATGTTTTGGTGTATTTCTTTCTCTTTTTAGTTAAGTTTCCTTTTGCTATTTTTTTTCTTCTAATGACATTGTGTTTTTGTTTTCTTTTTTTACGTTAATCTTATTAAATTGCATTTAACAATATTATAATTATATTAACATGAATTGATTTTTCTTCCAACTTATGAGGTCCTACATTATCTGATCGATCACTCGCCACCTGTCACTCGACAGTAGACTATTTCATGATAATCTTTTGTTAATGCTTATTTGTAAAAATGATTATTTATAAAGTTTTTTTTTGCATGAAATAAAGAAATAAATAATAAAAATAAAAATTTGTTCCAAGGCATTTCTACAGTTATAACAGGTGCGTTGGACACACTTCTCCAGTACACTGACGAGAGCTATCTCCTCGAAATCGCTATAACCACCGTCCAATAGGAATCTGTCAAAGGGGTGATTGATAGGTACCTTAAACAAATGGACGAGACCATAAAACGGACAATAGACCGTACGATGCCTCGTTATCAACACAGTTACAATGAAGACACGTTCCGCAGTGCAACTATTGACGCACTGCGCCAACATAAAAGTACACTGCTGTCGAGATTAAAAACCTTGTGCACGTAGTTTACCTGCAGATATAACCCGCAGTCATGACACTGAAGCCGTCGTAAAAAAAAACATCTAAATATTAGAAAAAGTAAATTACAAAGCATCTCTAGGTTTGTATTGGATCATTAAAATTCGAGCTGTAAATACAAGCAACCCGAGTATGTTCTTGCAAATAAACAAAATATTTTGGAGGAAAGATCTAAATGGCCTTCTAAATATCTAAAAATGGCCGAACTACGGCGCTTAAAAAACGAGTACTGTTAACAGCAGGCATAGATCCAGAAGAAGCCATTGATAGTGACTACTTCTTTGTGCTCGAAGATCCGAAAGAGAAGGTAGATGTCATAGGAACGATTTTCCAGGAAGTGTACAAGGCGAATTAGTTTATTGGCCCGAATGGTAACCCGGAAAATCAAACCTTTTTGGTCAATTCCTACCTTTGAAATCAAATGCAGAACTGGCGATTCGAGAACTCAGAGTTCACTAAGTTCAATGATGAAACTATGGTAAATATTGTCATCCCCAACGAGGGCGAACTACCCCCGTTCGTTTCGAAGGAAGAACCCCAAACGATCTTCGAATCAATCAGTGGGAACCGGTGGAATTTAAAATATTGCGCGTCGATATTTCCCAACAGAAGCGCTGGACATATACGTACACCACCCTGTTTAATAATGCGTTGAAAGATTCCCATTATCCAGCACATTGGAAGAAAGCGATGGTGCATCCGATTCCCAAAAAAGATAAAGACAAGTCCAATCCGGCGAATCTTCGGTCGATAAGTCTCCTTCCAAATAGCACCAAAGTATTCGAAAAGGTGATCAATAGGTTCCTGACTAAGTGGGTTGAGGGCAAAAATATAGTTCCTGATAACCAATTCAGTTTTAAGGCGGGGATGTTTCACATGCCGCTCCTAAACTGGTATCTGATATTCGGTGGAATAAAACCAAGAAACAAAAAACGGGTCCTGACTGATTGACTTGGAGAACTCTTCAATACCGTAAGGTTAGAAGGACTATTCAGGAAGCTGAATAGGTTGGACATAAGTAAACCCCACATTTACATTCCTTTGATATGCTCACCAGTAAACAGGTCATCAGGAAGAATTCCGATGCGACTTCTGCTGGAACATTTGTCATTAAAAATTGTCTGGTGTTTGAGAATGCCTGTCTAAGGGCTTGCCTTCGCTTGTAAAGAACACCAGAGCTGGAGTACATAAAATTCTATCCTAACGAAGTCTTATATACGAGGGCGGGTCAATAAGTCCGTGACTTTTTGAATTTCTGACCTCTTTACTGAAACAGCAACACTGCTCCTGTCAACAGGCATCTGTCAGTTGACTCCTGTCAAAATTTAAACTTGCTGCGTCAGTTAGTTTGTGTTTGACAGCTATTTTTATCAGACTACTCACTAATTTGAGAAGAAAATGGAAAAAAGTGAATTTCGTGTGTGAACTTCACAGGAAGGTTTGGCGTTGTTTAATCGCAATATGGAGGAGTTTTTGCGCCGTTTTGTAACCGTGGACGAAACATGGATCCATCACAACACACCAGAGAACAAACAACAGTCAAAACAGTGGGTTTCTAAGGGTGAATCGGCGCCAAAGAAGGCCAAGGTGGGTTTGTCAGCCAATAAAGTTATGGCGACTGTTTTTTGGGATGCACGCGGGATAATCCACATTGACTACCTTCAAAAGGGAAGAACAATCAATGGGGAATATTATGCCAACTTATTGGACCGATTCAATGACGATTTGAAAAAAAAACCGACCTCATTTGGCCAAGAAAAAAGTTCTTTTCCACCAAGACAATGCAAGGGTGCACACATGTGCAGTTGCCATGCAAAAATCCATGAATTGGGCTATGAATTGCTCCCTCATCCACCCTATTCTCCAGATTTGGCTCCGAGCGACTACTTCTTGTTCCCAAACCTGAAGAAATGGCTTGGTGGAAAAAGATTTGACTCCAATGATGAAGTCATCTCGCAAACAAAGGCCTATTTTGAGGACCTCGACAAATAATTTTTTTTTGGCAGGGATAAAAAAATTGGAGAAGCGTTGGACAAAGTGTATAGAGCTCAAGGGAGACTACGTTGAAAAATAAAATTATTTTTTTATCAAAAAATCTGTGTTTTATTCCAAAAGTCACGGATTTATTGACCCGCCCTCGTAATACAATAGGGGGAACCCAATAAGGGTGGACAATTTCGTCATTAAGTTGATTCGAAGGCACATTTCTAGAGCAGTGTCATCGACGAACAATCTGATCTCCTTGTCTTTTTACCCAATTATCTATATCACGAGAACGTGCATTTCAACGGCTTTCTGCTCCGGAGGCGATGCTCTATTTTGATAAAAAAGAGCTGATCCCAGGCAAACTAGCGGTGACGCTAATCTCCAAATCGCACGAACAGCTACGGACAGGTGCCTCAACTACGACTGGGCGTTGTCGTTTCCTTATACATAGGGTCAGCCAAATTTGGAGGTAAAGTCGATATGCTTAATATTTTAAGAGATGGCTGGCTTACATAGTTCAGGTAAAATTAAGTTAGTTTTAAGATTATGAAAAGAAAAATAACAATAAAAAAAAACTAAAAATTAAAAATAAAAAAATATTTTTTTTTTTAAATTATAAATTAAAACGAATAACAGAGAAATTGGGATAATGGGTAGCAACTTCTAATAAAAAAGAATTTCTCTATAATTAAGATTGTTTAAGTAGGTTAAGATATTCATAAGATATGTAAGTTTTATTTTCAAACGTGAAACAAAAACTCTTTGTACTAAGTTTTTAGAAAAAAGGCCCGTATGGCGCCAGTAGGTTATCATAGTAAAGTATAAGTTAGGCTAATTTCTAAGCATTTTTTTGCCTAACTTGTAAGTGTAAATGAATTCGATATAATAAAAATGCTTATAAAATGAATGTATCTTGCATTCAAAACAAATGAAAGCAAAAATACACTAACGGTCAGCAGATGGCCCACGATTCTGTACAGCCAGGCAATTGGTGAGGAACAACGTGTCGTGAAACTTTCTGAGGAGACCTCTAGAAACCCACTTACAGTCTGGAGTTGGCCTGGGCTCTAACCAGCAAGCCTGTGCGGTTAGCCCGGTGTCTGCCAACTGATTCCAGTTGCGCACTCTAAGTTGATTGAGGTACTCTTCCACTTGCGCGCACAACCTAAGGCGAGGTCTTCGTCTACTGCGTCGTCCTTCCGGGTTAGAATCGATGACCCTCTAGGAAGGCACGTAGATATTTATTCTACATGTAATTGTCATTGCTATCTTCGGCCATCATGTGTAAGTCAATGCCACTATACATCTCGTAGATTTCGAAAAGTTTTAAAACAAATAGAGAGACTATCAGTGCTTTAATACCCAGATTTGCTGGTAAAGATACATATGTATGTAATATATTTATGTATTTTTTATAGAGTACCCCTGCTTACTCGGAGTACCCGCTATTCCTTGTCACAACAGGATTGTGGGGGAGGGTTTAGCCCCTTCCACAGTCACATGGAGGATATCGCAGTCCTTATTGGTTTTGTGTCTATAGTCCCGCACCTTATTTGAGGTTGATTTCGCTCATTTTCTTACTATATGCCTATACAATATTATGTTCTCCGAAGTGTCGTCTTTTGTTCATATTCTAATGTGTTCCTGGTGTTGTGTTTTATGTAGTTTGTTGTAGAATATGTATTCTGAAATTAATTTTTTTTGTTAGTTGTTTATTTTGTTTTGCATCTTCGTTTGTCGTACTTGTCCACTTGGTTTTTGTTGACGCATTCCGATCTACATCGGCATTTTGCGTTTTCTCGGCTTATTATTTATTAAGCTAACCGCTCATTTCTATGTTGCTATCACCCGTACAGCGATCTCAGGAACACACATATCCATGCAAGGTTCCGCAAACTTGCAAAAGTACTTATTTTTACGGTTATGACAGCTTCTCCTTAAATAATCACTATCGTATTGTCTGTTACATGCTCCATATTACGGCCTTAGATAGGGGACACTTTGTTGAAATTCAAGGAAAATCTATGCGTGAGTAGGGAAAAAACATTCCTAAGTGTCCTGGCACACTTCTTACTTAGAATCAAGATCGTGGAAAATCATTGGATTTCTTTTACAATGACTCAATTTCCGGTTTACATATTTTGGCGTCTCACGAATTTGAGACCCTTGGGAGCAAACAATGCAACCAAGGTTGGGCTCTAGATCCTATCTGGAGATTTCAACCGCATCAGGCGGCGGAAGTACCAGGCCGTACGTCTGGCACTATGCCAGTTATAATACATACTGACCAGCAGCTGAAGAGCAGGATTAGAGAACTTTAGGGGGTCATTTGCATGCAGCAGGTTGCATCAAATTACCATTCCTACTGATGCCGGTTTTAGTTAGTTTTTGCTTGGCTTGTGAACAAAAATTTCTGAAAATTTTGACGTAAACACACTAGGAATTTGCCCAAGATAATTTTTGTTTAGTTCATTACCACTTCGTCATAGAATGGTGAAATTCTGAGATGACATCTACGGCGCGCGTTTAAAAAAGGTCCCTCACACGCCAAAAAACATTAGGTCCTCCATCACTATGCACAAAATGATAAGGCAAACAAAGCAGTGCGTTAGAGGGACTGGGCCATAAGAATATAAACAAAACCTTACACTGCCGTGTTATGACTCCTATTCAAAATAACATCTTTCAAATTTATGTGTGTATGGTATGAAATGGGATATCGTTGAACTCGTAATTGTGATTACTTTAATGGATTCAAAGTAAGTGTTCTCCTAAAATTAGTATGTCAACAGTTATAGAAGACCAAAACTGATTTTCTTTTTTTAATTTTGAACTGATCGTCTTTTTTTTATTCTTTTTTTTAAAAAGATATCTTAATAAACCCCACTTTTTTAAACTGTATCGTGTATCTAGATAGTATTTTTCGTAGTTTTCGGTATATGACCCAACTTGTTCAAACTGTAAGACTCAAAAATTGAGTTTTACAATTTATTCTTTTATAACAGCCTTATAAGATTGACTAGTTAACAGCTACTTTGGGAGTCTCACAACCGGATTTAGCAGAAGGCACTCGCAGATACGAAAAAGTTTTAGATTACATCAGAAATCATCCAAATATCAGTCTTAGGCAACTAAGCAGCCATTTTAATTTAAGCACTACTTACATATCAGTCGTTCGCAGATCTCCACAGAGAACAGACGCGTCTCGCCTTTTCGTAGTGAAAAAGAGAATTCAGTTTTTTTTTCGTATAGACAATTATCGCAAATTTATTAGTTGACTCGATAGCCCAGCGGGTAGCGGCGTCGGTCATTAAATCGTGGAACGCGAGTTCGAGCCCAGGCCAAACTTAAAACTTTTTTTTTGTTTTTTATTTATTTATTTGTCATAAATTGTGTAAAGAAATAGAGTGTTATCAAAACAAAACCGTTCGGGAAATCACGTGATGGATGGTGGAGAGCGTTCCGCTCTTCCCATAACGGGAGTTGTTAAAGGCAACAATGGTGTTGCCGGTGCCGTGGCGAAAGCCATTAAAAGGAGGAGGCCGTTAAAAACCACTCCTAACTTAACAAAGTTAAAAATGGGTGTTGCTTTGGTAGCTGAAACAGCAAAAACAACACAACAAAATAAAAAACAGACAGATGATACGTTCATGTGCATCTCTGATGAGGTCCATTATAAGGGCGGCAACAATAACTTTGCCTCTCTAGCGGCATCCGAATTCGAAGATGAGGATGAAGAAATAGAAAAGCTTAACAGCAGCATACAAATGCTTAATGAAAAATTGCTTGCTATTAAGCAACGACAAACTGCACGCAGGCAGAAGGAGCAACAAGAATTAGAGAGCTCCCAACATCAAAAGCAGCAAATGCAGCAACAACAAAGCCATCAGCAGCCGAACCAACAACTGCAGCAAAAGCAAAAGCTGCAAAAGCAACAGCAGCAGCAACAACGCCAACAACGACAACAACAACAAAAACAACAACAACAGCAGCAACAACAACAACAACAACAGCAGCAGCAGAAGAAGAAGAAGGAGAAGGTGCCTCCGATCAACACCTACAAACTGGAGGTAAATGCAACCAAGGACCTGTGTAAGTTGGTCATTGGTAATAATTTTAATATAAAGAGATTGGGTAGCGATCGCCATGCCATCCACTGTAATACAGTGGAGGGCTACGCGAAAGTGAAAGAGCTCCTAAAAGAAACGACGACGGAGCATTACTCATACACACCGAAGTGTGAAAAGCGGCAATCGATGCTGCTGAAGGGGTTGGAACCGTCTTCTGATCCGGAGGAGATCCAGGCACTGCTCAAAGAGAAGAAGTGCGAAGGACTCAAGTTTGTGGGGGTAAAGCCATTTACCACAGCTAGAGCTAGACGGGAGAAACGGAGTCTGCCGTTCTTCTTGGTGCAGCTCAGTCCCGTAAGCCGTCTGGATAGTCTAAGGAGTATCAATGTCCTAGACTACCAGGTGGTTCACTGGGAAAAACTAAAAAGGAGCGAAGGCGTTATACAATGCGTTCGCTGCCAGAGGTTCGGGCACGCCGCGTCGAACTGCCAAATGCAGCCTCCATGCGTGAAGTGCGCAAAGAACCACAGTTCCGAGGAGTGTGCTCTGGGTGTTGACGGAGCATCCGATAGGTCGCAGCTCTCGTGCGTATTATGTGGGAACGTGGGACACACCTCAAACTATCGGGGTTGTCCTAAGTTCACCGAAATTAAAAAAGCAAAATTGGCTCGGCAGCAGAAGGTGGAGGTCAAACGTTCACCTGTAAGGTTTCAAACACCAGCCGTCACGCCCCAAATTTCCTACGCCCAAATGGCGTCAGGTAGGGGGGCTACGGTACAGCAAGCGACTGTTGCTTCTCCGGCTCCGATGGCGAGAACAACGGAAGCTGCACCCAACATGCTAGCCATCTTGCTCGCAATCCAAGGGCAGATGGCTCAGCTGCAAAAGCAGGTTCAAGAACAGGCCAAGCGGGTGGACCAGATCTACGCGTTGCTGCCGGGCCTAACGCAATACATGCCGTAATGGGTACGCACATGGTGGAGCAAACTTTGAAGGTCCTTGCGGTGAATGTGAATTCATTGATTGGGATCGAACGAAGAGCAGCGAGGTTTAAATTGCTACAAGACCAAACTCCTGATGTGCTTTTCGCTAGCGAAACAAAGCTAACCGATAAGCACAAACTGGAGTACAATAACTATATTGTTAGAAGAAGAAACCGGCCCAGATCCAAACGTGGAGGCGGTGTCGCGATCTTCATTAAAGAGGGTTTAAAATTTCACAGAGTGTACAAGGGCGTGTTGCGCAGGTTCCGAGGGTTGGAGGCAGTCGTCGTTTACATCCCGCTCCGCAGTGGAAAGCGGCTGTACTTGGCCTCTGTTTATGCACCTGAGGCTTCACAATCCACCCTATTCATTACAGAGCTCGACACTCTTTTTCGACTTCTGAGGCTGGAATCGGGGGAGAATTATTTTATAATCGGCGGGGATTTCAACGTTAGACATAGAGATTGGGGAAATAATTTGCCAAATACTAGAGGGAACCTACTACTCGATTGGTGGGGTCAGCACGATGTCATCTACAGACTCGGTCTTAAAGCGACAGATAACCCGTCGTTTCCCAGAGGCGGGTCTTATTTGGATCTACTGCTGTACGACGAACGTATACGACTGACAGGTACGAATTTACAAACATTAAACTGTCTGCGCACATTCGTGTATGACAGCGACCATTGCGGTTTTAGCACCGAAATTACAGTTCCCAACGAAATTGCGGAATTGGAGGAGTTTGTCCAAAGATATTCCTACAACTACAGTAAGACTCGATGGACACGCTTCTCCGCAACCTTGACTAGAGCGCTCTCCTCGAACACGATCCACCCACCGTCCAATAGGAATTTGTCAAACGAGGAGATCGACAATTACCTAAAACAAATGGACGAGACAATTAAACAAACTATGGACACTACAATACCGCGGTATCGACGTACGACTAACGAAGACCTGTTCCGCAATCCTACTATTGACGCACTGCACCGACAGAAAAGTAGACTTCTGACCAGACTTAAAAACTTGTACAGACAGTTAACTGACAGACAAGACCCGGAGATTAGGACACTGAAGTCGTCGATTAAAAATATTCAAACGCTAGTAAAAGAAAATTACAGAATTTCTGTAAGTTTGTATTGGAACAACAAGGTTCGGGCTGTAAACACCAGCAACCCGAATATGTTTCCGCAAATAAATAAACTATTTCGGAGAAAAAATCAAAACGACCTTCAGTGTCTTAAAATAGCCCGGATAACAGACAACGAACGGTTACTTACAATAGCAGGCATTGATCCAAATGAGGCCGCTGATGATGACGACTTTTTTGTGATCGAGGATCCACAGGAGAAGGTTCAGGCCATAGGGGCCACTTTCCAGGAAGTATATAAGGCCATTGATAACATTGGCCCTAATTACGACCTGGACAATCGCGTCTTGGTGCACGACTTCTGCATTCGAAATGAAATAGGGAACTGGCGATCCGAGGGCTCTGGTTTCACCCGGTTTAGCGACGAAAATATGGCAAATAACGTCATTGCCAGAGAGGGTGGCCTACCCAAGTTCATTTCGAAGGCAGGACTCCATGAGATCTTCGACACAATCAGGGCTAAGAAATCGGTGGGGACCGATGGTATTCCGAACATCGTGCTTCGACTTCTTCCTCTAGAAGCGGTGGACATTTACACCACCCTGTTTAATAATGCAATGAATAATGCACATTATCCAGCGCATTGGAAAACGGCGGTGGTTCAACCTATCCCCAAAAAGGGAAAGGATATATCCAATCCGGCGAATCTCCGGTCGATAAGTCTCCTTCCGAATATCAGTAAGGTTTTTGAAAAAGTAATCAATAGAGCTCTGTCTAGGTGGGTTGAGGACAAACATATAGTTCCGGATAATCAATTCGGTTTTAAGGCGGGACGTGATATCTCACATGCCGCGTCTAAACTGGTGTCCGATATCCAATGGAATAAAGGCAAAAAACAATGTACTGGTGCCTGCCTTGTTGACTTGGAGAAGGCCTTTGACACCGTATGGTTAGAGGGTCTTTTCTATAAGCTGACTAGGCAGGGGATCAGTAAACCACTCTTGTACATTCTTTATAATATGCTAACCAACAGACAGTTCATCGTGAAAAATGGTGATGTGACTTCTGTTGGAATATTTCAAATTAAAAATGGTCTTCAGCAAGGCGCGGTCAATTCGCCGATCCTATTCAACATTTATACAAGCGACTTGATAGGTTCACTTCCCCATACTATTGCGTACGCAGACGATTTGGTAGCGTACAGAACAGGTCCAAAAATCAAGGTCATTAATACTCTCTTGCAGCGTGATTTCGATAAGATAAGACGATTTTGCGATGACTGGAAGTTGAAAATCAACTTTCAGAAGTCGGAAACCATTCTCTTTAGGACGCCGTTGTCTAAAGCCTCAAGGGATACCAGAAAAAATTGGAGAAAGTTCTCGATTATTGGACAACACGGACAGCCTCTTGCCTGTCGAAATGTAGTCAGATACCTTGGAATCTGGCTAGATCAGTTTCTATATTTTGGCAAAAATGTAGATGCTGCTCTGGCCAGAGCTAAAGGTGCTTTTGCCCTTACAAAGAGACTGCGAGGGTAAAGGTAATCTGCTACATGGCCCTTATCAGGCCCATGCTGGTATTTGGTTGTCCCGTGTGGTTCAATGTACGAGCAAGCTTAATGGAAAAGATTCGGGTGTTTGAGAGGGCTTGCCTTAGGGCCTGTCTTCGCTTGTATAGAACACCAGAGTCGGAGTACAAAAAATGTTATCCTAATGAGGTCCTTTACAACAGGGCGAACCTAATACGAGTGGACAACTTCGTAATTAAGCTGACTCGAAGGCACATTGCAAGAGCAATGACCTCGACGAATAACCTGATATCTGGGGCTTACTACCCCAATTACCTTTACCACGAGAGTGTGCGCTCTGACGGCTTCGTTCCACCGGAAGCATTCCTCTACCTAGATCAGAAAGGGTTGATCCAGGATAGATCAGCGGTGCCGTTAATCTTCCATGTCGCTCGGACAGCTGCGGACAGGCGACTCAACTACGACAGAGACGTCGCACACGGCAGTGTGGATCGCCTCAGGTTCAGTATGGCGGTGGGGAATCGCGATAAGAGGGATGTCGTTCGGCAGCACCAGCATTTCTGGTGGTTGAATGATGGAGAAAATGTTTCGTCGTCGTTTCCGTCAATTACGGACCAGCCTCACTAATGAGGCAGAGCTGACCAATCTGTTTTCTCTGTAAACAGCGATGGCCGGCTTACATAGGTTTAGGTTAGCATTTAAGAAACATATACATATATCAGTGTATACAAAGGTGTATACTGATATATGTATATGATTGTGTATAACGTCTATGTGTGTTTATGTGTGTATTGTACATTTAGTTTAGGTAGGCTAAGGTTTATTTTAAGTTAGATACTAAGTTTTTATTAAAAATAAAAAATTATGTCCATATGCTAAGTTTTGTTAACAAATTTTTTTCTTAGCTTTAAGTATACAAAATAAATAGTTCTAAGAAAATGTAAATGAAGTCGAAAGACATAGTTATAAGAATTTAGAGTAGCTTAGAGTGCCTGTGTGGGGCCAGTAAGTTAGTGTAAGATTATTAATTAATTGTAAGCTAGCATTTAAGCATTTTTTGTTAGAATGTAAGAGTTAGTGTTAAGAAAATAAAATGCATATAAAACTAAAACTACTTACATATGGAAAATTGTGCATTAAGAAGGCATACGTGCATTCCATCATATACCAGTACAGGAACTACAACCCGTGGACTCAGAGAAGCGGTCGGAATTGTGCAATTACATTTTGGAAATACTCCTTGTAGATGAGAATTTTATTGGCCGGATTCAATAAACGGGTGAGTCCAAATTGGCCAGGGTTGGAATCACTAATTTCCACAATTTACATACCTGAACAGAAAGCAACAACGTTTCCATGAACTACAGAGCTTTTCAACTTCCATCTGCGGGCAGACGTATTGAGTGAAAAGCTGATGGGACTTTTTCGCAACAAATTACAAGTAGGATGGCGCCCCCACACTATAGCCATTCAATTAGAAAGTGGTTAGATCGCGTGTATGAAAATTTTTGGATATTTTCAATAGAAACCAAAACAGGGCAGCGTAAGGCTTTTCCAGGGAATGCATTTTCTTTTCTAAAGAGCTTATATACTTAGTCCGTGTGTTTGTACCGAGGTATCGTTTTGTCCATTCTTCGTTTGATTGTCTCGTCCATTAGTCTTTGACACCTGTCAATCTCCTCGTTTGACACATTTCTGTTGGACGGTGGGTAGAGCGAATTCGAGGAGAGTGCTCTAGTCAGTCTGTTACGTGTAGAATAGTTAAAGTAAAAACCACAAAATGTTAAGTGTTGCAATATATAATAAAACGATCTTTTTCTGCCAACGTTATAAATGGTAATGAATTTTATTTGAGTTCTTAGTTTTAGCATTTTTCATTTTTCACATTACACCGACATTTGATAATATTGTTGTTGTTGGGGGCGTTGTTGCCATCAGGGTGAGTGTGCTGATGGACAATTCTCAACATTCTCCCCCCCTCCCCCCCGTGAGCAAAGCTCGCAAAACTCGGTTTTCCAATCTTCATCATTCTCGTCGTGCACGATCAATCTGGTAAAATGTGTTCTGCAATTTTGTTTCTGTTGCCTCCATAACATCTCTGGAACTTAGCTCATTACATGTAAAGAAACAGAACTTGATTAATATGAATAACTTAACGAAAATGACAATGATAATGGCCAACAGCACAAACAAAGACAAAAATATCAGTTGTCCCTATCACTCCTATTATCCAATGGCCATGGTAATCATGTATTACTGTAGTCGGAGTGCGCGGTTTAAATGGCGAGTTTGTTTTTGTAGTGCGTAAATTTAAATTCGGGTTTATTAGTCAATAAATTGGTGCATTTGTTTTCTTGAGTATAACAGGTGAGTACCTGATTTGTATTAAAATTATTTTGATTCGGTGTGTATGTTAATGTGCTATTTAAAATGTATTATTTGTTTTGTTTTGATTTGTGTAGGGTTTGGTATGTGTGCGTGTGTGTGAGTGTGAGTGTGTTTTTTTTTTTTTTTTTTGGTTGCGCCAATGGATGTGGTAATCTTCATAGATGCGGTAGCCCGTGCCACCAACATGCACGATTCGCAACACCCGAATGTTCGATGTCAGAAGTGCGCCTACGTACTAATCCACACCCTTACGACCTTCAACCACTCTCCCCGCGGGACTGCCGTTAGGTATTACTTCGCGGGGCTGGTTAGCAATTATGCTCTATTCTACGAGGCCGCCTCTTGAGCTCTTCTTAGGGCTTCTGCTCTTCGCAGCGCGTACTGTACGCGCACTATAAATGAGCAGATCTCCATCCACTTGTCCTCTGACTGCGTCATGTGACTAATGAGATTTTCTGGACTTGGCAGATTTACCCTTTCTTCTGCAAAGCGTCTGCAGTAGAACACTGTATGCAACGCATCCTCTTCCTCATTTTGGCATTCTGGGCACTGCGGCGAACTATCGTGTCCAAATCTGTGGAGGTATTTCCGGTAACCGCCGTGCCCAGACAGGAACTGTGTGATATGGTAGTTACAGTTCCCCCATGATCTCTTTGTCATTGTTTCTATGATGGGAATAAGCTGTACGTCCACCTGCCTTTTGTGGAACGGTCCCACCTGGTTTGCCACAGCATTGCGGATGCTGCCTTTTCTTCTTCCTTGACCCTCTTTGCCTCTTACCGGTTCGATGATCGCCTAAGATACACCGTCTTCATCTCATCCGCGAGGATGTCTATTGGGATCATTCCAGCTAAAACACAGGCTGCATCATAGGAGATTGTACAGAATCCGCTGATCACTCTGATTGCACAGAGCCTGTGAGCTGATACTAACTCTCTCCTACACTCGTTTGTCACCAGCGCACCCGCCCATATAGGAGCAGCGTATAGAAGTACTGAGCTGACCACTCTGGTCAGCAAGATCCTTCGGGCGTATCCAGGTCCGCCGATGTTCGGTAGCATTCGGGCGAGTGCCGCCTGCATCAGCGATGCTTTCTTAGTAGCGTACTCGACGTGGGGTTTAAAGCGCAGCCGATTGTCGATCATGACTCCAAGGTACCTTAAGGATTCTTTGGATCTAATTGTCTGGTTTCCGACGCGGAAGTTCGCGTATTCCGCCGCCTTGCGACTGGTTATTAGTACAGCTTCAGTCTTGTGTGCAGCTACTTCCAGACCCGTAGACTCCAGCCATTCCTTTATCTTTGAAACTGCCTCGTCTGTGGCAGACTCCACCTCGTGGATGTGCTTGGCTACTGTAACCACTGCTATGTCGTCAGCGAAGCCAATAACCTTGACTCCCTCAGGCAGGGTTAGTCGCAGAACTCCGTCGTACATTATATTCCATAGGAGAGGTCCAAGGACCGATCCTTGTGGGACTCCCGCGGAAACACTGTAGTGCTTAGCACCATCGTCCGTATGGTACTTTAATCTCCTGTTACTGAAGTAGTCCGTGACTATCCTCAAGAGGTAGTATGGTGTATCCATCCTGGCCAAGGATCTCCTAATAAACGACCAGTTCGCCGAGTTGAACGCGTTTTTGACGTCGAGCGTTACTACTGCGCAGTATCTTTTTGTCCCCCATTTCCATCTTTTCCCTTGTATTGCTTCAGTTGCTGTATCTACTACCGCCTTTATTGCATCGATGGTAGAACGAGATTTTCTGAAGCCGTACTGGTGATCTGACAGCGCTCCGTTTTCCTCCGCCACCGCCAGCAGTCTGTTGTATATAATACGCTCTAGGATCTTACCTAGAGTATCAAGCAGACATATTGGGCGATACGATGATGGTTCTCCGGGTGGCTTATTGCCCTTTTGAAGCAGCACTAGGTGTTGTAGCTTCCATGGCGTAGGGAATATCCCCTCCTCTAGACACCTTTGCATCGTCGCTAAGAAGATGTCCGGTCTCGTCTTGATGGCCATCTTTAATGCCTTATTCGGTATGCCATCTGGTTCAGATGCTTTGGTGTCTCCAATTTTTTTGCAAGCAGCAAAAAGTTCTTCCGACGTGATGGCCGGGATATCTTCCATATTGGTCTCCCTTGTGATGGTGACCATAGTAGTTGGTCTATGCGGGAATAGGTGCTCTACTATAGTCCTTAGCATTGCAGGGCAGGTTAGTTGTGGGGACCTGTTGCCTTTGAGCTTCTTCATCACCACCCTATACGCTAAGCCCCAGGGGTCTAGGTTAGCCTCGTCGCAGAGCTGTCTAAAACTCCTTGACTTACTCTTTTTAATGGCACTTTCCAGTTCCCGTCTCGCCAGTTTAAAGTTGGTTAGTCGTTCTTGGAAATCTTCTCTTCCTCTGGATCTCTGAGATCTTCGTCGTGCTTGTAGACACTTCGTTCTGAGCTGTTTAATCTCGTCGGTCCACCAGTAGCAAGGCTCGCCTCTTTTACTGACAGATCTTCTGGGCATTGATGCGTCGCACGCTGCGGTGATGGTCTGGATTAGCTGATGAGAAAGGGCTTCAGCCGATCCATTGTTCATTGTTGCGCTGGTGTTTAGTATTTCCTTGAACATATCTTTGTCAAGCAGCGTGTCCTTCCACTTTGGCCCTGTTAGAGTGGGGTACAGTCTGCGTTTCTCTTTGCCGACATTGAATAAGATAGCCTGGTGATCGCTATGGGTATATTCTTCACTGACTCGCCATTTGGTTTTCCGCAGGAGTGAGTTGCTCATGTATGTGATGTCGATGATTGACCCTCTGCCTGCCTTTCGGAACGTTTCAGCTGCGCCATCGTTGGCCAGAGTTATATCCAGTCTTGCGAAGGATTCGAGGAGAACTCTCCCTCTTACGTCTGTGGTTTTACTTCCCCAATCGGTAGCCCAGGCGTTGAAATCCCCAGCAATAATAACTGGGTGTTTTCCTCGTGCGTCAGCTACAATGTCGTCCAACAGCTTCATATAATCCGCCAATGATAGACTGGGGGGTGCATAGCAGCTATAAAAATGTACACCATTTATCTTAGCCGATACGAAGTGGTCTCCCCAATGGACGACTGACTGCAGGGCATAATTCCCGCAGGTCCATATCGCGGCCTTTTTTGTGTTATCATCTATCCAGCTGCTTCCGTCTATGGGTTTATACGGTTCGCTTATTAGGCCTACGTCGATTCTTTTCTCCCTTACTGTTTGCGCCAGAAGGTCCTGCTCGGCTGCGCAGTGGTTTAGATTTATCTGGACAGCATTTATCATATTAATTTGGCCAATGCCTTCTTGAGTACCGGGCACTTGCTGCTACCAGCCACGTGTCCAGCGTTTTCTGGCGTAACCATCTTACACCAGAAGCATAATGCGTCCACTTTGCATTCTTTGGCTATGTGACCTTCTTCTCCACAGTTTCTGCACAGCTTGGATCGGTCATGCTCGCTCTTGCACTGGCGCGCCGTATGGCCAAACTCCAGACACCTGAAGCATTTGGTGAGGGTCTTTCGAACGCGAATACGGCAATTTACCCATCCGACTTTGATTTTACCGGATTCCAGCAATTTGTTCGCCATCTCTGCTGCTAGGCCCACTGTCGCGATCTGCGCGCCACCGTAGCCCTTCCTAAGACTGAGCACATTTCCTTCGACAACTCCAATGTTGTACTGCGCTTTGATTGCATCGCAGATGTCACTTCTGGTGGTGACTTCGTCAAGGTCTTTGATTTCAATCGTGGATCTCTGCACTAAAGAGCGGATTTCCGCTTCTGCACCAAGATTTTCGCCGATTTTACTCCTGAATTCTTCGGTTCTGTCACCAGATTCACGCAGCTGGAACAACAGGTCTCCTTTGTGGGTTCTCCTAATCTTTGTAACCGCTTCACCCAGGTTATGGAGTTTGGGGTCCCCTTTGACCCTCCGAAGTATTTCGGCATATGAAAGTTCACCCTTGCTTGCCACCACGATTGCGTCAGGTCGCGTTTTTTCGCGCGCGGGCTTTCTTGGCTTCTTTTTGGGAACTTTCAACCAGGCGCTGTCGTCGCCCTTGGACAGTTCTTTGCTCGCCGTCCTAGCGGTTATTTGATCCTTTGTGGCCTGCTCATTCACTGTCGATTTGGCGGGCTTCTTGGGATGGGCCTTCTTTCTCTTTCCGGCATTGCTTTGATTTTGGGGCACCACTTTGCCACGTGATGCCTTCTTCGCTTCGACTAAGGGCGGTGACTTCGGCGGGCGTTTCGAGCTCGGCGACTCTATAGGCTCTAGCCTTCGTTTGGGCCCCGAAATCACCTTAAGCCATGGGGATGTTTGGGAGGTGTTTTCTTTGCTGATAACTTTCTTGGGCTTGCTATCACGCATCTCGTTCGCCTAGAGCTCATAGAGCGTTTTGATGCTTTCTATTGCATCCCGCATTGGTTGGTGAATTGATCGCCTTTTACCATCCTCCAGCATCTCCACTAGGGCTTTTATTTGTTCCCCTAATTTGTGAAACACGGAGGGCTGGTTATTCGGATCCAGCACCATCCACGCATTTCTTTGAGGCGCCGCTTCTCCATCAGGACTCCTCTGGGGCGATGGTGGCTGTCTAGCCGGAGATCTTCTCACCATCGAGCTCTTCCGGAATGGGTTCTCTCCGTTGATCTCATTCTCCTGGTTTTGTTGATGTTGATATTGTTTATTTGTGTTCATTTTTGTTGGGTCCCCACTCAAAGCCGCTGTCAATGCTCGGGTGTGTAGTCACCTAGCGATCCCATGGTTATCTATGCACGCAGTGAGGCCATGCAAGGGTTGAAACAGACCCTTATGGGGTTATGTGCCAGAGCCGGATCGGTGCTAACCAGGAATGTTACATCTGGACCTACACCACCAACTTAATGGCGACGAAACATTGAACGTACTTTGAGGCCTGCCAGGGTTTTAACGGGACGGGGGCGTTCACAGCATTAGCCTGAAAGCCATTTCAACAGGATTTCACTCCTGCTTACCCAGGTAACAGAATACTGCAAACGTCAGCTCATATGTCAATCATTCTAGAGATTTGATTCCAGTATACCATAATTACGACCTTACTGGGCTCAGTGTCGTAATGCCTAAAAGGCAGTGTTGAAATTGAAGTGTCCACTGGTAGGAACCAGTGGAGCTATGGTTTCCCACGGTGCCATCTCTTTACCCAAAAGCTAGGAGATGGGTTAGCACATAGTTTAAGACGGTGCCGACTCGTCTTGTCGCAGAAAGTTCTTAGGGGTTCCTGTGGCCTTTTCAGCCGCGCCCTCCTTCTCTGCCGCTCTTGGTCGGGGACTGTTTATTTGTTATTCGCAGCTAACCTGCATATCTGCAGGCCGATCAACATCCGCCACCTGTGACCCCCCCCAGTAGCCAGAGCTTAGCTTTGGGGTGTTTTTTTTTTTTTTTTTTTGTTTTTTTGGTTGCGCCAATGGATGTGGTAATCTTCATAGATGCGGTAGCCCGTGCCACCAACATGCACGATTCGCAACACCCGAATGTTCGATGTCAGAAGTGCGCCTACGTACTAATCCACACCCTTACGACCTTCAACCACTCTCCCCGCGGGACTGCCGTTAGGTATTACTTCGCGGGGCTGGTTAGCAATTATGCTCTATTCTACGAGGCCGCCTCTTGAGCTCTTCTTAGGGCTTCTGCTCTTCGCAGCGCGTACTGTACGCGCACTATAAATGAGCAGATCTCCATCCACTTGTCCTCTGACTGCGTCATGTGACTAATGAGATTTTCTGGACTTGGCAGATTTACCCTTTCTTCTGCAAAGCGTCTGCAGTAGAACACTGTATGCAACGCATCCTCTTCCTCATTTTGGCATTCTGGGCACTGCGGCGAACTATCGTGTCCAAATCTGTGGAGGTATTTCCGGTAACCGCCGTGCCCAGACAGGAACTGTGTGATATGGTAGTTACAGTTCCCCCATGATCTCTTTGTCATTGTTTCTATGATGGGAATAAGCTGTACGTCCACCTGCCTTTTGTGGAACGGTCCCACCTGGTTTGCCACAGCATTGCGGATGCTGCCTTTTCTTCTTCCTTGACCCTCTTTGCCTCTTACCGGTTCGATGATCGCCTAAGATACACCGTCTTCATCTCATCCGCGAGGATGTCTATTGGGATCATTCCAGCTAAAACACAGGCTGCATCATAGGAGATTGTACAGAATCCGCTGATCACTCTGATTGCACAGAGCCTGTGAGCTGATACTAACTCTCTCCTACACTCGTTTGTCACCAGCGCACCCGCCCATATAGGAGCAGCGTATAGAAGTACTGAGCTGACCACTCTGGTCAGCAAGATCCTTCGGGCGTATCCAGGTCCGCCGATGTTCGGTAGCATTCGGGCGAGTGCCGCCTGCATCAGCGATGCTTTCTTAGTAGCGTACTCGACGTGGGGTTTAAAGCGCAGCCGATTGTCGATCATGACTCCAAGGTACCTTAAGGATTCTTTGGATCTAATTGTCTGGTTTCCGACGCGGAAGTTCGCGTATTCCGCCGCCTTGCGACTGGTTATTAGTACAGCTTCAGTCTTGTGTGCAGCTACTTCCAGACCCGTAGACTCCAGCCATTCCTTTATCTTTGAAACTGCCTCGTCTGTGGCAGACTCCACCTCGTGGATGTGCTTGGCTACTGTAACCACTGCTATGTCGTCAGCGAAGCCAATAACCTTGACTCCCTCAGGCAGGGTTAGTCGCAGAACTCCGTCGTACATTATATTCCATAGGAGAGGTCCAAGGACCGATCCTTGTGGGACTCCCGCGGAAACACTGTAGTGCTTAGCACCATCGTCCGTATGGTACTTTAATCTCCTGTTACTGAAGTAGTCCGTGACTATCCTCAAGAGGTAGTATGGTGTATCCATCCTGGCCAAGGATCTCCTAATAAACGACCAGTTCGCCGAGTTGAACGCGTTTTTGACGTCGAGCGTTACTACTGCGCAGTATCTTTTTGTCCCCCATTTCCATCTTTTCCCTTGTATTGCTTCAGTTGCTGTATCTACTACCGCCTTTATTGCATCGATGGTAGAACGAGATTTTCTGAAGCCGTACTGGTGATCTGACAGCGCTCCGTTTTCCTCCGCCACCGCCAGCAGTCTGTTGTATATAATACGCTCTAGGATCTTACCTAGAGTATCAAGCAGACATATTGGGCGATACGATGATGGTTCTCCGGGTGGCTTATTGCCCTTTTGAAGCAGCACTAGGTGTTGTAGCTTCCATGGCGTAGGGAATATCCCCTCCTCTAGACACCTTTGCATCGTCGCTAAGAAGATGTCCGGTCTCGTCTTGATGGCCATCTTTAATGCCTTATTCGGTATGCCATCTGGTTCAGATGCTTTGGTGTCTCCAATTTTTTTGCAAGCAGCAAAAAGTTCTTCCGACGTGATGGCCGGGATATCTTCCATATTGGTCTCCCTTGTGATGGTGACCATAGTAGTTGGTCTATGCGGGAATAGGTGCTCTACTATAGTCCTTAGCATTGCAGGTCAGGTTAGTTGTGGGGACCTGTTGCCTTTGAGCTTCTTCATCACCACCCTATACGCTAAGCCCCAGGGGTCTAGGTTAGCCTCGTCGCAGAGCTGTCTAAAACTCCTTGACTTACTCTTTTTAATGGCACTTTCCAGTTCCCGTCTCGCCAGTTTAAAGTTGGTTAGTCGTTCTTGGAAATCTTCTCTTCCTCTGGATCCCTGAGATCTTCGTCGTGCTTGTAGACACTTCGTTCTGAGCTGTTTAATCTCGTCGGTCCACCAGTAGCAAGGCTCGCCTCTTTAGCCTTGGGGTGTTTTTTTTTTTTTTTTTTTTTTTTTTCTTGGTTGCGCCAATGGACGTGGTAATCTTCATAGATGCTGTAGCCCGTGCCACCAACATGCACGATTCGCAACACCCGAATGTTCGATGTCAGGAGTGCGCCTACGTACTAATCCACACCACTACGTCCTTCAACCACTCTCCCCGCGGGACTGCCGTTAGGTATTACTTCGCAGGGCTGGTTAGCAGATCATGCTATTCTTCTTGTATTTGCTTCTTCAGCTCTTCTAATTTTTTCAATTCTTCTTAGCTCATTTTGCACAGTTGTCACAAATGTGCCGATTTCTATCCAATTTTCCTCCGACTGCAATATTTGGTCTATGAGTAGTATTGGACTGGGCAGATTAATTCTCCACTGCGAAAAACGTCGGCAATGAAATATGGCGTGCTCCGTATCTTCCTCCTCGTTTGAGCATTCTGGGCACAAAGGGGAGCTATCGTGTCCGAATCGGTGCAAGTATTTACGATAGCCGCCGTGACCAGATAGGAACTGCGTAAGGTGGTAGTTGTTATCCCCATGTGCTCGTTTTGTCCAGGTCTCGATGTCCGGGATCAACTTGTAGGTCCATCTGCCTTTTGTACTATTATCCCACCTGGCTTGCCAGAGGGCTGCTGAGACCGCTCGCTCTTCTCCTTTTATTCTTGCAATTTCACCTGCATCTTCTCGCCCTGGGGTTCTTCTATTATAAATTCTCAACATCTCGTCCGCGAGAATGTCGATCGGAATCATTCCTGCTATCACGAAGGCTGCTTCATCTGAGATTATTCGAAATCCACAGATCGCTCTTAATGCACTGAGCCTGTATGCGGACAACAGATTTCTCTTGTTTGCTTTTATGGCGAGTGCTCCCGCCCAGACCGGAGCAGCGTATAAGAGGACTGAGCTGACTACTCTAGATAGGAGAATCCTCCTGGCATATCCAGGTCCACCAATGTTTGGTAGTATTCTAGAGAGAGCTCCTTTCAGCAGTAAAGCCTTGTTACTGGAGTACTCTATATGTGCTTTGAACTGTAATCTGTTATCAAGTATTACTCCCAGGTATTTGATTGATTCTTTCGATCGGATTATTTGATGTCCCACCCGTATATTGGTGTATTCCACAATTCTTCTACTGGTAATTAAGACGGCTTCCGTTTTATGGTCCGCTAATTCTAGACCGGCGGATACTAGCCAGTCTTTGATGCGAGTAATCGCTACATTTGTGGCAGCCTCTATCTCCTTTATTTCTTTTGCCACCGTAACGACGGCAATGTCGTCTGCAAATTCGATTACTTGAACTCCTCTCGGCAACATAAGCCTTAGCACTCCGTCATACATAATGTTCCATAGGAGTGGACCGAGTACTGATCCTTGTGGAACCCCAGCTGAAACGCTGTAGTATTTCAACCCTTCGTCAGTTTCATACCTCAGTTTTCTGTTGGTAAAGTAGTTTTCTATTATCCTCAGTAAGTAGTATGGCGTATTCATACTGGCTAGTGATTTTCTGATGAACGCCCAGTTTGCCGAGTTAAAGGCATTTTTGATGTCTAGAGTCACCACTAAGCAATATTTCTTTGTACCATACCGCCATCTTTCTCCTTGTATCGCTTCGGCCGCAATGTCGACCACAGTTTTTATGGCTTGAACAGTAGACCGCGATTTTCTAAACCCAAACTGTAAGTCTGATAGTGCTCCTCTCTCTTCTGCTACCGCGAGCAGTCTAGCATATATTATCCGTTCCAATATCTTTCCCATTGTGTCTAGAAGGCATATTGGACGATACGAGGACGGTTCCCCAGGTGGCTTGTTTCCCTTTGGAAGCAAGACTAGGTGTTGTAGTTTCCAAGCATCCGGGAAAACTCCTTCTGCAAGACATTTTTGAATTGTTTCCATAAACATGTCTGGGCGCTTATGGATAGCTGCTTTTAGTGCCTTATTTGGTATGCCATCAGGTCCCGGCGCTTTATTGTCGCCTATCTTCCTGCATGCGTTCATGAGTTCATCCGCTGTGACTATTGGAATGTCCTCCGTGTTGGACTCCCTAACGATATGGTACATAGTAGATGTACTTCGGGGGAAAAGGTGTTCTACTATGGAGCTTAGGATTGCTGGACATGTTATTTGCGGCGACCTGCTGCCCTTTATCTTTGTCATGACGATCCTGTATGCTGTACCCCAAGGGTTTATGTCGGCTTCTTCACAAAGTTTTTTAAAACATCTTGTCTTGCTCTCCCTGATTGCCTTTTTTAAGTCGCGTCTTGCTTTTTTAAAGACAATAAGGTGTTCTTCAAAGCGATCTCTTCTCCTAGATCTTTGGACTTTGCGTCGGGCTTTTAAGCACTTTGCTCTAAGCTTTTTTATTTCCTCATTCCACCAGTAGCATGGTGTTCCTCCTCTAGTACCCGTTCTTCTGGGCATTGATGCATCGCACGCAGTAGTGAGAATGCGGACGAGTTGTTGTATACAGGCTTCAGCTGTTCCGCTTTGAATTATGTTTCCGGTATTTATTATTTCTTCGAACGCCTCCAGGTCGAAGTTTGTGTCCTTCCATCTTGGGCCCTTTCGTTTAGCGCGTTGCACGGTACTCTTCTCCTTCGTTTCAAATATTATTGCTTGATGATCACTGTGCGTGTATTCTTCGCTGACTCGCCATTTTATGTTTCGTAAGAGGGAGTTGCTAACGAGCGTAATGTCGATAATCGAGCCCGTTCCTGCCTTACGATATGTGTTTGCACGACCTTGGTTTGCAATGCCTATGTTAAGGGTTGCAAAACTTTCTAGCAGACTACGGCCTCTGGCGTTTGTAAGTCTGCTACCCCACTCCGTTGCCCATGCATTAAAGTCGCCGCCGATAACCACAGGGGTTCTACCACGAACGTCGGCGGATAGGTTGTCTAGCATTGCCTGGTACTCGTTAATGGTCCAGCTTGGACGTGCATAGCAGCTGTAAAAATATATGCCATTTATTTTGGCCCGTGCAAAGCCCTCCGTAAGTCCGTTAGTTTCTTGAAAGGCATGCCTTCCACATATCCATATAGCAGCGTGCTTTGTCCTATCGCAGATCCATATATTGCTGTCCAGAGCTTTATACGGTTCACTTATCAAAATAACGTCCGCTTTTTCTTCTCTAGCCGTTTGTGTCAGGATATCCTGTGCAATTCTACAGTGATTTAAGTTAATCTGTATTATCTTCATGTTTTCTTGTTGATGATGGCCTTCCTAAAAACCAGACACTTGCTGCTTCCGGCTACATGCTTCGAATCGTTTGGGTGTTCTTTTCGACAGAACATGCATGATGGCTCCTTATCGCAGTTCTTTGCTATGTGGCCTTCCGTTCCACACCTTCTACATAGCTTGGAGCGGTCCTCACTGCTTTTGCAATGCTTGGCTATATGCCCAAATTCAAGACATTTGAAGCATTTTTGGAGAAGCGTTCGTTCTCGAATGCGACAAATAACCCATCCAATTTTTACCTTTCCTGCATCTAACAGTTTCTTTGCCAGTCCGACGGGAAGTCCGATTGTTGCTGTTTGGGTTCCACCGTACGCTTTTCGCAAGGATAATATGTCTGCTGGTTGTAGTTCCACCCCGAGTTGAGTCCTTATTGCCTCGCAAATGTCCTCCTTTCCGGTAACTTCGTCGACGTCTTTCAGCTCGATGGTAGTGCGATGTGTGAGTGTCCTTACACTCGCTCGCTCTCCTAAAACCTCGCCAATGACACTCTTAAACTCTTCTGTCTTATTTCCATGTTCCTTGAGCTGTATTAGGAGCTCTCCTTTCTGGGTCCTTCTTATCCTGGATACCTCTTTTCCAATAGCTTTTAGTTTGGGGTCTGCTTTTACGCTACGAAGAATCTCCGCGTAAGATAGTCCTTCACTTGCTTCGATGACGAACGCGTCCGGCTTACTTCTTTTCGCCTCAAGCTTCTTTTTGTTAGTCTCCTTCTTAGTTTTTCTCAACTGTTTGCCATCGTTTGACTTCTGTTTTGTCGGAATGGCGGTGTTCTTCTCCTTGATCCTCAGAGTTATGCCTCCAATATTGTTTTCTTTTTGCTTCGACTCTACCGCCTGGGGTTTTTTATTTCTCTTTGGTTCTGGGGTTTCGCCATTTTGACCCTGCCTTTTCTTGGGTTCTTGTGCGTTTCTCAGCCAGGGAGAGGTTTGTGAGGAGTTGTGTTTCCTTATCACCTCTTTTGCTTTTTCGTCCTGCAGTTGAATAGCAGAAAGCTCATATAGGGATCTAATGCTTTCAATTGCGTCTCTCATAGTTTGATGTATTGAACGCCTTTTCCCATCTTCTAACATTTCCACCAGTTGCCGTATCTGCTCACCTAGTTTGTGGAAGGCAGATAGCTGTGAATTTGGTTCAAATGCCGTCACACTGTTTTCAGTGCTTCTCCCTAAAGGTGCTGGTGCGGTGTCTGGTGACCTTAGCATCCTTGAGCTCCTTTGAAAGGGATTTTCCTCATTACCTTTCTCTTCCACTAATATTCCCTCCGTTGATTTGGTTTTTGTTGGATTCATTTCGATTGGGTCCCCACTCAAAGCCGTTATCGATGTCCGAGTGTGTAGTAACCTAAGGATTCCATGGTTGTCTTTGCAAGCAGTGAGGCCATGCAAGGGTTGACACAGACCCTTATGAGGTGTTGTGCCAGAGCCAAATCGGTTTTAACAAGGAATGTTACATCTTGACCTACACCACCAACTTAATGGCGACGAGGCATCGAGCGTTCTTTGAGTCCTGCCAAGGTTTTAACGGGACGGGGGCGCTTGTAGCATTAGCCTGAAAGCCATTTCCGCAAAATTTCACTCTTGCTTACTCAGGTAACAGAATACTACAAACGTCAGCCCTCATAGCTGTCATTCCAATTATTTTTCCAGTATGCCATAATTAAGACCTTACTGGGCTCAGTCTTAATGTTTTACGTTAATTTTCAATTTATTTTAATAACTACATGCGTGTGCAGTCACTTCCGGGTGGAGAGACTGCACCATTCACCTTGTGGCGGGTACCGCCGGATCTCGCCATTTGCTTCTTGCTGTATCCCTCGTTGCCACCTTGTGGGGTGGGGAGCACTTACTTGTAAGACAGTGCTTGCTCGTCTTGTCACAGAGAGTTCATAGAGGTTCCTTTGACCTTTTCAGCCAAGCCCTCCTTCTCCGCCCTCCGGATGGGGGGCTGCTTATTGGGTTTCGCAGTTAGCCTCCATCTGGGTGTTCCGATAACCATGGCTTCAGCTTCAGCTCAGGTCATTTAGAGCTATAACGCTATGTTATGCCTCTGGAACACGAATGGATTTTAGTCGCCTCTTACGACAGGCATACCTTACCTCAGGTCTATTCTAACCCCGACCTGAAGGGGGGGGTGTGTAAGTGTGTGTGCGTGTGTGTGCGTGTGTGTATGCTTTGGGTATATGAATGACCCAGATTTGAATTGTGTAGAGATTCGATGTATGAATGACCTATATTTGATTTGTGCCATGTACATACATATATATATCATATGTTCAGGGTGTATGGCTCGTATGTTTTGTAAAGTGTTGTGTGTATTTGAAATTATGTATTTAGTGTTTTGATATTTTTAGTGTTTTGATATTTTTAGTGGACTGTATTATGTAAATTTAAGTATATTTGTATAATGTATAGAATTGTAATTTTAAGATATGTAAGATATATATATTGATAATAAATAAGATAAATATGAGATAATTTTAAGGTGTAATTAATTCATAAAAGTGCATGAGTGATTTGATCGGAAACGATTCGCGGGTGTTGTGTGGTGTATGCTTGTGTATGTTAATATTTAAGTATTCGGTGAATTTTTAGATAAGTGTTTCATCAGAATAAGTTTTATTTGATGGCAGAAGGCATATTTTGGTGATAGGTCTTTTCATTTGTCCGTTCTGTGTTTTGATTGTGACCACGCGTGTTAAGTTGTCTGTTCCTGGATGCGTGTCTGTAATCCGGGCCAGGCTCCACTTCGATGGTGGTGGTCGCTCATCCTTCACCAAGACGAGGTCTCCGATGTGTGGCTGATGTTCAAGCTTGAGCCATTTTGGTCGTTGCTAGAGCCTCGACAGATATTTAGTGCTCCACTGCTTCCAAAATATTTGGTAGAGACCCTGAATCCTTTGCCATCTATCGAGATAGCCAAGTTTAGCATCAGTCAGGTCCGGGTGAGGTACATTACTTAGTGGCTCGCCTATAAGGAAGTGTCCAGGTGTTAATGGTGTGAAGTCGTCAAGATTGCTGATCATTGGGCAGAGTGGCCTCGAATTAAGACACGCTTCCACTTGAGTAAGAAACGTGTTGAGCTCCTCAAATGTGAATACCTCTGTACCAACAATTCGCCTCAAATGAAATTTGATGGATTTCACTCCTGCTTCCCATAACCCTCCAAAGTGGGGAGAAGCCGGAGGAATAAAATTCCATTTCGTGCCATCCTTTGAAAGTGTTTCAGCGACTTCCTTCCAATCTGTTTGAGCCGCCTTCAGCAATTTTCGTAACTCTTTGTCAGCTCCTATGAAGTTGGTTCCACAGTCGCTAAAGAGTTGTACGCTAATACCTCTTCGAGCCGTGAACCTTCGAAATGCTGCTATAAATGCTTGTGTTGTCAGATCACTTACCAGCTCTATATGTATAGCCTTGGTAGCAAGGCAAATAAATATTGCAAAATACCCTTTAGATACTTTGGACTCCCGTCCTTTCCAAGCCTTGACGTCAATTGGGCCCGCATAATCAACCCCGGCGTGTGAAAATGGTCGTGAACTGCATACTCTAGGAGCTGGTAAACTGCCCATCATTTGTTGCGCTGGACGTGCTCGATAGCGAAAGCAATATTGCAGTTGTCTATTAACTTTTTGACTGAGCTCTTGACACGCAATATCCAATATTTGGTGCGCAAATATGCCATCATCTTCTGGATTCCGCCGTGCAACGTCTTCTCATGTGCATCACGCAATAATAGCTGAGTGAAATGATGTTTTGGGCATAGGATGATTGGGTGTTGTTGTTCGTAGCTTAGATTCGAATTCTGTAATCTGCCTCCGACACGCAAGATGTCATCCTTGTCAACAAAGGGGTCTAATGATTTCAGCCTTCCGTTTGATGCCGTTTTGATTCCTGCAATTTCTGTTGACAACATCTCACCTTGCGCTATCCGTGTTGCCACAAGTGTAGCTGTAAACAGCTCTAATGGCGAAAGTACATCATAGTTTCTACATTTGCATACCTGTCTACTATTAAATATATATCTTGTAACGATAATTATTATTGCCCTGCCTTTAATGCTGGGCAAAAATAATATGGGGGGGTGCTTAGATAATTTGCACTGAACCCAGGGTCCTTCAACCTAGTGACTGTATGTACAACGATGGTAAATACAACTAATAATTGGAAACAAAACCCAATTCCCCGAAGAACCCTCCCTTCTACCTTTCCCTTACCCTTTAGACCATCGAGTACAGGCACCTAGAGCGGCCAGTCCGGGCAAAGAGTAGGAGGGGGCTTGACCATCCAGCAGCGGTAGGCATGCAAGTTTTAGCTCCATCCTAAGCTCTTCGGAATGGGGTGGGATCTTGCTACTGAAAATGACCAGCCGCAGTTACATTATTTTCATGCCTTCTCCTGGTGTTAGTTGAGCTGTATAAATGTTTCCTTTTTTTTTTTTGTATGAAAAAAAGGGGACCCGAATTCGTCCTAACCGACAACCTTAAATCTTCTTCCCGTTGAAATCAATTTGAAATTAAATACTCACCTCCAATCGCACCAAAAGAGAGGAGAGCTGGGTGATGTTCTCTCCAACGGAAAACTTCCCACCCCTTAGTGGCTAGCATGAATATCTAGTCACACCATGGTAGCTACGCGGTCCGTGGATATCTTGTGCGGCTACCCCTTGTTTTGTCCGTTGACTCCTTAATTATCGCTCCATGTTTCGCCAAAGTATCTCTTCACGCCCCTACGGTCTAACACTTAGAAATGCATCCTATATGATGAATTTAAAAACAAAATCTTAAACAGAAAATGACTTCCCTTCTCCTGAGTATTTTCATTTCCGGTTTACCTTCCCCTAAGACTCCCTATGACCCGAAAATAAAGTAAAAAGAAGAAAAAAAAAAAAACAAACAAATCGCATTTCAAGTGAGTATATATATATACAAATTTATTCCGATAAGGAGAGGGGGAGGGGGGAAACAAATCGTTGAAAGATGAGGAAAAAAAACTTTCTTATAGAAATGAGTCTACACATGAGTACGAGTATGCTGATATGAAATCAACTTAGTCTAGGATTATATGTATTAAAATAATAACGTTAGGTAAATCAAATTCAAAATTCAAAATTAAAATGAAATGCCGTTATCACTAAATGTATGTATGTAAGGGCTGTATGTCCCACGAGTATGTACATATATGTATGTATACACTTTTTTTTTGTTTTTTTTGTTTGTTTTTTATTTTCAGTTCGCTTCTTCATAAATTTTTATTGGATTCTGATTTTTAGTTTGAAAAATATTATCGATACTAATAACATAAGAATTTTTTTATAATTTTTAAATTTTTTTTTTTTTTTTGGTTTACTCATCGGACTGGTTCAACGTACCGTAGATGTTAAATCTTTGTTTTTATATGTTTTAGTGTTGTTTGTCTTTCTTTGTCATTGCCGTTATATATATATGTATTTATATTTATTTTTTTTTTTTTTTTTATGAGCAGTGAAAACTATTACAATTAAAAAAAAATGAAATTTACGAGAAGAAGACTGTTATAATACACATATAAATTCTACAACCTTAATGCCTTTTGCAGGAATTAGGTGGGGTAGGATGAGTAGGGGGACAGGGGGGTGTGAAACTGCACTGCGTTGGTCGACTGGGTGGCTGCGATCTGGTATGCTGAATAATTCTTCAATTGTGCTTTGTGCTGGGTAATTTCCAAGGGGTGATCTCGATACCATTTTCTTGCAGTTCTATTTGCTGCCACGGATGCACTTGCGGATTCCTGTGCTCTTGGGATTCTGTGTAGTACGAGTAAACAGTTGTGTTTATTTTCTTATTTTTTTTTTTTTTCGGCTCCTAGACACTGGCGGGTCTGTGCACTTGATGACCCCTGCACGCTTGCTGGATTTCTTGTCAAAACTATTCGGTCGATATTAACAGACTTTCTTTTCCTTTTTTTTTATTTTTTTTTATTTTTCCGGTGTAGTTCTTTGTTTTTATTTTATTTTTCGCGTTCGAATTATAGATATATTTTTTGTATTGAAATGTTTCTTTCACCACTGGTTTATACTTCGCTTTGTTTCGTGTTTAAAATTGACCGCACAAACTGATTTGGTTTTTTTTTGTAAGTCTTTTTGCTTTTTCTTAGTTTATTAAATGTTTTTTTTTTCTTTTTCACAAGACAGAACCGAACACCTTTTTATCACCAGACTAACTGAATGTTCTTTTCAGCGTTTCCTCGCTTGAAACCTCGCTTTGAGATCAAACAAACTCCGTTGTATCGAATGATCTTTCATACTCTCTAAGGTACCGTTTTTGCCTTCTAATCTTCATAGAGGTTTGAAATCGGATGTTTCACTTGTACGTTTTATTTATTTTTTTATTTTTATTTTGGGTGCAGTGTCGATCTCCTGTGCACAAACCATGGAAAGAGGCAAAAGTTAAGACAAAACAAAACATCGACTGGAAAGGGATGATTGAAATTGGGTTCGGGAAATGATAGACAAAGGTTGTTGTAGCTGCTATCAACTGGTTGATATTTTATTTATTTATTTTTGGTTTCGTTTTTTTTTTTTTTTTACGTATTTGATATGGGAAGAAAATATGTACATACTATACATATATGGGCATACATAGAATCTAGACTGTCGTTTCCCACAATCTATTGCAAAGGGCAATGACTCTTAAGGGCCTTATCAAGATCGAATGCCTTTTAATTAGTAAACTTATGGTATTTTCTTCTCTAAATGTACAGTGCGCACGAATTGATGATGGCAATGAAAATTCCAGGTATTGTGTAGGAAGTCAGGACCGTTCCACCAGAGTTTGTTTTCTGCCAGAGCTGATGGTAGAACTCCACGTGATGTCAGATCAGCTGGGTTTAATTGTGTTGGGACGTGTTTTCAGATATCATCGTTTGTTAGCTTCTGGATTTGTGCTACCCGATTGCTGACGAATGTTGTCCATTTGGATGGAGGTGCAGCTATCCACGCTAAATTAATGGTTGAATCCACCCAGGCGTACCTACGAACATGTCTAAAACCAAGGACAGTGGATGTATACTCCAAGAGAGTGGCCAGGATTACTGCGCCGCACAACTCAAGTCGCGGCAGACTAACTGTTTTTTTTTCAACGGTGCGACTTTAGTTTTGGATATAAGCAGATGTACGTGGATCTTACCTTTAGAGTCCAAAATTCGTAAGTATATGCTATGTGTGTGTAAATCCATCTTGGAATTCGTATCCCTTTGATGGAAGCTCTCTGCGTAAAATAGACCAATCTTTGTGCAGTTCTGGAGGAATTGGTTTGTCCCAGTCTAACTTTCGAGACCACAATTGCTGCATCATCATTTTGGCCTTTATGACACAGGGCGAGATCCATCCTAATGGGTCATACAATCTCGCATTTGTTGAAAGAATGGACCTTTTCGTCACCTCGGATGTGTCGCAGCAAATGTTTTGAAATAAGAATGAGTCTTCTAGAGCAAAGCATTTAACACCTAAAGCCTTTATGTGTTCGGGTGAACCCAAGGGAAGAGAAAAGTCGACTTCACGCTGATCTGCCGGTATGTGATGGAGAATTCGTCCATTTTCTCAAGATGATCCTGCTGAGGAAAGCAAACCTTGTATTTGTTCCCGTTTACGCAAGGCTTCTTCTATAGAACCAGCCCCACTTATAAGGTCATCCACATACATATCTTTTTGGACCATTTTTGCTCCAAGAGGATATTTGTGCTCTTCCTCAGCAGTCAATTTGATGATGGTCCTTATGGCGAGGTAGGGTGCTGATGTTGTACCGAAAGTCACCGTCAGCAGTCGATATACCTTGATTGGTTCTTCTTGGGTATCACGCTCATCAGCTGGTAATATGAGTCCCGATGTGCTACCGGTATTTGCCGGTATATTTTTTCCACGTCTGCAGTGAAGGTATATTTATACGTTCTCCACCTCATAATTATATCAATGATATTGTTTTGTATTTTAGGTCCACTGTGAAGATGCTGGTTTAATGATGTCCCATCCAAGGTCTTTGCAGCAGCATCGAAGACAACTCGTAGCTTAGTGGTGCAGCTGGAATCTTTAAAAACTGCATGGTGGGGTACGAAATAATGAAGAGGTGTTTTAAGGACTTCGTCGTTGTCAACATCAACTTCTGTCATTTGATTGAGAAGTAAGTATTCCTTTACAATACATTTACTATATTGATTGTGTAGTGTGGGGTTCTGCTCAAACCTTCTCAAACCACGGCTGGAAAGTCAGTTTGTTGGCCGGAAGAAGGCCAGTCAGCGACTTATATATGCGCGTGTGTTTGTCTCAAAAGTCGAGTGTAATGTCAACATAATTGTGACATGAACCGCTGCTGACCAACCCCAGCCCTGATACCTCAACGAATGTTCGACGACTTTTCAATCTTAAAAGTTGTACGGCAGATTCTGTAATAAAGGTTGCTTCCGAACCAGGATCTATTAAGGCTCTCAAGGTGTGATATACTCCTGACGCGGACTTTACCCTTACCAGGGCAGTGGCTAGAAGTACCTGTGTGATGTTATTATTAGAAGTGTGGGAAGTGTTTAGTCCTGAGCAGCTGGGTGTTGACTCCTGAACACGATCAGATGGGTGAAAAGACGCGGTGTTAGCATTAAGAGTAGGGACTTGACAGGATTGTGTAGTAGGCGCAGTTGAGTGCCCATTTGCAGAGCTATGATAGGATAGTGAGTTATGTGGTAAATTAGGATGTGTAGTGTTGTGTTGATTGTAAGTTGTAGAACGGTTTGGAGTATGTTGAGTGTGTAAATGGGGGTTTTGTGAGTTTGTGTTAAGCAAATGTGCAGAGTAAGGAATGGTGTGGCTGCTGGCCAAAAAAAGCAGCGCGTTCGACTTGGACAATGCTGGGTACTGTGGCTATAAGCGAGACAATTTTCACATACCCCTATTCTCTCGACAGTTGTTTTTCGCAAACCTATATCCATCCTAAGAAAACGATTACACGAACGAAGGGAATGTGGATTTTTGTTGCAGACGTTACACCGGAACTGTTCCTTTTGTTTTGGCCTAACGTGAAAAGAACTGGTCCTTGTTTCTCTTATGGTTGCTTCCCCTTTTTCCCTTTTGCTCGTCTACAATTTCAAGTGCCCTAAATCTTGCTTCAAGAAACCCCGAAAATTCCTGGTAAGTAGGCAAAGACTTATTTATCCCTAACTTCTCTTCCCACAACTGTTGAGTCATTACAGGAAGTTTTTGCAGCATACAATAAATGAGGATTGAGTCCCATTGCTCAACCGGAAGATCAAGATTATGGAGTGAATGTCGGCATTCTGTGGTTGTATCCAATCTTTATCCCTGTCGCAGTTTCTTGATTTAAAGATGGTTGATTGAAGAAAAGCTTTAGCTGAGCATTGACGAGCATGCGTTTGTGATCATACCTCGAAGTTAAAATCGTCCATGCCTTCTCATAATTCCCTTGTATAATTCCTAAATGCTGTATTAACCTATCAGCTTTTTTTTTTTTTTGGTCCTTCGAACCTTCAACACAGTCAGTTCTGGTGAAGTGTGTCCAACGCACCCTACTATAATTGTAGGAATGCCTTTGGACAAACTCATCCAATTCCGAAATTTCGTTGGGAACAGATATTTCGGTGCTGAGACCGCAATGGTCACTGTCACACACGAAAGTGCGTAGACAGTTTGTAGTTTGTTGGTTAGTGCATGTCAGTTGTATTCTTGAGTCGAACAGCAGAAGATCCAAATAGGGCCCGTGTCTGGGAAACGACGGACTATCCGTCGCCTTAAGCCCGAGTCGATACATTACACTGTGCTGACCCACCAATTGAATAGTAGGTTCCCTCTAGTATTTGGTGTATTATTTCCCCAATCTCTATGTTTGGTGTTGAAATCTGCGCCAATAATAAAGTAGTTCTGCTCCAATTCCAGCCTCAGAAATCGACAAAGTATCTCGAGCTCTGAGATAAATAAGGTGGATTGAATAGCCTTAGGTGCATAGACAGACACCATGTACAACCGCTTTCCACTACGGAGAGGGATATACACGATGCATGCTTCCAGCACCTGGAACCTACGTACTACACGACTGTATACTCTTTTAAAACGTATACCGTTTTGTACGAAAATTGCAACGCCACCTCCCTGAATGGAGTTGGGTCGGTTTCTCTGTACTATTTTGTATCTTCTGTGCCTCATTTTGTGTCTCTTGGTAAGCTTAGTTTCGCTAACCAACAGCACATCAGGGGCTTGGTCTTTAAGCAACTTAAATAGTGTGGCTCGTCGTTCGAACCTAATCAGTGAAATCAACATTCACAACAAGAACCTTCAGGGTTTGCTTCGCCACGTACGTACCCGTTACGGCGTTAGGCCAGGCAGCAGCGCGTATACTTCATCCACCCGCGCGGTCTGGTCAGTTAAATGACGTTGTAGCTGTGCCATCTGCCCCTGGGTAGAGAGCTAGATGGCTAGCATGTCAGGTACTGGTTCCGGTGCTCTTGACGCTGGGGCCTGAGAAGCAACCTTCGCTTGCTGTACCGTATTTCCCCTACCTGCCGCCATTTGGGAGTAGGTAACATGGGGAGTAACGGCTGGAGTTTGCAAATGCACGGGTGGACGTTTCACTTCCACTTTCTGCTGCCGATCCTGATGTATTATTATTGATAGGAAAATATAAGTCTCCTCAACATTGCATATAAGATCTTATCTGCCATATTGTGTAAACGTCCGAATTTCTTTGTCAACAAAGTGATTGAACCATATCAGTGCGGTTTCAGACCATTAAGGTTCATAGTCAAATAAATCTTCACAATCCACCATCCACCATCCATTCAAGAAGTCCAAATCGATATCCCCCATCCTTTCGTCAATTGTCATATAATTCCTTTAACATCATACTTGAAAGAATTTTGCGAAACTTACAAGCTAACACAGGAGGCAGAATCTTTCATAGTCTGTCGACAAGAAGGGACAAAACAGCGACGAACTGGAAAGAACTTTACAGTCAACAGCTATAACTTTGAGGTAGTAAGGGACTTTGTCTATGCTGGCTCTGCTATAAGTTCTGCAAATAACAAAATTTTTAGAAATATGTTTCTTTGGGCAAAGGTAAGGCCCTACCCTACAAATCTAAGGAAACTCTATATAAGGTCTTGATCAGTCATCAGTCCTGCTTTATGATCCCGATACCGTTTGCATTGATGGGCTTTAGAGGACAAAATACAACGACGAACTATTAGTCAGAAAACTGCGTATCAGTCGCCTCAGATTTCTAGGACATATAGAGCGAATGGGAGAGAGAAAGACCTCACCTTAGGGGGTGCGCATGAGTAAAAGCAGAACTCAACGGAATTGGAGTGTGCAACGGGAGGCAGTTAGCTGAAGACCGATCTAACCGTAACCGAACTAGGGGTTTCTTTGTGGGGGCGATGTGAGACCCAGAACATCATAGGTGGCGTCCGTGATTGTTCTTTGGCAGTTATGCCATTGATTTTCTACACTCAATGGTTTCAAAACAATGATTTAATAGTGTATCAGGGTCTTCAACAGTAAATCCGCTACTGTCTGAGGCTATTAGCTGGTTCATCCCATTTTTTAATCTCTTCCGTATAGGGTAGTGCTCTATGACTGCGTGGGGCTATATTATGTTACTGGTTGAGCATGCCTTTATCATTTTATCGTCCTTGAATCAGGAGTTTAAGGTCAGTCAGCAGTTTCACGATCAATCGCAACTTGGAGTAAGAATAGTATTTTAAAGTGCTGGAAACTTAGATCCATTCCATAACTACGATGGAATCGTAGATAGAAGAAAAACAGTGTTGGAGGACTTTTTATCGTATAAAGTTGTTTTTGCGAATATCAAAAATCCTGTGAAAACGAAAACTTTGATATATGTAGGAATGTAATAATGTTCAATAAAGAAAAAAACCCATCGTGGAATCAATAAGTTATAATTATAATTAATAGTAAAATAAGTAAAAAAAATTAACAAAAGTAAACGCTATGCAAAAAGTTAATAAAAAAAACACACAACATAGAAAAGTTAAACAAAAACAAAACTCTTTTCCTTTGCTTCATATAAAATCCAATAGTCGACTGATTGTTCGCGTCCTTGTGCTTTCTTTTCTACCATTCCTCTTAACAGTGTTCATTCTTCGCTCCCCGTAGATCTATTTGGTATTCTTATTTTACTGGTTCTCTCTCGCATGTGTCGTCATCGTTGTCTCGCCATTATCATCATCACCCACATATATATAAGTAGTTAGTGATTTATCCTACCCTACAGCCTACACGGGCTGCGTAGAAACCCCACGACAAATTAAAACGGTTCTACTTTTGTTTAGAAAAGCCATTGTTTGTGCCCATCGGAGTGACTTCTATTTATTTTATTGTGGCTACATAAATCAAAGCCCAAAGTTGAATACCTCTCTCCGAAGTGTTGATAACTTGATCTGGCACCCCGTATGCGTTCGTGTAATTTTTTTTTAAGTGAAGCCTTTTGCAAAAAAATTATTTAGGCCGTTTATAAAAAGTGAGTTAATTTTTTTTTTAGCCACAGCAAAATGTTTCAAACTGAAAATGAGCTAAAAAGACTTTTTTTTTTAAAGTGATGTGGATATTGATGGCGAGGAAGACATTGAATCCTACATTGACCACGTTGATGCAGAATCTGAAGAGGATGACAAAATCTGTGAATATGACGATGAAAGTCCAAAAGGTAGACATCACACTGGAGTTCTTCTTGGAAAGAAAGGCTTTCGATGGACAACGGAATCCCGTTCATCCACGGGCTGAATCGCTTCAAGGAACGTCGTCCTTAAAGTGCTAGGTTGTAACGATGCGGCCAAATTTGTACGATCTGAAGTTGAATCTTGGGGCCTCCTTTTCGATTCTTCAATATTGGAAACTATTGTTCTTCACACAGACATTGAGGTATTCAAGATAAAAGATTGCACTAACGTGTGCTTCAACATCCTCTTCTAGGTCTACTGCAACTTCTAAAATTATGAATGACACATACACTGATGAAATTCGTGCGGTCATAGGTTTACTCTATACTGCTGGTATTCAAAAATAAGCTCGAATAAACACACGTGATAAGTGATCCATTAAATGCTCAGCAATTTTTCAATCAGTTATTGGACAGTGCAGATTTGAATTTCTCTTTAACTGTATAAGGTTCGCTAACAGAGACACTAAAGATCGAGCAAACAAATTTTCTTGAATTAGATTGATCTGGGAAAAATGTAGCTTTAATTGCTCAAGATATTACACGCCTCATGTGTACTGCACTATTGACTAACAGCTGTGGCATTAAGATCATAACACTGTGCGATTCTCACACGTAATATATATTCCCTGCAACTCCTTACATTGGAAAAGAGCTTACGAATTCAAATGATCCTATAGCGCTACAGCTTGTTCGGAAATTCGTTGAAAGTGTCCATGGAACTGGCAGAAATTTAATTATGGACAATTGGCTTACATCAATACAATTGGTTGACGTAATGCTTAGCCAACATAACCTCACTGCTATTGGAACAAATAAAGTTGAAATGCCGCTAACATTCTTGCCTAATAGAAAAAAAGGAGGCCTCTCTTCGCAATTCGCATTCAAAGACACAATGACTTTGGTTTCATTTACCCCAAAAAAGGAAAAGGACCCTCATACCAAAAATATAATACAAAAGGAGGTGTTGCCCCTTTTGATCAAATTGCACACAATCATTCTGTTGCGAGAAAACCCGGAGATTGAATCTAAAATATTTTGTTGGTATGCTCGATCAAGCAGGCATCAATTAGTGTTTCGCTAGGAAACTTTCAACTAAGAAAAAATCAAACATAAAAAATTAAAGATCAAAATAAAATTTCTTATTTATTGACTATGGTTTGCTTCACAATTTTGATGTACACCTTTGATGTACTCTTGCTGCCTCACTAAGTACGAATGCCATCGATTGGTATGATCGAACTTCCTGTCGCCTTCGATGCAACTGCACAATGTACCACTTCTGGTCACTGAACCCTTTTGCAGTTGTAAATTCCCGCTCATCTCAGTTGTACTTCCACTGCTATTGCTGCACTGTTATTGTTGCACTCGCACTCGTGCACCACAATTCTCGTTTGAATTAGGCGAATGAGTGATAATGGCAAATCAAAAACAATGAAACATCGCATGCAGCTGACGTAACATAGAATTTTGGGAAGTGGTTTTGCCGTCGTCAAATGATTGTTTTAATATATGCATGTACATTTGGATATGCTATGCTGTAACATCCTGACGGGACGCAGATGAAACTTCTAATTGATTGGCGTTTATGTTGTTCTTCTTGAATCCCATCGATATAATAAATCCCTTCTTGAGCACGAGCGCTCGTTCCGCAAGAGTACTGAAAATTGAAAAAAAATTTATGTTTGTTTGAATGATGTGTGGCAATATTAAATTATAGTTTAAATAAGGTTAAGGTAATTACTTCATTATAAAGAAAGTATGTATTAAGATAGAGGGTTTAAATGGGTTAGTGTGTGTGATTGTAAAGTTTATGGGTCGTTCAAGTTAGGTAGTAGACAAAGCTTAGTAATCGGTCGTTTTAATGAGGTAGTTCCTGTTTTCACGGTGACTACTCGTATTTTTCCATCAGATCCAGGATGAACTTCTTCGATTTTCCCTAATCGCCAAAGTGTCGGGGGCATTTGTTCATCGGGAAAAATTACTAATTGACGTACTTTGAGCTGAAGAGTAGATATAAGCCATTTATAACGCTCTTGCAGCCGAGCGAGATATTCGGATTTTCATATCTTCCAAGAATCTTGGTAGATTTTTTGTAATAGTTGCCAGCGATCTAAATGATTCAATTTTATTTCTGTTAAATTTCTTTCGGGTGCTGTATTTAATGGTCCACCTATCAAAAAATGGCCAGGAGTTAAAACTGATAAATCGTTAATGTCCTCTGTTATTAGACATAGTGGTCATGAATTAAGACTGCCTTCAACTTGTGCAAGTATTGTTGCATATTCATCGAAGGTGAGTGTATAATGACCGATGACTCTTTTTAGATGGTGTTTCATAGATTTGATTCCTGCCTCCCAGAGTCCACCAAAATGTGGGGCTACAGGAGGGTTGAAATGCCAACTAGTTCAAATTAGCTTGAAGCTGCTTAACTACGTCATCGGTCCACTGTTTTGCCACTTGTGTTTTATCTTGTTTCATGATTTTTGCTGCACCTAGAAAATTGGTACCGCAATCACTCTATAAATTTAAGCATATTCCACAACGAGCTGTAAAGCGCTTGAAGGCTGCAAGGAATGCGGCTGTGGTGTATTCGCTCACTAATTCCAGATGGATCGCTTCGTACAGAAACAAACAAAAAGCATTTAAGACATCTATAAATGCATTTTTTTACATTGGACCTTAAAAGTAAAATCCAGTATTCTGTTCGTAGAGTTGCCATCATTAATTGTTGACCTCCGTTGAAGTGTTTTCATGTGATATTCATGAACTAAAAGAGTTGTAAATATGATTTGAGAGGGAAGAATTATTGGATGACGTTGCGAATATCGTAAATTTGCATGTTCCAACCGACCTCCAACACGCATGATCGCTTTTTAATCAAGTATGGTGTCAAGTCTTGTTAGTTTGCTTCCTTTAGTAACAGGTTCCTTATTTGATATCTTCAAAATATCTTTCGCGAAAAATTTCATCCACTGAAAGTGGACGAAACGACGTTTATTTCTTCTGAGCGAATTGTTAACAAATCGAAGCCAATACGCTGCAGCTCTGATTAACCGCTGTAAGGTAGAAAATCTATTGAATAATTTGTTCATTTCGGTCAAGATAAAATGCAGGCCGACGTAAAATATATTTTTTATAGGATATTCTGACACAATAAATTAATTTTTTTACTTTGGACACCTCTGCAATTTTCACCTCAAGTTCTGTGTTTGTTAACTTTAATTGTGTAAAATATTTCCTTTCAAATGTTTGTAAAAATGTTGGACTATGCCACCACATGTTTTGCTCTAAAAGTTCCTTCGGAGAAATTCTCCTCGAGGCTATGTCAGTTGGATTATCGTTAGAGGTTACGTAGTTCAAGCAGTTAATATCGGTAAGATCTTGAATTTCCGCGACCCTGTTAGCGACAAATGTATTACGAAGATGTTGAGCTGACTTAATCCATGCAAGTGTTATTTGTGAATCGAACCAAGCAAAAATTGACGGGTTTTTCAAATTCATGCACTTCACTACATGCTTTAACAATTGCGCTAATAATAAAGCTCCATATAACTCTAAACGGGCCAATGATATCCTTTTTAAAGGCGCCACATTTGTCTTAGATAGTAGCAAGTTTGATGATCTCCCTTCTTCACAAATAACCTGTACATACGAGTATATTACTGCAGCGTATGCCTTTTCTGAGGCATCGCAAAATCCATGAATTTCAATTAGTGAATTATTGGTTGAATTAATCCAGCGTGGAATTTGAAGCTCGTTGATTTCTTGCAAAATGATTTTGCTTATTATGACACATGGTGAGATCCATCCCATTGGGTCATAAAGCCGAGCGATGTCTGACAGTATTGTTCTCTTCGTTATCATTTTTTGATCTGCAAAATTTGTTTTGAATTTGAAGATGTAATTTCCAGGGTTCCACTGGATTCCTAAAGCCTTGATAGAAGTTTCCTCATCAAATAAAGGAGGCAAATTAATCTTTCGGTCTTCTTTTGCCACGGCTGCTAACAACCTTTCGCAATTACTAGCCAATTTTTTTAAAGGAAACCCTAGACTTCTTAGCATTGATATGAGCTGATGTTTCATTTGTGGTGCGTCATCTATAGCGTCTGCACCATGAATAGCATCGCCCACATAGAAATTATTAATTGCTATTGATAATGCTACTGGAAAATCCTCTCGTTCATCTAAGGCTAACTACTGAAGAGTGCGAATTGCCAAGTAAGGCGCCGACGCAGTACCAAAGGTAACTGTGTTAAGACGATACACTTTTATCTGTTTTGAGTCCTGATCTCTCCATAAGATAAGTTGGTATGCCGCATCTGCTGGTGGAACCCAGATTTGCCTGTACATTTTACAAATCTCTGATGCGAATCCTATTCTGTGTTTTCTAAAACGAGCTATTTGATCTAAAATGTCATCTTGTAGTCGAGCTCCTATGAATAGGTGATCGTTGAGAGAGGTTCCGTCAGCCGTTTTACATGATGCGTCAAATACTATACCTAATTTTGTTGTGGAACTTGACTCTTTCGTCACTGCATGATGGGGAAGGAAATATTTGTGTTGATTTTCTGTTGCGTTTATATCTATTTAAGTCATGTGACCCATTTCCTTGATTCCTCGAACACTTTCTTATATCGTTCCGGAAAGAACCCAACCTAACTCTGTTTTTTGCGTCATGGGCCCTTTTATTACCCCTTCAAGAATAATCGATGGGTAAGTATCACTTCCCAGTAACATGTCAATTTTGCTTGGTTTGTTAAAGGTAGGATCAGCATGTTCAATGTTTTGGATGTGCTTCCAGTTAGCACTATCTAAATTGATCATTGGAAGGATTGCCGTAAGTTTGGGTAAGACCGAAGCCTTAAGCTGCAAATTAAAAGATTTGTTAACGGTTGAATATATCGAAAGCGACATTCTGTGTTTCGAAACAGTTGTATTCATCTCTCCTACACCCAAAACCTTTGTATAGTAGTTTTCTCTTTTGAGATTAAGCAGTTGCACCGCTGATTTGGTGATAAATGGGGCCTCCGATCTAGAATCCAGTAATGCCAGCAGCATCATTGGTTGCCCGGTGATTGAGAGCACCTTTATAAGCGCAGTAGCCAACAGAACAGTCGAAGGTTGATTTTTTTTCTCGGATATATGAGTGTTGAGTACTGAGGCTGTGTGACTAACGGAAGCTGCTTTCTGAGACACATCTTTTTGTTGCGAAGGAGAGAACTGGGAAGTTGTATGAGTTTGTAATTGATTTGCAACCATGACTGAATCTTTCTCGTGCGTTGAACTTGGTTGCTCAACCATATATGTACATATGTAATAGTGAATGATGATTTAGCTTACAGCGAGAGCACGTAAAAGTCCTTGCACAATTCTGCACCATGTGTGCATGTAAGAGACAATTATAACATAATTAATTCCTTTTGGCTATAACCTGTCTTTCCTTAGGACTGAGTGCCTTGAATTTGAAACACTGCCTAACTTAATGGGGACTGTTACACATTGAACATTTTGAAATGGATGAATTGTGAGAACGTACAGTTTCCGAATTTGGCCTTTTGCCTTTCGATAAAGATGAGACTAGTTTTTTATCCTCCATTATTTCCAATGTACTTGGCCTCGTTAGCAAAAATTCCTCGAGAACGCTATAGGTTGGGTAGTCCGCATATGAAGAAAAATATGGGATTCCCACAGACCCCTGGTTGCATAAGACAATTCTTCTACCGTATGAAATATAAGCACATCTTCCCAAGACGAAATAAGTACTCTAAGATAACTTAAAGATTGTTTCGCTTCATTTGTAGTGTCTAAAAGAAACTTAAGTTTATTGGCGCATTCCTTTGTCAGCTTCGGTTGATCGAATAATAACTTAAAATGGATATCTTTTAACAGCTTTAAGTTCTGATACCTTTTTACTAAAATTGCCAAGCTGATTCGAAATTTCCTTCGGTAATGGCAGTGTTTCGCAAAAGCCGTTTGGCTTCATCACTTAAATTAGCTTTAAAATAATGTAACTTCTGAACACTAGATAAAGTATTGTTTTTAATAATTAGACTGTCGAAGAGACTTCTAAATTCCGGCCAAGTTTGATATGAACCAGAGAAAGTAGGCATACTGATTGGATAGAGCTTCAAATCTACATAAAGGGCCTTAACTCCTAGCCATGAATTATTAAGAGATGGTTGTGTTTGGTTTAAATTTTCTGCACCATGCAAATTTGCTTTTAACTCCTACGAATACTTATAATATAATTCTTTTAATTTATGAAAGGACTACTCCTCTATATATTTAACTTTTGCCTCTTCACTAGGGGCAGCAATAATTGTTTGATGCAGTCATCTAGCTTCTTCAAACGACTTTTCCAAAAATTTTAACCGTGCTTCATCCATATGCATAGATTGAGAAGTTTTTGGAAGATCTGCATAAGCCTTATAATCTGCCTCTAGTTCAATTGTTATATTATGGATCGAATCTACCCAACTTGAAATTTTCAACTTAGAAGTCATCATAAAAGCATACTCACAGATCACACCACAAGATAATTATAAAATCCACTTGGATCAATAAATTAGAATATAAAAGTTTATAAAAAATGCCACACACCTGTAATAAGCGTTGCTCCCTCGTAGTCACTTAATTGCCTGGACGATAGCATCAACAATTGAAGAATCTTCAAGCAGCTAAGAATGTTGAAGAACAACCGGGGATGATCCGTAAAATCGCAGGCAGCAGCAGGTAAAGATGAAGATATTCACAGAAATAGTCATACGATAAATACTCCGAACGCTCACTATTGATTCGTTAAAAATTGTTTTATGAGTTCAGTCGCGCACTTGAAAAGTTTAAATAAATGTTCAATTCAGATCCGGCTCGAAGGATCACCATGTTTCGCAAGGAAACTATCAAAATTCTCACTTTCAACTAACAAAAAATCAAACATAAAAATTTAAAGATCAATATAAAATTTCTTATTTATTGACTATGGTTTGCTTCACAATTTTGATGTACACCTTTGATGTACTCTTGCTGCCTGACTAAGTACGAATGCCACATATTGGTATGATCGAACTTCTTGTCGCCTTCGATCCGACTGCACAATGTACCACTTCTGGTCACATTATTTTGGAGTTCATTCACCCCAATTCTCGTTTGAGTTAGGTGAATGAGTGAGAATGGCAAATCAAAAACAACGAAACATCGCATGCTGCTGACGTATTATAGAATTTTGTGAAGTGGTTTTGCCGTCGGCAAACGATTGTTTTAATATATGCATGTACATTTGGATATGCTATACTGTAACAATTAGTTAGTGTTGCATAATCTTGGAAACAACTGCAAAGAAAAAAAAAAGTAAAGGAGCATTTTTATACACAATCTGATCTGCAAAAAAGGTTAGACCAAAACATAAATATCCATTTGAGAAAAAACATTGAAAAAGTGCTTAGGGATAGAACAGATGAAAATCTCGAGTACTTGGAGGACGTCTTAGTTACACAACCTTCAAAAACGATAACAAAACAAGTCCTATGCTTTTTGTGTCCAAGAGTGAAGGACAAAAACTCTAAGATAGTGTGCAGTACTTGCCAAAGGCACATTTGCTTAGAACACCGCACGGAAGTATGCAGTAGTTGCGAGTTTTTAGCTAAAACATAACAACTTTCAAAATAGATTGGTAGCATTTTAAAAATCAAAGTTTCTTATGAAAATTAATATAATATGTTATGGCTTTTTTCAGAGTAAAATAATATTTGCATAGTAATGGCCTTTAAGACTGAATTTGGTTTGGATTTGTGCAAAGCTCCCCATGGTCATTCCACTTGTTCTCTTTTTTATAAAATGCATTTTTTGTTAATTTTGATAAAAATACATAATTTATAAACAGTTTTTTTTAAAATATCGCCTCAAAGTTGTTGGCGTGTACAGAAACCCCATATAGATTATTGTAACAAGAACCAAGGTATGATTTCTAGCGTTAAACATCATCAAATTTGGGTTGAGGTCATCTCCATAGACCAACGCCATTAACAGTCGGGTACCGCTTTTGCTTTCCAATATTAGGTCTTTTATACATTCTTCACATTTTATCTATTGAATTAAGATATACATAAATTCAGAGGAGTGAAATATGATCGTACTTCCTCTTATTTTTCATTGTAGTTTCCTATTCATTGTGGAATTAAACTATTTTGAACTTCTTCCAGCTATTATAGGCTTTGTTTTTGATTTCCATAGGTGATATAAAATTAATTTATAATATAGAAATAAGATCATTTTTCGAAAGGCTGGAACATTGTATATTTAATCCTTATATGATATATGTGTCTTACATATTTTACAAGAGACCATTTGTCTTACTTATGTTATACTGTATTTTATCAAAAAGATGAAAAATAAACTGAACTGAATTGAACTAGAACATCAAATTGATTTCAGAAATAAATGTGTTCTAATTGTTGAAATGCAAAAGTGAAGATATATTCATAAAAAATAATTGCAATATGCTGAGTTCATTAATAAGCCGTCCGTCTCAGTCTCATTAAATTATAATTCTACTTTAAGGAGATACTTTCAAGAAACTGAATAACGTTAGAGACTTTATTTACACCTGGCGGGTTTTTTCAGCTGCACTTGCCACATTCACATATTCTTATAAGCTCAATGAACAAAAATTCAAATTTGTCATTAGCTCAGTATAATATCTACAAAATAGAATAGTCCTTATAGGAACTAGCCATATTTCGGCCTATTATGCTTTCATCACGGTTTTATATATCCATTTTATCATTGTATTCCTATTGAAGTTTAAGCATTTTGCAAGAAACCTCTAGTATCACAAAATATAACAAATAACAAAATTCTTATATATATAACAAAATTCTTATACATAAATACACATAAAGTTTTATGGATATTTTAGCTTCTTGGCCTGAGGCTAATAAAAGTAGTTTATTAGAAGGTCATCTGACGCCTAATAGGCTCGATTTTACATAAGTTTCAGGTAGTTTCAGAACAATAAAGTCCGATTAGCGAAAACACTTTTATAAAAGTTTTATGACACGACCATCTCATGAAAGAAATCGATTTTGCTTTCATTCATATACTATATAAACAAAAACTGTGATTTTATGAATTCTGAGTAAAGTCATTGTCTGGGGTAGAATTTTTTAATTTTCCTAGATTTTTATTATGGATATTATGGTCGGTGACTGCTATTACAAGTGAGTATTTTAAATATTGGGTTATACCTCATGAAATGTCCGATTTTATAGTAAACATCCGGAAGACCTTTTGCCAGCAAAATGAATCAAGCTTGCGGAAAACATGGTAATCCATTGAGGAAATATCAGGACAGTACGGTGGATGCGGAAGAATTTCAAATTCCAACTGGAACAGGTTACTTGTGAGGTATGGGGTCTAGCATTGTCATGCAAAAGGATTCTATAATCGCAGGAATATGATGATTTTGGTATGCCTGGATAGCGACAGACACAAACTGAGAGTTGAGAGCATTGCAATCTACGTCTGTCGGTACGCCTGATTTTTGCTTAGCTTCCGCAACTATTGCCAAAGATCTTTTCCAGTTTGAATGTTAGGATTTAAATAATTTTCATAAAACCTTCCCTTCGCAGTTTGAATGCTATATAGCTATAGATGTTGTAGAGCACATGGAGCTTATAACGTTTCCAGCGAATGTAGGCAAGATTACGTTTGTGAATCAATTCTAAAATACCTCTGTTAAACCAAGGACGAAAACTACTTTTAATTGTAGTAGGTCGTAGCGGAACGTGTCGATCGAAAAATGTTTTCAAACTAGATTGAAATGATGCCTGCTGATTAATTGAGGTAAGAAAATACGATTTCGATTGTAACTATCTGCATGTCATATGTTAAGTAGATCAAATCGAGTTTCGAGAAGCCCGAGTTGACTGTATTAGCTTAATTAGAATTACCTACAAAGAACACGTCAATGAGAGTGGTAGGATCGTTTGAAAAGTGAGTTGCTGGCGTTACGTTAACAGGCGTCAGGTCAATACTCTTGAAACTGTCAACCAGTTGAGCAGAGGAACCTTCATTAAGTAGGTTGCAGTTAAGGTCACCACAAAGAATGATATCCAGCGTCGAACATGATATCATTTCTAGGGTTCTGAAAACGGGAGTCATATCTATGCTGTTATTCGGCCTGTATGTTACTCCAAGTAGCAAACGCTCAATACTACATGTAATATTAAGGAACAGATAATCGGAAGAGCTACTGCGGTTTGACTTGCAAGCAGTTCTACATACTAATTCATCGCCAACATAAGCAGCCACAACTCCGCCCACTCGACCAATCCGATCAATACGAAAAATCCTATAATCATTAACCTTGTAAGACCTATCTATGATATCAGAATAGAACCACGTCTCGGATATACAAATAAAAACCACACCAGAATTAATAAACAGCAGGCGAAATTCATCCAATTTTGGCGTCAAGCTTTGTGCATTTATATGGCAGACATGTTGGCACCTTTTTTGGGAATGTAAAATCCGAATCATCCAATACATACAAGTATTTCCATCCACATCACTCGAGACCACATCACGCTACAACCGAACAAGCCACGATAAACACCTGACTCCAGTAATAAAGGTTTTAAAAAAAAGAAATTGTAGAGAGACAAAAACACAAACAAAAACATACAAAACTTTGGCTATTGATTAACATAAAAGCGAAAATTTAAAATAATCAGAAAAAGAGAGGATACGGTAATTATTGTAAATTGAATGCATATCGACTTCATTTATATTAAGCGGTGTCTTCTTGTTCTCTAAGCTAAATTTTCTCGGCAGCGGCATTTAAACTGTCAAGGTCCTCTACGGCTACAGTTTCCCCGGCTTTGTTGAATTTGGCTAGGTTAGGTTAGGTTAGGTTAGGTAAGAGTGGCTGTTGGAAATACCGACCCACTTAGGCCTATTGGCCCTGTTTAGGATTCAGAAATATACATGTTCGTTTAATACCATTATTTGTTTGTAACTTGAATAACTCTCCCTCTGTTTTGAATTCTTTGTTAAATTTTGCTTTGACTCACTGTATTGTTAAATAATCACCAACCTGTATCTCATTTTTATATGTCGTTCTATAAATCCAATCTACAACAACAGTGTGCATAGATCACACCACCGATCGTACCACCATTGATCACACCACAGATCGGACCACCATCGATCGTACCATCGACCATCATCATCCAACTATGCACAAAGAAGACGCAAAATTGTTGTTGCAGCTACCACGCACAATTTATAGCACTGCGTGGGTGCAAGGTTAGATGGGTTGAAGAAGTTTAGACATTGTCACAAGTTGTTTAAATCTCAAGGAATAAAGACATGAAATAGTTCGAATTGTTTGCTTTTGTTTTGGTTTAATTTCTTTTCTTTTCGATTTTGGTAACAAGTACTTCTTGTTCGGTATTTCGGTTGCTCCACAAATACAAGTTGAATCCAATACAGGCCCATTGTGATGTCACGTGGATCTATGATTCTCTTACTCATGGAACCAGTTTGAGCTAATGATGAAGCGTAAGAGACTGTTTACGTCTACATTTCTTAGATTGTTTAGGTCGTTGTAGAAGAAAGCTCCTCGATGAAACTTTCTTCTTTGGGAGAGAGCTGGACATGTACAGAGTAGGTGGAGGATTGTTTGCTCCTCCTCCTCGTCCATGCAGCTTCTACAGAAATCGTTTGTAAAAGCGCCAAGCCTTCTTGCGTACTTGCCTATGAGGCAGTGTCCAGTGATGGCACCTAAGATGGCGCTGAGATGTTTCCTATTTAGAAGGATCAGACACTTAGAGCAATTCAGATCCAACTTTGGCCAGATCAGTTTGTTCGCTAGGCATGTTTGTCCAACAGTCCAACTAAGGTCTGTTCTTTTACTGGCATCCAGCTTTAATTTTGGTTTGCACGTAGCGATTGGTATACCTATTCTACCCTTTTCCCGTAGAATAGGTAGAGTGGTTCCAATTTTGGCGAGTTCATCGGCTCTACAATTCCCTGGAATTTCTCTGTGACCCGGCACCCCACAAAGGTGAAGGTTGAACTGCTCTGCCATCTCCGTAAGAGATGCTTGGCATTCAATGGCGGCTTTAGAATTTAATGCGACCGAGTCTAGGGACTTGTTAGCGGCCTGACTGTCCAAAAAGATGCGGATATCTTTTGCAAATATCACGTTTTTCTTCAGTCAGGACAGAGCTTCTTTATTCGCCAAAATTTCCTCCTGAAACACGCTACAGTGATTTGGAAGACGCAAAGAGAGGCTCAGATTTAGCTTATCTGAGAAATCTCCGCTATCGGTCTTAGATCCATCTGTGTATAGATGGATTAACTTGTCCTCTATGAAAGCATCTTCCTCCCAGAAGGATCTAGAGGGGAAGCTTACATGGTAGTTTTTGTCAAACCAAAGTTCAGGTATGATTCCTAATGGATTAAGAATGTTGGCGTGGCCAAGTGAGTTATTTGTCCATTGTTTAGTTGTCTTAAGCGAATAGCTGCAGGCGCAGATACTTACCTGCTAAAAATTTCGAGGGGTGTTAAATGAAACAGAATATCCAATGCAGCAGAGGGGGTAGACCGCAAGGCTCCGCTTGTGCATAGACATGCTGTTCTTTGGACTCTGCTTAATTTAATGCAGTTGGCTGCATTTTCCAAGGCTGTCCACCAGACAACCACCCCGTAAGTAAGTATCGGTCTTATGACCGAGATGTATAGCCAGTGGGTTATGTGAGGTTGAAGGCCCCAGTTATCCCCAATGGCTTTTTTTCAAGAGAATAAAGCTATTGTGGCTTTATTGACTCTTTCTTGAATGTTAGGTTTCCAGTTTAGTTTCCTGTCAAAAATGAGTCCCAGATATTTTGCTGTCTCGGAAAAAACTAAACTGGTACCATTTATTGAAGGATTGTCTATAACTGGAATTTCTGTATTTGTATTTCCTGGAATCAGTTTTATGGGGGTTTATTCTAAATGCACAGCGATCTGCTCAGCGGGTTAATCTATTGAGATTTACTTAAAATAGTTCTTTAATGGTATCAAGATGTTTTCCTGAGTCGGCTATGGTAACGTCATCCGCATAGGCAATCACCCACTTCCCTGTATATCAGTAGTTCGTTAACTACTAAGTTCCAGAGAGTGGGAGAGAGGACACCGCCATGTGGCGTACCTCTGCTGACACATCTTTTAGCAGAAGTCTCACCCAGTTTGGAGTTGATTATCCTGCTTTTCAGCATTAGACCGATCAACTCCCCAAGTGAGTCGTCTACCTGCAGAGTTGACAGCGCAGTCGTGATTGCGGATGTGTTGACGTTGTTAAAGGTGCCCTCTATGTCTAGGAAAGCAACCATAGTGTAATCCTTATATTGTAGGGATCGTTCGATGTGGCTAGTCAAAGAGTGCAAAGCCGTTTCCACCGACTTTCCTTTACAGTAGGCATGTTGAGCCGTTGACAGGAGTCTTGGATCAACTTTAGCTCGAATATGGATATCAATCATCCGTTCTAGAGTTTTCAGAAGGAAAGATGATAGACTTATAGGTCTGAGGTCCTTTGGAACAACATGATAACATTTTCCGGATTTGGGAATAAATACTACATTGACTTCTCTCCATAACAGTGGAATTTGGTAAAGTTCTACACAGCTCCTCATAATATTTTCTAACACAGGTAGAATAATATCTGAGGACCTCTGTAGCTCGCCAGGTATTATACCGTCCGGACCAGCAGACTTGTATGGTTTGAAGCCATGCAGCGCCCAGAGCAGTTTTTCTCTCGTAATCAGACCATGAATTTTGGTCACGGTTGCAGTAGGCCTGTTTGGGCTGCTACGGGCCGCGAGTTGGGAGCTTGGACATCACTTGAGGTTGTCCAAGAGCCATCGGTTTTTTTCAAACAGCTAGGCAACATAGTATTTGTAGAAAGGGTGTTTCTTAGCTGCGATGACTCAGAGGTTTCTGTGATTTTGTCACAGAATGACCTCCAGGATTGTCAGTTCTTTTTTGTATCATTTGAGGGATTCTTTGTATGAGTCCCAGTCAGTCATTTTTCTTGTGCATTTTGCTACGTTGAAAAGTTTTCTACAAGAGTCTCTGAGCGGTCCCAGTGCTAATGTCCACCAATGTGGCTTTTTACTTGCCTCTAGGTTGAATAGCCTGATTGAGAGCCAGAGTAAATTCCTTGACTTTCATGTCAAGCTCATTGGTGTCACGCGGGGGACTTGATAGTTCAGAGGACAGCGTTTCTGACAGTATTCCTCTGTACTTGTTCCGAAAAGCTGGTTGGCTAGGGGGGAGCATCACTCAGGCTGAATTGGATGTATCTGTTGTCTGAAAAGAGAGTTCTGATGATACCATCCAGTTCGTTAGACTTTGAGTGATGCTGTCGGTGACAAGAGTGATATCTTGCACTTCCTGTCGGTTTCTAGTGATAAAAGTGGGCTCATTGCCAATGTTGCAAATAAAGGGTTAGTACTTAAAAAATAGTCAAAAAGTGACTCACCTGTATTATTGATGTCGGTACTGCCCCATACCGTGTGATGTACGTTAGCGTCGCATTCGATGATGAGGCCAGTTTTTTGCCATCCAGCTTCCAGTACCATCCTTTCTAGATTTTCAACAGGATGAGGGTCCACATGGTCGTGGCCAAGGTAAGCCGATGCCAGCCAGTAAGAGCTTTTGGTAGTCTCTAATCTGGCAACGGTTAAGTCGGGGTCGCTGAGGTTAGGAAGTAGAAATATTAAGGCTACGTTTCACTAATATACAAGTTCTGATCTTGTATAGAGCGGAGCGTATGCGGGTTTCCTAAGTCCAAGAACCACGCCTTCTACAATCCATGGTTCCTGGATTAGGATAATATCTTTTGCGTTTTTAGAAAGACGCAGAATGAGTGGGGCCGAAACCTTTTTTGAGTGGTGGAGACTAATCTGGAGAAACCGTAGCATTACTACAGTTTTCCAGAGTAGCCTCCACCACGGTGTTGTTGAGGTCCTCTGATTCTGAAGATGTGCCCAAAAGCTCATTTCCTACCTCTGATCGTATACGACGCCTCTTTGTTTTATCATCGGTTTCCATTTCCGACAGGGCGTCAGAAGAAAAGACCGACGGCTTAATAGTCACCTCGGATAGATTGGAGTCCTCGCTATCCATTTCTGAAAAGGATATCGACGCTCCAAGATCCAAGATTGTGTTTTCTGGTGTGTCCGTTAAAGGAGGACCAGGTTACTTATTAGCATTCAGCTCATCCTTTTTGTAGACCCTTAAGCGTATAGACTCAAAACCATTCGGCCTTTCGTCTGCGCCAGAGGATTAAGGGATTCCTTATTGATCACGATCAACGCGCATCTATAAGAGCCCCTTAGTTCCTCCAGTTTCGCGACTTTCCAGTCATGAGTCCGAAGAGTTGGGTTACTGAGCCTGATGATTTCCAGAATACTTTCTGGGGAGGAGGGTTCGGCTGGAATCCAGGTACGAGTTCGAGGTCTGCTAGGAATGTCTTCCTAAGACACGATCCCGAGTTTTGCCCCTGGCCAAAACTCTCCTAAACCGCCTATGGCGTTGGTGAAGAGATCAAGAGATCTCTGGCTGGAACACGCGATGAGCTGACATGGCCTTGGTGCCAGCCAGCGTTGATTGTGACAGGAGGTGGTCCGGAGTTTTCCCGCATGATAGCCAAGAAGTTGCTCGAAAGCTTCAGCTTGACCAGCTGCCACCATTCAGGTGTAATCTAAGCGTCCGTATCGCTCCTTCCGATCACCGCGATCACCACTACGTCCTTTAGGACTTCATTGAATGACCTCAGAGATGTGCTGTTGGATGGCCCAGGGGTTTTGGAACTATGTGTTTTGGGCCTCTTGGAAACCGCCATGGTTTCCTCCAACGATCTCTGGCGCTTGGAGGAGTCTTCTGAAATTTTGGGAGCAGTGGAAGCAGTGGGTAATATGTGTTTTAGGATGTTTTTAGCCCACTCAATCATGCTCTTTATGTCCGCATTTCGCTCAAACTCCGGAATGGATCCGAAGGTTTTGATAATGCGTGAAGCATTTCGGCGTCTTAGGTAGAGCCCCTTAGATGGAGCTTGCCGATGCGGCTCAGCTCCTCCTTGGAGGGGAGGAGGCATCCTTTGATTTCAGGACTCGTCTGGAGAATTTCTTCTCGAGATTCATTGACCCTACTCAGCCTCTACAGCTCGACAAGTTCGATACTCGCGGTAGAAGTGAATTTGGCTAACATTGACCCAAAATGTGTGTGTACAGAAGATAACTGCCCTTTTTTCTTCATACTTATTGCGTGCTGAAGAATAGTTGGATTCCGTGGGGTCAAACTCTTGTTCACAAACACATTGCTGTTGGATTCAATCTCTCTGCTACTCTGTTGAACTGGAGAATAACAGGTGGCTTGTCTTTGCAATTTTTCAGCGCTGGTGGTGTTACGGCGATATTATCACAAAGTTTTACGAACGGAACTTTCCAAATCAAAGTCGTATAGTGCGTTCGTTTACCGCTATATCCGCAAATGCGACAATAATGTTTTTCATTGCCAGTGACGCATTACAGTACCTGGCCATATTATTAGACCCAAAAAAAAAAAATTCAAGTTTTTTGCGAAAAAATTCAAAATAGTTATAAAGTAGGCTTGTGTTTTATTTGAATTTACTGTTTTGATATGCGGGAACGAATTTGTAGTAATTTCCGTGATCTTAATCGTTTGTTATGAGTCATTTGCTGTTTATATTCGTTCGGGGGCGATTGTGAGGTGATATTCCAATAAGATTTGTCTTTTAATATTGGATGTTTAAAAGCTGTTTATATCAGCAAAATCTTAAATAAAACGGGAAGAATTAATGTCATGATTTGGCATATTGCCTGATACATTAACAGACTTACTCACTTATTATAAAAACTAAAAAGTTACTTAGTTTAGCATTTGAAAAATGGGCAAAAATTCGGACTTTTCGCCGACGAAAGTGGGTCAAGTGTGTGGTCGCTTAAAGAGCTCCAGTCTGACTCAGAGCAAAATAGTTAAGTTGGTTAAACTTAACGCATGATCCAGGAGCATTTGGAATGGGCTCAAAAATATAAAAATTTTACCGTTCAGGACTGGAGAAAGGAAATATTACAGATTTTCCGTAATTACTGATTACCATAAACAAAATGTATCCTTCGAACCTGAACAAAAACTTTTTAATCTTGTTTTTCAGGTTTGGTTCTCAGACGAATCGGTTTTCCAGGTCATGATGGAAAATTCCAATTTTGTGAGACGAAGACCAGGCGAGCAGAACAAACCGGAATGTATTGTTTCAACAATTAAACATCCATCGTCAATAATAGTTTGGTCTGTGATATCTGGTAGAGGCACTGGACGACTTTACGTCTTAATAAATACGCTGAGGCAGGATCAATACAAAAAAGTTCTGGAAACAAGACTGATACCCATACTGGCAAAATGGTTTCCTGGGGGTGAAAAGTCAATTTTTATGACTGAGCTCCATGTCATAAAGCCAAAAGTATAACGACCTTTTTGGAGCAAAAGCAAATCGAAGTTTTGGATTGGATGGGTAATTCTCACGACATGAACCCTATAGAGAGCGTTACCAACAAAAGGGAAAAAATCGAAAAAATCATATTTGAGTAGAATCACAATACGCACCTCCAGGACACGATTCAGTCATGTATAGACAGCATGCCCCGGATAACAAATTCACTAATCGCAGCTAAAAGTGCACACACCAAATATTGCAAAAAATGTATATTCTGCATTAATATTAACATTAATAAAAAAAATTTGCTTTTTCGAATAAATCTAGCTCTAAAGGCAAAATATTGAAATTTTTTGCTAGGTCTAATAATATGGCCAGGTAAAGAAGTTTCGAATTTGAACTGCCGAGAGGATAGTAAATAATTCCTAGAAAAAAAATAACGGTACTTACAACGAACCCTCAAATTCTCACACACCAAGCACACGAACCATTTTATTTTATAAAAAATGAAAATTTAACGTTCTGGCTCTGTCGGGAGAGAAGTTGTGTTATTTTCCTCAACCAAATAAAATGCTTCTATGTGGTAACTCATTCGATTTATTGGTTAAAAAATACCTGCAATAAATACAATTATTACAGTATATGTACATAAATGTGGTTATTCAAAAAAACTTTTATTTAATCTCTCGGGGGAATAAATTCCACGTGTGTCCTTGTCAAATTTCAAGATGAATGTGCAGAGTTTGGCTTACAAATTGACAGAAGTCGAGTTTGATTTCAGTGCGGTCATATCTATCGTGAACTCGAGAACTTCTTATTTCTGACTGAGCGAAAATCGGCCATTTCATGTGGTACAACTCAATAATAATAATGCCTTACAATTATTTCATAAATATTAAGTAAAATAATATAAGTTGGTGTGATTAGAGCGTAATGATTATAAGCACGGCCAAACTCTAACAGAATGCATACGCACTGTGTGTTATATTAACACTAAACGTTTGCAGCACTTTTCGATGTTAATCACTAGCTGATCTAAGCACAAAACAGACAAAGACAAAGGTGATAGAAGTGATACAGGGACTTTTTTCCCCTCGTTACAAATGTAGTATTTTTTCCCCATTTTCTTTGTTACACTTTGTTTTCAAGCATAAGCAATATGCAAGTCTTTGAGAACTTGTGAAGTTTGGTATATAAATTAATTGAGATTTTAAAGAAATTGAGCCTAAAATGTGGGATGGATATCTTTTCGCTGAGGCTGCAACCGAGGAAATTGTTATAACTTTAAATGAAGAGAACGAGAGCAACACTGAATTTTTCTGGTTTAGTTTGCTTTATTATGTTACTAGCTGATGTACCCGCTTTGAAGCGAATACAAAAATATTCTCTTCCTAACATACAATATTTGTCGTTATAATAAAATCATGTAATGAATAGCTTTTCCTTGAAGAAAATCATCATAAGTACTTTTTTTATTTGGCTAAAAATGAACAAATTGTTGCATGAATTGAGTTTGGTTAAAAATTCTTGCACATTGGAAATAAACTCATTTGACGACTGCTACTAAAGGAATGAGAATATTGTACATATCAAACTCAAATGCGAATGCATACTTAACCAATACACAGCTATGTATGTGCATATTAAATCCAATTTTTGCAGCTAAATTACTGCTTTGTACACAACATTTGAGGTGTTTCCATTTGGGGATAATATAAATAAGTTTTCCTGTTCATTTATGAGTAGTCGCGGGTAGTAGCACTCGCCGCTTTTCAATTCCGGTATCTTTAGGGTTTGACCTTGAATCTTAATGATAATCATAGCAAAGCACAATCTAACTCGAAACTGCAGAACGCTGACCATTCACATTAACGTGACGATCGTTGTCGTCGACGAAAAAAATATTGCCCAATAACACCGCCGGCATGCAAACCGCACCAAACAGTTATTTTTTGTTGATGAAATGAATTTGATTCATGAAGCACATGTAGATTTTCACCCGACCAATAACGCATATTTTGCTTATTGACGAACCCATTTAGAAAAATGAGCTTCGTCACTGAAGATGATTTTGCGATGAAATTCATCATCTTGGCGCATCTTCTCCAGAATCCAATCGGAGAACGAACGCGCTTCAAATGGTCCATCGGCTTCAATTCTTGAGTCAGCTTGATCTTGTATGTGTGTAAACTAAGATCTTTAGGCAAAATACGCCATAATATTACCTGAGCGATGCCCAATTCTTGAGAACGCCGTGGGATTGACTGATTTGGATCGTTTGCTACGGACGCCTGAACGGCAGCGATATTTTCGACACTTCGACCAACCCGTTGTCTCACTGACACGGCACCATCACACAACGAAAATGCAGACTCAAATTTTTTTACTAAACTTGTTGTTGCCTGCCTACTAGGCCGAGAATTACGACCGAAAATTGGAGTTAACGCCCTTAAAGTTTCAGTAACCGACTCCGAATTTCGGTAGAAAATTTTTATAATTTGCAGACATTGCTCGTTCTTGTATTTTACCATGATGAAAATGTTGAGTTTACTGAATAAATTGACAGTGACAGTTTGATGATTAGTGAAAGAGTGCGTTCAAAAATTAAATTCAAAGTTGTCAAGTCCCTTTTGGAAAACCCTTTATATATCCGATCTAATAAGTCATCAATTTTACTTAATTGGTGTCCAAAAGAAAAATTAACTTTCCCATTTTGTTTCAGAAATATTCTATTTCCAATGCGCAGAAGAGTTTCTGAAAATGCTTCAGCATGAATATGTGGTAATCGGAAGCTCCAAGAATTGAGTTTTGGAGATTGTTATATAAATAGAGAACTATCCTGCGTGTAAAACTTAGATCCGGTCTGATAATACTCAACGTTGTGAATTTCCCGTGCGTAGTAAGGAATAAAATGTAACAATAACTTTCGAATTCATCTATCGAATTATTTTCCACGGGTACAAATTGACTCAACTAAAACAGAATTCTTAATAAACTTATCAGCCCTTACGGGACCGTTATCAATTTATTACTCATTTATATAGAAACAAGTATGTGTATATATGGCTACAGATTCTCTTAAGTTACAAGATAATAATGTTATGTCGAGCACATGTTGACATACGAGCGAAAAGGGTTAACGTTATGTCAACAGATTCTAGGGACCTTTCATGAGCTTAGACGATTAAGGAACTTCCTGTTATACTCGTAATTTCGCCGTCATGTTTTGCTTAGAAATATTGCAAACCGAATTACTGATCTGGGCATTGATGCTACCGCAATGGCAACTTTTCTTATTTTCGCAAAAATTAAATTAATCAAAAATGTTTTGCCCGTACTTTCTGAAACATCAAAAAGGTATATTTTTTTCTGTCTTGTTCAATGCTGTTAAGAACGTTATTGAATACCAATTTTTGCTCCACAGTCAAGCAGCGTTCGCATCTATGCACATGTTGGAAAAGCTTTTCTCTGTTGTATGAGGTTTCTCTGCTCAGTGCTCGGTAATGAGTTTCCATTATAACGATCGTTTGGTATCGGGCCCAACATATGTAATACTTAATACTTTACTTATTGATTGAACTATTTGTTCAAGAAAAACCAAATGAATATTCTTCCATTATAATCAATATGTGAATGATGATGTCTTCGGCCAAATAATTTTTAAATTGCTGCCAAATTTCGTAAACATTGCAAAAAAACCAATGTGACAGCGAAAATATGCCGTACTGATATTAGTTATCTAGAGACAGGTTAATCATGCAATGTAAATCGCCTTCGGATGTAGATAGAGCTTTCAAAGCAGATTGGTAAAGATGCTGGACCTCGGATGTGGTGTAAAAGATAAAAGCATTCAGCATTTTTGGGATGTACTGTAGACACACGTCCCATAGCAAACGCTTTCCTTACACTGGGATAACCACTTTCACTTTCCCCTTGCTTTCGTCTTTGGATCTTATTTTGGCTCCATACGTAATATTGTATACACATAGATATCTCATTATATATAGAAAAATTTGTGCGAAATTACTCTCTCTGCAGATTTAAAAAAAAGCGGCATTAAAGAATACCCCTTGGCTATTTTCAAGATGTATTGCGAGGTGGACAACAGTAGCCGAGAGTTCATGGATACCAATGGATAATATTCTCCAAACAGCCTGCGAGCTGTTTATATGTATATAAAGCCCATTTTGATACACATCTATCTGATCTTGTCGATTTTGCAAAGAAAATGTTGCTTGGCGACTTCCTTTATTAACATAATTTTAAATATATTTAATAGATTTAACTGAGCTGCGTAACTCAACATTAATGTGGACACTGAAAGCGCGAGGCAAAACCCGAGTGTATGGTACAACACAACGACTATCTATGATTACATACATATATCTTGCTTGCCTGTACTTATTTTAACAGTTCTCCCACCGGTTGATGACTCAGCAATCTCCAGTAATGGTCAAGTCAAGAAAAGGCCTTGGATATTTTTTGTACAAACATTTGCACTCACACACGGTGACGCTGTGTTAAGTGGACCGACCACATGTACCATGGATCATATTTTTTATTACGATATCGTGCAATTCTCTATCTTTTCTGGCTCGAGAATTAGGCATATACATATAACGGAATCAATGCCGTTGCAGCGATTTTTTCTGAAAGCCGGAGTAGGAAATGTACATGGGGTAGACCTATCTTTTGCCACTTAATGCTATATATACATATATATCTTATAAGATATGCATTGGAAGACAACTATTTTATTATCGGCGGAGATTTCAACGCCAAACATAGTGATTGGGGAAATAATACACCAAATACTAGAGGGAACCTACTACTCAATTGGTGGAGTCAGCACAGTGTAATGTATCGACTCGGGCTTAAAGCGACGGATAGTCCGTCGTTTCCCAGAAACGGGTCCTATTTGGATCATCTGCTGCTCGACTCACGAATACAACTGACGTGCACTAACCAACAAACTACAAACTGTCTACTCACATTCGTGTATGACAGTGACCATTGCGGTCTCAGCATCGAAATAACTGTTCCCAACGAAATTGCGGAATTGGATGAGTTTGTCCAAAGGCATTCCTACAATTATAGTAGGGTGCGTTGGACACACTTCACCAGAACACTGGCTAGAGCACTTTCCTCGAATTCGCTCTACCCACCGTACAACTGAAATCTGTCAAACGAGGAGATTGACAGGTATCTAAGATTAATAGATGAGAAAATTAAACGAACAATGGACAAAACGATACCTCGATACCAACACACTGTCGAAGAAGACTTATTCCGCAATGAAACTATTGACGCACTGCACCGACATAAAAGTAGGCTGCTGTGAAGACTAAAAACCTTGTACAGACAGTTTACTGACAGACATAACCCGGAGATCATGACACTGAAGTCGTCGATCAAAAACCTCCAAACATTAATAAAGGAAGATTACAGAGCATCTGTAAGTTTGTACTGGAACAATAAAATTCGGGCTGTAAACCAGCAACCCGAATATGTTACCGCAAATAAATAAAATATTTCGGTGAAGAGATCAAAATGACCTTTCGTGCCTTAAAATCGCCCGTACGACGAACAACGAACAAATACTGGTTGCAGCGGGCATAGATCCAAATGAGGTTGTTGATGATGACAGCTTCTTTGTGATCGAGGATCCGCAGGAGAATGTAGAGGCTATAGGAGCGACTTTCCGGGAAGTGTATAAGGCGAATGTTATCATTGATCCGAACCACGATCCGGAGAATCGAGTCCTTGTGCACAATTTCTATCTTCGAAATGAAATTGTGAATTGGCGATTCGAGAGGAGAGCTCGGGCTTCACCCAGTTCAGTGACGAGAATATGGCAAATAATGTCATCACCAACGATAGGGTACTACCTCCGTTAATTTCGAAGGAAGAGCTCCAAACGATCTTCGAATTACTTAGAAGTAAGAAATCAGTGGGAACCGATGAAATACCGAACATTGTGCTTCAACATCTCCCTCCAGAAGCGGTGAACATTTATACAACCCTCTTTAATAACGCAATGAATAATGCACATTATCCAGCGCACTGGAAAACTGGGGTGGTACACCCCATCCCCAAAAGGGATAAAGGCACTTCCAATCCGGCGAATCTAAGCTCGATCAGTCTTCTTCCAAACATCAGTAAGGTTTTCGAGAAGGTGATCAATAGAGTCCTGACTAAGTGGGCTGAGGACAAAAATATAGTTCCGGATAATCAATTCGGTTTCAAGGCGGGGCATGATATCATTAATGCTGCGTCTAAACTGGTTTCTGATATCCAATGGAACAAAGGCAAGAACCAGTGCACTGGTGCCTGCCTGATTGACTTGGAGAAAGCATCCGATACCGTATGGTTAGAAGGACTCTTTTTCAAGCTGGACAGGTTGGGCATTAGTAAACCACTGTTGTATATTCTTTTTGATATACTCTCCAGTAGACAGTTCATCGTGAAGAATGGCGATGTGACATCTGCTGGATTATTTAACATTAAGAACGGGTTTAGCTTAGTGTGCCCGCATGGGGCCAGTAAGTTAGAATAAGTTTATTTGTAAGTTATTTAAGCTAATTTTTAAGCATTTTTTTGTCTAGCATGTAAGAGTAAATTAAGTATATAAATAAAAATGCATTTACACTGAAACTGACTTAACTTTAAGAACGGTCTGCAACAGGATGCGTTAAATTCGCCGATCCTATTCTACATCTACACGAGTGATCTGATAGGTTCACTTCACCATGCCATATCGTACGCAGACGACATAATCGCGTACAGATCAGGTCCAAAGATTGAGGTCATAAGTATGCTGTTGCATCGTGACTTCGACAAAATTAAGCGATATTGCGATGACTGGAAGTTGAAAATCAACTTTCAGAAGTCGGAAACCATTCTTGAGGGATACCAGAAAGAATTGGTGAAAGTTCTCGATCGTGGGGCAGCACGGACAACCACTTGCTTGTCGAAATGTACCTTGGGATCTGGCTGGATAAATTTCTGTATTTTAAGAAACATATAGATGTTGCTGTGGAGAGAGCCAAAGGTGCTTTTGCCCTTACAAAGAGACTGTTTTGTAACAGCAAACTCGATGCGAGGGTGAAGGTAATCTGCTTGATTTGGATTCGACGATCGAAATTACTGTGTGCGCACTATCGACAGAGTAAACCGAACGATTTTGAAATAAAGTTTAGGAAATAATACACACACACGAATATCCACGTTATAATATCTATTTATTATCTATCACTAATTACAAGGATAACTTGTCACTGCGGCGAATCAATTGCAAGTGATTGATCAAAACTCCTCATCATTCCCCTAGTGCACTTGTTTACGTACCACCGATCTTTAAACTGTACAGCGTTGTTGTTTTTAAAAAAATCATACCATGATCCTGTTGGCCGATCATCCGATTTTGCCTGTGTGGTTGTTGGCAGGATTTAAAATGGTCCGACTTTGTGGTGCAGTGACTAACAGCAATTTCGTACAAATAAACAATGATCTCGACAAATTTAGCAACAATAATTTTATAATAAACAATTAATACAATAATTAAACGAATCGAAAAGAATGAAACAAATAAATGATTAACAACGAATTGATTAAATAATTTGAATTGAATAAGTAACGATTATCAAACATCCCGCCCCCCCCCCCCCCCCTGGAGCTAGTTTCAGGACAATGGTAGGATCGCAAGTTTGGTGATAGGCCTAAGTAATTGTCCACTATTGGTTCGCACCATCGCAACTCGGGATAAACTATCTGGTCCAGGATGAACAGCTTCGATTCTGCCCACTAACCACTTTGATGGGAGAAGATTTGGCTCCTTTATCACGACTAAGTCATTCACCTTCAAATTACACTGAACCTTCTTCCATTTCGGTCGCTCCTGAAGTCTTGTGACGTACTCCATCTTCCAAAATCCTTGGCCCATATTTTGAATGTGTGTCCAATGGGACAAACGATTTACAGGAACGTCTAGGCAGCTTGGCTCTGGAACAGCAGTGTGCGGCTCACCTATAAGGAAATGAGAATTGGTTAGTGGGTTTAAATCGTCGTCGGATGAAGGACACAAAGGCCGAGAGTTGAGGAGAGCTTCGATTTGAGTGAACACTGTATACAGCTCCTCAAATGTTAAGATGGAACTTCCGATTACACGACGAAGGTGAAGTTTTACGGACTTCACGCCGGCCTACCACAATCCTCCAAAGTGTGGTGCAGAGGGAGGTATGAAGTGCCATGTGGTTCCATCCATGGCAAGTGAACTGGCGATGTCATCGTTGTAAGTCTCCGATAAGACCAGCCGTTGCATTTCGTTTAAGCAGCGACGAGCTCCTTGAAAATTTGTCCCATTGTCTGAGTAAATATTGGAACATTTACCGCGACGTGCAGTCAACCGTCTGAAGGCAGCGAGAAATGCATCGGTCGTCAAATCACTAACCAATTCGAGGTGAATAGCCTTGGTGCTCATGCATACAAACAGCGCAAGATACGCCTTCGATAATCTTGGATTTCGGCCAAGAGAAAGCTTCATGGTAAAAGGCCCAGCATAGTCGCATCCAGAATTCAAAAATGGTCGACTACGTTGAACACGTTGAATTGGCAAATCACCCATGAGTTGCATAGTTGTCGTCTTCCTCTGGAGAAAGCAGGGTTTGCATTGATGTACGACCTTGCGAATGAGATTTCTGCTTCCCAAAATCCAGAATCTCTGGCGCACTATGACGAATGTCTCCGTTGTTCCTGTGTGAAGATAGGCTGCATGAATGTGTCTCACTATAAGTAGAGAAATGTGGTTATTGGGTAGGAGTATTGGATGTTTAAGGCTGAATGACAAGGAAGTATTCTTCAGTCGACCCCCTACACGAAGAAGCCCCTCTTGGTCAATGAATGGAGAGTACCTCAGTAATTTTGAATTCGGATTAAGGTCGCGGCTAGTTTGCAGATTGCGAATATCAATCCCGAACGATTCTTGCTGCACAATTTTAAAAATAATAAGTTCTGCTGAGTGCAATTCTGAGACCTTTAAGCCGAGCACAATCTTATCAAAGAGTTTAGGTCTACAGTTTTTTGTAAAGCGAACACAGTACGCGACTATTCGAATTAACCGAGTCCACGACGAAATTTTGGCGATTAATAGCTTGAAGTTATCTGTTTCTGCTGTGGTTGTAAGGGTTTGCTTTGGTTGTTCATCCACTTCATCCTGTTGTGGCACTGAGAACGTTGAAACTGGCCAATGTTCCTGTGGCAGAGATAACCATGGAGGACCGGTCCACCATAGAGGATGCGTAGGAAGAGCAGATGGTAGTAAGCCTCGTGACGCACAATCTGCGGGATTGGACTCCGATGCGATATGCCTCCACGCATATCGTGGAATCCGTTCTAGGATGGCAGCTGTACGATTAGCGACGAATGTAGTCCAACGACGAGGTGAGGAAGACAGCCAATGGAGCACGATTTGTGAATCGCACCATGCAAAAAGTTTCGGGGAATCGACGATTTATTTGAAAATATTAGTCGACTGAGAAGAAGAGCACCACAGAGCTCTAACCGAGGAATCGAGACAGGTTTGAGAGGTGCAACCTTGGTCTTGGCAGCAACTATGTCGATCTGGAACTGATTGGGAGCGATTCGACATCGAGCGTAGACCACAGCAGAGTAGGCCAAGCATCCGAGAATCCGTGAAGTTCGATGTCATGCGAAGGGAAAATTGCTCGAGGAACTTGTATTTGTTCAAAGTGGTGCAGTTTTTCTTGGTAGCGCGTCCACCTTGCAGCTAATTCTGTGGGAAGTGGATCATCCCAGCCTAGGTTGAGTTCTGATGACCACAGCTCCTGAAACATCATTTTAAATAAAACATCTGATGGGCCCAGAAATCCTAAGGATCAAAGATGCGTGATATCTCAGACAACAATGAACGCCTAGTAGGAGGGGTAGACAATCGAGACTCGGTCATGCGAAAAGAATATTGATCTGATCTTGGATCCCAATGCATACCGAGAACCTTTATCATTGATTTCGACCGATCAGTATCAATCCAGGAGAATTCGCAGTCATCCTTGGGCAACTGGGTAAGTAAGGGCCAGCAGTTAGAGTTCCACTTCCGGAGTTCGAGTCTAGCATTTGACAATAAGGATACAAGCTCAGACGCAAGATGTATAAGTTCGTTTGTTGAATTTTCTCCCGTCATTATGTCGTCTACGTACACATCGCTTAACAAAACGCGCGCTGCAACTGGAGACTTAGTTTGGTAGTCTATAGCTATCTGCTTGAACACTCGAACTGACAAAAAGGGTGCAGATGCAGTTCCATACGTAACGGTGCATAGACGAAAGTGGCTAATACAATCGGATGGGCTCTCACGCCAGACGATGCGTTGGAAGTTGGTGTGCAGATCATCAACCCATATCTGCCGAAACATTTTGACAACATCTGCGGTAAACATGAACTTATGCTGACGAAAACGTACGCAAACTCCAAATAAATCGCGCTGAATGGGTGGACCTATGAGCAACTGACTATTTAGCGACGTGCCTAGAGAATCCCTAGCCGAACCATCGAACACTACATGTAATTTGGTTGTCGAGTTGTCTGGCTTCAAAACAGCGTGATGTGGTAGGTAAAAAACCTTTCCGGATTCACCTTCTAACTCATCTGGTGATACACGAACCATGTGACCTAGATCTAAGTATTCCTGCATGAATTTAAAATATAAACTATGCAATTTGGGATCCTTGGAAAACCGACGTTCCATCGAATGTAGGCGATTGACAGCTTGTTTAATTGAGGTACCAAAACAGGGCGAAGGGCTTTTGAACGGCAGTTGAACGACGTACCTCCCGTCGGGGGAGCGCGAGAACGTGTTCCAAAAGTGTTTTTCAGCTTCATCATCAGAGAGAGATTCATCCTTCAGTGGTGCTCCTTCATCCAACTCGCAAAACCGCTGCAGCAGAACGTCGACGTCAAGCGTAGAATGAAGCGATGAAACCGGAACTTGTTGTGGTTGTTTCAAATTTAAAACTCTCCAGTGACTACCCAGCCAAACGATGTATTCTGAGCCATTGGTAGACCATGTGGCCCTTGCATGTGACCCGCCTTTAGGATACACCATAACTTGTCTGCACCAAGAAGCATATCAATAGGACCAAGTACATTGAAGTTGGGATCTGCCAACTCGAGATTCCGTATATGAGACCAGGTAGATGCGTCAAAGGAGTGCGAAGGGAGATTTGAAATTAGCTTGCTTAGAATGAACCTTTCGACGATGATGTGGGTTTGATTAAAACGCGACCATAAATCGATTGTGATGCAACCTGTGGTTTGACCAGCATCTGTTGAAGAAAGCCCGAGAACTGGAATCCTTGCATGCTTACGGGGTAGACCTAAGCGTTGTGCAAATGATTCCATGACAAATGAAATTTGCGAACCTGAATCGATCAATATACGGCAGTTTATGAAATTGCCTTGTTTGTCCTGAACCTTTGCCAGTACGGTTGGGAGAATTGTTTGTCGACATTGGCCAACATCGAGAGACGAATGATTATTTACCGGAGGGGAAACAGACGCGGGTGTTAATTGTCTAGGGGTATGCTGAAAGCTTTCAGCCGACGAAGTTTGGTCACGATTTGAGGGTAAGAGTGATGACGAGAAGTACATACACGACAGCGAAACGATGACCGACATTTACTCGAGGTATGACCTGTACGAAGACAATTAAAACACAGAGAGTTGGTTTTAACGAACGCGCGGCGAGCTTCAATGTTCAAAGCTATAAACTGAGGACACTGTGACAAGATGTGATTGTTTTTGCATTTCGGTCATTGTGGACATGATTGCGATTGCGATGGATACTCAGAGAAATGAGTGCGAATTTGTCCATGCGGTTTTGCACGTGAATTATTTGGCTGCGAAAGAGATTTGCACGATTCTAATGCATCGCACTTTGATTGCAAAAACGACAAAAGTTCTTCAAATTTGCAATTCTCCCGAGAACCGACAGTTTCAGCCCAACTCTGCTTAGTGTCCGCATCGAGTTTGTTCACTATTAAATAGATCAACCAAGGATCACGATTGTTCGAACCGAGCGCATTTAATCCGCGTATAACTTCAGCATCACCATCCGTAATTTTCCGCAATGTCTCTACATTAATTACACTGGTTGAAGGAAGCGCTATAAATGTCTGAATGAACGATTGCACAATGAGATTCACGCGATCATACCGTTTTTCTAGCCGTTCCCAGGCTTCTAAATAATTCGCTTCAGTAATTGGAAGATGTTTTACTAAATTCGCGGCATCATCCCGAAGAAACGAATTAAGATAGTAAAATTTCTGTGTTGCCGTTAAATTTGGATGATTGTCTACCGAACCCATAAACGTGTCTCTGAACGAAGGCCAATCCTTGTAGTTTCTCGAGAAAGAAGGCACTGTTAATCAGTTTTCAATGCATTATATTTTCTTACTAATTAACTCTAACATACTAACAAAAAATGCTTAAATGCTAGCTTACAATTATTTCACAATCTTATACTAACTTACTGGCCCCACACAGGCACTCTAAGCTACTCTAAATTCTTATATCTATGTCTTTCGACTTTATTAACATTTCATTTAGAATTATTTATACTGTATACTTAAGGCTAAGAATATAAATCGTTAACAAAAAACTTAGCATATGGACATTTTGTTTTTTATTTTCTATAAAACTTAATATCTAACTTAAAATAAACCTTAGTCTACCTAACCTACATACACAATACAACATACACACAATAGACAATATACACAATAACATACATATATTAATATATACCATTGTAAATATCAATATATGTATATGTTTCTTAAACGCTAACCTAAACCTATGCAAGCTGGCCATCGCTATTTATAGAGCAAATAGTTGGGTCAGCTCTGCCTCATTAGTGAGGCTGATCCGTAATTGACGGAAACGACGACGAAACATCTTCTCCATCATTCAACCAACAGAAATGCTGGTGCTGCCGAACGACATCCCTCTTATCGCGATTCCCAACAGCCCTACTGAACCTGAGGCGATCCACACTGCCGTGTGCGACGTCTCTGTTGTAGTTGAGTCACCTGTCCCCAGCTGTCCGAGCGACATGGAAGATTAACGGCACCGCTGATCTATCCTGGATCAACCCTATCTGATCCAAGTAGAGGAATGCTTCCGGTGGAACGAAGCCTTCAGATCGCACACTCTCGTGGTAAAGGTAATTGGGGTAGTAAGCCACAGATATCAGGTTATTTGTCGAGGTCATTGCTCTTGCAATGTGCCTTCGAGTCAGCTTAATTACGAAGTTGTCCACTCGTATTAGGTTCGCCCTGTTGTAAAGGAACTCATTAGGATAAAATTTGTTGTACTCCGACTCTGGTGTTCCGTACAAGCGAAGACAAGCCCTAAGGCAAGCCCTCTCAAACACACGAATCTTTTCCATTAAGCTTGCTCGTACATTGAACCACACGGGACAACCAAATACCAGCATGGGCCTGACAAGGGCCATGTAGCAGATTACCTTTACCATCGCATCGAGTTGGCTGCTATAAAACAGTCTCTTTGTAAGGGCAAAAGCATCTTTAGCTCTGGCCAGAGCAGCATCTACATTTTTGCCAAAATACAGAAACTGATCTAGCCAGATTCCAAGGTATCTGACTACATTTCGACAGGCAAGAGGCTGTCCGTGTTGTCCAATGATAGAGAACTTTCGCCAATTTTTTCTGGTATCCCTAGAGGCTCCAGACAACGGCGTCCGAAAGAGAATGGTTTCCGACTTCTGAAAGTTGATTTTCAACTTCCAGTCATCGCAAAATCGTCTTATCTTATCGAAGTCACGCTGCAAGAGGGTGTTAATGACCTCGATTTTTGAACCTGTTCTGTACGCTGTCAAATCGTCTGCGTACGCAATAGTATGGGGAAGTGAACCTATCAACTCGCTTGTATAAATGTTAAATAGGATCGGCGAATTGACCGCGCCTTACTGAAGACCATTTTTAATTTGAAATATTCCAACAGAAGTCACATAACCATTTTTCACGATGAACTGTCTATAATAAAAAATGTACAAGAGAGGTTTGCTGATCCCCAGCCTAGTCAGCTTATAGAAAAGACCTTCTAACCATACGGTGTCGAAGGCCTTCTCCAAGTCAACAAGGCAGGCACCAGAACATTGTTTTTTGCCTTTATTCCATTGGATATAGGACACCAGTTTAGACGCGGCATGTGAGATATTATGTCCCGCCTTAAAACCAAATTGATTATCCGGAACTATATGTTTGTCCTCAACCCACCTAGACAGAGCTCTATTGATTACTTTTTCAAAAACCTCACTGATATTCGGAAGGAGACTTATCGACCGGAGATTCGCCGGATTGGATATATCCTTTCCCTTTTTGGAGATAAGTTGAACCGCCGCAGTTTTCCAATGTGCTGGATTCACTGCATTATTAAACAGGGTGGTGTAAATGTCCACCCATTCTAGAGGAAGATGTCGAAACACGATTTTCGGTATACCATCGGTCCCCACTGATTTCTTGGCCCTGATTGTGTCGAAGATCTCATGGAGTCCTTCCTTTGAAATAAACGGGGGTAAGTCACCCTCTCTGGTAATGACATTATTTGCCATATTTTCGTCGCTGAACCGGGTAAAACCAGAGCCCTCGGATCGCCAGTTCTCTACTTCATTTCGAATGTAGAAGTTGTGCACCATGAGGCGACTGTCCAGTCATAATTAAGGCCAATGGTGTCAGTGGCTTTGTATACTTCCTGGAAAGTCGCCCCTATGGCCTCAACTTTCTCCTGTGGATCCTCGCTCACAAAGAAGTCGTCATAATCAGCAGCCTCATTTAGATCGATACAAGAAACTGTCAGTAATCGTTCGTTGTCTGTTGTCCGGTCTATTTTAAGACACTGAAAGTCGTTTTGATTTTTTCCCCGAAATAGTTTATTTATTCGCGGGAACATATTAGGGTTGCTGGTGTTTACAGCCCGAACCTTATTGTTCCAATACAAACTTACAGAAATTCTGTAATTCTCTTTTATTAACGTTTGCACATTTTTAATCGACGACTTCAGTGTCCTAATCTCCGGGTCTTGTCGGTTAGTTAACTGTCTGTACAAGTTTTTGATTCTTGTCAGAAGTCTACTTTTCTGTCGGTGCAGTGCGTCAATAGTAGGATTGCGGAACAGGTCTTCGTTAGTCGTACGTCGACACCGCGGTATTGTAGCGTCCATAGTTTGTTTAAGTGTCTCTTCCATTTGTTTTAGGTAATTGTCGATCTCCTCGTTTGACAAATTCCTATTGGATGGTGGGTGGAGCGTGTTCGAGGTGAGCGCTCTTGTCGAGGTTGCGGAGAAGCGTGTCCAACGAGTCTTACTGTAGTTGTAGGAATATCTTTGGACAAACTCATCCAATTCCGCAATTTCGTTGGGAACTGCAATTTTGGTGCTAAAACCGCAATGGTCGCTGTCATACACGAATGTGCGCAGACAGTTTAATGTTTGTAAATTCGTACCTGTCAGTCTTATACGTTCGTCGTACAGCAGTAGATCCACATAAGACCCGCCTCTGGGAAACGACGGGTTATCCGTCGCTTTAAGACCGAATCTGTACATGACATCGTGCTGACCCCACCAATCGAGTAGTAGGTTCCCTCTAGTATTTGGCAAATTATTTCCCCAATCTCTGTGTTTAGCGTTGAAATCCCCGCCGATTATAAAATAATTCTCCCCCGATTACAGCCTCAGAAGTCGAAAAAGTGTGTCGAGCTCTGTAATGAATAGAGTGGATTGTGAAGTTTCAGGTGCATAAACAGAGGCCAAGTACAGCCGCTTTCCACTGCGGAGCGGGGTGTAAACGACGACTGCCTCCAACACCCGGAACCTGCGCAACAGTCCCTTGTACACTCTGTGAAATTTTATATCTTCTTTAATGAAGATCGCGACACCGCCTCCACGTTTGGATCTGGGCCGGTTTCTTCTTCTAACGATATAATTATTGTACTCTAGTTTGTGCTTATCGGTTAGCTTGGTTTCGCTAGCGAAAAGCACATCAGGAGTTTGGTCTTGTAGCAATTTAAACATCGCGGCTCTTCGTTCGATCCTAGTCAGTGAATTAACATTCACCGCAAGGACCTTCAAAGTTTGCTCCACCATGTGCGTACCCATTACGACATGTGTTGCGTTAGGCCCGGCAGCAACTCGTAGATCTGGTCCACCCGCTTGGCCTGTTCTTGCACCTGCTTTTGCAGCTGACCCATCTGCCCTTGGATTGCGAGCAAGATGGCCAGCATGTTAGGTGCAGCTTCCGTTGTTCTCGGCGTTGGCGCCGGAGAAGCAACAGTCGCTTGCTGTACCGTAGTAGACCCCCTACCTGACGCCATTTGGGCGTAGGAAGTTTGGGACGTGACGGCTGGTGTTTGAAATCTGACAGGTGAAATCTGAGGCTGAATTTGGCAGTTCGACGCGGCGTGCCCGAACCTATGGCAGCGAACGCATTGTACGAGTATAACAACTTCACTCCTTCTAAATTTTTCCCAGTGAACCACCTGGTAGTCTAGGACATTGATACTCCTTAGACTATCCAGACGGCTTTCGGGACTGAGCTGCACCAAGAAGAACGGCAGACTCCGTTTCTCCCGCCTAGCGCTGGCTTTGGTAAATGGCTTTACCCCCACAAACTTGAGTCCTTCGCACTCTTTGAGCAGTGCTAGGATCTCCTCAGGATCAGAAGACGGTTCCAACCCCTTCAGCAGCATCGATTGCCGCTTTTCACACTTCGGTGTGTATGAGTAGTGCTCCGTCGTCGTTTCCTTTAGAAGCTCTTTCACTTTCGCGTAGCCCTCCACTCTATTACAGTAGATGGCATGGCGATCGTTCCCCAATCGCTTAATATTAAAGTTATTACCAATGACCAGCCTACACAGGTCCTTGGTTGCACTCACCTCTAATTTATAGGTGTTAATGGGAGGCACCTTCTCCTACTTCGTGTTCTGCTGCAGTTGCTGTTGTTGTTGTTGCTGTTGTTGTTGTTGCTGCTGCTGTTGTTGTTGCTGCTGCTGCTGTTTTTTCAGCTGTTGTTGTTTTTGAAGCTGTTGCTGTTTCTGCTGCTGCTGTTGTTTCTGCTGCTGCTGTTTTGTCTGCTGCAATGGTTGTTTCTGCTGCTGCTGTTTTGTTTGCTGCATTTGTTGTTTTTGCTGCTGCTGGTTTTGTTGTTGCTGCAGTTTTTGGTTCTGCTCTTGTTTTTGGGAGCTCTCTAGTTGTAATTACTCCCTCTGCCTGCGTGCAGTTTGCCTTTGTTTAATAGCAAGCACTTTTTCCTCCAGCTTTTGTATGCTGCTATTAATATCATTTATTAGCTCATCCTCGTCTTCCGACTCAGATGTCGCTAGAGAGGAAAAGGTATTATTACCCCCTCATACTGGACCTCATCTTCATCTTCATCAGCTCTTAAAACTGCATTTATTTTTTTTTGTTAAATTAGGAGGGGTTTTTAATCTCTTCCTCCTTTTGATGGCTTTCGCCATGGCACCGCCAACAGTAATGTTGCCTTTTGCTCCCGTTATCGGAAGAGCGGAACGCTCTCCACCATCCATCACGTGATTTTATTGTTTTTGTAGTGAAGCACTATATTTGTTTCACAATTTGAGCAAAAGAAAGAAAAAAAGGAAAAAAAAGAGTTCAAAGTTTGGCCCGGGATCGAACTCGCGTCGTACGATTTGTTAACTGACGCCGCTAACCGTATGGCTACCGAGTCAACTGAGAAAATTGCGACCAATTATTTTTACGAAGAAAAACTTTTTCACTCTTTCACTTTAAGAAAAGCCGAGACACATCTATTTTCCTCGGAGATCTGCGAACGACTGATGGCACTGTTAATTTGGGCAATTGAATTGACGACGTAGGATCTGGATTCGAATTCAGCCTTTCCAGAATTTTAGATTGCTGTTGCGCGAGCTCTTCTACCGCTGAGCTTTCTTTAATAGCCGAAATCCTTTCGCGTATATTTTTCGCAATTGTCGAATGTGCAACAAAATATCTGTCTTCATACTCACCGAATTCTTGCTCAAAACTTACGACCTCTTCTTCACTTGCACCTTGCAGTGCTCCTTCATGGAGTGAGCAGAATTCTGACCATGTTTCGTCCAATTTAGTCAGCCGAATCTCAAGCATTTCGAGGGTAGTGGCGGGACTGATTGTATCGATGAAGGTTGCTGCACAAGTCAGACGTCCTTTTGCGTTGCCACGTTTAAAGCGAAGAGAGTTCATGATTAAGATACACTGGGATAAATTGGAGGAAACTTATTGTTCAATATATAAAGGTCTAATTCCCGAATCACTGTTTCCGTTTTTTCTTTTTTCGTTAATATCTGATTCATTTTAATCTGGATCTGAAGGACCAACAAATATGATTTGGATTCGACGATCGAAATTACTGTGTGCGCACTATCGACAGAGTAAACCAAACGATTTTGAAATAAAGTTTAGGAAATAATACACGCACACGAATATCCACGTTATAATATCTATTTATTATCTATCACTAATTACAAGGATAACTTGTCACTGCGGCGAATCAATTGCAAGTGATTGATCAAAACTCCAAAAATTGATCAAAACCAGAATTTAGATAATCCTGGTATTTTTTATTATACATTCTCCGTAAAAAATATATTAAAATAAATGAAGATTCATCCATATTTACCAAGTGACAGCGAAAATAAATAATTACCATCTGGTCTCATATTGCTTTTATTTTCATTTCAATAACGCAAAAAATTTATATTTATATGGTATATTTTTTTTCAATAAAATAAATTTTGTTTGTTAACAACGAATAATAGTTTACATTTTCTAAAAAATCAACAGACAACCCGTGATTTTTTGTCATGAATAGTTAATTTTACAGCATAATGTTACTGTGGTTGCGTCGTGTATAATGGTCTTCGTTGAAAAATAACTGAGCATGAAGAAAAAATTTTCGAAAAAAAAGAAACAGTTAATCGGTTAATGTACACAATACATTCATCCTAATAAAAAGACTGAATTGAGATGATAGATCATAAACGGAAGCCGATGGTGATATCAAGCTCCTCAGTTGTTTCTGTATTAAGCCTGAGTTTACGATGCTGTATTCCTCGTATTCGTCTTAAAGCTAAATACTCGTATATAATTAGTAAAATAAACTTATAACTATAGCCGTGTTTTTGCACATCTGCTATCCGCCAAAAGGATGGTTTGTATGTACACAAAGCATGAATAACAAAGCGATATTCATGCTTTGTGTACGCTAAATTAATTTATATACGCTATCTACTTAGCGGATATAAAACAGTGCTTCAAATCCTATTTCCTTTTTTGCGATTAACTTTTCAATGATTGTTTAGAAATTTCAAACATTTACCAACAACATTTTTTCAAAATAACTTACATTTTTTCACCAACAGACTGATGAACTGCCATTAAACGTCATAGATATGTTATTTGTATATGTACTACCAAGTTTTTATGATGAAAAACGAAAAAGTAATGACGGGTGGACCAAGATAGATAAATCTTCGCTTCTCATCCGGAAGAAACCTCTATGACTTTCGATGGTCATCCAGAGAAATCCTTAAAATGTTGGCTAGAAAAGCATTAACCCAATTTATCTAATTTATAAATGCAGCACTAAGATTAAGATACATTTCTGAAGTCATAATGGCACCAAAACTGAAGAAACCATTCTGTGACAAGAAGTAATATACTCATATACTATATTTCACTTCTCACAGTTATTTCCAAATATTTGAGAGGATACTACGTTTATAATATATTCAGGTTATCGACGCAGAAATTTCAACTATTTATTAGGTTCATAGAATCACCGACGTAGTTTAGAAGGCTGTTGATCAAAAAGGAGTTGCTCAGGCGTATTTCTTGATGAGAAAGCCACAGGTATTAAAGTCTGAAATTTATATTTCAACAGGTCTTCCCTTTAAGCTATACTCGGAAAATAATATTCCAAACTCATCTAATCTCATGCAAGCCAATGTAGACCTATGATATAAAACTCTAGGGTTGTACCAAGAAAAAGAATGCCAATATTTTACAAACTTTTGGAAATAAAGTGCTAAGACGAATTGTTCATGCAGTTGAAGTTGAAGAGGAAACAAACAACTTCGCGAGAAATCACAAAATTCAAAATATTTTAAACGAAGTCCGCAGCGCCATCTTCAAAGAACCAAACCTTTCAACCTAGCGCAGTAAACAAACCTTAATCACATTTAAATAGCGGAAGAAAAACACCTGCCAAACACATTTAGTTTTTGATAGAAAAATTGCATGATTAATCGAAACTTAGTTGCAACGAAAAACACCATGATTTACGAGTAGATGGAATTTTTGTGAGTAAGAATTTCACATTACTATAAGCACACGATTCCGATCCTCTACGGAAAAAAAGACACAAACGAAATCGCAATATTTTTGGTTTTGATTTCTCCCGAACACGTACAATTTCTTGCTAGTGCAGGGACTAAGGGCTCTCGTTTCCAGTGCAGATTGAATTTTGACCTATATTTTTATCGATATATCCAAAAATTGTCATTTCTGGAGTGAGGCAAATGAAAATGTGATCCATGAGACACACTCACAAAATTTCAGTGTTTGCTGAGCTCATCACGCTTGTGGTACTATCGGTCCTAATTTTTTTTTTTTTTTTTTTTTCAAACTCGAGATCGGAAATCGTGTTTCAGTAAATGACCAACGTTACTTCGCAATGAACGGTGGTATTTCGTCGTTAATATGGACGACATTGACGCGGACGATTGATATGTGATTCCAACAGAATGTCGGTATACATACAATGAAACCATCGACTCGATCCAATGACAAAATTATAGGTATATCGCGGTTCAGTGAACTAGCCACCTAGAAAGTGTGAATTTATGCTACTCGATTACAATTGCGGGGCTACGCAAAATGTTGGGTGTGCGCCAATAGACTGCAAATTATTTGGATAATTGATATTGATAAACCATTCTCCATAATGAACAGATCAACGATTTTTGAAAAAAACTCAATTGCAGTCTTTATGGCTCAAGAAAAAAGTTGTATGGCTCTTAAAAACACAATTTTAGTGCCCTTAGTTTACTAATACCTGATGGCGTTGCTGAATCCGCCATTCATTAAGTATACTATACAAAGCACCAACAGTTAGAAAGAACAACTTTCAAATTTAGAATTTAATACCGATATCTGTTTTATTGAAATTAGAGCGATTGTATGAAAATAACTAAATACTGTCGATTTAAAACTTATATATTTGAATCACTGAGGAAAGTAGTTCAACTGCTGACATGTACTAACAACATGAGATTTGGAGAATTGTTTCGAAAATGTTATACTTTTAAAAAAGAAAATATGATTGATGAACAAGTCCTTTCGATCACATTTGCTTCTTCTTCTTCTTTTATTGACAAACCTTGTGCTGCATTTTTTTGACACAAAGTAGTGCAGAATTTTCTCCCCGATTTCTCCTAATCAATCCCACGCTAATTTCGTGTGCTTCATCGTCATCGCAGTTATTAAATCGCCAATGACCCCTTCTAAATCGACATCTGACAATACAATACTTTAAGATGTCCCGAACCTTTTTATTCGGCAGCTCGTGATACGAGTAATAATATCGATTTCATTCATTTGGCAAGTGAGAAAGTGAAGTGAAACTGTTTTTTGAAGACTGTTAAAAGCAGAAATGACATATTGTAGCTTATGCTCATTCCACAATACAACCGACGTGACGCATAGAATGCAGTGAGCCTTTCCATGTTTACTCCGTAGAAGTTTTATTATTCGAAAGAGTATATGGACGCGCTTTTTAACACTGGGCGAGACAGGCTAGTCAGCTTTCTCCCTTGCATGATGCGAATAGCTTTATTTTGGAGTGCCATCCAAATTGAACCAATAAAGAAACGAAATAATTTGCCTTTACTAACTGTCGCAGAGTGTATGAATATATATAATAGTTTCTTCGATAAATAAATCTTTGTATAAAGAATTATTACTGTGCTACATTAATTTCAATTTGAAATATATCATAATATACACCCACATTAAGAAAGAAAAAGTTTTCAATTCAATAAGCCCAAGTTTTCCTAATTGCGTACTCTTCTTACTTTTTCTAAATTCTATAATTATTATGATGGGTGAATCCTTCACTCTTAATAATTAAATGAGATAGGTACGTAAGCTCGTACATAGCATACAAATGCGTAGAGGACTTTTCAAACTAATTAACGGAATGCGAGATCAAAGCAAAGGTCTACAGTGCAAGGGGGAAAAAAATATTGCCTTAAGGAAGCCTGCTACAATTTCTAAGAGAAAATAAGTAAGTAGAAAGACAGGGGTTAAAGGTAACTTGTTGTGAATACTCCATTATGTCTAAAAGTATTTAGCATTTTAATGAACCCTTCTAATTAAATTTTTATCCGGTCAATCTCTGCTACTTTTCTGCTTATAAAATATGACAAAACCTTTTTTTTAAGCATCTACTTATGAAGACATAAACTGTTTTCTCTAAATTAAAATAAAAGATTGATTTTCGTAATTAGGTTAGTTTTTTACTTTTACTCGCGAAAGCTAACAAATTTAAAATCGAAACTATGTTGCAGCATTTTTTCAACTCTCGTTTGCATCAGATGTTCATTCTATTAAGATGACCCTATAGTCCGGGGCGTGGACCTTATTAGCACAGTCATTGTCCAACTACCTCCGATTGCGCATTCCAAGCTTTATATTTTTTAGCTGGACTAAGGCGTACTTTTATGACCAGGTCGATATCTGTAGTCAAGTTTGTTGTTATATCTTTTCCTTTTAATGCAGTTATCGTAAAATTTACTCGAATGAATTTGGGTTCAAAACTACCAATACATTTCCTTCGCGAGCGTCCATGTCTCCACGCCATAAAGTAGGACTAGAATTTTAATGGTCTTCTTGTTCTTGTTGCCAAGGAAACGGAGACTTCCCTCAACTTCCGATGAGCGCCATAAATAACATCCCTAACTGCTACAAGTTACAGCTGCCCTTAATAACGTTCAGTTAGATTCCTTGATTTTGTCCGTCGCTTCTTGTTGACAGCATACGAGTATATGACTTTGCACTGATTCAGAAGTGGACTTATTTCTCCCGTTTCTGTTTAACATAATACGAGTACTTGTAACAATACGCTAACAGATCGCCGTCTTCTGCCAATGATATTAATGTCATCAGTGCATGACTTCTTCCACCGATTTTGGTTTAATTAAACGCAGTGCTTTTAAAAGCAAAAGAGTTTAAGCCCTATATAGCGGATGACTTAATAAAAAGAATCAAGAATAAGTACCAGCTTTACCAATAACCCCTTAAACATAGTAATACTCTTAATTTAATTAACGTGTATAGATAAAAATCTCTAAAGAATTTTTAAAACGCCAAAGCTTATCCTAAAAGAGAATGGGAATTAGTTAACGAAATACGAGTACTGAATAAACCAAGTCGGAATGCATGTGCTCCATTCTTAATAGACGGGGATGAAATTGTAACAAATAATTTAGAATTATTTTGCCTCTGTGGTTAAATTGTGGTTTCAGGTACAATAGTTGCCCTAATATTACTTTTTATACACTCTCTATAATGAATATTTTCTTTGATTGTAATTCGTATGTATACAGAGAGGAAAAAACCACGTCCGTTTCAATGCCTGATCCATGCAAGGCAGAAGAACATTTTATTTCGTTCATATTTTTACAATTTCATATTAATTCACAATAGTTCAGATAGGTTAATTCACAATAGATTCGATAGGTCAATTCAAGAGGGTAATGTAGTTGAGATAAGCTAGTTTTGCATACATATGACAGTCTCCACCACCAGATTTAAAGAGGTTGGTAGCGATCCACTGCTCTACGTGGTTGACCGTCTTAATTTAGTAAGTCCTGGTGGTTCGTTTTCAATGTTCTGATATATATACTCTTGCTTGCACAGTGCTAAATATTTTTAACTTGCTTCATACTCTATATAGTGTAATATTAAGTGTAATAAGAATTTAATTTCATTATAATCTTGCAAGTGCGCTCTAGTTTTTGTTTCACACTTCTGACGAACATAATGGTGAGAAAAACGCGGTCAACAAATCTTGGAAAAGAGAAAAAGTTGAAATTAGTGTTAACGCATTTGAAAGGCCCATTCAAATTCTGCAAACACAGCAAAAAGAGATGAAAATGCGGATAGCTGAATCGCAGACCCTCGAAGAGGAAGTGACTGAACTTCAAAAACGCCTTTGAGAGACGTGAAATTGCAGCCGATGCTATTATTTTTGGTGTTCCAGAATTACCAAATGAAAATTAAAAAAAAAAATACCATCACGTTTGTCACCGCATCGACTGCAAAGGCATATTTCGCTCTCAGCAAAACCGACGGAGACATTCCAACACAATGAATAGAGACTCTCGCATTGTTGTGAAATTCAGCACTCCTCACGAAAGAAACGCCGTCTGTTTTGCAAAAATCATCGACATCTATGTCTCCAAGATGTTGACATAGAATCAGAAAAGAACAGCAACATCTACATGTATAGAAGCCTTACTAGAAAGAACCGCTACCTTTACCAGCAAGCTATGCGTCTCAAACGCAGTAAACAGCTTTTTTTTGTTTACACACATTTCGGGTCCGTTTATGTGAAGGAGAATTCGGAAGCAGAAACGATACTGGTAGAGAATGAAAGACTAGTGAAGGTCATTGTTATGAGGTGCCAGACGAAGAAGATGCCAGCAACAACAAAGCTGGAAATGGTCATCCATCAACAAGTACTCGTATTAGTTGAACTTTTTGACAATTTTCTTTTTTCAATATTTTTTTTCTCTTTATTTATTTTTAGTTTTTTTTAATTTACTTATTTTTTCTTTTTATTGTCTTTGCTTGAAATTATCCCCTATGCCCATTTTAATGAAATGTTGCTGCTGTAAGGAAAAAGAGGTATTTGCTTGTAACCTGAATGCGTTGTTTGGTTCTCGTAATTTTCACTTTTTAAAACGTAGATTTGAATGAGAGTGGGGTGAGTTCCAGTGATGGAACATTGCGACCTATGATAAGAGTTTTTTTGTACATAATTATAGAGAAGGCTTTAAAGTTTGCCATATAAATGCACAAAGCTTAAACCCAAAACTAGATGAGTTTAGAGATATTTTTGTTAACTCGAAGGGTGACGCAATCTGCGTGTCGGAAACTTGGTTTATTGATGGCGTGAAAGATGATGTGTATGCTTTGAATAGTTATAGTCTTTTTCGAGCTGATAGAAGTGATCGTACTGGTGGTGGAGTAGCAATTTATGTTAGAAATAGTTTGTGTTATGTAAGAACATAATACCTCAGAATATCTGCCTAACAAAAGGCAAATGTTCTCAAGCTACAATTTAATCAGGTACACATTACAGGCGTGAGATCAGACGCAAGCAAATTGAAATGCGATAACCGTGAAGTGCGAATTTTGAATCTGGTCTCACGCTTGAAACCTGAACTGTAAATTATTTGTGTCTATGATAAAATTGTAAATTAAAAGGTACTTCCAACAGAACCACGAAACGACGAAGTCGAATAAATATACATTTAATATCAAATAAAGTGTTGTCTTTTTGTTTGTGTCACTATAATGTTAACATAATTTTGGCGACCGTGACAGGACAGTTATAGTGATAACTTGTTACATTTATAGTAAACAAATAAGTGAAATTCTGTCAATAACAAAGTAAAAGTCCTTTTCCAATAAACTTTAGTGTAAAGTTTTTCAATAAATAATGTCGCAGCTCGAAAGCATTAAACAAGAAGAGAATTTGGAGTACTTCGCCGATCAACAGAAACTTGTTGTAGAAAAAATTGTTAAAATGCTTCGCAATTACAACAAGGACGGCGAGGTAAGAAAAACTCGCAAATACCTCGAGGATAGACTGGCAGAATTGACAAGAAACGGGGATCAATTTGATAACATCGACAACATAATTCGAGATGGTTTTTCTCAGCAATTAGAAAATCCATATTTCAAAAAAGACTACTTCAAAACCATTCGAAGGATTGCAGAACAAATGTGCAATGACATCATGGGCCGATTGGACGCTTTAACAGCAGATAGCGGACACCATAAGAAACAGGTCCCCAAAAATGTTGAGCCAGCCGTAGAGACGAATACGATGAAAGGGGCAATACCAAAAGGAACATCTGAGTGCGAGCCAAAGACGATAGATGTGAAAGATAGATTTTATTTACTGGTAGAAATTTTAAAAAAATCTATAGGTAAGTACCAGTCTCAAACAAATCAACAGTTTTCACAGCAATTCTGCCAGATAAAGCTAAAAACAGTGCAGGAGAATTGGGATGAAATATTAATAGTGTATCATAGAATGGAGGACGATGTAACAACTCAAGACATAGAAAGTTACTTTGAGATGCAGGAGTGCGTGGAAAGGGATCTATTGCAATTGTATGGTGATGCAATGGTTCCGTAAACAGGAGCAGCAACTATCAACACTGCAGTGAAGTTGCAAAAAATAGAGCTTCCCAAATTTTATGGGGATTACTTGAATTGGTGACAATTTTACGACTTCTTTAAACAGCATTTTCAACCAACTGACGTTAACTATGAGGTAGCTTGGAAAACCCGTGTTGATCGTTATAATAACAAAAGATTGTTGTTGACAGCATAACTCACAATAATCCTTACACAATCAAACACGACAGGGACGGCAAACAGTCTAAGGAAGCTGCATAACACAACAAAGGAAGTTTTGCAGGCGATAGAGAACCTTGGCTTCGATACTCATGGTTGGGACTATTTGATTGTCTATTTGATGCTGCAGAAATTGGACAGAGAAAGCAGGACATTGTTTGAACAATCACTTACGGATCCCAGAAGCAGTCCAAGCATGGATGAATTTTTGAAGATCGTGGAGGCCAGGTTCCAGACCCTAGAGGCATTCAACAGTAAGGAGAGCAAATCGAAGTTATCAGTGGGAGTTGCAGCAAGCACCCAAGAGTATCAGAATTGCACTTTGTGCAATTCAAATAACCATCGAATTTTCAATTGTAATAAATTTATTTTCTTTTCAGATGTAGCACGAGACCAAGCTGTGCGGAATCTGAAGATCTGCAGAAACTGTTTGAAGGTTGGCCACTTCTCCCGATCATGCCAGTCCAGGGGATGTCAAAAATGCGATACACTTTTGCACCCCCAAGAAAGGTCTACGTCAAAGCAGAGTAAAGAGCAAGTCCAGCCATATCAGAATGCAGGAGCAAGCCAGCCAGCCAGCGCACAGCAACAACTCACCGCCATTGGTTCAGTCTAGTAAGTCTAACCTTAATTACAATGATTTATTAAGTGATAAAAAGGCTAGTACAGTAGCCAATGCTGCAATAGGTCACACTTATAAAAATAAGCATATATGTTTAGCAACAGCTGTTGTCAATGTCATTTCCTCGTACGGCACTAGAATTCCATGTCGGGTGTTACTAGATTCAGGATCGCAGTTGCACTTCGTAACAAAAACATTCGCTCAATAAATTAGAGCAAAAAGATCGAGATTAAATATTCCAATTAGTGGAATTGGCTCCCAAGACAGTCAAGCATAGTATAGCACGAGCATAACATTCAAATCAAGATCTTCATCATTTTCCGCTTCTATTGATGCAGTAATTTTGCCAAAAATAACTGACTATCAATCAAATATAGAACTTGATGGTACAACTTTAAGTATACCCCCAGAAGTGGAATTGGCAGACACGAGTTTCCATAAGAATGAACCGATCGACATGCTCATTGGAGCAGAAATTTTCTTTGACCTGCTCCTTCAGGGGGAGATACGATGCGGGTATAATCTACCAGTTTTAAGAAACTCTAAATTGGGCTGGATAGTTACAGGAAGCACAGAATTACCAAAGGGACCATTTTTCACTCTTATTGCAACGAAACCCACCTTATCTACATTGGATAAATTGGTGCGAAGTTTTTGGGAGACAGAAGGCCATGATACTCCGGTAAAAACCATGAGTGAGGAAGAGTTCAGCTGTGAAGAGCATTTTAAAAATAATACAACGTTTGAGAACAAGAACTTCATCGTAAAATTGCCTTTTAAAGACGATCCAACAGCACTTTTAGGAGATTGATATGGCAAGAAGAAGGTTTTTATCGTTGGAGAAAAAACTAGAAAAAAATCCAGAACTGAAGGATCAATACATTAAATTCATGGAGGAGTATGAGTTTTTAGGTCATATGAACGTTATATCAGATAATGAAATAACCGGAACACATTACATGCTTCCTCATCATTGTATTTTGAAACCTGCAAGTTCGTCAACAAAACTTCGCATTGTCTTTGATGCATCGGCAAAGAGTAGCAGAGGCAAATCCCTCAACGATATTTTGATGGTTGGGCCAACAGTCCAACCTGATTTGTTTTCTATCAGTATTAACTTTAGAATGCATAGATATGTTTTTACCTGTGATATAAGGAAAATGTACAGGCAGATTTTGGTGAAACAAGAGGATCGACCATACCAATTAATCTTGTGGAGACCACAATCAAATCATCCGCTAAAAAGGTATCAGTTAAACACTTTAACATATGGAACAGCCTCTGCACCATATTTAGCAGCACTATGTCTTAATAAATTGGCAGAAGACAACATACAAAAATTTGAAAAAGCGTCATTTGTCATCCGAAATAATATCTACGTAGATTACTGTCTAACAGGTGCAGAAACAGTAGCTGAAGCTCGTGAGTTACTAAATGAAGTTAAGCAAGTGCTTCAAATGGGTAACTTTGAATTGCGGAAGTTTTGTGCAAAAGACCCAATGGTCTTAAAAGAAATTCCAGAAGAGCATAAGGAGAACCTAGTTACCTTTTATGAGTCAGAGGTAGTTAAGACTTTGGGACTAATCTGGGAACCATCACAAGATGTATTTAAATACGTTTCAAAACCGAACTAATAAGCAAAGCGAGTGAAAAAATATGTAAAATAACAGTTCTCGCGGACCTCACAAGATTATTTGATCCGTTGGGATTGATCGGCCCCGTGATTTTGCTTGGTAAGTTATTCCTGCAGGAGCTGTGGAGAACTAAACTATCGTGGGACAAAACGTTACTACTTGAGCAGGCTCATAATTGGAGGAGATATGTGCAGCAATTTTCAACATTAAATGAACTCAGCATTCCACGTTATGTTCTTACACCCTCGGCGAAGGTAATTGAATTCCATGCATTTTCGGATAGCAGTCTTAGCGCATACGGATCGTGTGTGTATATCAGATCTGTTCAAAAATCAGATCTGAGGCAAAACCCCATCAAAATCCTATCTGGCAGTTTTTGTTTGTTTTTCAACTAAAGGTGTTCACATCGAAGTTGTTGGAGATTTGTCTTCCGAAGCCTTTATAAACGCGCTTAAGAGATTTGTCGGCAGACGAGATGTCGCAACTAACTTTGTTGGCGCTAACAACGAACTCGCAGAGTTTAGAAGGGCTTTTCATTCGGAACGCGTGCAATCTACAATCGAGGACACATGTTTGCAGGGTGGAATTATTTGTAAATTCATTCCACCTCGATCACCGCATTTTGGAGGTCTTTGGGAAGCTGCTGTCAAATCGGCAAAAACACTACTAATTCGCCATCTTGGAGAAGCTTCGTTAACATACGAACAGCTTTCAACAATAGTCATTCAAGTGGAGGCTATATTAAATTCAAGACCTCTGACACCTATTTCGACAGATCCGAATGATTTGGAAGCTCTCACTCCTGGACACTTTTTGATAGGCACATCACTGACAGCGCTTAATGAACCAGATGTCACAGACACTAAATTAAGCCACCTGGATAAATTTAAATAAAAGAAATGGACGCTCCACCTATGTAATGGAAACTAGACCGAGTAACAGAAGTTGTTAAGGAAAGCGACAATCTAATCCGAGTGGAAACGGTTTATCACGATACAAGACCAAAATCAAAGGAAACCAGTGGGAGTAAAGAAACAAATTCAGGTTGGAAAAAATTTAACTTAAGGAGCGTGCTTACCTCAATACTGTGCGTCTTCGTAGTGTTACCGTTATGTCTGGCACAGACAAATGAACAAGTTGCGGCGACAAAATTAGACAACGGCATTGGTATTTACTTCGAAGACATTAGTGAGGTAAAAATAATAAATGACTTCTGGAACATTTATATTTATTACAATTTAACAACATATTGGTTTGAATTTAACGAAATTAAATCACATCTTGAGCTGCTAAATGGAATATGCACAGAAGATATTGCTAACAAAGCTTATTGCAGACCCATAATAGATAACCTTCAACATCGGGTTACGGTGATAGAGAGCAACAATGAGCTGCTGCATAGTTCCCAAGGATCAAATTATGAAAAAACTAAGAGTGGCAAGATCTCCGTTTGACATCGTTGGAGCACTAGCACATAGTTTGTTTGGAATTTTGGATCAGGAAGATGCTAATCGAATCGAAGAACAAATAGCTCTAGTCAATGAAAATGAAAGCCATATCAGACTCTACGGTCAACATTTTGAAAAGAGACACCTTAGTAATCCAACAACAATTTAAAGCTCTTTATCATTATTTAAAGAGAACAATTGATGGAATTCAATCAAAGCAAAAGCTGTTCGAGCAAAAACATGAGTTGGCAGCTGTTACTTCATATTTAATATTGATTGTCACAAATTTTTAACGGATTCAGGAAGTCTTATTGGACGTTATGTTAGACTTGAATCATGCTAAAATAAATCCAAAATTGATGACACCAAGACAATTTAGTGAACAGATGCAGCTGATTGGTAATTCACTTCCTCCAACACTACGATTACCAAAGGGATCTATAGTAGATATGTACAGAATGGCTTCAATCAAAGGCCGTATTTTGAACAAATCAATCGTTTTCGAGATGCGTCTACCCATAACCAATGCTGAAGAATTTCAACTCTTTAATTTGGTCAAAGTTCTTATACTGCATGAAAACATAAGTTATTTGATCGACATATCTACTACATATCTTGCAGTTTCGATGACCAGAGATAATTTTTTCCCACTAACAGCTATTAAGTTGGCATCATGTAAGATAATAACCCAAAAATTATCTATGTAATCAGCTCCATCCAACTAATACGCAGCTAACTAAGATGAACGGCAGTGAAATGGAATTTCTGAATCATGTTCAAAACGCTTTATCTCGATGTCAAGTTAATGAAGTTAATTCACAAGATCAATGGCTAGCTCTCAGAAAATCTAATGGATGGATTTTTTCTGTAGCATCTGGCGTAACAGGTCATCTTGTTTGCGAAGGCGGGACTTCAAGAATACACATTCAGGGCAATGGTTTGCTGGAGTTCCGTAAGTCATGTACACTCAAACTACCATATACGAGTCTCAACGGTCAACACGAGTACAACTATTCTATCAACAAATCATTCATTCCGAGCGCAAAAATCAGTAATTGGATATTTAAAAGAAATGAAACAACCACTTCTACGACCTCAATGCCACTCGAGGCTTATGACATTGATAAGAAACAGCTTGATGATCTCAGTACTAGAATTGAAGAGGTTATGAACCAAACAAATGCGTTTCTGATATCCCCGTCTTTGAGCGCGCATAACTATCATCACTATGGATTAACATGGCTTTTAGCTGCTGACATGATTAGGATGGGCATTGTATATTGGTTTCGTCATAGGAAACCAAAACCAGCATCTAGACGCAGAGTTTCACGTTTTGAAGTGGAACCTTAGTTTAAGAACCTATGTAGCTAAAAATGTAAAATGCAGAAAATGTAAATGTACTGATAGCATAAATGTCAATGAAGACAACTTATGTAGTTTAAAATTACAGATTTAAGAACCCTCTAAAGGGGGGAGTATGTTATGTAAGAACATAATACCTCAGAATATCTGCCTAACAAAAGGCAAATGTTCTCAAGCTACAATTTAATCAGGTACACGTTACAGGCGTGAGATCAGACGCAAGCAAATTGAAAAGCGATAACCGTGAAGTGCGAATTCTGAATCTGAGCCCAAGCTTGAAACCTGAACTGTAAATTATTTGTGTCTATGATAAAATTGTAAATTAAAAGTCAGTTCCAACAGAACCACGAAACGACGAAGTCGAATAAATACACTTTTAATATCAAATAAAGTTTTGTCTTTTTGTTTGTGTCACTATAAAGTTAACAGTTTGTTTTATAATCGAAAATGCCGGTCGCCGAAAGGATCCGCTATTCAGTATTTTTTCGTACACATTATACGCGGTGATAGGTGTATTTGCTTAGGGGTGGTGTATAGGCTAAATCGAAATATTGATTTGACGCCTATTTATCAAATAGTTGAAGTAGTGTCGACCTGCTCAACTAATGTAATTATGTGTTGCGACTTCAATAGTAACTGTTTGGATGAAGATCTCTTAACCCAAAATATGCAATCATTTGACCTACACCCAGTCAATAGACAAGTTCCTACCCATTTCACCAGTTTCTCCAGTAGCCTTTTAGATGTGTTTTTTGTAAATAATACTGACAAGATATTACTCTATGACCAAATTTCTGCACCAGCCTTTTCGAGGCATGATTTAATGTTTCTAACATATGGCTTTGATATTGGGGATATCATAGGCACATCAAGTTATACGTACAGGGATTTCAAAAATATTGACCGACTTTCTCTTGGACAGCATATTAATTGTATTCCTTGGAACCTTGTTTATTTTATACCCTCACCAGATGATCAAGTCGATTTTATAAATAGAAACGTAAATCTTCTTTTTGATACATACGTTCCGATCAAAACAGGAACTGTTAGAGAAAGAACTAAGGTATGGTTTACAAATGAGATTCGAGTGCTGATGAAGGAACGTGATCTGGCGTATAGATGGTGGAAACGTTTTCGGGTGGAAGAGCATCTGTAAGAACTTGCGAAATAGTTTCGTCCGTGAAATAAGAATTGCTAAGACGCAATTTTATTCAAACCGCTTCAGCTTCTCTTTAGACAGTCTGAAAACATGGAATAGTATTCGTGAATTAGGAATTGGTAAACAAAAGTTAACTTGCTCTAACAATGTTGATCGCAATGACCTAAACCGCAAGTTCTTGTCAAATCCACTTTAAAGTACTTCAGTTGCTAATTGTTTACTTAATGGTGCCATTTCTCCAACTCCAACGTCTTTTACTTTTAATAGGGTCGATGGTCCCGATATACAATAGTAGAAAGTTTTTTGTCGGTCAAGTCACATGCTATAGGAGTTGATGAGATTCATCCAGTTTTTGTTAAGGCAATTTTGCCAACATTGCTACCATTTATAATGCACGTCATTAATACCGTTTTAATGACTGGTATATTTCTGAAACAATGGAAAGTGGCAAAAATAGTTCCGATCCCTAAAAACTCAATAGGTAATGAATTTAGACCAGTATCAATTCTGCCTTTTCTTTCCAAGATATGTAAAAGGATCATGCGTAAACAACTAAATGAGTTTCTCATTCGTAATAATTTGCTGCTTCCAGTTCAGTCAGGTTTCCGTGCTAAATATAGTTGTACAACAGCCCTGTTAAATGTAGTGGAAGATATTAGGGATAGACTAGGTAATGATTATATTACATTTTTAGTATTATTAGACTTTTCTACGACTTTTGATATGGTAGAACACTCTATTCCTATCAATAAATTAAGACAATACTTTTCCGTTTCTCCTTGAACTGTAAATAATGGTAAGTGCTTTTTAGGATTAAATATTGAAATAAGAAATAATTGTCCGTAATGACTATGAATTCCCTTCTATGGCAGTAGTTGAAGAATTTATGTAATACCCAATAAATCGCGGTAGCTTCCTTATCTAATTGACTATAGTTACTTTCGGCTTTGCTTAGGCTTTTCGAAGCGAAAGCTATAGGTCTTTCCCCATTTGGAGTCGCATGAGAAATTACCGCCAAGAGTCCTACAGGCGAAGCGTCTGTTGCTAATATTAAATGCAGTTTTTCATCAAATGGCACCAACACGTTCTCACTCATGATTTCATTTTTCAGTTTTTCAAAGGATTGTTGGCATTCTGGTGTCCAAACTAATTTTTGTTCCTTTATTAAAAGTTTATAGAGTGGATGCAGTTTAGTGGATAAGTCCGGAATGAATTTATGGTAATAATTAACCATACCCACAAAGTGGCGTAGTTGGGGTAAATCAGTAGGTGCTTGAATTCTAGATATTGCATCAATTTACTCTTGAGTTTTGTGCAGCCCCTCTTTATTTATTTTATGCCCAAAATAATTGACTCTCCTTTCAAACAACTTGCTCTTGGACTTGTTTAGATGTAAATTGAATCTTCGCAATTTATTCAGTAGGAGATTACACCTATGATAAGCTTCATCGATAGTCCTGCCCATCACTATGATGTCATCGAAGAAACAGGCCGTGCCGTCCAAGTCATTGATTATGTGTTCATCCATGAATCTCTGCAGATAGTAGGTGCCGTCTTGACGCCAAACATAAGTTTATTTACCTTGTATATTCTCTTCGTAGTGCTCACAGTCTGTAAGAGTGTACCTTCCTCAGACATGCTGAAGTATAAATACGCAGTATAGATATCGAAAGTACAATAATATTTTCCGTATTTAAGTTTCTGATATACAATAGTTCATCTATTTTCGGAATGGGGTACTTATCGTTAACTATGCATTTGTTTAATGTCACCTTATAATCCGCACATAGGATGGATTTGCCTGACTTGACGACTGGGACAATAGGCGTTCCCCAATCCGAGTGTTCGACTTTCTCAGAATACTAGCTCTTTCTAGTCTTGCAATCTCATCTTCAATTAAAGGTCTGATTGCATATGGTTTTGGCCTGGGTTTTACGAAAATGTGCGTAGTACCTTAGCGTAACTTCAAAAGCCCTTTTACACTTGGCACCGATCAGATTTTTGCTTCAAAATCATCCTCATATTGCTCGTATAAAAGCTGCTTCAAATGGATTTATGTGTTTTCCTGTAAATGTATTTAAATCATTAATCTGCAATAATCCTAATGCATTTACCCATTCGTCCTAATAGTGTGTCAAATTGTGCTTTTACCAGGTATAAATTACATGTGATGTTCCTCTTTTCATACTCCACTCATACTTTTGATTTCCCCGAACTTGGGAAGATATCATGAGTGTACGTTTTTAGTAGTATCTTTGTAGGTAATATTTTCCCATTTGGCCAGTGAGTCACGAAGGTGTCATAATTCATTACTGATATTGCTGCCCCGGTGTCAAATTCTATGTCAAAAGCTATGCAGTTTATCTTCAGTGTATTTATCGTTTGTTCCGTAGATATTTTGGTAAAGACCTGGACGACATCATACCTGGTGTGATAATCCTGAACCCTGGGTTCGATTCCCATCGGTAGACAAACTGTTTTTATTTCTAATTTTTATTGAAATAATAACAAAAGAAGTGTAAAAAAAAATTAAAAAAAAAAAAAATCACGTGATGGATTGTGGAGAGCGGTCCGCTGTGTAAATCGCGGGACCTGCTGAATTATTATCAAGCGAGGCTTCAAGCCAAACACCAACGGCTAAGAGAAGGACTTAGGCCAACTTCCAACATAGTTCAACGTCCCACCCTACCAACTTCCACTGTAAAACTGCTTGGTGGAGTGAGGGAAGGGAACATCTTCGCTTTATTGGCACAGAGCGAATCGGATGATGAAGAGTAAGAGATGAAGGCCATAAATAGCAGCATCAAAATGCTACAACAAAGATTACTGGCCATCAAAGAAAGGCAAATGATAAGAAGGAAGAGGGAAGCGGAAGAGAAATCCCAGCAACAACAGCAGACGCTGCTTGCTCAAAAGCAGACCCAGCAACAACACCAACAAAAGCTTAAAAAGCACCAACAATAACAACAAGAGCAGCCACAACAACAGCATCAGCAAAAACAACAGCAGCCACAAAAACGGCAACAGCAAAAAGAGCAGCAGCAGCAGCAACAACAACAACAACAGCAGCAGCAGCAGAAGAAGAAGAAGAAGGTGCCTCCTATCAACACCCATAAATTTAGAGGTAAATGCAACCAAGGACCTGTGTAAGTTGGTCATTGGTAATAATTTTAAAATTATGAGATTGGGGAACGATCGCCATGCCATCCACTGTAATACAGTGGAGGGCTACGCGAAAGTGAAAGAGCTCCTAAAGGAAACGACGACGGAGCACTACTCATTCACACCAAAGTATGAAAAGCGGCAATCGATACTGCTGAAGGGGTTAAAATCGTCTACCGATCCTGGCGCTGCTCAAAGAGAAGGAGTGCGAAGGACTCAAGTTTGTGGGAGTAAAGCCATTTACCACAGCTAGAGCCAAGCGGGAGAAACGGAGTTTGCCGGTCTTCCTGGTGCAGCTCAGTCCCGAAAGCCGTCTGGATAGTCTAAGGAGTATCTATGTCCTAGACTACTAACTGGTTCAGTGGGAAAAATTAAAAAGGAGCGAAGGCGTTATACAATGCGTTCGTTGCCAAAGGTTCGGGCACGCCGCGTCGAACTGCTAAATGCAGCCTCGATGCGTGAAGGGCGCAGCTCTCGTTCGTATTATGTGGGAACGTGGGAAACACCGCAAACTATCGGGTTCGTCCTAAGTTCGCTGACATTAAGAAAGCAAAACTGGCTCGGCAGCAGAAGGTGGAGGTCAAACGTTCACCTGTTAGGTTTCAAACACCAGACGTCACGTTTCAAATCCCCTACGACCAAATGGCGTCAGGTAGGGGGGCTACGGTACAGCAAGCGACTGTTGCTTCTCTGGCACCAATGCCGAGAACAACGGAAGCTGCACCTAACATGCTGGCCATCTTGCTCGCAATCCAAGGGCAGATGGCTCAGCTGCAGCAGCAAGTACAAGAACAGGCCAAGCGGGTGGATCAGATCTACGCGCTGCTGCCGGGCCTAACGCAACACATGTCGTAATGGGTACGCACATGGTGGAGCAAACTTTGAAGGTCCTTGCGGTCAATGTTAATTCACTGATTAGGATCGAACGAAGAGCCGCGATGTTTAAATTGCTACAATACCAAACTCCAGATGTGCTTTTCGCTAGCGAAACCAAGCTAACCGGTAACCATAAACTGGAGTACAATAATTATATTGTTAGAAGAAGAAATCGGCCTAGATCCAAACGTGGAGGCGGGCTCGCGATCTTCATTAAAGAAGGTATAAAATTTTACAGAGTGTACAAGGGAGTGTTGCGCAGGTTCCGGGTGTTGGAGGCAGTTGTCATTTACATACCGCAGCGCAGTGGAAACAGGCTGTACTTGGCCTCTGTTTATGCACCTGAGGTTTCACAATCCAATCTATTCATTACAGAGCTCGACACGCTTTTCCGACTTCTGAGGCTGGAATCGGGGGAGAATTATTTTATAATCGGCCTGTTCCGCAATCCTACTATTGACGCACTGCACCCAGAGAAAAGTAGACTTCTGTCGAAACTCAAAAACTTGTACAGACTGTTAACTGACCGACAAGACACGGAGACTAAGATACATACATACAAACCTATCTTTGTTTTTTTTTCTTCCTGTCTTATTAATTATTATCTTATCTTATTATTATTACGTATTAATAACTAGACAGCACAAGCTGTAGCGCCCACTTACATAGGTCAGGAAATACATCAACTTGGAAATCACTTAATTTTTTAAATTATTTAGTTGATCTCTTAATTAAGTTTTAAATAATTGTAGTAAATAAGGCTTAGGTTAATATCAAAATAATTTTGTAAAACATTTTGATTTCCCTTCCTTAGGCTCGTATTATTTCTCTAACGGGTTCTAATCGGCTGCCAGGTATTTCTGTTACTTTTTCTTGTTTGTGATCCAATTAATTTGAGCTAAAGTTTTTGCGAACTATACACTGCATCCAACTGACCGTAAACTGAACTTACTACAATACATAATTTGTAAAATTTTACGTCTTCCCACTTGTCAAACTCGTTCGCCTGTGCCGGGTGATGATGGAGAACGCTCGATGTTGGTAACACCTTTAAGGTATGAAACAATGTGGCGCGCTGAGATGTCTCTTTTTAACATCATACTTGAAACAGTTGCGCGAAACTCTCAAGCCAACACCGAATACACAAATTTTAAAATTCTTGTCAACTACAGAATTGGGTTTATCGGCAAATGATGGCAAAATCAAGTTAATCAACAAAAAGGGACAGAACGGCACAATCGAGAGATATAATTTTGAAATAGTAAGGGGCTATAAAATAACTCTTGACTATCGCTATTTCATCTGTGGTGAATTCGGTGGATTAATCAAATTTATCAGTTTTAGTATAGTTGTTGGGTCTACTTGTCCGTTGATTTTGTAGAGCGGCTTCCTCGAAATCGCTATTGCCAAAGAATTTTTGTTGGTATCCATGACTTGCTGGTCTTTCGCGTTTATTACGTTGGTCTCTGGCGGAAAAATATCTCTCAGCTCTTCTACGCTCATTGCTTAGATCTTGGATAATCCGTACGGAGCAATCAATAAGTGTATCGACTCGGTCTTTAATATTGTGCCACAGTATGTCAACCAGGTCTAGTTCGCGTACCCCAATTACTTTCCACCGGAAGTATTCCTCTACCTTGATCAGATAGGGTTGATCCGGGATAGATCAGCGGTCGCGTTAGTCTTCCATGTCGCTCGGACAGCTGGGGACTACAGCAGAGACGTTGCACACGGCAGTGTGGATCGTCTCAGGTTCAGTAAGGCGGTAGGGAATCGCGATAAGAGGGATGTCGTTCGGCAGCACCAGCATTTCTGGTGGTTGAATGATGGAGAATATGTTTCGTCGTCGTTTCCGTCAATTACGGACCAGCCTCACTAATGAGGCAGAGCTGACGAATATATTTGCTTGTAAATAGCGATGGCCAGCTTGCATAGGTTTAGGTTAGCATCTAAGAAATTTATTCATATATTAGTGTATACAAAGGTATATAGTTTTATAAGCTCTCATGCTCATATTTAGTATTAAAACTCTTTGAATTAAAAAAGTTTACAAAATCTTTATTTTTTCGCTCCAAGTTACAAAATTTATTAATGATTTACAATTTGTATGTTAACGTCACGCACGTACTAAAAAGACTGACTAATTTAAATAAGCAGTATGTGCGACAAGCCTTGATTCAAGCTCCAACTCTATCTTATCACAAGACGGTGTTGGAGAGAGAATTATAGGAAAGCTCGTGCAATAATTATAATGGATATTTAGACTTATGTTACGTGTCTTAATATGTAACACCTCTCCACCTAAGTATTTTTTGGTCTCCAAAAACTATCTTCTTAACACAAAATTAGTTAATATTCTTTTTAAAATTAAAAACAATATAACAGGGTTTTAATCATTTAACAAAATTTCTTTCAAAAAATAAATATTCGATATTTTCCTTTGTGCTGCAAACACATGATTCCCTAATAATATTATAAAAACAAATATTTCTATTTAAAATGAACCGACAGTTGCTATTTTTTTTTTTTACAATATGTGTATTTACAATTTTCCAACAATATAATTATGTATTACTAAAGCTAACATATTGCAAAATGTTTGTGTGGGTACAAATAATAGAACTTATTCTTTTCAATACAAATCCCTTTATTCAGTACAGTTACAATTCACTATTTAATTCTTTCTCTCAGTACAATCCAATTTCTTAACCACTTATACTTTTCTTATCTTTTACTTAACCCACTTAATCACTTTTCCTAATTAACACTTCAGATTTCACTTTAGAACTGACTTGCATACCTTGGGGATGCTGGTATTTATACTCGAATGACATACTTCGAGAACAATCCTCGCCATCCAGCGTCCCATACAATTTCCAATTTGCTAGAAAATTCGATACCACTCTCCAGTCGAGACTTTGTTATTCCAGTATCAACATTTTCTGCTAGATGTCGCTGCTCACATTTAAGTGGTTATCACATTGCTCCCTCCCTACAGTTGTTCGTCCCGAACAACTTCGTCATTCAGCATCCCGTTGAAATGACACATTCTATCCAAATGGACCACTTTCAATTTTCCCCGATCCCCACGCTGGATCCGGTAGAAAACGTCATTAATGCGGGTTATCACCTTGTATGGACCTTCCCAGTCCTGTTGCAATTTTGGTGATTTGGCTTTCTTACGCTGAGGATTATACAGCCAAACCAGATCTCCTTCGTTGAAACCGGAAGATTTCGCCTTGATATCGTACCTAGTTTTCATGCGGCTGCTTGCTAGCTTCATCTTTTCTCTGGTGTCTTCATGCAATTTACGAATCCTGCTGCGTAAGTCATTCACGTAGTCGTTCACCTCTTTGGGCTCTGTCGGTGGGGATCCGAATTTTGCTTCACTTGGCAACCGAATTGTTTGACCAAATAAGATCTCGGATGGTGTGTGCCCTGTTGAGCTATGGACCGGTAGGCCATTAAGAAGAGGGGTATGTGTCGATCCCAATCCCGCTGGCAGTTGCTGACAACCTTAGATAGATGCTCATTCAAGGTCCGATTGAATCGCTCGAGCATTCCATCAGATTGAGGGTGTAGTGGCGTTGTCTTTCTTATTCCCAAATATTGACATATTTCTTGGAAGACTTTTGATTCAAAGATTCGCCCTTGATCAGAGTGCAGCTCCATTGAAACCCCAAATCTGCTACCCAGTGGTTGACTATCTGTTCGGCTACGGTCTTAGCCTCTTGATTTGGGATGGCAAACACTTCCGGCCACTTACTGAAGTAATCCTATAATACTACGAGAGTATATCGGTTACCATTAAAGGTTTCGGGAAACGGCCCAGCGATGTCGATGGCTATTCGTTCGAAAGGTGCTCCGACATTGTATTGTTGCATTTGTCCATGTGGCTTTACTTTTGGACCCTTGGTAGCTGCACATCTTATGCACTTTTTGCACCAATTCTCGACATCTTGTTTAGCGCTTAGCCAATAGAAACGTTCCCTTACCTTTTCCAACGTCTTATTTATTCCCAAATGGCCTCCTGAGATTCCGTCATGTATTTCATGGAGCACTTTGTTGACTCTGGACCGTGGCACAATTAGCTGCATACGAGATGTTGTCCCATCTGCACTTTCCCATTTTCTCTTCAGCAATCCATCTTGCACAAAAAGCGAGTCCCACTGTGCCCAGTATGCCTTCAGAGTTTGGCTCCGATCTGATATCTGCTGCCAGCTTGGTCTTTCCTCGTGCTCTTTCCAGGCCAATATTGGTTCGATGTCATTGTCTGCCTGTTGGGAGGAACGGATTTCGTATATACTCCAACCCTCTATTGGCTCAGTCCTGATCATTTGGATAGCTGCCTGTTCTTTTGTTTCTTTACGATTGCAGTGTTCGCATTTTACTCCGCACGGTCGACGAGAGAGAGCATCAGCATTTGAGTGGAGTATTCCCTTGCGGTGTTGCACTTCAAAGTCGTAGCCCTGCAACTGCTCGATCCATCTTGCAACTTGGCCTTCAGGGTTCTTAAATTGGAGTAGCCATTTCAGAGCTGCGTGGTCTGTCCGGAGAATGAACTTTTGTCCGTAGAGGTACTTATGGAAATGCTTCGTAGCCAGAATTAAAGCCAGAAGCTCGCGCCGGGTTACACAATAGTTCCGCTCAGGTCTGGAGAGTACTTTGCTGTAATATGCGACCACTTTCTCTTGACCGTCATGAACTTGGGAGACCACAGCTCCGACCCCAACATTGCTAGCGTCTGCGTCCACGATGAACATTTTTCCGGGCGTGGGGTAACCCAAGATGGGGGCTTTGCACAGCTGTCGCTTCAGTTCTTGAAATGCTTTTTCGCATTCTCCAGACCACCTGAACTGTCGGCCTTTTTCTGTAAGTTGATGCAGGCTCTTTGCAATGCCAGCAAAATCCTTTACGAACCTTCTGTAATACGTGGCGAGTCCCAAGAAGCTTCTCAGTTGGTGTTTATCTTTGGAGAAGGCCAACTTTTCACGGCTTCGATTTTGTCAGGATCCGTTCGTACTCCTTCCGCTGATATAATGTGACCCAGATATTTTACTTCCGGACCAAACAAGGCGCACTTTTCCGGGTTGAGCTTTAAATGAGCACTTCGTAGCCTCTCAAACACTTCTTTTAGATTTTCGCGGTGCTCCTCGTACGTCTTACCTATGACGATAACGTCGTCCAAGTATACTAGGCAGGTTTTCCAGGTGAGTCCTTGCAATGTTCGTTCCATTAGTCGCTCGAAGGTGGCCGGAGCGTTGCACAGTCCAAACGGCATCACTGCAAACTGCCAAAGACCGCTTCCTGTAGTGAAGGCAGTTTTCTCACGGTCCGTACGATTTATCTCTACCTGCCAGTAACCGCTCTTCAAGTCAAGTGTTGAAAACCATTTCGCTCCAGAAAGCATATCCAAAGTGTCATCGATTCTCGGAAGTGGGTAGCTGTCCTTTTTAGTGACATCATTGAGACGTCGGTAGTCTACACACAATCTCGTGCTGCCATCTTTCTTCTTCACCAGGACCACTGGAGATGCCCACGGACTTTGCGATTCTTCAATCACTCCCTCAGCTTTCATCTTCGACATCATTTCGGCGACTCCTGTTTGCTTTGCCAATGGAAGACGCCTTGCAGGTTGACGGATTGGTCGAGCGTCTCCGGTGTCAATGTGGTGTTGAACAATATGCGTACGTCCATATTCTCCGTCTTGTGTAGCAAATATATCAGCGTACTCACCGATTAGTTTTTCTGCCAGGATTCGCTGATCTTCGTCCAGATTACAGAGGCTGAGAATTTTGTTCTTGATTTTTATGCTCTGAACTGTTGTGACCGGTTTTGCACCCTTTTTTTCCGTTGTGGTCGATATAGCCTCAACAGGTACGCATTTTCCCACTATCTCCCCCTTTTTCACCTTTACACTGAATGTCTTTGGATTTAGAATCCTTACAGGGACCATGTTGTTCTTTGGCTCCACTAAGGTCTTTCCCACCATGAAGTCTCTTCTCTTTTCTGGCTCCATCAAATAGAATCGGTGGCTACCAGGACCACCTTCCACTTTTGCCCACAAAATTGCTTCTGACGAAGGCTCTAGACTCTGATTGCTGCAGATGACGACATTTGAGACTGTGGTATTGGCGTTTCCGTATATCATTGGTATCTCCATGTTTCCGTATTTCAGGGTTTGTGCCCCCAAGTCGACTACAAGTCCATGTTCTCTCATGACGTCTGTACCAATGATGCACTCGTCACATATGTCAGCTACCAGAAACGCGTGAGTGAATGTTATTCCGGCCAATTGGATTTTTATGCGGACTTCACCATATACCTTAATCGTTGCTCCTGTAGCTGTTCGCAAGCTGCAACTGCTAATGTGCAGCCAAGACTTCTGCACAAGATTCCTCCTGATGATTGAGGCCGTGGCACCGGTGTCTATTGTTGCCATTCTTTTCCACTGACAACTTCTACTAGAAGGCTTTCGTTGCATCGTTTTGCCAGCGAGACTTGGATGATGGTCCTGGGGCCGTCGACTCCTGCTACCAACTTCTGCCCCGCGAAGTTGGTGCTTAAGCATTTCCCGACTGATGGCTTCGGGAAGGTTAACCGGCTTCTTGATAGCTGTTTCGGCTGGTTTCTTCCTCTATTTGCTTGCCACCACAGTGAGGGCAGTCTTTTCGTCGCACCGGTTCTTTACACTGCCTTTGAAGGTGTCCTATTTTATTGCAATTCCAGCAGCGCATTATCCGTCTATCCCGTTGAGTATCTCGTTCCTCGGCACTAATTCTTGTGCAGGAGCATTCGATAGATGTTTCTTCCCTGACGAAATGTGTTCCCCTGGAAGCCTAATTGGCTGCTTCCATCGCCAGAGCGAAGACAAGTGCTTCAGCAAGGGTTATTTTCCCGGCCATCCTTACTGCTGACTGTAGCTTCGAATCTGCAATTCCCCTGATAAATGCATCTTTTGCCATTTCGTCGATAATTTCCTGGCCTGCGGTGGGGTATGACAGATGTGCAAGTCTACTCACGTCTGCTTGGAGCTGCTGCAGTGTTTCTCCTCTTTGCTGCGTTCGGCTTTGCAATTGGACCTTGTAGACCTCCTGCATGTGGCTGTCTCCAAACCGTTTCTCGATAGCCTGCACTAAAGTCACATAATCTTTATGCTTTTCGATGTCTACTATTTGCAACAATTCTGCTGCAGGACCGTGCAAGGCCATTGTTAGGGCAAAGCACTTTTCCTCATTGTCCCTGCTTCTTATAAGTAGACCATGAGGTCTGACCATCGAATGAGGGAGGCTTCAAATCTTTTCTCCTTGGACCGCTTAAAGAACATTCTCGCAGTTTCTGTTTTCGCACTTGTCCGGTACTTGTCTGTTCATCCTCGTCAACATCAAAGGAGTATGCATCAGGATCATGTCCCTCGTTGTTCAAAGCCTCCTGAAGTCGGAGCTCCGGGTCACTTTTTCCTCCACTGGCGCTGAGGCTTCTCTTGTTCAACTCAGATTTGAGTTGGACGAGGGTCAACGGCAATAGTTTTCGACCCATTCTAGCTTTTTCAAATAGTCAGAAAACACAGTTTTTTTTTTTTTTGTTTTTTTTTTTACACACAATAAGTCTCCCACTTCTGACACCAATGTAAAATGTTTGTGTGGGTACAAATAATAGAACTTATTCTTTTCAATACAAATCCCTTTATTCAGTACAGTTACAAATCACTATTTAATTCTTTCTCTCAGTACAATTCAATTTCTTAACCACTTATACTTTTCTTATCTTTTACTTAAACCACTTAATCACTTTTCCTAATTAACACTTCAGATTTCACTTTAGAACTGACTTGCATACCTTGGGGATGCTGGTATTTATACTCGAATGACATACTTCGAGAACAATCCTCGCCATCCAGCGTCCCATACAATTTCCAATTTGCTAGAAAATTCGATACCACTCTCCAGTCGAGACTTTGTTATTCCAGTATCAACATTTTCTGCTAGATGTCGCTGCTCACATTTAAGTGGTTATCACAATATTTAATTCAACATTTTTTTTTTTATAATTCAAGTACAAATTTATTACCTATAGAAGTTTACTTCTTGGACAGGATCCTCTCGCTGGCATAAAATTGTTTCACAAATTAATATTACATCTGTCTCGTTCATATTAATAGGTGCATTCAATTTAAATTTCTATTTGAAGTACTTGATAAGGTGCGAGATATGCGATTACTCAGAGTAGTAATATACTTGATTCGATCATTGGGTTAAATTACAATAGTTTTTTATATGTAGCCTACTTTTGGGGTAACCCAGCTTGAACGCACTCTTTATACCAATCGCAAGTTCAGCTGCACTGAGTGCATTCGGTAATCTGACATTTCTGTTGCTCATATATATGGACGAGGGAAAGAGGAAATAGACAAAAAAAACTGTTGGGGCATTAAACTTTAAATCGAATTAAAAAAATTAGAAAAATGAAATTTGGAATAGGAAAGGACAAAAAAATAGTAAATATCCGTGTATACATAATTAACTATCTACATATAGCATCGAATGGAATGGATTAATGAAACAAAATGGTATGATAGCAAACGTCTTTTTGTAGAATTGTGGTACATCTAATATTTTTTTTTTATTTGAAATCTAATTGTTCTGATATTTGTATCTGCGTTTTAGTTGTTTCTTATAGTACTTCATATTCCTTTTTGTTGAAGTGTCTACTCGTATGACGTATTTACCCTGAATTTGAAATTTGTTAAGCCTTTTGTATTTCGGTTTGCTTTTAATGACTGTTCTACTTTTAACTATATTTTGGCATTGATCAAAGTTGCTATCTATTTCCATATTTCTATGTTCTACTCTAGACTCCTTTTCGTTCTTAAACTGTTGAGCCAGTAATTCAATGTCTTCCTTGCAAAAGTTCTTACAAATGAAGTCGATTGGCTTCAGTTTCGTCGTAGAGTGAATGGTATTATTGTAGATACTAATAATGTTAAACCATTTTTCATCTACGAGGGGCGTTCAACATATTCTCGGTATCGGGGTGAAGCTGTGGTTGTATATATAAATTGACTTATTTATCAAGTAATACTATTATTTTAGTGCATTCATGTAAAATTTCATTTAAATGTGATTATTAATTCGCGTTTTATCTCTAGTTAAACAGAATCATAATGGCAACTGAGACGATGATGGTGAAAATTGAGCATCGCGCTGTAATTAAATTTCTCACTAAGCAAGGAAAAAGTCAAAAAACTATTCATGAAGAGATGGTGGCTGTTTACCAGGGTTCCGCACCTTCATTATCAACTGTGCAAAAGTGGTCAAGTGAGTTCAAGAGAGGCAGAGAGAGCATTGAAGACGACCACCGCTCCGGCGCCCCGGCTACTGCTTGTACGGGAGAAAGCATCAAAGAAGTCGAAAAACTTGTTCTTGAGGATGCCCGAATAAAGGTGAAAATGATGGCAGAGATCACCAAGCTTTCAATTGGTACCATTCACACCATTCTTCATGACCATCTTAACCTTTCAAAGGTCAGTGCAAGGTGGGTGCCACGAATGCTCACAGCGCCTCAGAAAAAAGTGAGAATCGCATGCTGTAGAGAGCTTTTGGAGATGTGTAGTGAGAACGCGGACGGTGTTATGGATCGAATTGTTACTGGGAACGAAACATGGGTCCACCACTATGACCCTGAAAGCAAACAAGAGTCCATGCAGTGGCATAAAAAAGGAACAGACCCCCCGAAGAAGTTCAAAGTCACTCCGTCTGCCGGGAAGCTCATGGCCACAGTTTTTTGGGACTCAAAGGGAATCTTGCTCATTGAGTACAACAAAAAAGGTGAAACCATCAACGCCACATCCTACGCTTCCACTTTGCATAATTTGCGGGAGGAAATTAAAAAGAAAAGACGGGGTAAACTCGCAGCGGGTGTGTTGCTTCTTCATGACAACGCTCCTGTTCACACGGCGCGAGTTTCCAAGGCTGCTGCGCGAGATTGTGGTTTCGAAGAAATCCAACACCCACCCTATAGTCCAGACCTTGCCCCTAGTGATTATTTCCTGTTTCCGGATTTGAAAAAATGTCTTCGTGGAAAAAGATTTTCGGATGATGAAGAACTCAAGTCGGCAATAAATGGGTATTTTGCAGAGAAAGAGGAAATTTATTTTTTTGAGGGTTTAAAAAATCTTATCTCAAGATGTAACAAATGCATTGATGTAAGGGGAGATTATATTGAAAAATAAAAACAATTTAAATTGAATTCGCATTTTCCTTCATATCGATACCGAGAATATATTGAACGCCCCTCGTAATTCCGAATTGTCTTTAGATGCATTGCGAATTCTTAAGTGTTCGTTTAACGTTCCGTGTAATCTTTCAATGTCAGAGCTACCAGTTTTAAGTGAAGCTGTTGTTTTGTGTGAACAAATGTTGTGCTCTTTGAAAAATTGTTCAACGGCTGAATGTAATATGCAGGTTTCACCGTCAGACACAATTTTGTTAGGCTTCCCCAAAAACTGAATTCTTTGTTTTATCGCGGCGAGTATAGCAATCCAATTCCTATCTTCTAACGTATGAATTGTCGCATACTTAGAAAATTTATCGATAGTGGTCAGATACATTTTTCCTCTTTCGGGAAACCATATGTCGATGTGAATTATGTCGTTAAAATATTTCGGTGTTTCAGTTACCTGCATTGGAATTTGAATTTTATGCCGATAACGCTTAGTAATATTACATATCTCACAGTTGTTGATGCATTTTTGTATCTCAATTTGTAGGTTAGGGGAAAAGTATAGCTTTTTTTTAGTTCTAGGAACATTTCGTTTATCCCCCTATGATTTTTGTTAATGTGTTCCTCTTGAATAATTGTTATTATTTCAGTTTTATCTAAAATATCTCGTAGCCTAAGGTTAGATTTTAACAATTTGAGGTTTCTATTCATAGAAAAAAATTTTACATACAATTCCTGGAATTTGAGAAACAGTGGTAATTCTTCACAATAAATACAGATTAGTCCTTTATCTATAGGAAGTCTTCCCATAATATTTAACAAATTGCTGGTATCTCTATTTACTTGGACATGATTTTGTATCTTTTTGTGTATGATTTTAATAAAATTTTTTTCTTTAATTCCGTAAGATAAATGAATCTGATTCTTGTAAAGGCTTTTCTGTGATATAAATGTGACTTGTTTCATCCTCCATTGCACTATGGATGGTAGCACCAGTAGACATTACTTCATCGCAATTGTCTTTGGACGAAACGGGAGAAATTACATCTTTGTTACTGTCACGAGTATCCACAACAAATTCATTATTAAAAATGTCGCCTAAACTGACTTCTTCGTCAACTTTTCGTCATCGTCATCTTTATTGCCATCCTGAGTTATGTACCTACTAAGCCCATCGGCCACGACATTTTCTTTCCCTTTATGGTATTCGATGTCAAAATCATATTCATTAAGGAAAATCTTCCACCTCTGAAGCTTTGTATTAGGTTCTTTTATTCCATTTAACCCGACAAGGGGCTTATGGTCCGTGCGCACAGTAAACTTTCTTCCATACAAATATGTCTTAAAATATTTGACGGCCCACACAACTGCAAGCAGCTCCTTTTCAATCGTCGAGTAATTTAATTCGTGATTGTTTAGAGTCCGGGATGCATAGAAGATTGGGTGGTTATTTTGGCTAAGTACAGCCCTTATGCATAATTTGACGCATCAGTGATGAGGACAAAAAGTTTATCAAAAGCTGGGCTTTTGAGGATAGGCTCGGATGTTAGTAAAATTTTCAATTTATTAAAAGATTTGATGTATTGGTAGTCCGACACATTAATCTTTGTGGATTTTTTAAAATATGTATTTGATCATAGTGTATGCTACCTTGGCGTAATCTTTTACGAATTTCGGGAAGTAACCTGCAATTAACCTGTAATTTCTTTTATTTTACCATCATCCGGCTTAATCGCATTGTTTACTATAATGTGCCCTAGATAGGAGGTGCACAATTCTGCGGAACGACACTTGTGAACTTGAGTTTTTAGATTAATTAATTTTTGAAAAATTTTTCTCAATGAGACTAAATGCTCTTCGAAGCTAGTGGCGAAAACAAGAATATCATCGAGGTAGACTACGCAGGTTTTATTTATAAATTCTTTTAGTATACTGTTCATTAACAAACCCAAACGGCATCCTCAGGAACTCGTAATGACCACTTTTGGTTGAGAAGTCTGTTTTAGGCCTATCGCGTGGATCAACTTCGACTTGATGAAATCCTTTTACAAGGTCAATAGTTGAAAAAAAAATTACATTTGCCAAGCTTGTCAAACAGGTCATCAATATTTGGCATGGGAAACGTATCTTCTGCTGTCTATTCGTTAAGTTTTCTATAGTCAATTACAATCCGCCATTGTTTTTGTCCGTATTTATCATCCTTTTTAGGGACTACCCAGATTGGCGAATTGTAAGGGCTATTGCTTGGCATAATAATTCTTTGGTACAACATTTCATCGATTTGTTTATCTACCTCTTGTGAGTGAATTTCTGGGTACCGATAAAGTTTGGTGTAAATTGGGACCTCATTTCTTGTATTTATTTGGTGTCTTATTTTGTTTGTAAACGTAAGAATATCTCCTTTCTTATACAGAATTGATTTGTAAGAGTTCAACAAAAATTTAAGTTCGCCAATACTACCGCTATCTAAATGGCTACCTCAAACCCTATCAAAAATTTATATTTTCTGAACCTCTCCACAAAATATATTTGAAAATTCATCGTAATGGCAACTTTCCGCATATGTTTCCTCTTCTTCGTTGAAAAATATACGGATACTTGCTCTATCAGTTATAATGTATCTATTTTTGTAATCTATGATAGGGTTTAGGTTTACAAGAATGTTGTTTCCTATAAGCCCATCAAAATAATCATGGAATTGGAATTCTATAAAATTTACGAAATAATTTGGACTATTGAATTCGTTAAAAAGGGGGATTCGATATTCTACATTAGTTTGGATATTGCGACCGAGTACTCGCAGTTTGTGATTTTTAGAGTTTCTTTTCCATTTCGGATTGCACACATTTAAGTTTATTATGCTGTACTCGGCACCGCAGTCTACTATGAATCGTAAAGGTTTTATTTGAGTTTTGATAACTATATAGGGTAGCTTTTTCTTTGGTGGCTGGGAAAATTTTGACGGTTTTGTGGATGTTCTTCGTGAAATGATGTGTCTTCGTTATGTGTAATATCCATGGGTTCATTGTCATCTGGTTGTCTATAGTGGTTTGTCCTTCGTGTTTAATTACTCGTACTTTGTACATTTTGCTAAGATCGGCCGCTTTGTGTGTAGTTGTTATTTACCCGTGGGTGGTTATTTAGTCTATGGTTGTTGTTATTTGATTGACTATTCTGTGTATTGTTGTTATTATGTCGTAAGTTGAAATTGCGATTATAATCACTTCTCGAGTGTGTGTTATTGACCCTGGTGTAAGAACTATTTTGTTGCCTAACTCTTGGCCTATATTGTTGTCCCACTGAATCGGAACCAAATGACTGGTGATTAATTTCTCCAATAATCTCATAAGCTTTGTCTAACGGTTTCGGCAAATTATTTTTAAAGGATTCCAAAGCAATTCTGCTGTTAGATTCTATCATTTGGCAATTATTTTCATTATTATCCAGCAAGTATTTGTTATTAATTCTACAGAGCAAACAATTTATCCTATTATAGTAATCGTCTATATTTGTCATTATTCCAGCTGTTCTTATTTTGTCTATTAAGCTATCAGCTGAAAGTTTTTCTCCAAAACTGTTTTTTAATACCTGTGTAGCGGAGCTTTGCGTAGTGGAAAAGAAAAAAAACAACAACAGAAAAATTGACCCATAGCCGACCGAGGGAGCAAAAAGAATAAATGAAGATGTTGACGCTTTGACTTCTTATCGTAAACTGACTCATTTATTTTGATCTCATTCTTTTATGGTACATGTGTTACATAACTCTCATACTTCTGTTACTTGTACATACCGCCCGCCTCATAACTTTAAGTTTAAAGGAACGAAAACATTACTGATAATTATACAATATAAATTCAACAAAATTTTTAAATTCGAAAGTTCATTTAAGTAAATACATTATAAAAAACTGAGAAAATTATGGTTAAAGTGAATTTAATAAATACATTTTTCGCTCTTGTGACTGCGGTGCAGAACTTAAGCTAAAACATGACTAAATATAAGTTTAAATCTAGGCTAATTCATTTCGGTTTACAATGCAGATATTTAAAGGATGTAATTTTACTACAAATATTTGAAAGTAAATCTTTTAGGAAAAGAATGGGCTATGGAAAGTACAAACCTTTTGCAGTCGAACATGGACCGGACTATAGTTGCTAAAAAAGGACTTAAGTTGAGAACAATCAGAAAAAAAGTATCGATTCGACACATTAACCTTAATTCCATGTTCGATTGCAAAATGTGTTAAGCTTATTATGATGATTCTGAAGCGGCTGGATGCTATACTGGAGGTTGTGGAAGTTCTTCTGCAGCACTTCCCGCTGTTTGAGCTGATGATTCGTCGCTAGTTGAACCCGTTGAACTTGAGTCTGGCAGTAAAGCTACTTTGGTGATTGCATATACTGACCTTTGGCGGTGCGAACAGTGACCGCGCGTACTTTACCGTCAGCACCTGAACTATTCGAGCGAGAGGCCAGCGGCCTGGTGGTAAGCGATCTATTAAAAGGACCAACGCTCCTGTATGAATGTTGGGTGTCTCAAAACACCATTTCGAACGGCGCTGTAAGTGGTGCAGGTACTCTGATTGCCAACGGCGCCAAAAATGATTGCGCATTTGACGCACCATTTCCCAATGATTGCGAGATGTCCGTGGAGCACTAGGGTCGCAGTAGCCCGGATCAGGCAAAACGAAGAGACCCCCTCCTGTTACAAGATGACCTTTGGTCAATGCATTGAAGTCCGCTGGATCACTACTCAATGCACAAAGAGGGAGTGTATTCATGCATTGTTCAATGCTGGAAGCTACGGTCGCGAATTCCTCGTACGTCAATATGGACTCACCGACAACTCTTCGGAGATGCTGTTTGAAGATTTTCACCGCTGCTTCCCATAATCCTCCGTGATGTGGGGCCTAAGGGGGCGTGAAGGACAATTCGATGCGTTGAGCTAACAGCTTTTCCGTAACACTAAGCTGGAACTTAGAGTCTTCCGTAAACAATTGTCGAAGCTCTGCACTAGCACCTCGAAAATTAGTAGCATTGTCACTGTACAGTCGGCGACAAGTGCCCCGTCTGGTACTGAGGCGAGTGAAAGCCGCCATAAACGCAGCTGTAGATAAGGAAGTAACCACTTCTAGATGTGCTGCCCTCGAAGCCATGCAGACAAAAACTGCAACGTATCCCTCCTGCGAACGAACGCCTCATCCCGCCGATAGCTTTAGTTTAAATGGTCCCGCATAGTCTACGCCAGTTTGTAGAAATGGACGTTCCATAACCACTCGCGCTTTGGGTAGGGTGCCCATCCGTTGTCCACACGGACGAGCTGTGAATCGTACGCAGCGGATTCATGAAAGTATTTCAGAGCGAACAAGAATGCGTCCGCCCAGGATCCAAACAAAACTTACCAAATAGCTCCACGTCAGCAACATGGGTCCGTGTAAGGTGACGAGATGCGCTCTTCGCACTAAGAGACTAGCGAGCCATGAGTGACGAGACAGTAGAATTGGAAGCTTCTCTTCATAGGCAAGAAAAGCATTATGAAAGCGACCGCCAACCCTCAGCAGTCCAAACTTATCCAAAAACGGAGCATGGTGACGCAAGGGACTGGTATGACAAACACGATTTCCGCTAAGCAACGCCTTGATATCTTCTTTAAAAAAATCGGATTGTGCCGCTCGATACAGCACCCGCTCCGCCCGCCGTAAGTCCTCCAGCTTCAGCCCTTTGGAAGAGTTTTCTGCACGCCTCAAGTACCGTCGCTGCCAATAGAAGATGAAAGCAAGCACCCGCACGGGTCGACCGAAATAGCTGAACTTGGAAAGCCAGTCTGACCAATCGCTTCGTCGAACAGCCACCAAGGTCACAATTTTCCGCTGGTCGGGAATCTAAAATGATAAACTTGTCTTCTCCTTCGGCCATGTTTCAGGATCTTGCACGAGCCATGACGGGCCGTTCCACCAAACTGTTGACGCCGCCAATTCTTCAGTAGTAAAACCTCGTGTTGCGCAGTCTGCTGGATTGTCAGATGACCGCACGTGTTTCCAGCCTACGTCCGACAGCAAGCGACTGATTTCAGCCACTCGATTAGCTACGTATGTCGTCCACCTAGATGGGTGAGCACGAATCCAGGCCAGGACCACCTGAGAGTCCGACCAACAGAAAATACGTATAGGTTTGTGCGTGGTAGCCGCACACAGGGCATAAGCTCGGCCAGTAGCAACGCACCCTGCAATTCCATTCGTGGTAGAGTAACACACTCCACTGGAGCAACACGACTCTTGCTGACCAACAAAGAGCTCGTGCAAATGCCGTCTTCCTGCTGACTCACAGCATAAACCGCGGCAGCGTAAGCACACTCTGAGGCATCGCTGAAACCATGGAGATACCACTCCTGTGCTGCCTTGACCTGGACCCAACGAGGTACCTTTATATTATGAATCTCGTCTAGATCGCGACGAAGTTTTCGCCATTTTTCTCTGATAGTTGGATGAACTTCCTCATCCCAATCTACGCGCGACAACCAGCAGTCCTGGAGCAGAATTTTTGACCGGATGAGCACTGGACCCAATAGACCAAGGCGGTCGAAGAGTTTAAGGCTAGTTGACAACAAGCGTCGTTTTGTAAGTGGGGAAGGGTCCTCTTCCCGCCGCATCTGAAACGAAAACTCATCTTTACCAGTGCACCAGCCAAGTCCAAGAGTTGAAGTAAACAGGATGAAACCGGATGATTTGATGGTAGCAAATCGACATCCGCCCACTTGCTAAGCTCACAAGCTGCTGTGTGTAAAATGTTGATCAGCTCATCGCGAGCCTTGTTGGCCTCTCCTAAAGTGTCAGCGCCACCCAAGATGTCAGCTACGTAAGTGTGTTTTGTCAACAAAGTGGCACCTAAGGGAAACCGTTCTCCCTCTAATTCCACGATTTTGTTCAGAACCCAGATCGACGCAAAAGGGGCAAACTTTGTTCCGTACATTACGGTGAGCAATCGGAAATAGGTTAAGGGGGAAGACGAATCATTACGCCACAATATTAACTGACGGTTGAGATCTGATTTTCTTACTCGAATCTGGCGAAACATCTTCACGATGTCCCCAGTAAAAGCAAAGCGAAAGAATCTAACCCTGAGGAGCACGATCCATAAATCTTGTTGCAATTTAGGCCCGGCTAAGAGAACATCATTAAGGGACAAACCGTTATTCGCCGCCTGCGACGCATTAATCACTACACGAATAGCGCCCGAACCGTCACTCTTGAATACTGCGTGGTGAGGTAAAATATAAGCTTCACAACCTTGAACCGAATCTACGAGTATATCAGTGATTTTCTCCATATGTCCTAACTGTTCATACTCGGAAAGAAACATACGATATGACTGAGCTAAAGCGTCATTCCGCGCGAATTTTTTTTCAAGAGAATAAAACCGACGTTTCGCGATATCTAATGAGCCCGGAAACTTCGGTTCAGTAATGGATAGTGGTATGGGCACTTCAAATCTTCCGTTGGCGTCCCGCTTGTACTCGCTTTCGAAATACTCGACGACCTTACGATCTTCCGGATCAAGATCAAATGGACGTTCAACCCTTTCAATGTCCCAGAATTGACGGATTTTTTTCGGAAATTGTCTCTAATCTCGTTGCACTAAAAGAAGCAGTTATACGTGACGATCCCGCTGATACCTCAGAATTCGGCACCGAGCCAACTAGAATCCAGCCTGGATATCTGACCGATATCTGACGTTACTGGATAAGCATCCAAACACACCTGTCTTACTAGTAGTAAGTTTGTTACGCGTTTCAATATGAATGCAGAGGTTTTGTGTTCGAACGACCTGTCTTTAAGGGAGCATGTTGTAATGTGTTGGGTTAAAAAAACCTTATTGTTATAGAATATTTTACTTATATTGAAATTAGAACTTATTGTAAGAAATAAAACGACTGTAATGTTCTGTGTTGTAATACGTTATAAAACTCAGTTTTATTTTCAGTTTCAATTTCAGTTTTTGAATAACAGTTTGTATATCTGTTTTAATGCTGCTTGATTTTTATTGATGTTGCTAAACATTTTGTAAAATTATGTTTGACATTTGTTCAAGTATTGCTCGATCATTAAATAAAGTTAACAATGCTATAATAATTATTTCTTTCATTTCACTTCTTTTAATTATTGACTATATTCGCAAACATTCTCCCCCCACGGTGAACCCTGTTCACCATATATACTCTGCTCATCTTCCTTCTGGTTATTGTGGCTATGCCTTAACTTCTGGTTGGATATCTCGTAGACAACCCTGATCTTGACTTTGGTGTAATGCCATCTCAGACATGAAAAGACAAATGTAATTAGTAAAATGAATAGAACATACATGTAACAGTGTGACAACAATAAAGGAAATAGTATGCAAATTATTCGTATATTGCATTGCATATACATATCAGCTGCACCATTTGCACTTATAATGGTAAATATGTCGCAGTGCATATTTTCGTCCTTTTCGCAAATTGTGTTACGATGAGTGCAGTAATTCATCTTCAGTTGACAGTTTTAGTTCATGGTGTTGTGCGTCGGTGTTTTTTTTGTACGACCTTTTTTTTGAATAATTATATTTCGCATTTTTTTTTTTGGTGTTTTTATTGTTGTATATTTATTAGGTAAGTGTGCTTTTTTTCCAATTATATTCCTTTTCGGTTAATTTCGCGTAATTCGTAAATCGATTTTAATTCTTTTCGCGGTTGCTGAAGCAAGGGAGTGTCAGTGAGTGATAGAGTCTAATTGTTTTGTATTATTTGTAGAATTTTAAGATTAAATGTAATTTAGTTGTAATATATTTTTGGGTGCGCATTGTGTGTTGAGTGGGTAAATTCATAATTTAATTTCATTTGCTTGAGTTATTTCTTCTTTTTGTTATAAGTTCTATTTTAAATTTGTTTGGGGATATTGTTTTGACTTATGGACTGTATGTTTGTTTGATGAGAGATGTTGCTAGAGTTTGTCCCCAGAAACATTTTTCTTGAATGAAAATAATATTCAAATTTGATTATTTTATTTTATTGTGTTTATTTAAGTTTATTTTATATTTTTATGTGTCGTGCTGACTGTATTATTTTGTATTATAGCCTTGAAACTGGTTTCTGTATTGTGTTGACAAATGTTATTATTCTGGTTTCAGTTTGTGGTTTGACTTTGTGTTGTTGATTCTTTTTGGATTCGTTGAGTCAGCGATTGCCTCCTCGAGCTCCCGCAGTGCCTGTAGCATGAGTACTGTCGAGGAGGGGCCATTTGGCATCTCAATCGTTTTTTGGCGAGATTTGTCGTTCTGCGTTGATTTTGTTGCAAGTGTTGCTGGGGAGTGGACAGATCTTCGATATTGGGCGCTTCAATTCGGTAGTTTGAGTTTTAAGTGTTACTACCCTTACTAAATTGTCCGGTCCGGGATGTATTTTTGTTATGCGGCCAAAATTATTTTAAATTAAAACGTTTTTAATACGAATTAATTAAACGTTTTTCTGTTTTATCTTTAGATATATGGACTTTACTTTGCGGCTCGAATGGACCAAAAATGTTGTAATGTGTTGGGTTAAAAAAACCTTATTGTTATAGAATATTTTACTTATATTGAAATTAGAACTTATTGTAAGAAATAAAACGACTGTAATGTTCTGTGTTGTAATACGTTATAAAATTCAGTTTTATTTTCAGTTTCAATTTCAGTTTTTGAATAACAGTTTGTATATCTGTTTTAATGTTGCTTAATTTTTATTGATGTTGCTAAACATTTTGTAAAATTATGTTTGACATTTGTTCAAGTATTGTTCGATCATTAAATAAAGTTAACAATGCTATAATAATTATTTCTTTCATTTCACTTCTTTTAATTATTGACTATATTCGCAAACAGAGCACACTGTGATATCCACTTCCGACGTAGCTGAGGCTGATATTCCTCCACCCACTCCACTCACGTGGAGTGCGGGCTTGACGGCGTAGCAGCCGCAAAGTCAGTGTTACGTGTTCACTAATATAAGATTCCTCCGACGCGGCATCAAGGAGTGCTCGCACTTGCGTCGATCGTCCATTCGCGGCGCGAATTATTACCAATGCGGTAGCAAATAAAACAGTTCGACCACTACGAAGGTTTGTGAGTGGTAGCCGCACACAGGGCATAAGCTCGGCCAGTAGCAACGCACCCTGCAATTCCATTCGTGGTAGAGTAACACACTCCACTGGAGCAACACGACTCTTGCTGACCAACAAAGAGCTCGTGCAAATGCCGTCTTCCTGCTGACTCACAGCATAAACCGCGGCAGCGTAAGCACACTCTGAGGCATCGCTGAAACCATGGAGATACCACTCCTGTGCTGCCTTGACCTGGACCCAACGAGGTACCTTTATATTATGAATCTCGTCTAGATCGCGACGAAGTTTTCGCCATTTTTCTCTGATAGTTGGATGAACTTCCTCATCCCAATCTACGCGCGACAACCAGCAGTCCTGGAGCAGAATTTTTGACCGGATGAGCACTGGACCCAATAGACCAAGGCGGTAGAAGAGTTTAAGGCTAGTTGACAACAAGCGTCGTTTTGTAAGTGGGGAAGGGTCCTCTTCCCGCCGCATCTGAAACGAAAACTCATCTTTACCAGTGCACCAGCCAAGTCCAAGAGTTGAAGTAAACAGGATGAAACCGGATGATTTGATGGTAGCAAATCGACATCCGCCCACTTGCTAAGCTCACAAGCTGCTGTGTGTAAAATGTTGATCAGCTCATCGCGAGCCTTGTTGGCCTCTCCTAAAGTGTCAGCGCCACCCAAGATGTCAGCTACGTAAGTGTGTTTTGTCAACAAAGTGGCACCTAAGGGAAACCGTTCTCCCTCTAATTCCGTGATTTTGTTCAGAACCCAGATCGACGCAAAAGGGGCAAACTTTGTTCCGTACATTACGGTGAGCAATCGGAAATAGGTTAAGGGGGAAGACGAATCATTACGCCACAATATTAACTGACGGTTTAGATCTGATTTTCTTACTCGAATCTGGCGAAACATCTTCACGATGTCCCCAGTAAAGGCAAAGCGAAAGAATCTAACCCTGAGGAGCACGATCCATAAATCTTGTTGCAATTTAGGCCCGGCTAAGAGAACATCATTAAGGGACAAACCGTTATTCGCCGCCTGCGACGCATTAATCACTACACGAATAGCGCCCGAACCGTCACTCTTGAATACTGCGTGGTGAGGTAAAATATAAGCTTCACAACCTTGAACCGAATCTACGAGTATATCAGTGATTTTCTCCATATGTCCTAACTGTTCATACTCGGAAAGAAACATACGATATGACTGAGCTAAAGCGTCATTCCGCGCGAATTTTTTTTCAAGAGAATAAAACCGACGTTTCGCGATATCTAATGAGCCCGGAAACTTCGGTTCAGTAATGGATAGTGGCATGGGCACTTCAAATCTTCCGTTGGCGTCCCGCTTGTACTCGCTTTCGAAATACTCGACGACCTTACGATCTTCCGGATCAAGATGAAATGGACGTTCAACCCTTTCAATGTCCCAGAATTGACGGATTTTTTTCGGAAATTGTCTCTAATCTCGTTGCACTAAAAGAAGCAGTTATACGTGACGATCCCGCTGATACCTCAGAATTCGGCACCGAGCCAACTAGAACCCAGCCTGGATATCTGACCGATATCTGACGTTACTGGATAAGCATCCAAACACACCTGTCTTACTAGTAGTAAGTCTGTTACGCGTTTCAATATGAATGCAGAGGTTTTGTGTTCGAACGACCTGTCTTTAAGGGAGAATGTTGTAATGTGTTGGGTTAAAAAAACCTTATTGTTATAGAATATTTTACTTATATTGAAATTAGAACTTATTGTAAGAAATAAAACGACTGTAATGTTCTGTGTTGTAATACGTTATAAAATTCAGTTTTATTTTCAGTTTCAATTTCAGTTTTTGAATAACAGTTTGTATATCTGTTTTAATGCTGCTTGATTTTTATTGATGTTGCTAAACATTTTGTAAAATTATGTTTGACATTTGTTCAAGTATTGTTCGATCATTAAATAAAGTTAACAATGCTATAATAATTATTTCTTTCATTTCACTTCTTTTAATTATTGACTATATTCGCAAACATTCTCCCCCCACGGTGAACCCTGTTCACCATATATACTCTGCTCATCTTCCTTCTGGTTATTGTGGCTATGCCTTAACTTCTGGTTGGATATCTCGTAGACAACCCTGATCTTGACTTTGGTGTAATGCCATCTCAGACATGAAAAGACAAATGTAATTAGTAAAATGAATAGAACATACATATAACAGTGTGACAACAATAAAGGAAATAGTATGCAAATTATTCGTATATTGCATTGCATATACATATCAGCTGCACCATTTGCACTCATAATGGTAAATATGTCGCAGTGCATATTTTCGTCCTTTTCGCAAATTGTGTTACGATGAGTGCAGTAATTCATCTTCAGTTGACAGTTTTAGTTCATGGTGTTGTGCGTCGGTGTTTTTTTTGTACGACCTTTTTTTTGAATAATTATATTTCGCATTTTTTTTTTTTGTGTTTTTATTGTTGTATATTTATTAGGTAAGTGTGCTTTTTTTTCCAATTATATTCCTTTTCGGTTAATTTCACGTAATTCGTAAATCGATTTTAATTCTTTTCGCGGTTGCTGAAGCAAGGGAGTGTCAGTGAGTGATAGAGTCTAATTGTTTTGTATTATTTGTAGAATTTTAAGATTAAATGTAATTTAGTTTTAATATACTTTTGGGTGCGCATTGTGTGTTGAGTGGGTAAATTCATAATTTAATTTCATTTGCTTGAGTTATTTCTTCTTTTTGTTATAAGTTCTATTTTAAATTTGTTTGGGGATATTGTTTTGACTTATGAACTGTATGTTTGTTTGATGAGAGATGTTGCTGGAGTTTGTCCCCAGAAACATTTTTCTTGAATGAAAATAATATTCAAATTTGATTATTTTATTTTATTGTGTTGATTTAAGTTTATTTTATATTTTTATGTGTCGTGCTGACTGTATTATTTTGTATTATGTTTTTATATTTAATTTGTGTTGAAATATGTGGGCCTTGAAACTGGTTTCTGTATTGTGTTGACAAATGTTATTATTCTGGTTTCAGTTTGTGGTTTGACTTTGTGTTGTTGATTCTGTTTGGATTCGTTGAGTCAGCGATTGCCTCCTCGAGCTCCCGCAGTGCCTGTAGCATGAGTACTGTCGAGGAGGGGCCATTTGGCATCTCAATCGTTTTTTGGCGAGATTTGTCGTTCTGCGTTGATTTTGTTGCAAGTGTTGCTGGGGAGTGGACAGATCTTCGATATTGGGCGCTTCAATTCGGTAGTTTGAGTTTTAAGTGTTACTACCCTTACTAAATTGTCCGGTCCGGGATGTATTTTTGTTATGCGGCCAAAATTATTTTAAATTAAAATGTTTTTAATACGAATTAATTAAACGTTTTTCTGTTTTATCTTTAGATATATGGACTTTACTTTGCGGCTCGAATGGACCAAAAATGTTGTAATGTGTTGGGTTAAAAAAACCTTATTGTTATAGAATATTTTACTTAAATTGAAATTAGAACTTATTGTAAGAAATAAAACGACTGTAAAGTTCTGTGTTGTAATACGTTATAAAATTCAGTTTTATTTTCAGTTTCAATTTCAGTTTTTGAATAACAGTTTGTATATCTGTTTTAATGTTGCTAAACATTTTGTAAAATTATGTTTGACATTTGTTCAAGTATTGTTCGATCATTAAATAAAGTTAACAATGCTATAATTATTATTTCTTTCATTTCACTTCTTTTAATTATTGACTATATTCGCAAACAGAGCACACTGTGATATCCACTTCCGACGTAGCTGAGGCTGATATTCCTCCACCCACTCCACTCACGTGGAGTGCGGGCTTGACGCGTAGCAGCCGCAAAGTCAGTGTTACGTGTTCACTAATATAAGATTCCTCCGACGCGGCATCAAGGAGTGCTCGCACTTGCGTCGATCGTCCATTCGCGGCGCGAATTATTACCAATGCGGTAGCAAATAAAACAGTTCGACCACTACGAGAGGTATGGGATAGCGTTACCGCGGACACCACTGCCTCATCTTTTCCTGCTCGAAAATCACTATGTAAGAGGGTGTGTTGTGCTTACCGGAACACACTATGCACAAAGAAGATGGACAAGTTGCAACCGTATGTCCCTTACGCAGGCAATTGAAACACAACCCTAATCTCTTCACTTGGTCTTTACGATCTACCACGGAAAGCGTTTTAAAGTTATCGCAAAATGCCAATAAATGTCCGCCCCGGCATTGCGGACAGGGTTCACTTGACCGACGGTTTTTCTCAGCAGCTACATTGGCCGAAGTCACACGCGTGATCTTGCTCTTTCTCCCAAGCGTCTTGTCCTTTAACTCGAGTTTTTGAGCATTAGTTAGCGACCGCAATAGGATTTCGAGGAAGTTTACAATTTCATCCCATTCGGAAAAATCGGCCGAGTTATTGCGGGACGTTTCCCATGACTCCCGAGTTTTTGCGTCTAATTTGGCGATACAATTCCAACGAACCAATGGTCCCATGACTCCGACGCGCGCCCGTAGTTTGGAGTCACTCTACGCGCCTCCTCCACGATGTCCAGTAAGCATTGGATGTCATCTGCATTACGCGATTTTATAACGGGAACTAACAAAAGCCGTTCAAGCTGCGCTTGAAAGAGTAACCGCTTGTTATCGTATCTTCGCAACAATGAATTCCACGTGGGAACCAGATTAGCACCAGTGATGCTAGTATTCTTCACTCTTTGGGCTGCGTCACCCTCCAAGCTTGCTAATAAATATTGGAGTTTATTAACCGGCAAAATGTTTGGCTGATTAAAGACAAGGGTCACGTACATCTCATTAAATGTCGGCCACTCGAAAAGATCACCACCGAACTTTGGTATCTTGATCGTTGGCAAACCTCGATAGGTTTCATTTGGTAAGAGATGATCTACCGACTCCGCGTTCACCTGTCTAGACGGACCGGCCGTTTGTTCCACACCCTCTGGTGCGATTTCAGCTTGAATACGAGCGATTACTTCGGTGAAGGCCCACTCTACTTTCTCGAACACATTGCCAACTACGTACTCGGAAGCCTCGAACACTTTATCCCCGGCCCGCACTGCTAGTTCACCATGAGTTTTCATAAACCGTTTCCAGTAGGAGGCAAGTAGACCACGACGCGCCTCCCACACACCTTTCATTTATTTTGATCTCATTCTTTTATGGTACATAGCTCTCATACTTCTGTTACAACCTGTTTTATTTGAAACCAATTATTTAATCTGTCATGTTTTTGCAGCTCGCACCTAGCCTTTCTCGTGATCTTATCTTTAATGTAACCTGTCAATAGAACTCTTACGTTTTCATCGATATTCTCAAAAGCTACTGCCAACGAGTCTACCCTATCCAAGAAGTCTACTAAATAATTTGAATCCCCATTAAAGAAAGGTAACTTATGAATTAAATCTAAAATAATTTTAAACCGTTCCGCAACATTTAACGAATCCATTTTATGAAAAAATAATAAAAAACGATGATATCTCGTACTTACTAATTTTTATTTGGTTTAGTAATTGTTAAAATTAATCAATTTTTGGTGCCCTTGCTCGTTCCGTTTGAATGTTCATGAAGGCAATATGCCGCTGAGTCTGTCTGCTTTACGGCTGGGAGCTTAAACCAAGTTTGGGTTGATTTGTTGTTTTCGAACAAAGTGAGTCTATCGAACCACGGCGAACTATCAAACCACGCTTAGATATCGAACCACGCTTAGGTATCAAACCACGCTGAGCTGTCGAACCACGCTCAACTATCGAACCACGCTAAACTATGTGACCACGATTTTTGCAAACTCTTCTTTTTTTTTTATTACGAGTATTTTATTTCGTATTTCACCGATATTTAGGGTTTATCTTTTTTCAACAGTGGATGTCTATTTTTCTTTGATTTACTATATATATATATAGTTATATTTTTTGCAAGTTAAGTTATTATTCACTCGTTAATTAGTTTTTTCACTTTCTCACTACTTCGCATTGAGTTCGATAAGTTTTCCGACTGCGCCAGTTTTATGAGCTCTCATGCTCATATTTAGTATTAAAACTTTTTGAATTAAAAAAGTTTACAAAATCTTTATTTTTTCGCTCCAAGTTACAAAATTTATTAATGATTTACAACTTGTATGTTAACGTCATGCACGTACTAAAAAGACTGACTACGATAAGTAAGCAGTATGTGCGACAAGCCTTGATTCAAGCTCCAACTCTATCTTATCACAAGATGAAGTTTGGTCACTTTGCCAAACTTACATTTAGTAAGTTAGTTGGTTTGTCATACATATATGACCGTTTTCACCACCATACAATTATTATACAATCTAGCGAGTGTAGTGCCTTCTTCTCATTGTTTTTTTTCGAGCCCTTCATATCTGTTGCGCTATACAAAATTATAACTATACAATTTCTAATAACTTTTTCTTATATTTTTCTAGAGAAAATTTCTCTTAATTTATATATGTACAATATGTGATATCTCCTGTCATTTTAAATCGTATTTTCTCAGATTTTCCAAAAGGAGATAACAAATCATTATTATAGACCAATCACTTTACTTTCAGTTTTTTTCAAATATTTTTCAAAGGGCCATAAAAGACGGAATGGTTTCTAGAAAGGAATATAGAATTTGTATAGTAATGGTCAGTTCCGTATCCGCTCTGTTCAATCAACCCAGGGTGCCGCTTTGAATTTCTCTTCTTAACTATCAATTTCAGAATTTGAAAAGTGAAAAAATTCTAAAAGCTCAAAGGCTCATACAAGCTAAAATACTGCAAGTCTCAATTTGTTATTCTCTTTCAGATACAGCAGGTAGATACTTTGTTTTATATTTCTTTATTTTTAGCAAAGACTATGTATGTGAATACAGGAATATCAATTACAACTGCAAAAATATTAGTAATTAAAATTGCAAAAACATTGCAAAACATTTTTGTTGCATTTATTGAAAACTTATTTCTGCATTTTGGAGATAGCTGGTGGACAAATATGACAGCTTTATTCTGACTGCCTTTTTCTTAAACTCCAAAAGAAACTCTCTCAGTTTACGTATAAACCAGTATCGCTTATTATGTCTACGCTTATTGGAATGAGAATGTGTTCTGGCCCATATGACGTATGAAGCGATACAAGCAGCATCAACGAAATTCATGGAGAAAGCTAGAGACCATCTATTGGATTTTCAATCTATCATGTGCTCATTAATCAGTTGGTCGAATGTATCTACTCCGCCTTTGTAAAATGAGTTTACTTCTGAGATTTTTTTTTCCTTCATACTCAAGAGTGTTTGCGTTATGATGCATCTTTGACATAAAATAACTGCGTTCCCTGGTTTTGGAACATGCGATGCTATAATGATATGTTTTTGGAACCTTAAAATTGTTTAATGGATCTGGCGTGATTTCTTTTTTTGTGGGATACAAGTTTTATTTTTTTCCAAGTGTAGCAACTCTAGGGTTTTCCAATAAGGATTTGACAACTTTTTTTTAAATAAAACGCAAACCATTTGAGATATTTCAAAAACTTTATTATCGGCTTGAAGTACAATCAATCGGCGGCCAATCGACTGCCCCATTTCTTGAGATAACACGCTCACTATACTTACTCTTCAATAAATCATTGTAGCGTGTGCTGTGTGGCTTGTGGCATCAACCTGTTGAAACCACATGTCGTCCAAGTCCATATCTTCCAATTCGGGCCAAAAATAATCGGTGATCATGGCGCGATAACGCTAACCATTCACAGTAACGTAACGATCATTGTCGTCGACGAAAAAATATTGCTCAATAACGCCGCCGGCATGCAAACCGCGCACCACACAGTTATTTTTTGTGGATGAAATGAATTTGATTCATGAAGCACATGTAGATTTTCACCCGACCAATAACGTACGTATATTTTGCTTATTGACGAACCCATTGAGCCAAAAATGAGCTTCGTCACTGAAGATGATTTTGCGATGAAATTCATCATCTTGGTGCATCTTCTCCAGAATCCAATCGTTATTTTCTTCTTGAGTCAGCTTGATCTTGTATGGGTGTAAACTAAGATCCTTAGGCAAAATACGCCATAAACAGGTCTGAGCGATGTCCAATTCTTGAGAACGCTGTGGAATTGATTGATTTGGATCGTTTGCTACAGACGCCTGAACGGCAGCGATATTTTCAACACTTCGACCAACCCGTTGTCTCACTGACACGGCAACATCACACAACGAATATGTAGACTCAACTGTTTGCACTAAACTTGTTATTGCCTGTCTACTAGGGCGAGAATTACGACCGAAAATTGGAGTTAACGCTCTTAAAGTTGCAGTCACAGACTCCGAATTTAAGTAAAAAATTTTTATAATTTGCAGACGTTGCTCGTTCGTGTACTTTACCGTGATGAAAATGTTGAGTTTACTGAATAAATTGACAGTGACAGTTTGATGATGAGTGAAACAATGCGTTCACAAATTAAATTCAAAGTTGTGAAGTCCCTATTTGAAAACCCTTTATAATTAATCCATTGTTCAATAAATTTTCTGCTAATAATCCATCGCTACATTGCGATAGTGAGGCTTAAAAAGTTCTTCAAATACTGTTTTACTGCTAGTTCAACAATTCTTTTGCTACCATCTTTGCTCGCATACGACTTTCCGAGAACCGGAAAGAATAAACACTGTAACGTACCCACCATACACTGTTGTTCGTGAACACAATGTTAATGTATATTTAATTTTATTATTTTTGTGATATTTTACTGAATTTGTAATCCATGTTAAAACTAAGATAAATTAATTGAAACTTAATCTAATGTAACAAGGAAACGTAACGTAACGAATTGTAAATATTTAGTACAAATATATGACAGTTTGAAAGTTAAATATGGAAGTAATTTCCGGAAAAGGATAAAAAGACTCTCTTTGCTGTAACCCTTGAAGCCGAACAAACGTGTTTTATTTAAAACCGCATTTTCTAACCCTACACTAATCTAGGCAAAGTAAAACCCTGTACACCCCAACAACTGTATGAAGGGCCACCAACTCCGACAAAGCATTAATTTTCATCAACAAAAATGTTTTCAGTTGGCATATATGTATATAAAAGGTGGACAAAAGTAATTTTATATTGTGAATTTGCTGTCATTTTGTTAGAAATCGAAAAAATTGGGCACTGTTTTCACAAAAAGTCCACTTGAATGTGTAAAACGTTAAATTGAGAAAACGAAGAGTTTGAAGAGGCGAAATGCTACAATACCACCAATTTCGGTGGAGCACTGGTGATGGTGGAAATAGCGATAAAACAAGGCGAGACAGGAGTCATTACGTCTGTGTTCGAGGGTGTCGAATGACTGTGTAATATTGTCATCACCTAAGAGTTTTGTCGCACGGTTTTGAATCGTATCTAGCTGGTACAGAGATGATTTAAGAGCACCTGACCAGACAGTCGTTCACGGACCACGGTAGTGTACAGACCTGTTTCGGCTTTTCATTAGTGAATTTCGTAAATTATTATACATATATATAATTAATATACAAACTTTCAAAGACACGGTTGGCGTAGTGTTGACGCGAAATATTACATATTTCAAATTGTGCGGGTTCATTCCCTGCTCGAGGACGAAATTTGTTTTCTTTTTTTTTTCTCTTAAACTAATATTTAATTGAAAATAAAGAATAAATTAGTGACGTGGTCACAAACAAACAATTGATGAGTGACAAAGACCGTCCCGTTATCCCCACTGTGGGATTAGTGGACGGCACAAAAACAAATAATATTGGAGCTGCCCGCCCAACAGCAGTGAGTGAAAAAGCTGTCAAACGGAAAAAAATAACGGGAACATCAAATTCAGCAAAACGCCCCTCTCTATGCACGTCTAACGAAATGCTGCTAAGTAGGGAATTGGGGGGGGCGTCAACGTCTGCGGCAGCAATAGCAGCGCAAAACCAAAGACGTCACGATTCGGAAGATGAATCCGTCTCTTATAGAGTGGCACATCACAAAGGCGATAATAGCTTTGCGTCGTTGGCAACTTCTGAGTCGGAAGACGAAGAAGAACAACTGAATGCCATTAATAGCAGCATCCAGCAACTTCAAAAAGAGATGCTTGCTATTAAAGCTAGGCAAATCGCCCGAAGGCAAAGGGATCAGGAAGCTAAGGCAAGATCCCAACAGCAACAGCCACTGCAGGAGAAAAGTGCGCAGAAACAGCAGCAAACACATCAAGTGCAAAAGCAGCAAAAAACGCAGCAGCTAAAGCAACAACCGCAGCAGCAAAAACGATACCAAAAACAGCAACATCAGCAGCAACAACAAAAGCAACAGCAGCAACAACAACAACAGCAGCAGCAGAAGAAGAAGAAGGAGAAGGTGCCTCCTATCAACACCTATAACTTAGAGGTAAATGCAACCAAAGACCTTTGTAAGCTGGTCATTGGTAATAGTTTTAACATAAAGAGATTGGGGAACGATCGCCATGCCATCCACTGCACTACAGTGGAGGGCTACGCGAAAGTAAAAGAGCTCCTAAAGGAAACGACGACGGAGCATTACTCATTCACACCGAAGTGTGAAAAGCGGCAATCTATGCTGCTGAAGGGGTTAGAACCGTCTTCTGATCCTGAGGAGATCCTGGCACTGCTCAAAGAGAAGGAGTGCGAGGGACTCAAGTTTGTGGGGGTAAAGCCGTTTACCACAGCTAGAGGCAGGCGGGAGAAACGGAGTCTGCCGTTCTTCCTGGTGCAGCTCAGTCCCGAAAGCCATCTGGATAGTCTAAGGAGTATCAATGTCCTAGGCGTTATACAATGCGTTCGCTGCCAGAGGTTCGGGCACGCCGCGTCGAACTGCCAAATGCAGCCTCGATGCGTGAAGTGCGCTAAGAACCACAGTTCCGAAGAATGTCCTCTGGGTGTTGACGGAGCATCCGATAGGTCGCAGCTCTCGTGCGTGTTATGTGGAAACGTGGGACACACCGCAAACTATCGGGGTTGTCCTAAGTTCGCTGACATTAAGAAAGCAAAACTGGCTCGGCAGCAGAAGGTGGAGGTCAAAGGTTCACCTGTCAGGTTTCAAACACCAGCCGTCACGTCCCAAATTTCCTACGCCCAAATGGCATCTGGTAGGGGGGCTACGGTACAGCAAGCGACTGTTGCTTCTCCGGCGCCAACGCCGAGAACAACGGAAGCTGCACCTAACATGCTGGCCATCTTGCTCGCAATCCAAGGGCAGATGGGTCAGCTGCAAAAGCAGGTGCAAGAACAGGCCAAGCGGGTGGACCAGATCTACGCGTTGCTGCCGGGCCTAACGCAACACATGTCGTAATGGGTACGCACATGGTGGAGCAAACTTTGAAGGTCCTTGCGGTGAATGTTAATTCACTGACTAGGATCGAACGAAGAGCCGCGATGTTTAAATTGCTACAAGACCAAACTCCTGATGTGCTTTTCGCTAGCGAAACCAAGCTAACCGATAAGCACAAACTAGAGTACAATAATTATATCGTTAGAAGAAGAAACCGGCCCAGATCCAAACGTGGAGGCGGTGTCGCGATCTTCATTAAAGAAGATATAAAATTTCACAGAGTGTACAAGGGACTGTTGCGCAGGTTCCGGGTGTTGGAGGCAGTCGTCGTTTACACCCCGCTCCGCAGTGGAAAGCGGCTGTACTTGGCCTCTGTTTATGCACCTGAAACTTCACAATCCACTCTATTCATTACAGAGCTCGACACACTTTTTCGACTTCTGAGGCTGTAATCGGGGGAGAATTATTTTATAATCGGCGGGGATTTCAACGCTAAACACAGAGATTGGGGAAATAATTTGCCAAATACTAGAGGGAACCTACTACTCGATTGGTGGGGTCAGCACGATGTCATGTACAGACTCGGTCTTAAAGCGACGGATAACCCGTCATTTCCCAGAGGCGGGTCTTATTTGGATCTACTGCTGTACGATGAACGTATACGACTCACAGCTACGAATATACAAACGCTAAACTGTCTGCGCACATTCGTGTATGACAGCGACCATTGCGGTTTTAGCACCGAAATTACAGTTCCCAACGAAATTGCGGAATTGGAGGAGTTTGTCCAAAGATATTCTTACAACTACAGTAAGACTCGATGGACACGCTTCTCCGCAACCTTGACAAGAGCGCTCTCTTCGAACACGCTCCACCCACCGCCCAATAGGAATTTGTCAAACGAGGAGATCGACAATTACCTAAAACAAATGGACGAGGCAATTAAACAAACTATGGACACTACAATACCGCGGTATCGACGTACGACTAACGAAGACCTGTTCCGCAATCCTACTATTGACGCACTGCACCGACAGAAAAGTAGACTTCTGACAAGACTTAAAAACTTGTACAGACAGTTAACTGACAGACAAGACCCGGAGATTAGGACACTGAAGTCGTCGATTAAAAATATTCAAACGCTAATAAAAGAGAATTACAGAACTTCGGTAAGTTTGTATTGGAACAACAAGGTTCGGGCTGTAAACACCAGCAACCCGAACATGTTTCCGCAAATAAATAAACTATTTCGGAGAAAAAATCAAAACGACCTTCAGTGTCTTAAAATGGCCCGGACAACAGACAACGAACGGTTACTGACAATAGCAGGTATTGATCCAAGTGAGGCCGCTGATGATGACGCCTTCTTTGTGATCGAGGATCCACAGGAGAAGGTTGAGACCATAGGGGCGACTTTCCAGGAAGTATACAAGGCCATTGATATCATTGGCCCTAATTATGACCTGGACAGTCGCGTCTTGGGGCACGACTTCTGCATTCGAAATGAAATAGGGAACTGGCGATCCGAGGGCTCTGGTTTCACCCGGTTTAGCGACGAAAATATGGCAAATAATGTCACGACCAGAGAGGGTGACCTACCCCCTTTCATTTCGAGGGAAGAACTCCATGAGATCTTCGACACAATCAGGGCTAAGAAATCAGTAGGGACCGATGGTATTCCGAACATCGTGCTTCGACATCTTCCTCTAGAAGCGGTGGACATTTACACCACCCTGTTTAATAATGCAATGAATAATGCACATTATCCAGCGCATTGGAAAACGGCGGTGGTTCAACCTATCCCCAAAAAGGGGAAGGATATATCCAATCCGGCGAATCTCCGGTCGATAAGTCTCCTTCCGAATATCAGTAAGGTTTTTGAAAAAGTAAACAATAGAGCTCTGTCTAGGTGGGTTGAGGACAAACATATAGTTCCGGATAATCAATTCGGTTTTAAGGCGGGACATGATATCTCACATGCCGCGTCTAAACTGGTGTCCGATATCCAATGGAACAAAGGCAAGAAACAGTGCACTGGTGCCTGCCTTGTTGACTTGGAGAAGGCCTTCGACACCGTATGGTTAGAGGGTCTTTTCTATAAGCTGACTAGGCTGGGCATCAGTAAACCTCTCTTGTACATTCTTTATAATATGCTAACCAACAGACAGTTCATCGTGAAAAATGGCGATGTGACTTCTGTTGGAATTTTTCAAATTAGAAATGGTCTTCAGCAAGGCGCGGTCAATTCGCCAATCCTATTCAACATTTTTACAAGCGACTTGATAGGTTCACTTCCCCATACTATTGCGTACGCAGACGATTTGATAGCGTACAGAACAGGTAAAAAAATCGAGGTCATTAATACTCTCTTGCAAAGTGATTTCGATATGATAAGACGATTTTGCGATAACTGGAAGTTGAAAATCAACTTTCAGAAGTCGGAAACCATTCTCTTTAGGACGCCATTGTCTGGAGCCTCTAGGGATACCAGAACAAATTGGCGAAAGTTCTCTATCATTGGACAACGCGGACAACCTCTTGCCTGTCGAAATGTAGTCAGATACCTTGGGATCTGGCTAGATCAGTTTCTGTATTTTGGCAAAAGTGTAGATGCTGCTCTGGCCAGAGCTAAAGGTGCTTTTGCCCTTACAAAGAGACTGTTTTATAGCAGCCAACTCGATGCGAGGGTAAAGGTAATCTGCTACATGGCCCTTATTAGGCCCATGCTGGTATTTGGTTGTCCTGTGTGGTTCAATGTAAGAGCAAGCTTAATGGAAAAGATTCGGGTGTTTGAGAGGGCTTGTCTTAGGGCTTGTCTTCGCTTGTACAGAACACTAGAGTCGGAGTACAAGAAATTTTATCCTAATGAGGTCATTTACAATAGGGCGAACCTAATACGAGTGGACAATTTCGTAATTAAGCTGACTCGAAGGCACATTGCAAGAGCAATGACTTCGACGAATAACCTGATATCTGGGGCTTACTACCCCAATTACCTTTACCACGAGAGTGTGCGCTCTGACGGCTTCGTTCCACCGGAAGCATTCCTCTACCTAGATCAGAAAGGGTTGATCCAGGATAGATCAGCGGTGCCGTTAATCTTCCATGTCGCTCGGACAGCTGCGGACAGGCGACTCAACTACAACAGAGACGTCGCACACGGCAGTGTGGATCGCCTCAGGTTCAGTAGGGCGGTGGGGAATCGCGATAAGAGGGATGTCGTTCGGCAGCACCAGCATTTCTGGTGGTTGAATGATGGAGAAGATGTTTCGTCATCGTTTCCGTCAATTACGGAACAGCCTCACTAATGAGGCAGAGCTGACCAATCTATTTGCTCAGTAAATAGCGATGGCCAGCTTACATAGGTTTAGGTTAGCATTTAAGTAATATATACATGGGTTAGTGTATATAAAGGTATATACTAACATATGTATATTATTGTGTATAATGTCTAAGTGTGTTTATGTGTGTATTGTGCATTTAGGTTAGGTAGGCTAAGGTTTATTTTAAGTTAGATACTAAGTTTTTATAAAAAATAAAAAATTATGTCCATATGCTAAGTTTTTCTTAACAAATATTTTTTCTTAGCCTTAAGTATTCAATATAAATAGTTCTAAGCAAAATGTAAATAAAGTCGAAAGACATAGTTATAAGTATTCAGAGTAGCTTAGAGTGCCTGTGTGGGGCCAGTAAGTTAGTATAAGTTTGTTAAGTAATTGTAAGCTAGCATTTAAGCATTTTTTGTTAGAATGTAAGAGTTAGTGTTAAGAAAATAAAATGCATTTAAAACTAAACTAAAGCACCTGACCAGATGTGGGCATTGTACTCCAATTTTGGGTGGATGAATGCCTTATATATTGATGCCAGATCAGAGGGGGAGAAATATTTCTTACATCGCTTGAAGAAACCTAGATATTTCGCAGCATTTTCGACGACAACGTAAGTTGTCAATGAGGCACATACCGAGAATGTCAAGATTTTCAGGTTGGACGAAGCAAGTGCCATTCATGGATAATGGCTGGGTGTTTAAATTTCACTTTAACGACAGCAGACATCATTGTGTTTTGGAACCATTAAATTCCACTCTGTTGATAGTTCCCCAATTGGTTATGCTGTTAATATCGGGATTTAAAAAGCATGGCATACGCTGTCGTTCCCGTTATACAGCTGAAGAGCAGGGACGTGAGTCAGGGAACGAATATGAAAAACAGAGGGTACAGTCGTCAGCAAAGGAATATATTGGATTAGAAGTAGTTGACAAGAGATCATCAAAAGAGTGTCGGAGACAGAACGGAGCGCTGCGGCACACCAGCATTTGTTTTTCGAATATCCGACTTGAAACCATCCAAGACAACTTGGATTTAACGTTCCGAAAGGCAATTTCTAATCCATTGAAGAAGAAAATTATCGATCCCAAAAGCACGCTTTTCGCAAAAGAGCCTGTTGCCAAACTTTGTCAAATGCATTAGAAATATCAAATGCAACTATCTTGCTTTTGGCAGATTGACGCTCGCTTTGGTTGGTGAGACGTGCCGTCAAATCAGCAGTGAACCTGTTGCTACGACAACCGTACTGGCGTTCATTGTGAAGTTTTCTGAGAAAAGCTGACGATTTATCAGCGTTTCCATTAATTTGGAAAGAAATGACGTATGTACAGTGGGTCTTTTTTTTTTTTTTTATAATTTACGCGCGCCTAAGGGGTTGATACCCTTTTACTGTTGCCAGGGCACGGGCGGAAAGTTAGAAGGAGGAGAAAGGAAAATTATTTTTGTAGTGGTTTGAAAACTCAGGTGTGTTTGGTTTCTATGTTTGTTCTCCAGGGGTGGGAGTTCGAATAGGACGGAGAGTTTTTTCTTCACTCAGAGTGATTCGAGGTATAATTCCCAGTATTTTTTTCATTGCTTGAAACTCTTATAACAGCCAAATCTACATGTCAGTGTTATGCCTTCACACGCAGAATTTTTTTGTCTGAGTTGAAATTATACAATGAAAAACTGATTTTGCCATGGGCAGGATTCGAACCTGGACCCTCCGAGTGAGAAGCGTTTGCTATTTTTTTTTTCATTTTAAATGCATTTTTTATTATTTTAAATTCATTAACACTTATACGCTATACAAAAAAACGCTTAAAAATTAGCTTAATTAACTTAAAATTATCTTATTCTAACTTACTGGCCCCATGCGGGCGCTCTAAATTAAACATAATACTTAATCTATGTCTTTCGACGTTTCGTACGATTACATTATTTTTCTATATTTATTTAAACTATAACTAAGAAAACAGTTTTATTTAGTGAAAAAACTTAGTATATGGACTTTTTTTATAAAAACTTACAAAATAAAACTTACAAACTATCTACATACAAATAAATCTTAACCTACTTAAAATAACTTATTGTATATATCATACAATTTATTTATTTATTTTTTTTTTGTTTTTTTTTCTAGATGCGTTACCCCTTCTAGAAGTTGTTACCCATCTTAGTTCTTTTATATTTTTTTCTATTATTATTTTTTTTTATTTATTTTTTATTTTTTTTTATCTTATAACTACCTTAATCCTACCTAAGTCTATGTAAGCCGGCCATGACTAAAAATTTAGGCTAACCGACTTTGCTTCCGAGTGAAGCTATATTGTACTAGAGGAATTCGACGAAGATACTTCCTCTCCTCCCATAAGCCACCAAAATTGTTGGTGCTGCCGTGCAACATCCCTTATGTCGCGACTCCCTACCGAAATACTGAACCGGAGACGCTCCGCACTGCCATATGCGACGTCTCTGTCGTAGTTGAGTCGCCTGTCCGCAGCTGTTCGAGCAACGTGGAAGATTAGCGGCACCGCCAATCTGTCCTGGATCAGACCTTTCGTATCTAGGTAGAGGAACGCTTCTGGAGGAACAAAGCCGTCAAAGCGAACTCTCTCATGATACATATAATTAGGGTAGTAAGCCCCTGAGATCAGGTTGTTCGATGAGGTCATTGCTCTTGCAATGTGCCTTCGAGTCAACTTAATGACGAAATTGTCCACTCTTATTAGGTTCGCCCTATTGTACAAGTCCTCATTAGGATAGAATTTTATGTACTCAGACTCTGGTGTTCTGTATAAGCGAAGACAAGTCCTGAGACAAGCCCTCTCAAACACCCGAATCTTTTCCAATAAACTTGCTCTTACGTTGAACCACACGGGACATCCAAACACAAGCATAGGCCTGATAAGGGCCATGTAGCAGATAACCTTTACCCTCGCATCGAGTTGGCTGTTATAAAACAGTCTCTTTGTAAGGGCAAAAGCACCTTTGGCTCTGGCCAGAGCAACATCTATATGTTTGTTAAAATACAGATATTGATCTAGCCAGATCCCAAGGTATCTGACTGCATTTCGACAAGCAAGTGGCTGCCCGTGCTGTCCCACGAATGAGAACTTTCGCCAATTCTTTCTGGTATCCCTAGAGGCCCCAGACAAAGGCGTCCTAAACAATATGGTTTCCGACTTCTGAAAGTTGATTTTCAACTTCCAGTCATCGCAATATCGTTTAATTTTATCGAAGTCGCGTTGCAAGAGTATATTAATAACCTCAATCTTTGGACCTGATCTGTACGCGATTAAGTCGTATGCGTACGCTATGGCATGGTGAAGTGAACCTATCAGATCACTTGTGTAAATGTTGAATAGGATCGGCGAATTTACCGCACCTTGTTGCAGACCGTTTTTAATGTTAAATGTTCCAGCAGAAGTCACATCGCCATTCTTCACGATGAACTGTCTACTGGAGAGCATATCAAAAAGAATATACAGCAGTGGTTTACTAATGCCCAACCTGTCCAGCTTGAAAAAGAGTCCCTCTAACCATACGGTATCGAAGTCTTTTTCCAAGTCAATCAGGCAGGCACCAGTGCACTGATTCTTGCCTTTGTTCCATTGGATATCAGAAACCAGTTTAGACGCAGCATGAATAACATCATGCCCCGCCTTGAAACCGAATTGATTATCCGGAACTATATGTTTGTCCTCAACCCACTTGGTCAGGACTCTATTGACCTTCTCGAAAACCTTACTGATGTTTGGAAGGAGACTGATCGACCGGAGATTCGCCGGATTGGAAGTGTCTTTATCCCTTTTGGGGATGGGATGTACCACCGCAGTTTTCCAATGCGCTGGATAATATGCATTATTCATTGCATTATAAAACAGGGTGGTATAAATGTTCACCGCTTCTAGAGGGAGATGTCGAAGCACAATGTTCGGTATTTCATCGGTTCCCACTGATTTCTTACTTCTAAGTGATTCGAAGATCGTTTGGAGCTCTTCCTTCGAAATTAACGGAGGTAGTACCCTATCGTTGGTGATGATATTATTTGCCATATTCTCGTCACTGAACTGGGTGAAGCCCGAGCTCTCCTCTCGAATCGCCAATTCACAATTTCATTTCGAAGGTAGAAATTGTGCACAAGGACTCGATTTTCCAGGTCGTCGTTCGGGCCAATGATGTCATTCGCCTTATATACTTCCTGGAAAGTCGCTCCTATAGCCTCTACTTTCTCCTGCGGATCCTCGATCACAAAGAAGTTGTCAGCATCAAAAGCCTCATTTGGATCGATGCCTGCTGTTATAAGTATGTTCTCGTTGTCAGTCGTTCGGGCGATTTTAAGACACGAAAGGTCGTTGTGATCTTTCCTCCGAAATATTTTATTTATTTGCGGGAACATATTCGGGTTGCTGGTGTTTACAGCTCGAATTTTGTTGTTCCAATACAAACTTACAGATGCTCTGTAATTTTCTTTTATTAATATTTGGAGATTTTTGATCGACGACTTTAGCGTCATAATCTCCGGGTTACGTCTGTCAGTAAACTGTCTGTACAAGGTTTTTAGCCTTGACAGCAGTCTACTTTTATGTCGGTGCAGTGCGTCAATGGTTGCGTTGCGGAATAAGTCTTCGTTGTCAGTGTATTGATACCGAGGTATCGTTTTGTCCATTGTTGGTTTAATTGTCTCGTCCATTAGTTTTAGATGCCTGTCAATCTCCTCGTTTGACAGATTTCTATTGGACGGTGGGTAGAGCGAATTCGAGGAGAGTGCTCTTGTCAGTGTTCTGGAGAAGTGTGTCCAACGCACCCTACTATAGTTGTAGGCATGCCTTTGAACAAACTCGTCCAATTCCGCAGCTTCGTTCGGAACGGTTATTTCGGTACTAAGTCCGCAATGGTCACTGTCATACACAAAAGTGCGTAGACAGTTTATGGTTTGTTGGTTTGTGCATGTCAGGTGTATTCGTGTGTCGAACAGCAGGAGATCCAAATAGGACCCGTGTCTAGGAAACGACGGACTATCCGTCGCCTTAAGGCCGAGTCGATACATTATACTGTGCTGACCCCACCAATTGAATAGTAGGTTCCCTCTAGTATTTGGAGTATTATTTCCACAATCACTATGTTTGGCGTTGAAATCTCCGCCGATAATAAAGTAGTTCTCCTCCAATTCCAGTCTTAGGAATCGAAAAAGTGTCTCGAGCTCTGAGATGAATAAAGTGGATTGAGTAGCCTTAGGTGCATAAACAGACACCATGTATAACCGTTTTCCACTACGGAGAGGGATATACACGATGCATGCTTCCAGCACCTGGAACCTACGTACTACACGACTGTATACTCTTTTAAAACGTATACCTTTTCGTACGAAAATAGCAACGCCTCCGCCCTGAATGGAGTTGGCTCGGTTTCTCCGTACTATTTTATATCTTTTGTGCCTCATTTTTTGTCTTTTGTTAAGCTTAGTTTCGCTAACCAAAAGCACATCAGCTTGGTCGTTTAGCAACTTAAATAGTGCGGCTCGTCGTTCGAGCCTTATCAGTGAATTCACATTCACAGCAAGGACCTTCAGGGTTTCCTCCGCCATGTACGTACCCATTACGACTGGAGTTGCGTTAGGCCCGGCAGCAGCGCGTATATTTGATCTACCCGCTTAGCCTGTTCCTGTATTTGACGCTGCAGCTGAGCCATCTGCAGCAGTGCAAGGAGCTCCTCCGGATCAGTCGACGGTTCAATCCCCCTCAGCAGCATTGTTTGCAGCTTGTCCCCCTTCGGGGTGTAGGAGAAGAACTCAGTCGTCGATTCCTTCAGTAAGTTTTTTATTTTAGTATAGCGCTCCACTGTGTTACAGTGGATCGCATGCCTATCTTAACTTAGTTTTTTAATAAAAAAATTGTTGCCAATGGCCGACTTACATAATTCTATGGTGTCCTTCAGCTCCAATTTGAAAGTGTTAATTGGAGGCACTTTCTGCTTAGTGGGTTTCTGTTGTTGTTGTCTCTGCTGCTGTTGATTTTGCTGATGTTGTTGCTTCTGCGGTTGTTGCTGCTGCTGTAGATGCTGCTGCTGTTGTTTATGTTGCTGCTGTTGTTGTTGTTGCTGCTTTTTGGGCCGCTGTAGTTGTTGTGGCTGCTGTATATGATTTTGTGTTTGTTTTGTCTGTTTTGACTGCTGCTTTTGTTTTGCATTGTCCGTTTGTTGTTGTGTTGGTTGCTGACTTGCAACTTCTTGCTGTTGTAGTTGTTCTTGTAGCTAGGCGCTTTGTTGTCGCTCTTTTTCCCTTCTTGCCGTTTGTTTCGCCTTAATGGCGAGCAGTGTGTTCATTAGCTGCCTGATGCTACTGTTTATAGCCTCGACTTCTTCCTCTTCGTCGTCGGATTCTGACGCAGCTAGAGATGCGAAGCTGTTGTTGCCTCCCATGTAATGGCCTTCGCCACCATCGGATATATATGGGTATTCGACATTGTCTGACTCCTGAGCCATTGGATTTATTGCTGCCGACGTTGAAGGCGCCGTCTCCCTTAATCCACATGACAGCTTTTCGGTGGATTTTGATAGAGAGGGGCGCTTCACCAGATTGGGGGTTGGCCTTAGCTTCCTCCTTCGCTTAGCACTTCCTTCGGCTACCATAATTGGCAGGTTGCTTGATATGGCATCGTGATCGGCTTTCGTGCCACTAGCTTTAACCGATTCTGCTTGCACTGGGCTAACCGGGTCCCCACACAATATGTGTCTAAATTAATAACTAAAATATTTTCACTTATCGCAAGAGAAAAGACGAAACACTTCCACACTCTACAAAAGTCAGTGAACGACTCAGAAGCGTTTGCTACTACCACTACACCACGGCCACCCCTGTAAGAAGAGAGAGAAGTAGATTCGCATTTTTGAGGGAGGGGCTGGACAAATGCTGTTTCTCATATGTTAGGAAAGCAAAGGATTGACGAAAAAGCTTACACATTGGTTTTGCCAGCGAGGAGGAACACCTCTTCAGAAGAAGGAGAGATATATCATATGGACCTTACTGCTACTCTTACTACTACACGAGTGCGAAAGTGGATTTATCCAAGACGAATACTTCAGCGGAGACAAAGCACAATCTGGAAGTGTGGAGGTGGCCGCAAAGTATGCAACAAAGTGGCCCTCTCCAAAGAGCTGACAGCTGAAATCACATTATAAATGATTGTTGGGATGGAGGATGAAGCAGAATTTCTAATGCTTTTGACGAACAACCCAAAAAAACCTACTACCTTTGGGACATTGTAGTATTTTTGGTCAGTTTTGGTCGCATTGGAATTTTACACCTTTAAGAAAGGCGTTGCAGGCATTCACGCACGGTTGAAATTTTCTCGGTTTTCCTCTGTCGGGTTAGTCTTGTAGGACCGAAAAATATTCCTCTAACCCTAACCGCCTCTTTACAGGTCAAGTCGTACCACGCCTTTTCGTTTGGTTTGATACTCTTCACCCGATAGGGGATAAAGGATCTCATTCCAAAGAGAATAGTTTCAGTGATCATATCAGCAGCGGCATCCACGACGTTATCAAGGAAACATAACGGCCAGTTGAACTTCCTAAAGAAGCTGTTAAGACTGCTCGAATTAGATTTCCCGTATACGGTTCCTTTAGGAATATTTTCTCTAACTGTGTGGTGGGTGTACGAGAAAATAGCTGATATGACATAATATTCCGTCGAGCCTAGAGAGGAACTTAAGTTAAAAACAAATCCATTGTGCTGACCGTATGCTTATCAACGTCTGGCATTCGTGTGGGTTCATTTACTAGCTGGGTCAAACTGGTTAAGGTTACGGTGTTGTTATCGGTATCGTCACCTTTTCACTTCAAATGTTGTTACTTTGACGGGATGCAATGTCTCTTCGTGCATTTCATGCGGATTTTCCGTGCCCCAGAAACGCAAATTTTGTTTATTCACATATCCACTTAAGTGGAAATGGGCTTCGTACATCATTATGATTTAGGATAAGAAATCATCCTCTTCTTGTTCCAGGTTTAACAGAGCATGATAGTAAGTTAACCTCAGTGAACGGTCAGCATGTAGCAATTGCTGAACGATTGCACTTCAGAAGGGACCATCTTCAGATTTTTTACAAAAATTCGACGCAACGAACGTTAACTGATGCCAAATTGTGTGCATTGTTGTCTCGTCGATGTTTGTGGACTCTCTCGGGCGTCCTCAGTCACAACAGTTATTTTCTCGGTCGAACGAGCAATACAGGGGCGGCCACCTTTTGCAACACCTCTAGTGGACCCAGTTTGTTAGCGCACTTGGTGCAGGGCGACGAGAAAAGCGACGACGAAATTCACGCTGCGTTAAAACAACAGACCGGAAAATGGTCAAATAAGCAGTAACAATAATTCCGCGTGTTGCTTGTTGTCAACTATTTCTCTATCTGCCTACAATATAAATGTCAAAACACAATGACACTTCATGACATTTGCAAAAATTATGGCACATTCACATTAGGTTATTAATTTTGCCACACCTTGTACAAGTTCCTCCCTCACAATATCACAGAATTCCTCTATAAAATATGCAGTGTAGTAAAGAGACTTATTTAAATTTCATCGTTTGAAGCTTAATTAAGTTAATTACCACGATTTCAAAAAAAAATAACGGAAGATAGAAAAAAGATACAATTTTCCTAGAGCAAAGAATCAAAATACTCCAAATAGTATGCAAATCCAATTAGTAGAGCTATACAATACTCAAAATTAATCCCGTCTATAAAATTGCCAAAATTGCCTAGTGAGTTTTTTTTTGGTTTCACTCCACATCATGAGTAAATGTGCTCACATCGGCTGGAGAAACGCTAAAAGAAGTGAATATAACTTGTTTTTTTCACAACGTGCTTACTTTCATTATCCGGTACAAGTCTCGCAATCAAAATTTTGACTAGTTCTAATTAAGCTAGGGCTTCAAAATTTTGCACACATTTATAAGTCTATAATTTCAAATATGACATATGCCCCAAGATGGCGGATTACCTCTTTCTTCAAAGCCCGCTTGATTTCTATTCAAAATAAGGTAAATAAACGTAAAGAATAATTTATATTCAATAGGACAATTGGAAATATTACATATCTGGCGATTTTTTATACGTACTCAACAGAACTCGTATGCAAGGATATTCCATCAGTGAGGATAGACTTAGGTAAATATGGTGCCCAGAAAGAAGAATGCTACCAGTATTACTGTCATGGGCTTCAACTGTGCATAAAAAGAAGGATACTACATTTTATAATGCAGTAATACACTTAAGATCAAAAATATTTGAACACGGTCAAGCATATGTAGCACTTAGTAGATTACGATCACTGAACGGCTTAAGACTACCGAAGCTTGATACCAGAAATTTAATGGACAAAACAACAAATCCCTAGAAGATGTGAATCGCCTGAGAAAGTACAGAACTGGGGCCTACCAGCGCAACTACTGTATCATGAGAATGCGCGCTTGAAAAGTTTCGTCCCCCCTGAAGCTTTACTCTATTTTGACATAAAAGGGCTGATCCAGGATAGGTATGCGGGCCCGATAATCTTCCACGTTGCTCGTACAGTTGGTGAGGGCAATTCAACTACAAGAGAGACGTCGCACACTGCAGTGTTGAACGTCTCAGGTTTAGTAGGACGAATTCAAAAGGCGATAAAAAAGATGTTGTTTTGCAGCACCAAAATATTTGATGGTTGAGTGAAGAAGACCCGATTCCTTCGCCGTTTCCTTCAAGTCCGAGTTAGCCTGATCAGAAGGCAAAGTGGGCCATATTCTCCTCGCTATATTTAGCAAATGATCGACTTACATACGGTTGGGTAGTTTTAAGATATTTAAGGTTAGCAACCTTTGGTTAGCTGGCAATTAGGTTAGAAATTTGAAGTTTGCTAATAATTAAGTTAGATTAGATTGTATAGTTAGGCTAAGTAGTTTAAGGTTTAGTATAAGTTAGCACAGGTGGTTAGTTTAAGTGGTTTAAGTTAGAGGTATAAGTTATATATAAATACAAAAAAAAATTTTCATTTACTAAGTTTTTTCTTAAACACTTACATTTTTTTTAGTTTAACTAAACTATAATGGATGTTAATGAATAGTAATTAAGATTAAAAATGGTAAATTAGACGTCAAAAGACAAAATATAAAATATATTATAGTTTAGCTTACAGCGCCCGTTTGAAGGGCCAGTAAGTTAGAATAAGTTAATTAAGTTATGTTAAGCTAGCATTAAAGCATTTTTTCTGTTAGCATGTAAGTTTAGTAAATTTAACAAGAATAAAATAAAATGCATTAAAAATGAAAAATGAAATGGGCTTCGTACCTCATTATAATTTAGGGTACAGATCATTCTCTTCTTGCACCAGTTTTAACAGAGCATGGAAGTAAGTTAAACTCATTTAACTGTCAGCGGGCAGCAATTGGAGATCGTCTTGCTTCTTATAAGGGAACATCTTCAGGTCCTTCACCAAAATTCGACGCAAAGATCGTCTACTGATAACAAATTGTGTGCATCATTGTCTCGTCGATGTTTGTGGGCTGCTATTAGACCTTCTCCGTAAAGATGCAAAATTTTGTTCTGGACCTGATCAAGCTTTGGCTTTTAACTCTCTTAAAGAAGCACTTTGTAAGAATCCAGTTTTAAAGCTTTTTGATCCAGTCTTAAATACGGAATTACAAATGGATGCAAGTAATATAGGGTATGGAGGTGTTTTACTGCAAAGGCATGACGACGAAGAACTTCATCCAGTTTTCTAAATTAGGTACAAAACATCACCAGCCGAGGAAAACTGTATGAGCTATGAGCACGAAGTCCTAATTAGCTTCTTTAGACATTTAAACATATCTTTTGGGAATCAAGTTTAAGATCTATACCGATTGTAAGGCATTTACTGCAACCATGAAAAAACGGGACCTACATATGTACGCGCGTGGCTAGATAGGCTTTACATCTTCAAGATTTCGACTGCGAAGTTCTAAATAAAAGTAGTTCAGTTATGAGGAATGCGGATGCATTTCCGATGCCGATTTCCGGCAATAATGAGGATTGAAGACGGCATACTTTATCGTACAAGGAAAACACAAAAAAGAGATGAATTCTGTCAACTGATCAGTACATTTCTGAAGAAGGGGGAGTAATTTAATTTTTTAATTTGTAATTTCCTTTATTTGAATTCATTGTGCATGGAAGATTAGTGTACAATACACATCTTTTATAAAAGAACAAGCTTATATCTATTACATTCATTAAAAGAAATATGAATTTAAATAACCAAATAAAATAAAATAAGATGATAAAAAAATGAATTTAAACATTTGAAAATTCTTAAATTTTGTGCAAAAAGAAAGAAGAAAAAGGAAGGAGGAAAAAAAGAAAGAAAAAAACAGAAAAAAGCCAGACGGAAAGGCAAATCAATTAGGAATTATTTCCATAATATTGAAACAATTTTTTACTGAAGGTGGTTCTGTTGATCGTGCGCTTGATTTCAATGGGGAAGAGATTCCAATGACGAATCGTATTAACAAAAAACTGACGAGAGTACTGACATGTTTGCTCATGGAACAATTACGAGTAAGTGATGAGTTCTTTGATTCCGTGCAAAATGAACTTTTTCATTTTTGTCTTTATAATTTTGTGTAATGACAGCATAGTACGATATTTCATAAAGTATCTAATGAGCACCCTACAATCTTATTTGTATATGAGGCGATGTAGTCATATCGCCCAACGCCAAAATACACCTTGCACAGCTCTTAAAAGCAACATTTTTGTTTTTGCCTCATAGCCCATATTGGAGAAAATTTCGCACAAAATGGGCAGTATATAGGACTTAACAAGTTTTAGCTTTACGTTGGTTGGAAGGTAGTAGGAAATTAGGCTAATTCCTCTCAGAGCTCTGTAAATATTTGATGCCACTCTATTTATGTGAGTATTCCAGCTTAAGTTGGGGCTCAGATAAAACCCAAGATTTTTAAAGTTATCTACATACTCAATTGGAGTTTGATTTATGTAGAGTGGCGGAACAATTTGTCTATCTCGGCCAACATTAACAACCATGGCTTTAGTCTTTTTAGGGTTAAGGCTGAGTTTATTATCCATTGTCCATTTACAAATTTCAGTTAGTTTCTCGCTTATGTTCTGTACTGCTTCCTTCATTTGAGATTTCGGGAAAAACGAATAAATCTGCACATCATCTGCATATATGTGACGTTCGCAGTTTACAAGTCGGTCAGCTAAGTCATTTATATAACAAGTAAAAAGGAAGAAGACGATCCTTGCGGTACACCAGATGGAACAAGAAAACAAGCTAACATTTATCTTCATGAAACACGTACTGTGAACGATGACATAAATATTACGTTACTAAGTTACACAAACAGCTATCAAACAGAAACTGCGTTCTTAGTTTTTCAATTAATATTTGATGATCTACACAATAAACCGCCTTTGAAAAATCAAAAAAAAAAACTGTAACAGCTAGCATGTAACATCCCCACGTAAATCTTCGCAAACTTTGAGCAGAGCGGTTGTGCAATTATGTTTTGCACGGAATACAAGAACTTCGGCATTCAAAATCACATCCTGTACAAATTCATGGACGGTAACTGATTACTTGTTGTACCTAAGTGCTTACAGAAACATCCACGAACAAGGGCATATCAATGCTAGGGAGGTTGAAGTGCTGTCAAAAGGGAGTTCTGCGTTCCAAATTTATCAAAGAATCCCATTGAAAAGTATGACACGCCGCTGAATACTTACCACCTTGATCACCTTGGACCGCTTCAATCATGCGCCAAAAGTTACAAACACTTATTCATTATTATTTTTACCAAATTTACGTGGATCTACCCTGTTAAGTCTACGGGTGCGGAAGAGGTACTCAAAAAGATGACGACACAAAGCGAGGGTTTTGGAGATCCGAGAAGAATCATTACCCATAAGGGACCAGCGTATACATCGAACGTTTTTATGCAATATTGCGATGAGCGAGGCATAAGTTACTCTTCGTTCACCACTGGTAATGGGCAAGTTGAACGTATCAACAGGGCAATTCTTGAGATGCTATTCAAATTATCTGCAGATAGTCCTGACAAGTGGTTCAAATATGTACCGAAACTGAGTGAAACGTTAGAAATCTTGCTCGAGGCCGACCTAATACCTCTTACTGCTCTTAGCATCCTGTACTTATTGCAACTCTACATTGGTTCAACCAAAGGAAGACCCTTCCCGCGACTTTAAACAACAGCCACTATGACACTCCCACAAGGGGGCCTACCTCTGCAAGTCAAGCCCGGATCGAGATCCGAGGGGCTCCTGACTCCCGTGGTACCGTGATTTAAGTCCTGGTAGAGACTACCGGTGGTCCACCCGCCAACAATACCTATGACTGGCAACTTCTGACTGATCAAATCGTAGCAACGTAGCGTCATCTGAAGATGTTTACGATAAGACCAGTACTTTGCTCTGCCCCCGTTCATTATTAGACAACGTCATTGATAGACGAAGCCTTGATAATTGGGCGGGGGCCCAGATGAGATGGACAGCGAAGACGACAACGATGATGAATGGGAAGAGTCAGCGGATGAAGGGGATGCAGTATGTGTGTAAATTAACAGTCGTCTGAGGCAGCCGACAAAAATGATGGCCGAGTATGGGACCGACCTTCTAAATTTACTTAATTAACTTGCTACAATCTTCTTATTCAAATTCAGTTAACAGTTCTTATTAATTAAAACTAAAAACGGTGGCAGTTGAAAACAGCGTGAAGATGTGTCGGTCCCCGCCTGGTCCAAACCTTTTCTCTTTGACTTTTCTTAATAGATAATAAACCCTTTTTGCAATTAATAAAACCTTACAAGTGTTGTTATTTTAATGTCTCAACATATAAGGAATTCCTCCGCCCACAATTGGAGTACAATGCAACATCTGGCCACGTGCTGCCAAAACATCACTTTCGTACAACTCGCTTATGGAATTCCTGCCGAGCTCTATATTCGTTATACCATTTGCATCGTTGTTAATTTCTTGCTCTAGGTCTAGTGATCTCTTATCTCCCACAAGTTTTGCTAGTGGTCTTCCTTCTTTCGGTATAATTTTTTCTGGTGACATTTCATTCGTTCACTTCTATTGTGTAAGTTCAAAATAATTATTATTATTATTATTATTATTATCAGAGATGAAAAGCTTTAGGATCTCCTTCTTTCTTTTTCGTTTCGTTTCCTCGTCCCGGGCTCTATTAAAATCGGATGGTACAAAATAAAAGTAACTGAATAAATCCTATGCATTTTTAACAATGCCAGCTTCTTGAACACACAACTAAAGCAAAACTAATCAATTATCCAAATCCCCAGCATACAGCAAAACCCTCATTGCAGCAAATTACAGAAAACACAATATAATCAACTACGCTTATAGAAGAAATAAATATTGATATCTCCGATTGTTTACCCTCCTCGTATTCTTCCAATCCAAAAGAAATAAATACAGATATAACAGCAGAGTCAACAACAAAGCCATAAAGAGCTACCAGTTCCTCTGACAGCTTCGAAAATTCTCTCAAACAAGGAAACAAACATCTACTTCCTTATTTAATAGCATACTTAAAAGTTCCATCAATCCTCAAAATAATAACTCGTAATGTAAATAACTATAACAATAAAATTGACATAGCTTCTGGGACGCGATGTCGGGCAGGTTTTACCAGCTTAGCTGGGAGTGTAACCTTAAAGGTTACTTCATGAGTTCAAGTAATAATCAGAGATATAAATCCATTCCCTTCAAGAAAAATCCTTTATCCCCAAACAATATACTCACTATTTTCATAATTTTGAATCAAACATTTTACCAAAAAGTGGCATCAAATTTATAATACACAATTCCATTTCTCATCACGCCATCCCAATTAACTCGCTAATATTAACTGCTGCTGTAGTACTTGAGCTTAAACAAAAGATCACCATTGTTGCAATTTATATCTCCCCTGACCAACAACTCATCAACAATTTTAATTCTCTGCTATTAATTACCGGGGATTTTAATGCCTGGAGACCCCTTTGGGTAACCCCATTCCTAAATGCAAGAGAAAAAATCCCAGAAATATTCCTATATTCCACCAATCTCAGCGATTTAAATAATGGTAGTCCGACTAATTTTTTCACATAGAAGGCACATATTGACTTGTCCTCTATTTCGCCTCAACTAATCCCCAATACCAGCTAGATAGCTTTTCTAAATCTACACGGCAGTGATCATTATCCAAAATTTATCAGTATAACATTAGGGAGATGTCAGGGGAAAACAAAACCCTACCCAAAGATTCAATCCGACAGAACCAATTTGGCTGTTTTTCAGGCCACACCTAGATATACGAAATTATTCATTTAATTCAAACAAAAAGCAGCTATAATAACAAGGGCGATACGTTCCAAACAAAGAATATCAAACACAAAGCTGTCGTTCCGTGGTGGAATCATGAACTAAGCAAATTACGTAGGCAAAAGCAAGCAGGCTGGCAAACCTACAAAAAAGAGTCAACAGACCGTAATTTAATCTAATACCATAATCTCAATTCCTCATTCTGAAAGAATGCCAAAACAGAAGAACGAAAAAGTTTCGAAACCTACAGGCTCCAGCCCATAAAATCCGTTGCGTCCGTTACGATGCCGGATAAATTGACGTTGACGTATTTGACGGAAATGACAGTCCCATAGAATCCGTGGCATACGTTGGCAGAATAACTAACGAAACGAAACAAAAAAATTTAAATGTCATTTAATCTCAATATTTTCTTTTCAATCTATGACAATTTCTCTTCATTCTCTCGATGTCTCCATCAATGAAAGTGCTTACTCTCAATTTGTGAATGCGTGAACCTCAATATGTGAAAGTATGGTCCTCAATGTGTGAATGTGTGAACTGCCAACGGATTGAAAAGTAGAAACTAAATCTACTTTATCCGTCCGTTCCGTCGTATCGTTTGTTTATGATGCTGCTTCCATAACAAAGTGTACGAGTAATACTCGTATATTCTATCCAACTGTCAGTGGATCACGTCGACGCAACGGACGCAACGGATTCTGTGGGCCTTGGCTTTACGTAAGTAATATCAATCCAAACTCGTTTCCTAAGAAACCGTTGACTGACATTAAATCACTTACTACTCAAAATACAACAAAGCGGTAGTGGATTGGCTTCCAAATCGGACGGTTTGGAGTTTAACCCTAGACCGGGCACTCTGGTTGACTTAGTCAACCACTGAGGCGTTGTGACGCCATTGTTTGTACAGGTTAAATCTTGTGCGGCTGCCGCCTTCAGTACCTATAAGTCCTATTTATTCAGCCAGTAGTGTTTTTGCAATAGAACAATAAACAAGTGAATAGATATATAAATAAAAATAGTTAAATAAAACATAGTTGACAAAGTCAACCACGCGCCCGGACATGTAAGTAACATTATTTTTTCATTTTTTGTTTCGGTGTTTTTGGAGCAGTTTGAGCTTGAAATTTTTATTTGGAATAATTAAATGCTATTTTAGGGATCAGTTTGCGAATGATGAAGACATTTTGAAGTTTCTTCATGAATTATCAGATGAGGAAACAGAAAATATCGCATACGAAGACAATATATCAGTCGTTCACTGACTTTTGTAGAGTGCGGATGTGTTTCGACTTTTCTCTTTCGACAAGTGAAAATATATCAGAACTTTATTTAGACACATATTGTGTGGGGACCCGGTTAGCCCAGTAGTAGCGGAATCGGAGTCACAATTGGGTGGGGCGCGGTTCGATTCCCAGCCCAAGACATTTGGTTTTTTTTTTTTTTTTACTTTTTATTTTCCATTACAAATAAACAAGTGATAGTGCAAAAAGAATCACGTGATGAGTGATAGAGAGCGTTCCGCTCTCCCCATAACGGGACTTATAAAAGGCAACAATACGGTTGCTGGTGCCATGGCGAAAGCCGTCAAGAGAAGGAGTGGGTTGAGAACCCCTCCTAATTTAAGAAAAAAAAAAATAAGTGAGTTGGATGGCGATAAAGTTGCGGTCCAGTATGAGGGGGGCAATAACAACTTTGCCTCTCTAGCTTCATCTGAGTCGGAAGACGAAGATGAAGCAATCAATAATATAAAAACCAGCATCCAAGAGCTGGAACAAAAAATGCTTGCTATGAAGCAACGGCAAACTGCACGCCGGCAGAGGGAGCAACAAGAAGCAGAGAGCTCCCAACAGCAAGAGCTACAACAACAACAGCAGCAAAAACAAAACCAGCAGAAGCAACAACTGCAGCAAAGAATACAGCAGCAGCAGAAACATCAACAGCTGCAAAAACAACAAAAGCTGAAACCACAGCAGCTGAAAAAACGGCAGCAGCAGCAACACCAACAACAACAACAACAACAACAACAACAACAACAACAACAACAACAACAACAACAACAACAACAGAAGCAGCAGCAGCAGCAACAGAAGAAGAAGGAGAAGGTGCCTCCTATCAACACCTATAAATTAGAGGTAAATGAAACCAAGGACCTGTGTAAGTTGGTCATTGGGAATAATTTTAATATAAAGAGATTGGGGAACGATCGCCATGCCATCCACTGTAATACAGTGGAGGGCTACGCGAAAGTAAAAGAGCTCCTGAGGAAAACGACGACGGAGCACTTCTCATTCACACCGAAGTGTGAAAAGCGGCAATCTATGCTGCTGAAGGGGTTGGAACCGTGTTCTGATCCTGAGGAGATCCTGGCACTGCTCAAAGAGAAGGAGTGCGAAGGACTCAAGTTTGTAGGGGTAAAGCCATTCACCACAGCTAGAGCTAGGCGGGAGAAACGGAGTCTGCCGTTCTTCCTGGTGCAACTCAGTCCCGAAAGCCGTCTGGATAGTCTAAGGAGTATCAATGTCCTAGACTACCAGGTGGTTCACTGGGAAAAACTAAAAAGGAGCGAAGGCGTTATACAATGCGTTCGCTGCCAGAGGTTCGGGCACGCCGCGTCGAACTGCCAAATGCAGCCTCGATGCGTGAAGTGCGCTAAGAACCACAGTTCCGAAGAATGTCCTCTGGGTGTTGACGGAGCATCCGATAGGTCTCAGCTCTCGTGCGTGTTATGTGGAAACGTGGGACACACCGCAAACTATCGGGGTTGTCCTAAGTTCGCTGACATTAAGAAAGCAAAACTGGCTCGGCAGCAGAAGGTGGAGGTCAAACGTTCACCTATCAGGTTTCAAACACCAGCCGTCACGTCCCAAATTTCCTACGCCCAAATGGCGTCTGGTAGGGGGGCTACGGTACAGCAAGCGACTGTTGCTTCTCCGGCGCCAACGCCGAGAACAACGGAAGCTGCACCTAACATGCTAGCCATCTTGCTCGCAATCCAAGGGCAGATGGCTCAGCTGCAAAAGCAGGTTCAAGAATAGGCCAAGCGGGTGGACCAGATCTACACGCTGCTGCCGGGCCTAACGCAACACATGTCGTAATGGGTACGCACATGGTGGAGCAAACTTTGAAGGTCCTTGCGGTGAATGTTAATTCACTGATTAGGATTGAACGAAGAGCCGCAATGTTTAAATTGCTACAAGACCAAACTCCTGATGTGCTTTTCGCTAGCGAAACTAAGCTAACCGATAAGCACAAACTGGAGTACAATAATTATATCGTTAGAAGAAGAAACCGGCCCAGATCCAAACGTGGAGGTGGTGTCGCAATCTTCATTAAAGAAGGTATAAAATTTCACAGAGTGTACAAGGGCGTGTTGCGCAGGTTCCGGGTGTTGGAGGCAGTCGTCGTGTACATCCCGCTCCGCAGTGGAAAGCGGCTGTACTTGGCCTCTGTTTATGCACCTGATACTTCACAATCCACCCTATTCATTACAGAGCTCGACACGCTTTTTCGACTTCTGAGGCTGGAATCGGGGGAGAATTATTTTATAATCGGCGGGGATTTCAACGCTAGACACAGAGATTGGGGAAATAATTTGCCAAATACTAGAGGGAACCTACTACTCGATTGGTGGGGTCAGCACGACGTCATGTACAGACTCGGTCTTAAAGCGACGGATAACCCGTCGTTTCCCAGAGGCGGGTCTTATTTGGATCTACTGCTGTACGATGAACGCATACGACTGACAGGTACGAATTTACAAACGCTAAACTGTCTGCGCACATTCGTGTATGACAGCGACCATTGCGGTTTTAGCACCGAAATTACAGTTCCTAACGAAATTGCGGAATTGGAGGAGTTTGTCCAAAGATATTCTTACAACTACAGTAAGACTCGATGGACACGCTTCTCCGCAACCTTGACAAGAGCACTCTCCTCGAACACGCTCCACCCACCGTCCAATAGGAATTTGTCAAACGAGGAGATCGACAATTACCTAAAACAAATGGAAGAGACACTTAAACAAACTATGGACGCTACAATACCGCGGTGTCGACGTACGACTAACGAAGACCTGTTCCGCAATCCTACTATTGACGCACTGCACCGACAGAAAAGTAGACTTCTGTCAAGACTCAAAAACTTGTACAGACAGTTAACTGACAGACAAGACCCGGAGATTAGGACACTGAAGTCGTCGATTAAAAATATTCAAACGCTAATAAAAGAGAATTACAGTACTTCTGTAAGTTTGTATTGGAACAACAAGGTTCGGGCTATAAACACCAGCAACCCGAACATGTTTCCGCAAATCAATAAACTATTTCGGAGAAAAAATCAAAACGACCTTCAGTGTCTTAAAATAGCCCGGACAACAGACAACGAACGGTTACTGACAATAGCAGGCATTGATCCAAATGAGGCCGCTGATGATGACGCCTTCTTTGTGATCGAGGATCCGCAGGAGAAGGTTGAGACCATAGGGGCGACTTTCCAGGAAGTATACAAGGCCATTGATATCATTGGCCCTAATTATGACCTGGACAGTCGCGTCTTGGGGCACGACTTCTGCATTCGAAATGAAATAGGGAACTGGCGATCCGAGGGCTCTGGTTTCACCCGGTTCAGCGACGAAAATATGGCAAATAATGTCATGACCAGAGAGGGTGACCTACCCCCGTTCATTTCGAAGGAAGAACTCCGTGAGATCTTCGACACAATCAGGGCTAAGAAATCAGTGGGGACCGATGGTATTCCGGACATCGTGCTTCGACATCTTCCTCTAGAAGCGGTGGACATTTACACAACCCTGTTTAATAATGCAATGAATAATGCACATTATCCAGCGCATTGGAAAACGGCGGTGGTTCAACCTATCCCCAAAAAGGGAAAGGATATATCCAATCCGGCGAATCTCCGGTCGATAAGTCTCCTTCCGAATATCAGTAAGGTTTTTGAAAAGGTAATCAATAGAGCTCTGTCTAGGTGGGTTGAGGACAAACATATAGTTCCGGATAATCAATTCGGTTTTAAGGCGGGACATGATATCTCACATGCCGCGTCTAAACTGGTGTCCGATATCCAATGGAATAAAGGCAAAAAACAATGCACCTTTGCCTGCCTTGTTGACTTGGAGAAGGCCTTCGACACCGTATGGTTAGAGGGTCTTTTCTATAAGCTGACTAGGCTGGGGATCAGTAAACCACTCTTGTACATTCTTTATAATATGCTAACCAACAGACAGTTCATCGTGAAGAATGGTGATGTGACTTCTGTTGGAATATTTCAAATTAAAAATGGTCTTCAGCAAGGCGCGGTAAATTCGCCGATCCTATTTAACATTTATACAAGCGACTTGATAGGTTCACTTCCCCATACTATTGCGTACGCAGACGATTTGGTAGCGTACAGAACAGGTCCAAAAATCGAGGTTATTAATACTCTCTTACAGCATGACTTCGATAAGATAAGACGATTTTGCGATGACTGGAAGTTGAAAATCAACTTTCAGAAGTCGGAAACCATTCTCTTTAGGACGCCGTTGTCTGGAGCCTCTAGGGATACCAGAAAAAATTGGCGAAAGTTCTCAATCATTGGACAGCACGGACAGCCTCTTGCCTGTCGAAATGTAGTCAGATACCTTGGAATCTGGCTAGATCAGTTTCTGTATTTTGGCAAAAATGTAGATGCTGCTCTGGCCAGAGCTAAAGGCACTTTTGCCCTTACAAAGAGACTGTTTTATAGCAGCCAACTCGATGCGAGGGTAAAGGTAATCTGCTACATGGCCCTTATTAGGCCCATGCTGGTATTTGGTTGTCCCGTGTGGTTCAATGTACGAGCAAGCTTAATGGAAAAGATTCGGGTGTTTGAGAGGGCTTGCCTTAGGGCTTGTCTTCGCTTGTACAAAACACCAGAGTCGGAGTACAAGAAATTTTATCCTAATGAGGTCCTTTACAACAGGGCGAACCTAATACGAGTGGACAACTTCGTAATTAAGCTGACTCGAAGGCACATTGCAAGAGCAATGACCTCGACGAATAACCTGATATCTGGGGCTTACTACCCCAATTACCTTTACCACGAGAGTGTGCGCTCTGACGGTTTCGTTCCACCAGAAGCATTCCTCTACCTAGATCAGATAGGGTTGATCCAGAATAGATCAGCGGTGCCGTTAATCTTCCATGTCGCTCGGACAGCTGGGGACAGGCGACTCAACTACAACAAAGACGTCGCACACGGCAGTGTGGATCGCCTCAGGTTCAGTAGGGCTGTGGGGAATCGCGATAAGGGGGATGTCGTTCGGCAGCACCAGCATTTCTGGTGGTTGAATGACGGAGAAGATGTTTCGTCTTCGTTTCCGTCAATTACGGAACAGCCTCACTAATGAGGCAGAGCTGACCAATCTATTTGCTCAGTAAATAACGATGGCCAGCTTACATAGGTTTAGGTTAGCATTTAAGAAACATATACATATATCAGTGTATACAAAGGTGTATACTGATATATGTATATGAGTGTGTATAATGTCTATGTGTGTTTATGTGTGTATTGTGCATTTAGGTTAGGTAGGCTAAGGTTTATTTTAAGTTAGATACTAAGTTTTTATAAAAAATAAATGTCCATATGCTAAGTTTTTGTAAACAAATTTTTTCTTAGCTTTAAGTATAGAAAATAAGTATTTATAAATAAAATGTAACTGCAGTCGAAAGACATAGATATAAGTATTCAGAGTAGCTTAGAGTGCCTGTGTGGGGCCAGTAAGTTAGTATAAGATTGTTAAGTAATTGTAAGCTAGTATTTAAGCATTTTTTGTTAGAATGTAAGAGTTAGTGTTAAGAAAATAAAATGCATTTAAAACTAAAAAAAAAAAACTAACTAAAACTAAACGAAGACAATATTGATTTTAATTTTTCTGATGATGACGAGGAAGCGATTAGTGAGCAAGAAGTTGAATCAAATCACGAGATCGAAGAGGACGATGCAAACATAATTTTTTTTTTGGAAAAGATGAGATGATGTGGCCCACGACAGATTTTTGTAAAACTAAATACTTCCCGGGCAATTTCAAAAAATATTGTGAAAATATTGCCTGGGCCAAAAGATGATGCTAAGAATGCGTCAAGTGAACTTGATTGCTTTCTTCAGATTATAAGCCTTGAAATGATTGATCAAATAGTTTACTGTAGCAATTTATATATTTCTCATAAACGTGAAGAAGTGGAGTATAGCCATGAACGCGATGCAAAATTGACAACTCGCACCGAAATAATGGCAGTTATAGGTTTTTTATTTTTATTGGGAATAAAAGGAGAACATCATATCAATGTGAATGAATTCTGGAATAACGAAGGTGACGGGCTAATTGGAGCAAGAAGTTGCATGTCCTCGTAAAGGTTTTTGTTTCTATTGAGATGTATGCGTTTTGACGATAAGAGTACTCGAGTTGAAAGGCAAAACACGGATAAGTTGGCTGCTGTTCGTCCTCTTCTAGACTCATTTATTAGAAATTGTAAAAACTGTTACACTCCCAGTGAGTATGTTACAATTGATGAAAAATTAGTTCCTTTCCGCTGCCACTGTTCTTTTATACAGTACATACCAAGTAAGCCAGCAAAATACGGAACCTGTGCAACAAACACAATGTGTGAGGAAAGGGCGCTGTGTTCTCTGTGGTCGCAAGGGCAATAAAGTAACGACAATGAAGTGTGGTTTTTGCAATAATTTTGACTGTAAAAAACATTCGAAAAATGTAATAAAATGTGTTTCTTGTTTCTTGTCTTTTGTTTTTTTTTTTCGTTTCATTAATCCTTCCGAATATCAGTAAGGTTTTTGAAAGGGTAATCAATAGAGCTCTGTCTAGGTGGGTTGAGGACAAACATATAGTTCCGGATAATCAATTCGGTTTTAAGGCGGGACATGATATCTCACATGCCGCGTCTAAACTGGTGTCCGATATCCAATGGAATAAAGGCAAAAAACAATGCAATGGTGCCTGCCTTGTTGACTTGGAGAAGGCCTTCGACACCGTATGGTTAGAGGGTCTTTTCTATAAAATAACTAGGCTGGGGATCAGTAAACCACTCTTGTACATTCTTTATAATATGCTAACTAACAGACAGTTCATCGTGAAGAATGGTGATGTGACTTCTGTTGGACTATTTCAAATTAAAAATGGTCTTCAGAAAGGCGCGGTCAATTCGCCGATTCTATTTAACATTTTTACAAGCGACTTGATAGGTTCACTTCCCCATACTATTGCGTACGCCGACGATTTGGTAGCGTACAGAACAGGCCCAAAAATCGAGGTTATTAATACTCTCTTGCAAAATGACTTCGATAAGATAAGACGATTTTGCGATGACTGGAAGATGAAAATCAACTTTCAAAAGACGGAAACCGTTCTCTTTAGGACGCCGTTGTCTGGAGCCTCTAGGGCTACCAGAAAAAATTGGCGAAAGTTCTCTATCGTTGGACAACACGGACAACCTCTTGCCTGTCGAAATGTAGTCAGATACCTTGGAATCTGGCTAGATCAGTTTCTGTATTTTGGCAAAAATGTAGATGCTGCTCTGGCCAGAGCTAAAGGTGCTTTTGCCCTTACAAAGAGACTGTTTTATAGCTGCCAACTCGATGCGAGGGTAAAAGTAATCTGCTATATGGCCCTTATCAGGCCCATGCTGGTATTTGGTTGTCCCGTGTGGTTCAATGTACGAGCAAGCTTAATGGAAAAGATTCGGGTGTTTGAGAGGGCTTGCCTTAGGGCTTGCCTTCGCTTGTACAGAACACCAGAGTAGGAGTACAAACATTTTTATCGTAATGAGGTCCTCTACAACAGGGCGAACCTAATACGAGTGGACAACTTCGTAATTAAGCTGACTCGAAGGCACATTGCAAGAGCAATTACCTCGACGAATAACCTGATATCTGGGGCTTACTACCCCAATTATCTTTACCACGAGAGTGTGCGCTCTGACGGCTTCGTTCCACCGGAAGCATTTCTCTACCTTGATCAGATAGGGTTGATTCAGGATAGATCAGCGGTCCCGTTAATCTTCCATGTCGCTCGAACAGTTGGGGACAGGCAACTCAATTACAACAGAGACGTCGCACACGGCAGTGTGGATCGTCTAAGGTTCAGTAAGGCGGTGGGAATCGCGATAAGAGGGATGTCGTTCGGCAGCACCAGCATTTCTGGTGGTTGAATGATGGAGAAGATGTTTCGTCGTTGTTTCCGTCAATTACGGACCAGCCTCACTAATGAGGCAGAGCTGACCAATCTATTTGCTCAGTAAATAGCGATGGCCAGCTTACATAGGTTTAGGTTAGCATTTAAGAAACATATACATATATCAGTGTATACAAAGGTGTATACTGATATATGTATATGATTGTGTATAATGGATATGTGTGTTTGTGTGTGTATTGTGCATTTAGGTTAGGTAGGCTAAGATTTATTTTAAGTTAGATATTAAGTTTTATAAAAAATAAAAAGAAATGTCCATATGCTAAGTTTTTCTTAACAAATATTTTTTCTTAGCCTTAAGTATAGAAAATAAGTATTCTTAAATAAAATGTAAACAAAGTCGAAAGACATAGTTATAAGAATTTAGAGCGCCTGCGTGGGGCCGGTAAGTTAGTATAAGATTGTTAAGTAATTTTAAGCTAGCATTTAAGCATTTTTTGTTAGTATGTAAGAGTTAATGATTAAGTAAATAAAATGCATTTAAGACTGAAAGACTGATAAACGAACAATCTCGGAATCTCTGTGTGAGAATTTTCTCCACGAAATAAAAATTCTGTATGAACATGTTAAAGTGTCAGAATGGCGGATCCTATGCATAATATAGACAAGTTGGACGAAACGAGGTACGATTCCTGGTCTGTCCAGGTGAAAGATGTGGACATGTAATGTTAAACAGGTCAAAATGTCCAAGTGATAACAAAACAGAGGAATTTAAGAGCTGGAATACCAAAAATGGAAAGGCACATGATAATCTTGTTGGTAAAAACTTTGGAAATCTGTCGTGTAAAAGTTCCGAAATGCAAATAGGGTCTTGGGTGGCCGTGGCTAAGTGATGGTGTATTGCCTTAAAAATCAGACGGTTCGGAGTTTAATAAAAGCCGCGCGCGAAAGACATTCTTTTTTTAAGGCAACTAAATTCACGTAAGATGAGTGAGTGCTTATAATAACCAACAAGCCCAATTACACTAATAATTTAGTCTCCCCATTAAATGTTGGATGCCAGCCATGGAATGATAAGCCATGGAACGAACCAATAAGTCCAAAAATCTTTCTTTCTCTCTCTGTCCCATTTTCCTAAAAACTTAACACGTGCTCAGGCATTTTAAGTGTAGCAATACCTACTTGAGTGTTCAGTTCTTTAATAAAAAAAAACGACCGAAACCCCTTTTATAAAAATTAAAGAATGTACACCAGTAAACTGATCCAGTTTTCTCACTGCGACTCTCTTTAACAAATTGCTATTCATGACCTACCCATAGATAGAGCAAAGTGCATACATAATTATAATATAAATTATCAATATAAAAAAAACGGTAACTATACTGGCAAAAAGCAGAGAGATGAGCAAAAGAACAAAGACATAAAGTGGTATAATTGTGGGCAAAGCAGCCAAATTGCAGCGAAATGCAGGCAATAGTCACATGGTCAAACAAGTAAAAGTGACGATGCAAAATAATTTTTTACATTGTTTAGCGCAAATCAAAAGGAACTAATGTTAGATCAGAAAGCTTGGTGTTTGGATGGAGGCGCTACAACACACATGTGTGCTAGATGTGAGATGCTAAATAATTTTGAACCTTACAAAGATACGGTCGCACTTGCTGGGAAAACATCAGTTTCCATTGGATCCATGTGAAGTCAAGATTTCAACGAAAATGGTGGTAATAAATTACAGACTGTGCTATATGTTCCACAATTGCAGTGTAATTCTACTTCGGTAAGTAAAGCTGTAGTTACACAGTAACATTTAAAAATAATTATGCACTAATCAAAATGGCAAAAATATTGAGTTCTAAATTAACAAACAATGGGTGAAATGGAGAGCAAAAAGATATGTTATGTTTTGTTAAAATCTCAAAAGAAGAACTTGCGAGGTGGCAATATAGTTTCTTCCGTTTGGCACAATAAAATGTTCGATTTTGTTTTAACTATTTATTTTCTATTTTATACGATAAAAAAATATATATTTGAGTTACAATTCCACGATTTGGATTTTTAATTAACATTAACTGATGGGCCGACGCACAAGCGAGCGCCTTGATCGTTACCAATGTTCTAACCCATTTTCTTGAGTTGTTCTCTTACTCCACTTTTACTAACCTTATAATTGGTTTTTTGTTTGCATTATTTTAATTACTGCCATCTAATGGAGATTTTTTTTGTTACCATCTACCGAGTCGTTTGCCCTCTATGTGTGAACTTGAACATCATCCCCCTACCAGACAGCTGCCAGCTGTGGTGAAAAATGGTTTAAGTCTGTCAATTGAAATCGTTGTTGGTCATCCTAATTTCTCAATCACAAATTGTTTTCTAAGGCGCCTAATAACTTTGTTAAGGTGATTCTAAAGTTTGTTTTACCCTACCAGTTCTTATCAAGGCGTAGCCACGGGTGTATACATTTTTAGGGATGTGAATGTATGTTTTGGTTTTATCGGTTTCGAATGTTGCGTTTGGTTTGTTTTTGTAGAATATTTGGAGTTGTTCGATAAGTTTAAATTCATCATTGACTTTGCTAGTTGATGAGGACAAATCATGCGGAACTTTAATGTTTTCTTCGTATAAGAGCACAGGAGTGTGCTTTAAATCTTCTTTAATGGAGGTTAGAGTACCTAACAGTATTAAAGGAAGCATCTGTGTCCAGTGTTGCTTATCGCCAGATGATCGAATTGCTGTTTTGAGTTGGCGGTGAAACCTCTCTACCAAGCCATTCGCCTGTGGATGGTAGGAGGTAGTACGAATGCGTGACATCCCAAGGACTTTGCGTAGTTCTCTAAATAGTTTTGATTCGAACTGCGAACCTTGTTCCGTGGTGATAGTATTGGGAACTGTAAACCTTGAAACGTGTTCACGGACATAGGATATGCCTCTGGCCATCTGGAGAATCTGTCTACAATTGTTGGGATGTATTTATAGCCGTTTGATGGAGGCAGGGGGCCGACAATATACATGTATATGTGCTGAAATCATAAATATAGAATTATATTATCGCATGGTGATTTAGTAAGTCGACTGACTTTTTCTTTTTGGCATGGGATACAATTCCTCGCCCATGTATTAATGTCGCTGTTCATTTTGGGCCAAAAGTAATTTTTATTATTTTTAATTTTCTTGCGCGTGGCGCGAATTTCTGGGTGGTCGAGAGAATGTATTGAATGAAACATAGATTATCGTTTGTTTTCGGGAATATATGCCCGGTTGTTGTTAGTGAAGGTTTCACGCCATAAGGGTAGGTTCAGAGAAAGTATTTTAATAGCTTCTAGCTTGATTTTGGAGTTTGTGAGGTTATTACACCTAAGTGCTATCAGTTATATAGTTATACAGTGATGCTAAGTGTAGCATTTTCTTTGGGATGTGTGAGAAGTGTTGCTTCAGCCAGTTTTTGCTTTGCCTTTGTGAAAGCCTCTTGGTAGTCTGTGGGCCATGTAAAGTTCTTTTTGGAAATGGTCGTTAAAGTCATAGTCTACCCAACGTAAAGTTCGGACGTGTTTCAATTTCGTTCCGCGATAATTTGTGAATAATTGTTTTTCTGTTTGACTTTTCCTTTTTGTTTTCATGTTTGACCCCATTAAATCGTATTACCTGTTCAGAATCACTTACAAGATAATTTCTCAGTGTCATCAAAACACAGTGTCTTAAAAAAAAAAAAAATAATAATAATAACTTACTTGCTAATACTCTGATCTAATTTAACCATATATTCCTGTGGATTTGCCGACTGCGCTGTACCTACTAACCCAGTGGAAATGCTTACATTCAATGGGATATGTGGAAAGAAATTCCATCGGATATGCATTGGTTTGAGCAGAAACGCTAAAACTCATCTCGAAGAGTATCATCGCATATTCTGCTTCATAGTGCCGGACCATCTTCCTGGCACATATAATGCTGGCTATAAAATGTAATAACCAGCAACTAATTGGGCTTGCAGACTCGATTGCAGAGCTGAAATGCGAAGTTCAATTCAGCGGTAAAAATATAACCAAACTCATTTTCGAGAGCAATGACAACCTAAACTTTTCTATCGATAACAGCATAAAGACCATAAGATCAGCTGTTCAATCCCTGCACTCTAAAATAGCAGATTCTGATAAGTCTCACTGCACAAACACATTACCAGCGATTCAGTCAACTTCAATTCAGTTGGGAAAAATTATCTCAACGTTGGCTGACCAATCCACTCTTCTACATCTCAAGTATGCAGAACATACCGAAAACATTGGATCCATCCAACATGACCCCAATTTTCTTAGTGAGGAAGCTGCATCCACTAGATCAACCACGATGCAGATATTGGACGAAATAAAACACATCTCTAGTAAGCCGGATGCACCTCCATCTGCAGTAAGCCCGAGTAACAAATCCTTACACGACGAGCTATATGCATCACCCTCAACCACTTTAGCCACAACTCATTCAATAACCGCTACCACCGAAGCCCCCGTTTAACCCTCTACGATAAATGCAACATCGATTACTAATCCCATCCCAAGACCATTGCCAATAATTAGGGCTTTTGGGACATCCTGGACTCTCCACGAATGGATCAACAGAATTCAAAGATTAAATAAAATAAATCTTGAAGCCACCAAAAAACTGGGACTGTCTACTTTCTTCCTCCAAGCTGCCCCACGTCACGCAAGCCCGTCCTGGATCAAAGCCCTTCTTAGGAGGAAATTTGCTATACAAGACATCAAATGTAAACAAGTTGGCAAAGTCAAAAGCAAAAACGGCCAGTGTTTTGAAATACGTATACACACTAAATACGATTGGATGTTGAAATCATAGGACGGCATACCAATCTCGGAAAAGACGGAAGGATATTGTAGATAATAAGTTTACTAATAAAAGAAAAGATAGTATCCACAATTCTGCCCTATCCCATCAACATCCCGACTCAAACTGATCATTTAAGACCCAAATCTTTCCAAGATTCTCCTCACTCCTTAATTCCTGACATTAAAAACCATGAGCTGTTTCCTCCAAATTTCAACGTTTTTCGAAAAGATGGATTTGAAAGAGTTGATAATCCCTATGGCCGAGGTGTTTTATTAGCAATCCGGAACTGCTTTCATGCATCTCTTGTCGATATACCCCACACTGACAACTTTGAGTTAGTATGTGTCAACATTACGCTCCCCAAATGCTGTCTTTACGTACTTTGTTGCTATTCACCCATCTCAACCAATTAAGTCTTATCGACCTGTAGTTCACGCAGTGGATTTTTTGACTGATGATGCACAACCTGAATATTGCATTGTTCTAGTAGGAGATTTCAACCTCCCTCACCTTAAATGGGAGCCTTCCGATGATTCGTCTCATTTTGTCTTTCTTAATTCGACCTCTGAAATATAAATATTGATGGTGGACTGCCTAATCAACTCAAGTCTATATCAGATTAGTGGAATACCTAATACAATGAACAGGCAACTCGACCTTGTCTTCACATCCGATTCAGATAACTGTGTCGTTTATAGGAGTGATTATCTTCTTTCTACCCTAGACCGCCTTTCCCCTTTGTCAATTATATAGTCACATAAAAATGGCAACACATGTGTCGATTCGGAAAATTCATTTTCATTGAACTTCCGAAGACTTTAACAAACTTAAAAACCTCATCAGCAACATTAGCTTTGACTTTATTGCTGAGAAAACTAACACTGATCTTGCCTTATCAACGTTCCATTCGTTAATTTTCTCCTGCTTTGCCCGATAGGTTCCGTATACCTTCCGAAAGCACTGCATATGAGCTCCTCCCTGGTACAACAAGGAGTTGCGCTCTCTCCGTAATAACAGAAACAAGTTGTGGCACAAATTCTTAAGAACTCGATCTGATTCCGACTACAGTAATTATCGATTGGTATACAATCGTTTTTCTTAACTTTGTGAGTTTCTTTACCTTGAGTACCTCTACCGCATGCAATTTAGCTTGGTCTCGGACTCTAAACGTTTCTGCCAGTTTGTTAATACCAAAAGAAGGTCAGACGGCTACCCATCTACTCTTAAATTTCTTAGTGAATCTTCTGCCATTGCAAATTTCTTTGCCTGTCATTTTAACAATTCCTTTTCTAATAAAACAGCTGAACCCAATCCTAGTTACATTAGCTATATGAGATATATATAACAACAAATATAATAACAACTTTGGTATCTGAAAACATTACCAAACTTAAACCGGACGAGAAGTCATCTGGTCCTGATGGCCTTCCGGCTATTGTAATAAAACAGTGTGTTACCCATCTCGGCCCTATTTACCTTATCTGTCTCAACAGGTACTTTCCCTTTCCTATGGAAGGAATCCTACATCATCCCTATTCATAAAAAAGGAAGTAAGGCCGAAGTCGATAATTGTAGGCCCATAGCAGAACTCTCTTGCATACCCAAACTTTTTGAAAGCATAGTCTATCAACAACTGCTTCCGTACTGTTGGCCAACTATCTGCACAAATCAGCACGGCTTCATGAAAGATAAATCATCGACCACTAACCTAACAGAGTTCGTCTCTAGGACGCTTCATGGTTTAGAAGACGATTCAATTTCCACAGATTTCAGAAGTCATTCGGTAAAATTTCTCACCAACTTATCATCTTTAAACTAAAAGAACTTGACTTTTCCCCTCATTTTGTGGCATGGACCAAATCCTATTTAGAAGACCGGGAATACAGGGTCATCTTCAGATCTATCTATTTCTATTTTCGCTGATGACATGAGAATTTCCAAAGTCATCTCATTGCCTTCTCACTCCCATTGCCTGCAAGATGACTTGAATAAGTTTTCGGTATGGTGCAAGCAAAACTTTTTGGAGCTTAATGTCAACAAATGCCAAGCGATAACCTATTCCCGTAAACGTCTACCTCCCCCTCCAAGAAACTACTTCATCTGCGATGAGCCTATTCCTACCCCTACCCAAGTACGGGATCTAGGAATTATTTGTGACAGAGAATTGAATTTCGATAACCCCCATCGACTGCTCGAGAATAACGCAAAATATTACATTCACTCCCAATCCTAGTAATCTAAGATATGTCCCACTCTTCCTGATCCGAACTCACCGCATCAACTACGGTCACTTTGAACCCATATATAGAATGATGCGTATAACGAACAATTACGCCGAAGTCTTTGACCTAAATAGCAGCAAACAGCAAGTATATCTTTGTTAGTTTTTAAGCCTAGCTTTAAGGTTTTGGTTGTTAGTAAGCTTAATAAAGTCGTCCGGGGTAGACCCGGGTCAATAATAATAAATGGTTGTAAACTGGTGTAAAAGTTCTTGCGAGATTGGGTATACAGCGATGATAATACTCGTAATTAAGTATACCTAAAAATCGTTGCACATTTTTAATCGATTTTGGATCAGGAAAGTTATGTATTGCCTTTACTCATTCTTGTGATGGTTGGATTCCCTCTTTCGAGATTTCAAATCCCTAGTAGGGATGCACCGAATACGCATTTTGAAGCTTTTATGCGTAGCACATATTCGGGCAGACGTCGGAATAACATACCAAGATGGCTTTCGTGTTCCTTTTCCGATTTTCTAGCGACCAGGATATCGTCTACGTAGATGAATATAAAGTCGAGGGCTCTTGTAACTTATTGGATGAAGCGTTGGAATGTTTGGCCGAATGGCATATGCCAAAGGGTGTTGTTACTGCGGTTTTGGGCACGTCTTCCGGTGTCATAGGAATATGATGGTATGAGCGAACGAGATCGATTTTTGAGAAAATGGTGCATCCATCGAGGATAAGTTAGATGAGGTACCTAGTGGGTAAATGTCAGGGATAGTGATTGCGTTTAGCATTCTTTAATGCTTTATTTCTTTATTCATTTAAAAATGATAAATACAATTCTACAAATTCTTTGAGATACATTATGAATTAACAAATTTGTCAATCTATTGTCAGAAGACAAGAGGCGGGAGTATATATCACTTTATGTGTCTACAAACTAATAAAAAGATTATTGAGGGCGAAATGAAATACAATATACAATTAATAGAGAAGTGATATCAAATAACAGTATAAAAGATAGAAAATTCATTTTATACCGTGGATTAAAAAACAAATCGATTTCATTATGATCAAAAGTGAAGAGCCATTTTTTTTAACATTTTTCAAAAATTCTGATTTCTTTTTCTCACACCTAAGGTTTACAGGTAAAAAATTAAATGAGCGAGGCGTACTAAGTTAAAAGAAACGGGAGAAGTGATTTTTATGTGTAGTTGGAATAGTAGCGAAGTGCATGCTATTGATGTGTAGCTTACACCTATCAACAAGCGTTACTATATAGTCCCCGCATGGTCTCTAATCGTTTGCTTCCCGTTTAAGTGTCATGTGCAAAGGTGATGCTCAAGGTGACGAAGATGGTCTGCAAATTCCGATGTAGTCGAATTCTTCTCTCGCCATTTTCAGTTTGGCGTTGTTTAAACGTCTTGGTCGAAAGTGCGGAAACGGTCCTTCTGTAAAGATGTAGTGCGTGACTGTGTGTTTTACCGGGAAGTTGAAATCAGGAGTTTCCAACAGTGATGGAAACAGTTTTAAGATGTTGTTGTACCTCATTTCAACAGCGAAAAACGTGGTGTTATGATATTTTCTCGGCAGGGAATACCATTAGTATTTGTGTTTGTGAGTGGATCGATTAATCTTGAATTTTTACATCTATAACTAGAACAGTTATTCGTAAATAATCTGTACCAATTATAGGTTTTGTTACCGCTGCAATTAGACATGTGTGGTTGAAAAGTCGACAAAAGCCTAAAGTTGTCCGGAGGTATTAGTTCCAAAGACAGTGATTGCAGAGCCGTTTGCTGCAGAAATAACTTGGTCTGGTTTTGAATTGGTGCCTTGAAACGTGACGAAGGTATGGCGGACACATTCGAGTCCTAATCGATTAAAAATGTGATACATATTTGAAATAGGATCTTTGACAAAGAGGCGGCAGTGTTCTGTTGGCTTACTACTGTCATAAGCCGGCATAATGACAGTAGTTTTTAATTTGGTTGTTTCCTCATAAAGCTGCAGGTTTTCGAACACTTTTGTGCATTCTCGCCGTATTTGGTGTGAAAACAGCACATTTTATTTCTGTTCTGACCACTGCTGAATGGTGGGTCGACAATATTGTTAAAGTTGTTTTATCTGGATCTGTGTTTTGAGCGCGAGGAATGACGCGGTCGTTGTCGGTTTCTAAAACGCGGGTGGTTATCAAAGGTAAAATTTGACAGTGTACAAAACCAGGGGTTCCAAATAAATGAAAATGCCAAAACTTTATAAATTAAATTTAATTCACTGCCAAGTTGCAACATATGTACGAGTACATTATGATTGTAGACTCTAAACCATTGTCATGTCTAAAAACTGTGTCGAGAAGCAAATTCTGGAGAGAAAAAAGACAACAATATTTCGGTTCACACGTATGAGCGAAACGGTGAAGCGGTTGAATCGAAGAGCGCAAAAAAATGATTCAAACAGTGTTGCTGCTAGAATCACAAACATCCTGCCCGGCTGGACGGGAACATTCAGGACTATCCAAAAGCCTGCATAGCTTTTGAATCGGTAGAGTGCATTCGTCTTGCGAATGTTTGATTGTGATTACTCTGATGAGGCCATCCTTGCCTGGATGAAGCTGCGTAACTCGACCGAGTCGCCATTGGGTCGCTGGTAGATTCTCATTTGTTGTCTGTGGACTCATGCCACTTAGAACGTCGTTGTAAGGTGGATAAGTATTCATCCTGCCATCGCCTCCAAAAATGCATCTGCCTTAGTTGTCGCCAATACCCAAGTCGTTGTGTGGGTACTTCCAATACTGGTTTGTCAGCATTAATAGATCGGCCTATAAGTAAGTCTGCTGGTATGAGAGCCATTCGATCAATATCATCATAAAAAGCCACCAACGAACGAGAGTTTAAGCGGGCTTAAACTCCACCCCCACCCCGATATTATAGAGCGGGGTAGAGATGCCATGAGCTGCTTAGCTATAGTATGTTGATGGCATCTGCAAATAATACACGAATAAATACATTACAATACGTCGAATCGTCTGTATCATCAGCTGTATCCCTCCATGAAGTGTGTCCCGATGAATCTTATCAACAATTAGCCTTGCCAATACACTTTCAGGAGCAACGTTCCAATATTAGCAAATCGCTGAAGCAAATTGATTGTGACCAGTTCTGTTCTACGCCTATATTATGTCACGATAAGAAGCCCTTCGGTAGTCTGTGCCACGTTGGCCATGACTGGTTTGAACTCTGTTTCCATCGCAGACATTACTCCTTCCGTCAGTGCAATGTCATCAGTAGAGAACAGTTCCTTGCTAAGCTCCGGGCCCTGCCACCAAAGCGGATGTGAGATAAGAGCATCAACGCTTATGCCTCTACTTGCGCAATCTGCTGGGTTGAATTGCGTGCGAATGTGATGCCAATTGGAAATATCGGAATAATGTTGAATATAGCTAACGCGATTTGCAACATATGATTTGAACTGGGGTTTTGATTTGCAAAGCCAACTGAGCACAATACTTGAATCACTCCACATAGTGTATGGGACATCGTTGAGCTCCAATGCCTGCCTAGTTGTTGTCATCGTAGAGGTGAGAAAACGTGCCGCGCACAACTCCAATCTCGGAATAGTGATAGCCTTTCTGCCTCTTGCAATCCAATCTCATCCGTAATCGGTGTTTTGGTGAGCTGGACCAAAGTCTCCTTTTCATTAGATCGCCATTTTCGTAGATAAAAGTGTCCATGCTTGAGTACAAAATCCATATCTTTGGCTAACTCAACCGCCTGTTGAGCTGATGGAGCGCTGCCGAGGAAATCGTCGACATAGAAATCCCGCAAAATACTTGTTCGAGCTTTGGCTGCCCGGCATTTACTTGGTAGGTTGATGCGATTATCCAGAGCACACTGTTGCATTGCGCGAATGGCCAAAAATAGTCCGCTTGCGGTGCTATAGGTGATGGTAGCCAGTTGATATGTGCGCAATGGTTCGGTAGGTGATTCTCGCCATAAAATCTGCTGCCATCGTCGGCGCCGTTTGTCGATAAGCACTTGGCGAAACATTTTTTCCACATCTGCGGATAGAGCAACTTTAAGGCGAGGAAATCAGAAAATTGTATTTACCAGCAATTCTTGTAAAAGGGGCCAATCAATTGCGTTGAGGCATTGAATACCACACAGAACTTAGAAACCACGGCATGATGTGGGATATAATATGATTTCGATGGGTCGCCTGGTTAATCCAGAGTTTAGTGCTTACGGCAAAGTTTATGGTATTCCCTCATAAAAGCCACGTACTTTTCCCGAAGGTCATTATTACAAGCTGAAGAAACTGTCGTAATGCCAAATTGTGTGAATTTACCAAGCGGTGATGCGTCAGGTTTGAACGGAATCTGCACGATGTAGCGGCCATTTGGCTCTCAAGTATGAGTATCCAAGAATATTTTTTCACATAGATCAGCCTCCAACGTAGAAGTATATTTTTGTGCCATGTCTTTGGATTCAAATAGGGTGCGTAGTAAATCATCAAGTCGTTGATCCTCCATACTTGAGCAAACAGCCAATGATCTCACGGTTTGTGTAGTTTCAGAGTGAATTGTTGCAGGTACAAATACTATCCAGCCAAGTTTCGTCGATTGGGCAAATGGCTCTTCGTAGTTGCCAGTTGTACCGAATGTAGAGCCTGCCAATTGAAAATCATCAAAATCAAAATCAGCAATCATCCGCAATCTTAGCCACAGTGATTGTTTCGATGATATGCACGTCCATCTGAATGCCAAACTATGAATCAGAGTTCGAAGACAGCTTAACAACTGCTCGGCCTCGAGTGTATCTCAAAATAGAGCTCCCCACACCTTCTACTTGCAGTTCACATTTATCTCTGCGGAGAGACAAATTATTAAATAGGCGTAAAGTCATAAAACTGACCTGGGAGCCTGGGTCGCAAAGTAGTCGACACTGATGTAATTCGCAAAAGCCATTGGTTATCCGCCCATATACCGTTGCCAAAAGAATTAAGGAATTGCTGATAATTGTAAACGTCTTGGCCATCTAGTCAGCTTCGGTTTCGAGGAGCTTGACTAGTTGTGGTGGATTTCGTACTCAGAGTTGTTGATGTCGGAGTGGATGAGGAGCTAGCTTCGGCCTGTATACCGATATTGCGACAAAGTAAAGTCTGATGCCTTGAATTGCATTGACCACAATTTATGGATCCACAGGCTTTAGTTGCATGGTCTGGTCTTAGGCAATTAAAGCAAAGATTAGATCCCTTGAGCCTTCGAAAACGTTCAGCCACTGGTAGAGCCAATAATGAAGGACATCGACTTATGCGATGAGAGTTATAGTTGCAGAATTTGGAATTGCCAAGTGCAGCGGCAGCCAAATTTATTTTTACTAATCCAAGAGCGCGATTTGCAGTGGTTTTACCCTTCTTTAAGCCTTGCTGCTTAGGTATGTCGTTCGAGGTTTGGCTCATACCCCATACCTTGTGTCGCTGTTGGAGCTTGGATGTCACAATAGGAACGGGAAATGTATCCCATTTGTCAGCAGGTAATTTCATTACTGTCAGCGCACAAAATGACTCCCTTACCATATCAACAACGGAGGGCAATGTTTGTTGGTTGAGGCCAATAAACCGTGAAACATTAATATCTGCCAACTGTATTCATCCCGCCAACCAATGCCACTGCATCACCTTGAACGGCTTCGCGTACTTTGCCAAGCTTGTGCGCTTCAGAGAAGTCTTGCGAATGCACAAGCGTTTCGAATGCATCTTTAGTTTTTCAGTGTGGCATCAAATTTGGGAACTGACAGTGGATCTAACCTCAAATCCATCGTAGTTGAACGTACCGATCGTTGCGATGCTACCTCGTCGAGGTGTTCTACAATTCGCTTCGCTTATGCTGTAGAAAGCATGCGGTGTAGCTTAGCCATTCCGGTATTATAATGTGCTTCAACATCATCCCAAAGCGTTGAATTCGACTCGAGTTCGGCCGGATGGACTGCACCAATGAGTGCATCATGAGCAACTACAAAACAACCTCAACACATCCGCAATCACGACTACGCTGTCAACTCTGCAGGTAGACGACTCACTTGGGGAGTTGATCGGTCTAATGCTAAAAAGCAGGATAATCAACTCCAAACTGGGTGAGACTTCTGCTAAAAAATATGTCAGTAGAGGTACGCCGCAAGGCGGTGTCCTCTCTCCCCTTCTCTGGAACTTAGTAGTTAACGAACTACTGATATACCTGGAAGCGGGTGGTAGCAGAGTGATTGCCTATGCAGATGACGTTGTAATAGCCGTCTCAGGAAAACATCTCAATACCATTAAAGAACTCCTTCAAGTAAATCTCATTAGATTAACCCGCTGGGCAGATCGCTGTGGATTGGGAATAAACCCCCATAAAACTGATCTTGTCCTCTTTTCTAGGAAATATAAAATTCCAATCATAGACCCTCGTTCAATAAGAGGTACCAGTTTAGTTTTCTCCGATACAGCAAAATATCTGGGTCTCATTTTTGACAGGAAACTAAACTGGAAACCTAACATTCAAGAAAGAGCCAATAAAGCTACAATACCTTTATTCTCTTGCAAAAAAGCCTTTGGGAACAAATGGGACCTTCAACCTCGCATAACCCACTGGCTGTACATCTCGGTCATAAGACCGATACTTACTACCCCGTAAGTTGTCTGGTGGACGGCCTTGGAAAATGCAGTCAACCGCATTAAACTAAGCTGAGTCCAAAGAACAGCAAGTCTATGCACAAGCGGTCTACCTCCTCTGCGGCATTAGATATTCTGCTTCATTTGACACCCCTCGACATTTTTAGCAGGCAAGTAGCTGCAACTGCAGCTATTAGCCTTAAAGCGACTAAACAGTGGACAAATAATTCATTTGGCCACGCCAACATTCTTAATACATTAGAAATCCTCACAGAGAACATCGATTACACCATACCTGAACTTTGGTTTGACAAAAACTTCCATGTAAGCTTCCCCTGTAGATCATTCTGGGAGGAAGATGCTTTCATGGAGGACAACTCAATCCATCTCTACACAGATGGATCTAAAACCGATACACTCGGTCTCATTATATTCAAAAACCGCTTGAATGCCGATCATCTCTCATGGAGATGGCAGAGCAGTTCAACATTCACCTTTGTTGGGTGCCGGGCCATAGAGGCATTCCAATGAACTGCAAAGCCGATGAACTCGCCAAAATTGGAACCACTCTACCTATTCTACCGGATAAAGGTAGTACAGGTATACCAATCGGTACGTGCAAACTAACACTAAAGCTGGATGACAATAAAATAACAGACTTTAGGTGGACTGCTGGGTAAACATGTCTAGCGACCAAACAGATCTGGCCAAGGCTGGATCTGAGTTGCTCTAAGTGTCTGATCCTTTTAGATAGGAAACATCTCAGCGCCATAATAGGAGTCATTACTGGGCACTGCCTCATAGGCAAGCACGCAAGAAGGCTTGGCGCTTTTACTAATGATTTCTGTAGAAACTGCATGGACGAGGAAGAGGAGGAGACAATCCTGCACCTACTCTGCACAAGCCCAGCTCTCTCCCAGAGAAGAAAGCTTCATCTAGGAGCTTTCTTCTACAACGACCTAAACGATCTAGAAAACATAGACGTTAACAATCTCCTACGCTTTATTATAAGCTCCAACTGGTTCCAGTAGTAAGAGGATCATAGATCCACGTGACATCACAATGGGGCAATAGGTCTAAGTGGGTTGGTATTTCCAACAGCCACTCTTACCTAACCTAACTACAAAATGATCAAAATGCATTTGCAATGTGCCTACTTCTTGTTGAAGGCCAAATCATCTTTAGTAACTTTCGCAGCGATATGCTTGATTGCGGTAATTGTAGTCGTACGCTTATTAAGATCCGCTATCTTTATCGGAGGCTCATGTGTACCGGCTGCAAATAACCCGACTCCTCATCTGACATCCACTAGCAAATTACCAAAAAGGCAGTAAAACTCCGGATGACTACGACAATATTTCTTGAAATGTTCCAGAAAGTCGACAGATGTCGCCCAGAGCAAAACCCAGGCGGTCGAATATTCTCGATCACAATGCCAACTTTATTAAATGCCACACCACAATTATTGTCGTAAATTAACAATTCCTCACAGGATGCACCAAAAAATTTACAAAACCTGTGGTTCCAAATAAATGAAAATTCCGACGGAACTTTATAAAATAAGTTTAATTCACTGCCAAGTTGCAGCATATGTACATTCAGATTGTAGACTCTAAACCATTGTCATGTCAAAAGAAACTGTATCGAGAAGCAAATTATAGAGAGAAAAAAGACAACAATATTTCGGCTCACAAGTGTGAGCGAAACCGTGAAGCGGTTGAATCGAAGAGCGCAAAAAAATGATACGAACAGTGTTGAAGCTAGAATCACAAATAGATAGCATGGATTTATTTCATGCATTTCAGCTTGTAGGGTTTGGTATATGCAGGTGAGTTCGTAAATGGATTGGGCGGAATTGTATGAAATTGAAAAAGAAGAAGTGTTCCATTGTTGTTGTTGGTAAACTTCGAAAATGTTGTCAGATATATCAAGCAGATCTTCTACTTTTTTCATTGAGCTTGGCTTAATTGATACCTGAACAAGTATGGGGAGGCGGCGTTTCCAGAGTTCTAGAACCAAGCTTTCAGTGACAATCACTGACTGACTTTTACTCTCGCTCTATAAGTGCTCTATAAGGTTTGGACTCTTTGATGAGGATATCATATACACTTGCGGCCACGTCTTGTGGTAATGACTGAACAACGTGGTGGAATTTTGACCGTTCGACCGTTATGTTTCGAATAGTAAATTGGTATTCAATTTGGAGCAACCAATTTGCTGGTATTTTCGTCCGAATTCAGGTAGCTTAATCGCGACTGCTTCTACAACACCACTCGATTGCACAGCTGCGTTGTTCTGTGCAACCATAGCGTGAGGGAGCAGATAAGGAGGTTCGTCATCGACCATTTTTTCGACTGATTAAAAAAAATAATAATGCTTTCTGATTGTTTTGAATCCAAAGGTTGGTTTACGAATTTGGCGGAGTTTACGACGTGCACTTATGTACTTACTGCTTATTATTTAAAGGGGAACGATTTGCCACTATACATACAGAGGGTGTTCAAAATACTAGGAACACTGCATTTTTTGCACATATTTTTTGTTTATTGATGTGGATTTTGATTTTGGAGTATGAAATAAAAAATTCAACTTTATAGTTTTAAGATTTATCATATTTATTCATTATTTGTAGAGGAAATAATTCTTCTCTTTTAATATTTTGTCACGCCTCCCTTAACTTTTTTTAAGGTAAGATTTCGTTCTGGCATTGTTTTCATATTTTTAATGAAATTTTTGCAGTGTTCCTAATATTTTGAATACCGTCTGAATATATGTATATACGTAGTTGATTGTAATATATATTTAAATTATTTAAATTATGTAATTATGTATTTTTTTTTAATATGAATAATAACAATTTTGAAACTTATATATATGAATACGTTAATAATAAAAATTTGAATTCATGGAAGTTAATTGCAACGACTGTGGTATATTGGCGGTGGTGGGCCTAACGAAAACTTCGGCTATCTGCGTGGTATACTGTCAGTTCTGAAAATTACCACTCCAAATTTTGGATTTTGGATTTTGTATTTTGCAATCTAATTTTTATTTCAGTTTTAGAACAACTCGTGGAAAACTTGGGGACACCAGAAAACGGTCAGCTGAATATACGGCTCTGTCAAAAGAAGCGAAAAAAACGGTTCGTAAGATCAGTCCGAATTCATTTTGATAATGTTAGCACTATGAACTTAGTTAGAAATTCAGTATATCATGCTAGGAGCAAGCACATAGATATTCGGTTTCATTATGTACGCGAAACTTACAGTAAGATTTTAATTGAATTAAAATATTGTCCAACAAATGAATGGCTTGCAGATATTCTTATTAAAAATATATGTGAATTAAAACATAAAAATTGTTCTAAATTGCTTGAGTTAAAATCTTTGTAAGTTCAAAAGCTTTTTTTCAATTGTAGTTATTTGAAATTACATGAGTAAGCTATCTTCTGGCAACGCTACATAAAGCTTTTTATACATTCGTACATACCTATATGCACATAACTCCATACATAGGCATACGTACATATATTCTTAAAGCTATATAAACAGAACTTTACCATAATAATCTTTATTATAATAATCTTTATTATAATTAAGACTAACTGGATATCCAAAAAAAGTTGTACAAATAAACTTCAAAACTTCAAAAGTAGCTGAAATGAAATATTTCCAATTCAGGTTTCTTTCCTTATGTAGTGGTAGCATAGCATTTTACAGAAAATTTTGAAGTATAAATACGTTCAAAGCATCATTTATGAACATGTTTTTTGGCTAATTCAAGCGTGAGCTTTGCACAGAAAAAAATTCTACACATGTGCAGAACAATATTTCGGTTCACACGTATGAGCGAAACGGTGAAGCGGTTGAATCGAAGAGCGCAAAAAAATGATTCAAACAGTGTTGCTGCTAGAATCACAAACATCCTGCCCGGCTGGACGGGAACATTCAGGACTATCCAAAAGCCTGCATAGCTTTTGAATCGGTAGAGTGCATTCGTCTTGCGAATGTTTGATTGTGATTACTCTGATGAGGCCATCCTTGCCTGGATGAAGCTGCGTAACTCGACCGAGTCGCCATTGGGTCGCTGGTAGATTTTCATTTGTTGTCTGTAGACTCATGCCACTTAGAACGTCGTTGTAAGGTGGATAAGTATTCATCCTGCCATCGCCTCCAAAAATGCATCTGCCTTAGTTGTCGCCAATACCCAAGTCGTTGTGTGGGTACTTCCAATACTGGTTTGTCAGCATTAATAGATCGGCCTATAAGTAAGTCTGCTGGTATGAGAGCCATTCGATCAATATCATCATAAAAAGCCACCAACGAACGAGAGTTTAAGCGGGCTTAAACTCCACCCCCACCCCGATATTATAGAGCGGGGTAGAGATGCCATGAGCTGCTTAGCTATAGTATGTTGATGGCATCTGCAAATAATACACGAATAAATACATTACAATACGTCGAATCGTCTGTATCATCAGCTGTATCCCTCCATGAAGTGTGTCCCGATGAATCTTATCAACAATTAGCCTTGCCAATACACTTTCAGAAGCAACGTTCCAATATTAGCAAATCGCTGAAGCAAATTGATTGTGACCAGTTCTGTTCTACGCCTATATTATGTCACGATAAGAAGCCCTTCGGTAGTCTGTGCCACGTTGGCCATGACTGGTTTGAACTCTGTTTCCATCGCAGACATTACTCCTTCCGTCAGTGCAATGTCATCAGTAGAGAACAGTTCCTTGCTAAGCTCCGGGCCCTGCCACCAAAGCGGATGTGAGATAAGAGCATCAACGCTTATGCCTCTACTTGCGCAATCTGCTGGGTTGAATTGCGTGCGAATGTGATGCCAATTGGAAATATCGGAATAATGTTGAATATAGCTAACGCGATTTGCAACATATGATTTGAACTGGGGTTTTGATTTGCAAAGCCAACTGAGCACAATACTTGAATCACTCCACATAGTGTATGGGACATCGTTGAGCTCCAATGCCTGCCTAGTTGTTGTCATCGTAGAGGTGAGAAAACGTGCCGCGCACAACTCCAATCTCGGAATAGTGATAGCCTTTCTGCCTCTTGCAATCCAATCTCATCCGTAATCGGTGTTTTGGTGAGCTGGACCAAAGTCTCCTTTTCATTAGATCGCCATTTTCGTAGATAAAAGTGTCCATGCTTGAGTACAAAATCCATATCTTTGGCTAACTCAACCGCCTGTTGAGCTGATGGAGCGCTGCCGAGGAAATCGTCGACATAGAAATCCCGCAAAATACTTGTTCGAGCTTTGGCTGCCCGGCATTTACTTGGTAGGTTGATGCGATTATCCAGAGCACACTGTTGCATTGCGCGAATGGCCAAAAATAGTCCGCTTGCGGTGCTATAGGTGATGGTAGCCAGTTGATATGTGCGCAATGGTTCGGTAGGTGATTCTCGCCATAAAATCTGCTGCCATCGTCGGCGCCGTTTGTCGATAAGCACTTGGCGAAACATTTTTTCCACATCTGCGGATAGAGCAACTTTAAGGCGAGGAAATCAGAAAATTGTATTTACCAGCAATTCTTGTAAAAGGGGCCAATCAATTGCGTTGAGGCATTGAATACCACACAGAACTTAGAAACCACGGCATGATGTGGGATATAATATGATTTCGATGGGTCGCCTGGTTAATCCAGAGTTTAGTGCTTACGGCAAAGTTTATGGTATTCCCTCATAAAAGCCACGTACTTTTCCCGAAGGTCATTATTACAAGCTGAAGAAACTGTCGTAATGCCAAATTGTGTGAATTTACCAAGCGGTGATGCGTCAGGTTTGAACGGAATCTGCACGATGTAGCGGCCATTTGGCTCTCAAGTATGAGTATCCAAGAATATTTTTTCACATAGATCAGCCTCCAACGTAGAAGTATATTTTTGTGCCATGTCTTTGGATTCAAATAGGGTGCGTAGTAAATCATCAAGTCGTTGATCCTCCATACTTGAGCAAACAGCCAATGATCTCACGGTTTGTGTAGTTTCAGAGTGAATTGTTGCAGGTACAAATACTATCCAGCCAAGTTTCGTCGATTGGGCAAATGGCTCTTCGTAGTTGCCAGTTGTACCGAATGTAGAGCCTGCCAATTGAAAATCATCAAAATCAAAATCAGCAATCATCCGCAATCTTAGCCACAGTGATTGTTTCGATGATATGCACGTCCATCTGAATGCCAAACTATGAATCAGAGTTCGAAGACAGCTTAACAACTGCTCGGCCTCGAGTGTATCTCAAAATAGAGCTCCCCACACCTTCTACTTGCAGTTCACATTTATCTCTGCGGAGAGACAAATTATTAAATAGGCGTAAAGTCATAAAACTGACCTGGGAGCCTGGGTCGCAAAGTAGTCGACACTGATGTAATTCGCAAAAGCCATTGGTTATCCGCCCATATACCGTTGCCAAAAGAATTAAGGAATTGCTGATAATTGTAAACGTCTTGGCCATCTAGTCAGCTTCGGTTTCGAGGAGCTTGACTAGTTGTGGTGGATTTCGTACTCAGAGTTGTTGATGTCGGAGTGGATGAGGAGCTAGCTTCGGCCTGTATACCGATATTGCGACAAAGTAAAGTCTGATGCCTTGAATTGCATTGACCACAATTTATGGATCCACAGGCTTTAGTTGCATGGTCTGGTCTTAGGCAATTAAAGCAAAGATTAGATCCCTTGAGCCTTCGAAAACGTTCAGCCACTGGTAGAGCCAATAATGAAGGACATCGACTTATGCGATGAGAGTTATAGTTGCAGAATTTGGAATTGCCAAGTGCAGCGGCAGCCAAATTTATTTTTACTAATCCAAGAGCGCGATTTGCAGTGGTTTTACCCTTCTTTAAGCCTTGCTGCTTAGGTATGTCGTTCGAGGTTTGGCTCATACCCCATACCTTGTGTCGCTGTTGGAGCTTGGATGTCACAATAGGAACGGGAAATGTATCCCATTTGTCAGCAGGTAATTTCATTACTGTCAGCGCACAAAATGACTCCCTTACCATATCAACAACGGAGGGCAATGTTTGTTGGTTGAGGCCAATAAACCGTGAAACATTAATATCTGCCAACTGTATTCATCCCGCCAACCAATGCCACTGCATCACCTTGAACGGCTTCGCGTACTTTGCCAAGCTTGTGCGCTTCAGAGAAGTCTTGCGAATGCACAAGCGTTTCGAATGCATCTTTAGTTTTTCAGTGTGGCATCAAATTTGGGAACTGACAGTGGATCTAACCTCAAATCCATCGTAGTTGAACGTACCGATCGTTGCGATGCTACCTCGTCGAGGTGTTCTACAATTCGCTTCGCTTATGCTGTAGAAAGCATGCGGTGTAGCTTAGCCATTCCGGTATTATAATGTGCTTCAACATCATCCCAAAGCGTTGAATTCGACTCGAGTTCGGCCGGATGGACTGCACCAATGAGTGCATCATGAGCAACTACAAAACAACCTCAACACATCCGCAATCACGACTACGCTGTCAACTCTGCAGGTAGACGACTCACTTGGGGAGTTGATCGGTCTAATGCTAAAAAGCAGGATAATCAACTCCAAACTGGGTGAGACTTCTGCTAAAAAATATGTCAGTAGAGGTACGCCGCAAGGCGGTGTCCTCTCTCCCCTTCTCTGGAACTTAGTAGTTAACGAACTACTGATATACCTGGAAGCGGGTGGTAGCAGAGTGATTGCCTATGCAGATGACGTTGTAATAGCCGTCTCAGGAAAACATCTCAATACCATTAAAGAACTCCTTCAAGTAAATCTCATTAGATTAACCCGCTGGGCAGATCGCTGTGGATTGGGAATAAACCCCCATAAAACTGATCTTGTCCTCTTTTCTAGGAAATATAAAATTCCAATCATAGACCCTCGTTCAATAAGAGGTACCAGTTTAGTTTTCTCCGATACAGCAAAATATCTGGGTCTCATTTTTGACAGGAAACTAAACTGGAAACCTAACATTCAAGAAAGAGCCAATAAAGCTACAATACCTTTATTCTCTTGCAAAAAAGCCTTTGGGAACAAATGGGACCTTCAACCTCGCATAACCCACTGGCTGTACATCTCGGTCATAAGACCGATACTTACTACCCCGTAAGTTGTCTGGTGGACGGCCTTGGAAAATGCAGTCAACCGCATTAAACTAAGCTGAGTCCAAAGAACAGCAAGTCTATGCACAAGCGGTCTACCTCCTCTGCGGCATTAGATATTCTGCTTCATTTGACACCCCTCGACATTTTTAGCAGGCAAGTAGCTGCAACTGCAGCTATTAGCCTTAAAGCGACTAAACAGTGGACAAATAATTCATTTGGCCACGCCAACATTCTTAATACATTAGAAATCCTCACAGAGAACATCGATTACACCATACCTGAACTTTGGTTTGACAAAAACTTCCATGTAAGCTTCCCCTGTAGATCATTCTGGGAGGAAGATGCTTTCATGGAGGACAACTCAATCCATCTCTACACAGATGGATCTAAAACCGATACACTCGGTCTCATTATATTCAAAAACCGCTTGAATGCCGATCATCTCTCATGGAGATGGCAGAGCAGTTCAACATTCACCTTTGTTGGGTGCCGGGCCATAGAGGCATTCCAATGAACTGCAAAGCCGATGAACTCGCCAAAATTGGAACCACTCTACCTATTCTACCGGATAAAGGTAGTACAGGTATACCAATCGGTACGTGCAAACTAACACTAAAGCTGGATGACAATAAAATAACAGACTTTAGGTGGACTGCTGGGTAAACATGTCTAGCGACCAAACAGATCTGGCCAAGGCTGGATCTGAGTTGCTCTAAGTGTCTGATCCTTTTAGATAGGAAACATCTCAGCGCCATAATAGGAGTCATTACTGGGCACTGCCTCATAGGCAAGCACGCAAGAAGGCTTGGCGCTTTTACTAATGATTTCTGTAGAAACTGCATGGACGAGGAAGAGGAGGAGACAATCCTGCACCTACTCTGCACAAGCCCAGCTCTCTCCCAGAGAAGAAAGCTTCATCTAGGAGCTTTCTTCTACAACGACCTAAACGATCTAGAAAACATAGACGTTAACAATCTCCTACGCTTTATTATAAGCTCCAACTGGTTCCAGTAGTAAGAGGATCATAGATCCACGTGACATCACAATGGGGCAATAGGTCTAAGTGGGTTGGTATTTCCAACAGCCACTCTTACCTAACCTAACTACAAAATGATCAAAATGCATTTGCAATGTGCCTACTTCTTGTTGAAGGCCAAATCATCTTTAGTAACTTTCGCAGCGATATGCTTGATTGCGGTAATTGTAGTCGTACGCTTATTAAGATCCGCTATCTTTATCGGAGGCTCATGTGTACCGGCTGCAAATAACCCGACTCCTCATCTGACATCCACTAGCAAATTACCAAAAAGGCAGTAAAACTCCGGATGACTACGACAATATTTCTTGAAATGTTCCAGAAAGTCGACAGATGTCGCCCAGAGCAAAACCCAGGCGGTCGAATATTCTCGATCACAATGCCAACTTTATTAAATGCCACACCACAATTATTGTCGTAAATTAACAATTCCTCACAGGATGCACCAAAAAATTTACAAAACCTGTGGTTCCAAATAAATGAAAATTCCGACGGAACTTTATAAAATAAGTTTAATTCACTGCCAAGTTGCAGCATATGTACATTCAGATTGTAGACTCTAAACCATTGTCATGTCAAAAGAAACTGTATCGAGAAGCAAATTATAGAGAGAAAAAAGACAACAATATTTCGGCTCACAAGTGTGAGCGAAACCGTGAAGCGGTTGAATCGAAGAGCGCAAAAAAATGATACGAACAGTGTTGAAGCTAGAATCACAAATAGATAGCATGGATTTATTTCATGCATTTCAGCTTGTAGGGTTTGGTATATGCAGGTGAGTTCGTAAATGGATTGGGCGGAATTGTATGAAATTGAAAAAGAAGAAGTGTTCCATTGTTGTTGTTGGTAAACTTCGAAAATGTTGTCAGATATATCAAGCAGATCTTCTACTTTTTTCATTGAGCTTGGCTTAATTGATACCTGAACAAGTATGGGGAGGCGGCGTTTCCAGAGTTCTAGAACCAAGCTTTCAGTGACAATCACTGACTGACTTTTACTCTCGCTCTATAAGTGCTCTATAAGGTTTGGACTCTTTGATGAGGATATCATATACACTTGCGGCCACGTCTTGTGGTAATGACTGAACAACGTGGTGGAATTTTGACCGTTCGACCGTTATGTTTCGAATAGTAAATTGGTATTCAATTTGGAGCAACCAATTTGCTGGTATTTTCGTCCGAATTCAGGTAGCTTAATCGCGACTGCTTCTACAACACCACTCGATTGCACAGCTGCGTTGTTCTGTGCAACCATAGCGTGAGGGAGCAGATAAGGAGGTTCGTCATCGACCATTTTTTCGACTGATTAAAAAAAATAATAATGCTTTCTGATTGTTTTGAATCCAAAGGTTGGTTTACGAATTTGGCGGAGTTTACGACGTGCACTTATGTACTTACTGCTTATTATTTAAAGGGGAACGATTTGCCACTATACATACAGAGGGTGTTCAAAATACTAGGAACACTGCATTTTTTGCACATATTTTTTGTTTATTGATGTGGATTTTGATTTTGGAGTATGAAATAAAAAATTCAACTTTATAGTTTTAAGATTTATCATATTTATTCATTATTTGTAGAGGAAATAATTCTTCTCTTTTAATATTTTGTCACGCCTCCCTTAACTTTTTTTAAGGTAAGATTTCGTTCTGGCATTGTTTTCATATTTTTAATGAAATTTTTGCAGTGTTCCTAATATTTTGAATACCGTCTGAATATATGTATATACGTAGTTGATTGTAATATATATTTAAATTATTTAAATTATGTAATTATGTATTTTTTTTTAATATGAATAATAACAATTTTGAAACTTATATATATGAATACGTTAATAATAAAAATTTGAATTCATGGAAGTTAATTGCAACGACTGTGGTATATTGGCGGTGGTGGGCCTAACGAAAACTTCGGCTATCTGCGTGGTATACTGTCAGTTCTGAAAATTACCACTCCAAATTTTGGATTTTGGATTTTGTATTTTGCAATCTAATTTTTATTTCAGTTTTAGAACAACTCGTGGAAAACTTGGGGACACCAGAAAACGGTCAGCTGAATATACGGCTCTGTCAAAAGAAGCGAAAAAAACGGTTCGTAAGATCAGTCCGAATTCATTTTGATAATGTTAGCACTATGAACTTAGTTAGAAATTCAGTATATCATGCTAGGAGCAAGCACATAGATATTCGGTTTCATTATGTACGCGAAACTTACAGTAAGATTTTAATTGAATTAAAATATTGTCCAACAAATGAATGGCTTGCAGATATTCTTATTAAAAATATATGTGAATTAAAACATAAAAATTGTTCTAAATTGCTTGAGTTAAAATCTTTGTAAGTTCAAAAGCTTTTTTTCAATTGTAGTTATTTGAAATTACATGAGTAAGCTATCTTCTGGCAACGCTACATAAAGCTTTTTATACATTCGTACATACCTATATGCACATAACTCCATACATAGGCATACGTACATATATTCTTAAAGCTATATAAACAGAACTTTACCATAATAATCTTTATTATAATAATCTTTATTATAATTAAGACTAACTGGATATCCAAAAAAAGTTGTACAAATAAACTTCAAAACTTCAAAAGTAGCTGAAATGAAATATTTCCAATTCAGGTTTCTTTCCTTATGTAGTGGTAGCATAGCATTTTACAGAAAATTTTGAAGTATAAATACGTTCAAAGCATCATTTATGAACATGTTTTTTGGCTAATTCAAGCGTGAGCTTTGCACAGAAAAAAATTCTACACATGTGCAGAACAATATTTCGGTTCACACGTATGAGCGAAACGGTGAAGCGGTTGAATCGAAGAGCGCAAAAAAATGATTCAAACAGTGTTGCTGCTAGAATCACAAACATCCTGCCCGGCTGGACGGGAACATTCAGGACTATCCAAAAGCCTGCATAGCTTTTGAATCGGTAGAGTGCATTCGTCTTGCGAATGTTTGATTGTGATTACTCTGATGAGGCCATCCTTGCCTGGATGAAGCTGCGTAACTCGACCGAGTCGCCATTGGGTCGCTGGTAGATTTTCATTTGTTGTCTGTAGACTCATGCCACTTAGAACGTCGTTGTAAGGTGGATAAGTATTCATCCTGCCATCGCCTCCAAAAATGCATCTGCCTTAGTTGTCGCCAATACCCAAGTCGTTGTGTGGGTACTTCCAATACTGGTTTGTCAGCATTAATAGATCGGCCTATAAGTAAGTCTGCTGGTATGAGAGCCATTCGATCAATATCATCATAAAAAGCCACCAACGAACGAGAGTTTAAGCGGGCTTAAACTCCACCCCCACCCCGATATTATAGAGCGGGGTAGAGATGCCATGAGCTGCTTAGCTATAGTATGTTGATGGCATCTGCAAATAATACACGAATAAATACATTACAATACGTCGAATCGTCTGTATCATCAGCTGTATCCCTCCATGAAGTGTGTCCCGATGAATCTTATCAACAATTAGCCTTGCCAATACACTTTCAGAAGCAACGTTCCAATATTAGCAAATCGCTGAAGCAAATTGATTGTGACCAGTTCTGTTCTACGCCTATATTATGTCACGATAAGAAGCCCTTCGGTAGTCTGTGCCACGTTGGCCATGACTGGTTTGAACTCTGTTTCCATCGCAGACATTACTCCTTCCGTCAGTGCAATGTCATCAGTAGAGAACAGTTCCTTGCTAAGCTCCGGGCCCTGCCACCAAAGCGGATGTGAGATAAGAGCATCAACGCTTATGCCTCTACTTGCGCAATCTGCTGGGTTGAATTGCGTGCGAATGTGATGCCAATTGGAAATATCGGAATAATGTTGAATATAGCTAACGCGATTTGCAACATATGATTTGAACTGGGGTTTTGATTTGCAAAGCCAACTGAGCACAATACTTGAATCACTCCACATAGTGTATGGGACATCGTTGAGCTCCAATGCCTGCCTAGTTGTTGTCATCGTAGAGGTGAGAAAACGTGCCGCGCACAACTCCAATCTCGGAATAGTGATAGCCTTTCTGCCTCTTGCAATCCAATCTCATCCGTAATCGGTGTTTTGGTGAGCTGGACCAAAGTCTCCTTTTCATTAGATCGCCATTTTCGTAGATAAAAGTGTCCATGCTTGAGTACAAAATCCATATCTTTGGCTAACTCAACCGCCTGTTGAGCTGATGGAGCGCTGCCGAGGAAATCGTCGACATAGAAATCCCGCAAAATACTTGTTCGAGCTTTGGCTGCCCGGCATTTACTTGGTAGGTTGATGCGATTATCCAGAGCACACTGTTGCATTGCGCGAATGGCCAAAAATAGTCCGCTTGCGGTGCTATAGGTGATGGTAGCCAGTTGATATGTGCGCAATGGTTCGGTAGGTGATTCTCGCCATAAAATCTGCTGCCATCGTCGGCGCCGTTTGTCGATAAGCACTTGGCGAAACATTTTTTCCACATCTGCGGATAGAGCAACTTTAAGGCGAGAAAATCAGAAAATTGTATTTACCAGCAATTCTTGTAAAAGGGGCCAATCAATTGCGTTGAGGCATTGAATACCACACAGAACTTAGAAACCACGGCATGATGTGGGATATAATATGATTTCGATGGGTCGCCTGGTTAATCGTCGATTGGGCAAATGGCTCTTCGTAGTTGCCAGTTGTACCGAATGTAGAGCCTGCCAATTGAAAATCATCAAAATCAAAATCAGCAATCATCCGCAATCTTAGCCACAGTGATTGTTTCGATGATATGCACGTCCATCTGAATGCCAAACTATGAATCAGAGTTCGAAGACAGCTTAACAACTGCTCGGCCTCGAGTGTATCTCAAAATAGAGCTCCCCACACCTTCTACTTGCAGTTCACATTTATCTCTGCGGAGAGACAAATTATTAAATAGGCGTAAAGTCATAAAACTGACCTGGGAGCCTGGGTCGCAAAGTAGTCGACACTGATGTAATTCGCAAAAGCCATTGGTTATCCGCCCATATACCGTTGCCAAAAGAATTAAGGAATTGCTGATAATTGTAAACGTCTTGGCCATCTAGTCAGCTTCGGTTTCGAGGAGCTTGACTAGTTGTGGTGGATTTCGTACTCAGAGTTGTTGATGTCGGAGTGGATGAGGAGCTAGCTTCGGCCTGTATACCGATATTGCGACAAAGTAAAGTCTGATGCCTTGAATTGCATTGACCACAATTTATGGATCCACAGGCTTTAGTTGCATGGTCTGGTCTTAGGCAATTAAAGCAAAGATTAGATCCCTTGAGCCTTCGAAAACGTTCAGCCACTGGTAGAGCCAATAATGAAGGACATCGACTTATGCGATGAGAGTTATAGTTGCAGAATTTGGAATTGCCAAGTGCAGCGGCAGCCAAATTTATTTTTACTAATCCAAGAGCGCGATTTGCAGTGGTTTTACCCTTCTTTAAGCCTTGCTGCTTAGGTATGTCGTTCGAGGTTTGGCTCATACCCCATACCTTGTGTCGCTGTTGGAGCTTGGATGTCACAATAGGAACGGGAAATGTATCCCATTTGTCAGCAGGTAATTTCATTACTGTCAGCGCACAAAATGACTCCCTTACCATATCAACAACGGAGGGCAATGTTTGTTGGTTGAGGCCAATAAACCGTGAAACATTAATATCTGCCAACTGTATTCATCCCGCCAACCAATGCCACTGCATCACCTTGAACGGCTTCGCGTACTTTGCCAAGCTTGTGCGCTTCAGAGAAGTCTTGCGAATGCACAAGCGTTTCGAATGCATCTTTAGTTTTTCAGTGTGGCATCAAATTTGGGAACTGACAGTGGATCTAACCTCAAATCCATCGTAGTTGAACGTACCGATCGTTGCGATGCTACCTCGTCGAGGTGTTCTACAATTCGCTTCGCTTATGCTGTAGAAAGCATGCGGTGTAGCTTAGCCATTCCGGTATTATAATGTGCTTCAACATCATCCCAAAGCGTTGAATTCGACTCGAGTTCGGCCGGATGGACTGCACCAATGAGTGCATCATGAGCAACTACAAAACAACCTCAACACATCCGCAATCACGACTACGCTGTCAACTCTGCAGGTAGACGACTCACTTGGGGAGTTGATCGGTCTAATGCTAAAAAGCAGGATAATCAACTCCAAACTGGGTGAGACTTCTGCTAAAAAATATGTCAGTAGAGGTACGCCGCAAGGCGGTGTCCTCTCTCCCCTTCTCTGGAACTTAGTAGTTAACGAACTACTGATATACCTGGAAGCGGGTGGTAGCAGAGTGATTGCCTATGCAGATGACGTTGTAATAGCCGTCTCAGGAAAACATCTCAATACCATTAAAGAACTCCTTCAAGTAAATCTCATTAGATTAACCCGCTGGGCAGATCGCTGTGGATTGGGAATAAACCCCCATAAAACTGATCTTGTCCTCTTTTCTAGGAAATATAAAATTCCAATCATAGACCCTCGTTCAATAAGAGGTACCAGTTTAGTTTTCTCCGATACAGCAAAATATCTGGGTCTCATTTTTGACAGGAAACTAAACTGGAAACCTAACATTCAAGAAAGAGCCAATAAAGCTACAATACCTTTATTCTCTTGCAAAAAAGCCTTTGGGAACAAATGGGACCTTCAACCTCGCATAACCCACTGGCTGTACATCTCGGTCATAAGACCGATACTTACTACCCCGTAAGTTGTCTGGTGGACGGCCTTGGAAAATGCAGTCAACCGCATTAAACTAAGCTGAGTCCAAAGAACAGCAAGTCTATGCACAAGCGGTCTACCTCCTCTGCGGCATTAGATATTCTGCTTCATTTGACACCCCTCGACATTTTTAGCAGGCAAGTAGCTGCAACTGCAGCTATTAGCCTTAAAGCGACTAAACAGTGGACAAATAATTCATTTGGCCACGCCAACATTCTTAATACATTAGAAATCCTCACAGAGAACATCGATTACACCATACCTGAACTTTGGTTTGACAAAAACTTCCATGTAAGCTTCCCCTGTAGATCATTCTGGGAGGAAGATGCTTTCATGGAGGACAACTCAATCCATCTCTACACAGATGGATCTAAAACCGATACACTCGGTCTCATTATATTCAAAAACCGCTTGAATGCCGATCATCTCTCATGGAGATGGCAGAGCAGTTCAACATTCACCTTTGTTGGGTGCCGGGCCATAGAGGCATTCCAATGAACTGCAAAGCCGATGAACTCGCCAAAATTGGAACCACTCTACCTATTCTACCGGATAAAGGTAGTACAGGTATACCAATCGGTACGTGCAAACTAACACTAAAGCTGGATGACAATAAAATAACAGACTTTAGGTGGACTGCTGGGTAAACATGTCTAGCGACCAAACAGATCTGGCCAAGGCTGGATCTGAGTTGCTCTAAGTGTCTGATCCTTTTAGATAGGAAACATCTCAGCGCCATAATAGGAGTCATTACTGGGCACTGCCTCATAGGCAAGCACGCAAGAAGGCTTGGCGCTTTTACTAATGATTTCTGTAGAAACTGCATGGACGAGGAAGAGGAGGAGACAATCCTGCACCTACTCTGCACAAGCCCAGCTCTCTCCCAGAGAAGAAAGCTTCATCTAGGAGCTTTCTTCTACAACGACCTAAACGATCTAGAAAACATAGACGTTAACAATCTCCTACGCTTTATTATAAGCTCCAACTGGTTCCAGTAGTAAGAGGATCATAGATCCACGTGACATCACAATGGGGCAATAGGTCTAAGTGGGTTGGTATTTCCAACAGCCACTCTTACCTAACCTAACTACAAAATGATCAAAATGCATTTGCAATGTGCCTACTTCTTGTTGAAGGCCAAATCATCTTTAGTAACTTTCGCAGCGATATGCTTGATTGCGGTAATTGTAGTCGTACGCTTATTAAGATCCGCTATCTTTATCGGAGGCTCATGTGTACCGGCTGCAAATAACCCGACTCCTCATCTGACATCCACTAGCAAATTACCAAAAAGGCAGTAAAACTCCGGATGACTACGACAATATTTCTTGAAATGTTCCAGAAAGTCGACAGATGTCGCCCAGAGCAAAACCCAGGCGGTCGAATATTCTCGATCACAATGCCAACTTTATTAAATGCCACACCACAATTATTGTCGTAAATTAACAATTCCTCACAGGATGCACCAAAAAATTTACAAAACCTGTGGTTCCAAATAAATGAAAATTCCGACGGAACTTTATAAAATAAGTTTAATTCACTGCCAAGTTGCAGCATATGTACATTCAGATTGTAGACTCTAAACCATTGTCATGTCAAAAGAAACTGTATCGAGAAGCAAATTATAGAGAGAAAAAAGACAACAATATTTCGGCTCACAAGTGTGAGCGAAACCGTGAAGCGGTTGAATCGAAGAGCGCAAAAAAATGATACGAACAGTGTTGAAGCTAGAATCACAAATAGATAGCATGGATTTATTTCATGCATTTCAGCTTGTAGGGTTTGGTATATGCAGGTGAGTTCGTAAATGGATTGGGCGGAATTGTATGAAATTGAAAAAGAAGAAGTGTTCCATTGTTGTTGTTGGTAAACTTCGAAAATGTTGTCAGATATATCAAGCAGATCTTCTACTTTTTTCATTGAGCTTGGCTTAATTGATACCTGAACAAGTATGGGGAGGCGGCGTTTCCAGAGTTCTAGAACCAAGCTTTCAGTGACAATCACTGACTGACTTTTACTCTCGCTCTATAAGTGCTCTATAAGGTTTGGACTCTTTGATGAGGATATCATATACACTTGCGGCCACGTCTTGTGGTAATGACTGAACAACGTGGTGGAATTTTGACCGTTCGACCGTTATGTTTCGAATAGTAAATTGGTATTCAATTTGGAGCAACCAATTTGCTGGTATTTTCGTCCGAATTCAGGTAGCTTAATCGCGACTGCTTCTACAACACCACTCGATTGCACAGCTGCGTTGTTCTGTGCAACCATAGCGTGAGGGAGCAGATAAGGAGGTTCGTCATCGACCATTTTTTCGACTGATTAAAAAAAATAATAATGCTTTCTGATTGTTTTGAATCCAAAGGTTGGTTTACGAATTTGGCGGAGTTTACGACGTGCACTTATGTACTTACTGCTTATTATTTAAAGGGGAACGATTTGCCACTATACATACAGAGGGTGTTCAAAATACTAGGAACACTGCATTTTTTGCACATATTTTTTGTTTATTGATGTGGATTTTGATTTTGGAGTATGAAATAAAAAATTCAACTTTATAGTTTTAAGATTTATCATATTTATTCATTATTTGTAGAGGAAATAATTCTTCTCTTTTAATATTTTGTCACGCCTCCCTTAACTTTTTTTAAGGTAAGATTTCGTTCTGGCATTGTTTTCATATTTTTAATGAAATTTTTGCAGTGTTCCTAATATTTTGAATACCGTCTGAATATATGTATATACGTAGTTGATTGTAATATATATTTAAATTATTTAAATTATGTAATTATGTATTTTTTTTTAATATGAATAATAACAATTTTGAAACTTATATATATGAATACGTTAATAATAAAAATTTGAATTCATGGAAGTTAATTGCAACGACTGTGGTATATTGGCGGTGGTGGGCCTAACGAAAACTTCGGCTATCTGCGTGGTATACTGTCAGTTCTGAAAATTACCACTCCAAATTTTGGATTTTGGATTTTGTATTTTGCAATCTAATTTTTATTTCAGTTTTAGAACAACTCGTGGAAAACTTGGGGACACCAGAAAACGGTCAGCTGAATATACGGCTCTGTCAAAAGAAGCGAAAAAAACGGTTCGTAAGATCAGTCCGAATTCATTTTGATAATGTTAGCACTATGAACTTAGTTAGAAATTCAGTATATCATGCTAGGAGCAAGCACATAGATATTCGGTTTCATTATGTACGCGAAACTTACAGTAAGATTTTAATTGAATTAAAATATTGTCCAACAAATGAATGGCTTGCAGATATTCTTATTAAAAATATATGTGAATTAAAACATAAAAATTGTTCTAAATTGCTTGAGTTAAAATCTTTGTAAGTTCAAAAGCTTTTTTTCAATTGTAGTTATTTGAAATTACATGAGTAAGCTATCTTCTGGCAACGCTACATAAAGCTTTTTATACATTCGTACATACCTATATGCACATAACTCCATACATAGGCATACGTACATATATTCTTAAAGCTATATAAACAGAACTTTACCATAATAATCTTTATTATAATAATCTTTATTATAATTAAGACTAACTGGATATCCAAAAAAAGTTGTACAAATAAACTTCAAAACTTCAAAAGTAGCTGAAATGAAATATTTCCAATTCAGGTTTCTTTCCTTATGTAGTGGTAGCATAGCATTTTACAGAAAATTTTGAAGTATAAATACGTTCAAAGCATCATTTATGAACATGTTTTTTGGCTAATTCAAGCGTGAGCTTTGCACAGAAAAAAATTCTACACATGTGCAGAACAATATTTCGGTTCACACGTATGAGCGAAACGGTGAAGCGGTTGAATCGAAGAGCGCAAAAAAATGATTCAAACAGTGTTGCTGCTAGAATCACAAACATCCTGCCCGGCTGGACGGGAACATTCAGGACTATCCAAAAGCCTGCATAGCTTTTGAATCGGTAGAGTGCATTCGTCTTGCGAATGTTTGATTGTGATTACTCTGATGAGGCCATCCTTGCCTGGATGAAGCTGCGTAACTCGACCGAGTCGCCATTGGGTCGCTGGTAGATTTTCATTTGTTGTCTGTAGACTCATGCCACTTAGAACGTCGTTGTAAGGTGGATAAGTATTCATCCTGCCATCGCCTCCAAAAATGCATCTGCCTTAGTTGTCGCCAATACCCAAGTCGTTGTGTGGGTACTTCCAATACTGGTTTGTCAGCATTAATAGATCGGCCTATAAGTAAGTCTGCTGGTATGAGAGCCATTCGATCAATATCATCATAAAAAGCCACCAACGAACGAGAGTTTAAGCGGGCTTAAACTCCACCCCCACCCCGATATTATAGAGCGGGGTAGAGATGCCATGAGCTGCTTAGCTATAGTATGTTGATGGCATCTGCAAATAATACACGAATAAATACATTACAATACGTCGAATCGTCTGTATCATCAGCTGTATCCCTCCATGAAGTGTGTCCCGATGAATCTTATCAACAATTAGCCTTGCCAATACACTTTCAGAAGCAACGTTCCAATATTAGCAAATCGCTGAAGCAAATTGATTGTGACCAGTTCTGTTCTACGCCTATATTATGTCACGATAAGAAGCCCTTCGGTAGTCTGTGCCACGTTGGCCATGACTGGTTTGAACTCTGTTTCCATCGCAGACATTACTCCTTCCGTCAGTGCAATGTCATCAGTAGAGAACAGTTCCTTGCTAAGCTCCGGGCCCTGCCACCAAAGCGGATGTGAGATAAGAGCATCAACGCTTATGCCTCTACTTGCGCAATCTGCTGGGTTGAATTGCGTGCGAATGTGATGCCAATTGGAAATATCGGAATAATGTTGAATATAGCTAACGCGATTTGCAACATATGATTTGAACTGGGGTTTTGATTTGCAAAGCCAACTGAGCACAATACTTGAATCACTCCACATAGTGTATGGGACATCGTTGAGCTCCAATGCCTGCCTAGTTGTTGTCATCGTAGAGGTGAGAAAACGTGCCGCGCACAACTCCAATCTCGGAATAGTGATAGCCTTTCTGCCTCTTGCAATCCAATCTCATCCGTAATCGGTGTTTTGGTGAGCTGGACCAAAGTCTCCTTTTCATTAGATCGCCATTTTCGTAGATAAAAGTGTCCATGCTTGAGTACAAAATCCATATCTTTGGCTAACTCAACCGCCTGTTGAGCTGATGGAGCGCTGCCGAGGAAATCGTCGACATAGAAATCCCGCAAAATACTTGTTCGAGCTTTGGCTGCCCGGCATTTACTTGGTAGGTTGATGCGATTATCCAGAGCACACTGTTGCATTGCGCGAATGGCCAAAAATAGTCCGCTTGCGGTGCTATAGGTGATGGTAGCCAGTTGATATGTGCGCAATGGTTCGGTAGGTGATTCTCGCCATAAAATCTGCTGCCATCGTCGGCGCCGTTTGTCGATAAGCACTTGGCGAAACATTTTTTCCACATCTGCGGATAGAGCAACTTTAAGGCGAGAAAATCAGAAAATTGTATTTACCAGCAATTCTTGTAAAAGGGGCCAATCAATTGCGTTGAGGCATTGAATACCACACAGAACTTAGAAACCACGGCATGATGTGGGATATAATATGATTTCGATGGGTCGCCTGGTTAATCCAGAGTTTAGTGCTTACGGCAAAGTTTATGGTATTCCCTCATAAAAGCCACGTACTTTTCCCGAAGGTCATTATTACAAGCTGAAGAAACTGTCGTAATGCCAAATTGTGTGAATTTACCAAGCGGTGATGCGTCAGGTTTGAACGGAATCTGCACGATGTAGCGGCCATTTGGCTCTCAAGTATGAGTATCCAAGAATATTTTTTCACATAGATCAGCCTCCAACGTAGAAGTATATTTTTGTGCCATGTCTTTGGATTCAAATAGGGTGCGTAGTAAATCATCAAGTCGTTGATCCTCCATACTTGAGCAAACAGCCAATGATCTCACGGTTTGTGTAGTTTCAGAGTGAATTGTTGCAGGTACAAATACTATCCAGCCAAGTTTCGTCGATTGGGCAAATGGCTCTTCGTAGTTGCCAGTTGTACCGAATGTAGAGCCTGCCAATTGAAAATCATCAAAATCAAAATCAGCAATCATCCGCAATCTTAGCCACAGTGATTGTTTCGATGATATGCACGTCCATCTGAATGCCAAACTATGAATCAGAGTTCGAAGACAGCTTAACAACTGCTCGGCCTCGAGTGTATCTCAAAATAGAGCTCCCCACACCTTCTACTTGCAGTTCACATTTATCTCTGCGGAGAGACAAATTATTAAATAGGCGTAAAGTCATAAAACTGACCTGGGAGCCTGGGTCGCAAAGTAGTCGACACTGATGTAATTCGCAAAAGCCATTGGTTATCCGCCCATATACCGTTGCCAAAAGAATTAAGGAATTGCTGATAATTGTAAACGTCTTGGCCATCTAGTCAGCTTCGGTTTCGAGGAGCTTGACTAGTTGTGGTGGATTTCGTACTCAGAGTTGTTGATGTCGGAGTGGATGAGGAGCTAGCTTCGGCCTGTATACCGATATTGCGACAAAGTAAAGTCTGATGCCTTGAATTGCATTGACCACAATTTATGGATCCACAGGCTTTAGTTGCATGGTCTGGTCTTAGGCAATTAAAGCAAAGATTAGATCCCTTGAGCCTTCGAAAACGTTCAGCCACTGGTAGAGCCAATAATGAAGGACATCGACTTATGCGATGAGAGTTATAGTTGCAGAATTTGGAATTGCCAAGTGCAGCGGCAGCCAAATTTATTTTTACTAATCCAAGAGCGCGATTTGCAGTGGTTTTACCCTTCTTTAAGCCTTGCTGCTTAGGTATGTCGTTCGAGGTTTGGCTCATACCCCATACCTTGTGTCGCTGTTGGAGCTTGGATGTCACAATAGGAACGGGAAATGTATCCCATTTGTCAGCAGGTAATTTCATTACTGTCAGCGCACAAAATGACTCCCTTACCATATCAACAACGGAGGGCAATGTTTGTTGGTTGAGGCCAATAAACCGTGAAACATTAATATCTGCCAACTGTATTCATCCCGCCAACCAATGCCACTGCATCACCTTGAACGGCTTCGCGTACTTTGCCAAGCGTGTGCGCTTCAGAGAAGTCTTGGGAATGCACAAGCGTTTCGAATGCATCTTTAGTTTTTCAGTGTGGCATCAAATTTGGGAACTGACAGTGGATCAAACCTCAAATCCATCGTAGTTGAACGTACCGATCGTTGCGATGCTACCTCGTCGAGGTGTTCTACAATTCGCTTCGCTTATGCTGTAGAAAGCATGCGGTGTAGCTTAGCCATTCCGGTATTATAATGTGCTTCAACATCATCCCAAAGCGTTGAATTCGACTCGAGTTCGGCCGGATGGACTGCACCAATGAGTGCATCATGAGCAACTACAAAACAACCTCAACACATCCGCAATCACGACTACGCTGTCAACTCTGCAGGTAGACGACTCACTTGGGGAGTTGATCGGTCTAATGCTAAAAAGCAGGATAATCAACTCCAAACTGGGTGAGACTTCTGCTAAAAAATATGTCAGTAGAGGTACGCCGCAAGGCGGTGTCCTCTCTCCCCTTCTCTGGAACTTAGTAGTTAACGAACTACTGATATACCTGGAAGCGGGTGGTAGCAGAGTGATTGCCTATGCAGATGACGTTGTAATAGCCGTCTCAGGAAAACATCTCAATACCATTAAAGAACTCCTTCAAGTAAATCTCATTAGATTAACCCGCTGGGCAGATCGCTGTGGATTGGGAATAAACCCCCATAAAACTGATCTTGTCCTCTTTTCTAGGAAATATAAAATTCCAATCATAGACCCTCGTTCAATAAGAGGTACCAGTTTAGTTTTCTCCGATACAGCAAAATATCTGGGTCTCATTTTTGACAGGAAACTAAACTGGAAACCTAACATTCAAGAAAGAGCCAATAAAGCTACAATACCTTTATTCTCTTGCAAAAAAGCCTTTGGGAACAAATGGGACCTTCAACCTCGCATAACCCACTGGCTGTACATCTCGGTCATAAGACCGATACTTACTACCCCGTAAGTTGTCTGGTGGACGGCCTTGGAAAATGCAGTCAACCGCATTAAACTAAGCTGAGTCCAAAGAACAGCAAGTCTATGCACAAGCGGTCTACCTCCTCTGCGGCATTAGATATTCTGCTTCATTTGACACCCCTCGACATTTTTAGCAGGCAAGTAGCTGCAACTGCAGCTATTAGCCTTAAAGCGACTAAACAGTGGACAAATAATTCATTTGGCCACGCCAACATTCTTAATACATTAGAAATCCTCACAGAGAACATCGATTACACCATACCTGAACTTTGGTTTGACAAAAACTTCCATGTAACCTTCCCCTGTAGATCATTCTGGGAGGAAGATGCTTTCATGGAGGACAACTCAATCCATCTCTACACAGATGGATCTAAAACCGATACACTCGGTCTCATTATATTCAAAAACCGCTTGAATGCCGATCATCTCTCATGGAGATGGCAGAGCAGTTCAACATTCACCTTTGTTGGGTGCCGGGCCATAGAGGCATTCCAATGAACTGCAAAGCCGATGAACTCGCCAAAATTGGAACCACTCTACCTATTCTACCGGATAAAGGTAGTACAGGTATACCAATCGGTACGTGCAAACTAACACTAAAGCTGGATGACAATAAAATAACAGACTTTAGGTGGACTGCTGGGTAAACATGTCTAGCGACCAAACAGATCTGGCCAAGGCTGGATCTGAGTTGCTCTAAGTGTCTGATCCTTTTAGATAGGAAACATCTCAGCGCCATAATAGGAGTCATTACTGGGCACTGCCTCATAGGCAAGCACGCAAGAAGGCTTGGCGCTTTTACTAATGATTTCTGTAGAAACTGCATGGAGGAGGAAGAGGAGGAGACAATCCTGCACCTACTCTGCACAAGCCCAGCTCTCTCCCAGAGAAGAAAGCTTCATCTAGGAGCTTTCTTCTACAACGACCTAAACGATCTAGAAAACATAGACGTTAACAATCTCCTACGCTTTATTATAAGCTCCAACTGGTTCCAGTAGTAAGAGGATCATAGTTCCACGTGACATCACAATGGGGCAATAGGTCTAAGTGGGTTGGTATTTCCAACAGCCACTCTTACCTAACCTAACTACAAAATGATCAAAATGCATTTGCAATGTGCCTACTTCTTGTTGAAGGCCAAATCATCTTTAGTAACTTTCGCAGCGATATGCTTGATTGCGGTAATTGTAGTCGTACGCTTATTAAGATCCGCTATCTTTATCGGAGGCTCATGTGTACCGGCTGCAAATAACCCGACTCCTCATCTGACATCCACTAGCAAATTACCAAAAAGGCAGTAAAACTCCGGATGACTACGACAATATTTCTTGAAATGTTCCAGAAAGTCGACAGATGTCGCCCAGAGCAAAACCCAGGCGGTCGAATATTCTCGATCACAATGCCAACTTTATTAAATGCCACACCACAATTATTGTCGTAAATTAACAATTCCTCACAGGATGCACCAAAAAATTTACAAAACCTGTGGTTCCAAATAAATGAAAATTCCGACGGAACTTTATAAAATAAGTTTAATTCACTGCCAAGTTGCAGCATATGTACATTCAGATTGTAGACTCTAAACCATTGTCATGTCAAAAGAAACTGTATCGAGAAGCAAATTATAGAGAGAAAAAAGACAACAATATTTCGGCTCACAAGTGTGAGCGAAACCGTGAAGCGGTTGAATCGAAGAGCGCAAAAAAATGATACGAACAGTGTTGAAGCTAGAATCACAAATAGATAGCATGGATTTATTTCATGCATTTCAGCTTGTAGGGTTTGGTATATGCAGGTGAGTTCGTAAATGGATTGGGCGGAATTGTATGAAATTGAAAAAGAAGAAGTGTTCCATTGTTGTTGTTGGTAAACTTCGAAAATGTTGTCAGATATATCAAGCAGATCTTCTACTTTTTTCATTGAGCTTGGCTTAATTGATACCTGAACAAGTATGGGGAGGCGGCGTTTCCAGAGTTCTAGAACCAAGCTTTCAGTGACAATCACTGACTGACTTTTACTCTCGCTCTATAAGTGCTCTATAAGGTTTGGACTCTTTGATGAGGATATCATATACACTTGCGGCCACGTCTTGTGGTAATGACTGAACAACGTGGTGGAATTTTGACCGTTCGACCGTTATGTTTCGAATAGTAAATTGGTATTCAATTTGGAGCAACCAATTTGCTGGTATTTTCGTCCGAATTCAGGTAGCTTAATCGCGACTGCTTCTACAACACCACTCGATTGCACAGCTGCGTTGTTCTGTGCAACCATAGCGTGAGGGAGCAGATAAGGAGGTTCGTCATCGACCATTTTGTCGACTGATTAAAAAAAATAATAATGCTTTCTGATTGTTTTTGAATCCAAAGGTTGGTTTACGAATTTGGCGGAGTTTACGACGTGCACTTATGTACTTACTGCTTATTATTTAAAGGGGAACGATTTGCCACTATACATACAGAGGGTGTTCAAAATACTAGGAACACTGCATTTTTTGCACATATTTTTTGTTTATTGATGTGGATTTTGATTTTGGAGTATGAAATAAAAAATTCAACTTTATAGTTTTAAGATTTATCATATTTATTCATTATTTGTAGAGGAAATAATTCTTCTCTTTTAATATTTTGTCACGCCTCCCTTAACTTTTTTTAAGGTAAGATTTCGTTCTGGCATTGTTTTCATATTTTTAATGAAATTTTTGCAGTGTTCCTAATATTTTGAATACCGTCTGAATATATGTATATACGTAGTTGATTGTAATATATATTTAAATTATTTAAATTATGTAATTATGTATTTTTTTTTAATATGAATAATAACAATTTTGAAACTTATATATATGAATACGTTAATAATAAAAATTTGAATTCATGGAAGTTAATTGCAACGACTGTGGTATATTGGCGGTGGTGGGCCTAACGAAAACTTCGGCTATCTGCGTGGTATACTGTCAGTTCTGAAAATTACCACTCCAAATTTTGGATTTTGGATTTTGTATTTTGCAATCTAATTTTTATTTCAGTTTTAGAACAACTCGTGGAAAACTTGGGGACACCAGAAAACGGTCAGCTGAATATACGGCTCTGTCAAAAGAAGCGAAAAAAACGGTTCGTAAGATCAGTCCGAATTCATTTTGATAATGTTAGCACTATGAACTTAGTTAGAAATTCAGTATATCATGCTAGGAGCAAGCACATAGATATTCGGTTTCATTATGTACGCGAAACTTACAGTAAGATTTTAATTGAATTAAAATATTGTCCAACAAATGAATGGCTTGCAGATATTCTTATTAAAAATATATGTGAATTAAAACATAAAAATTGTTCTAAATTGCTTGAGTTAAAATCTTTGTAAGTTCAAAAGCTTTTTTTCAATTGTAGTTATTTGAAATTACATGAGTAAGCTATCTTCTGGCAACGCTACATAAAGCTTTTTATACATTCGTACATACCTATATGCACATAACTCCATACATAGGCATACGTACATATATTCTTAAAGCTATATAAACAGAACTTTACCATAATAATCTTTATTATAATAATCTTTATTATAATTAAGACTAACTGGATATCCAAAAAAAGTTGTACAAATAAACTTCAAAACTTCAAAAGTAGCTGAAATGAAATATTTCCAATTCAGGTTTCTTTCCTTATGTAGTGGTAGCATAGCATTTTACAGAAAATTTTGAAGTATAAATACGTTCAAAGCATCATTTATGAACATGTTTTTTGGCTAATTCAAGCGTGAGCTTTGCACAGAAAAAAATTCTACACATGTGCAGATCCACTTTTATTTTTGCAATATTTTTCAAATCCATTCATTTGTCACCAATGGGTTTGTAAAATATATAAATATAAACGACTGTGCATTTTGAGTGTCGGGATAAGGCAATTCCGGCGTATATGTACATATACGCCAAATCTGACATCAGCATCGTAAAGTTTGACGTTTTTAATGATACCCGTGCTCAGAACGTTTTGTCATACGAGTGATATTTGCGTTTGTTACACAGACTTGAAAAATTCATCTTAGCCGAAATATGGAATTAAATAGTGAACATTTGCGTGCTATAATTTTTTACGATTTTCGACGTGGATAACCTCAACAACAGAAGGCTAGTCAACTCGCCTAGACTTTTGGTGAAGAATCACCATTACGGGACACGGTGTTCTGCTGCTTTTTTTTTTTAATTCAATCATGGTTGTCGTTTGTTCCAGAACTAAATTTGTGAAAGTCGTTAAAAATCGGCTGTTGTGCCAGAACATCAAATCCCAGTTACTGTTCGGGAACTGATATTGCAGGATCGTCGTTTGTCTTTCCGTGAAACAGAGGCATGATTGCGCATTATATGGTACCTACATTTATTCAAGATCAAATGTGAATTAATACTTTTGAAAAGCTCAAAATATTGACTTCGCTACTATTTTTTTCGGGAAAATACATAATAGACCTAATCCTTTGTAACCAAAGCAATATGAACCGGAACTGGACCCTTTAAGTGGAGTCAAACTTCAAATAACTCAACCCATTTAAAAATTACTCTCAATGAATCATATGTCTCATTATATGAGACAGAATGAATCGTGTGATTTGAAATGATTCAGTCTCATTCAGATTCATTTTTATGTCTTTCATACCTCACAGTTTGTGATTCGAACAGTAACTGCAGTAAGGAGTTATTTTTCGTGTGTTGTGAGTGGTGTGATTCATTGTGATTCACTGTGATTGCATTTAATTCGTTGTTTTGAAAGACGGTCGGAGAAAACAATAAGTGGGAATGGAAAATATGCAGCACGTAATGAATATATGTACATATTCTTAAGAAATATGTTTACTCAAAAAAAATAATATTAGAAAAGTGACATTTAATGAGATGTTTAATACGAATACAGAAAACAATTTTAAGAGTTTAATAAAGAAAAAACACATAATAAAAAACTTACGCTTTGGTTTTTAGAGCGTGATTTCATGAATGAACAATAATTTGTAGTTGTTGTTTTTTTTTTTTTGTGGGGTTTTATTTAGTGCTTGTGCTCTGAAACTTTTTTTATCGTAAAAGTTTTGTGTGTATGTATAATACAATAAAAAGGATTTTCTGCGTGTATTCAGTTAACATTTTCATAACAAGTTATTTTCTTTTATATGAAAAGAAAATACACTAATTAAGAATTGCAACAAAAAATAACAATACAGAATTTCAGGGTTAATTTTTGCATGACCCTTTTTTTCTACTTCCTTCTTCATTTATAAAAAATGGAAGTTTACTAGAATTCCTGAATGAAGTTTTTTTGAATTTTACGACCTAATTGCCAAATCCTCATTCGTTCCTTCATATTTTTATGAGTGGAAGAAAATATAATTAACTCGCCTAATCATTATCCTTTAATTATAATGTAATAAAACACATAATATTAAATTCAATATATCCTAGCTTCCAAAATCTTAAACTAAAAAATCATTTTTCGCTTCCGGAAGTAATAAACAATAAAAAAAAAAACTGTTGTAATAAAGCGCAACAATTAAGAAAAAGGAAATTCCAAAAATATCAGCGGTTTCCTTCTATATATACATAGTAAGTACTCACAATTACTCCGTTCTCGTTTCTAGTGAAATATGGCAAAAAAATACATTTTCGTTAAGTTCCTGCATTCTTATTAAATTAATATGTATACATACATACATATGTACATATGTTGCTTTTAAATAAAATGCTGCAACACATAGAGAACAATCAAAATAAAAAAAAATACAAAAAACCCATTTCAATAGGAGTACATGATTTATTGTGATTTACTGTGAGTGAATTGGTACCGCACATTCTAAATCATGAAACATGATCCACACGAGTCATAGGAAACTAATGATTCAATCGGATTCATTCATAAGCAATGAGTGATTTGTGTTCATAGCACACTATATGATTCATTAACTCAAAAATTCATATTTTACTGTGGTAGGATTCATGAATCTGAATCAGTATGAATGAGTTGACTATTGTGCACAGTACTTTGTCTCCACTCATGCAGGGCTCTTTTTCGCACAGACACATTGTAAGTGAATTTCAACACTTTTACATCTCCATAACTTTGTCAAAATTTGCTAGAATGAGAGCAATTTACAAGTAAAATTGCTAGAATGAGAGCGATTTACAAGTTAAATTGCTAGAATGAGAGCGACTTGCACGAGTGTGTGTAATATGGATGACGTTTTTCTTGCGTAAAATGAACGGGTTTTGTGTAAAATGGGAGGGAAATTGCTCTTGATGACAGTTACACGTATTCACAGACAGAGGCGATCAGTAGAAATTTTTGATTTTCCAATATCTGGAAAGTTTGACATCTAGGTTATTTTATCTATGGTAACTCCGTACCTACTGAATATTCATTTTCGTATTTCTTGTGGACTGATGGAAAATTCTTTTCAACAGTGGATCTTATCTGTAGCGCCACGTTTGAGCTGCAAATAATACATACACACTTTTCTCTGGATGACAAAAAAAAATCTTGCTCCATTCATCGTTGTAATAATATTGAAAAAATGTTATTCTTGTTTGACATACATACGTACATATGTATGTATCTACTCCTACACATTTGTTGGACGCACATTACAATTTTGTTTGCTTGTACATTTGCGCGTTGATTTCAATTTTGTTTATGAAGGGTATTCATGTAGGGTTTCACCTTTGCGCAGTTTTCATATAAAGGGTCTTTTTGTTCAGAGGTATAAAAATTCAATATGAAATAAAACACTTGAACCTAATGTTAATGTCTATGATATTAGCTGTATTTAATAGATAATTTTATGCCATTAGTGTTTAAATATGATATCGGGCATATGCGCGCACGGCGAGCTCGAATGAAGCGCAATCGTGAAGTCCAATTTTCGACAACTGTATCGAGCAACTGGGGCCGTATATCAGCAATAACACGGCGAATGTTGACTTCCAAATCGTCCAACGTCTCTGGTTTATCGGTATAGACTAGTGACTTCACATACCCCCAAAGACGGTAATCTAAAGGTGTGAGATCATAGTATCGTGGAGGTCAGATGTCTCTTGTGTTTAACGTAGGTACCTACCGTGAGGGCTTAAGCCTACGGTGCGTCTTCGCACAAGATATCAAAACAATGCGTTGATAAGCATCTCCTTACTCTTCATATGAAGAGTCCTCAAAGCGCTCCTCTCTCGGGAAGAATTGACCAAGCAATGCAGTAAGGCAGTCTTTCCATGTGGATAAAACCGTATTATCCACACGTATGCCTTCAATGTCAGCAGTCTTTTTAGTTCTACGGCAAATCTTGTATAGTTTGCCCCAGGGATCATCTCTATTATTAGAGGTAAAGTTTCTCCAGTGAGACTCCTTTGTGCTGACAATGAGACGCTTACACTCAGCGAGCCCTTGCCGAAAGGAAATGCCCAGCTGAGCCAAGTTCTCAGCGTTAGCCACCCTAGCCCTTTGGAATCGCTTCCTTAGGCTTCTGACAGGCCTTCGCTTTTCTGTCAGACAGCGGTTCCACCAACTTACCCTTTTTTGATTCGCCCTACGGCTCCTGTCAAAGAGTTCGTCATTAACCCACCATACGCACTCATTAATGTGTGCGATTTGCTGGTCTATGCTTAAGCTGCCGTACACTTGCGGTGTCAGGGAGGAAACCTCCGCAAGTATACGCGCACCATAAACACTCCAATCAGTGCCTCGCACACACCATCTCCTGTCTGAAACTGTATTGTTTAAGTCAATTTCGTGAGCGATCTCAAACTGAATCCACTTGTGATCACTCACCCCTACACTAACACGCCACCTAAAGCTAAACGCCCTAAAAGCTGCCTCATTGGCAAGAGTAACATCAATGTCACTCTTGCCACCGTTGACCGCATCAAAGGTATACACCTCACTCGGCTCGTTGATAACATGGGCATTGCGGGCAACGACCCATTCACCAAGAACATTCCCTCGATTCTGGCTCCGGTTACCCGTTAAGGGTAACCTTAACTGAACCAGAGAGGTGAGGTTGCGTTGGCGTCAACACCGATAATGAGGGGTTCACTGCCGGCAAGGGAAAACAAGCCATCCATATACTCAATATATGGGTCAATTGCCTCACTGTATTTGCAATAGACGCTGGCAAGAAAAATCCTGCCAAAAGCGCCTTCCACGCTTACGCAAACACCTCGTTCGAAGGAGGAAACAGGCACACAAACTAGATTTACTTCCCTTATAATAATCGCAGCATTTCTTCTGGTATCAAGAAAGACCCGCATTTCTGCAGGCAAACCACTAACACATCCATCAGATGTGTAGGGCTCCTGAACCAGGGCAATGCTGCAGCCCTGCCTAACCATCTGAGCTCCTAAGTCAACCCCTACCGAAAAAGCGCCCTGACAATTTTGTTGGACTATCTTCAACCGGCTGCCAACCTTGCCAACTCTGCTACTTGCATGGGGCAATCATGGTTGACCCCATAAGGTGGTCAGCCGGCCGTCTTCTTGCAGCACAGTTTCTGCACTGCATCGCTGCCTTGCAGCTTACTGCCTTATGGCCTTCAAGGCCGCAACGACGACAAATGTCCTCCTTATGAGGACAGTCGGTAACTCCATGACCCGGAGCAAAGCACCGGAAACATCCCACTCTTATTTTGTATTCCCTTACAGGGAACGAGAACCACTTAATGTAGCATCTGCCCATGCTACGCAAGGCTTCTATGGCTGCAGCTGGGCCTTCTAGCACAACATTTGTTGTAGCCCCTTCAGCCACCTTCCATGGTTTTGAAACCACTTTCAGCCTACTTTGTTCGGCCGTCTCTGGGAAGTTCAGGCGGTGTAGCTCCGCCATAAATTCTTCCAGCGAAATGCTGGTGTGCACGCCATGTACCACGACCCTATTGCCCGGTTTCTCGGGCACTGCCACGTCAAGGTCCATATCCTTGAACTTCTTGCTGCTAAAAATCTGCTCTCTTTCAGCAGCCGAGGGAGTGCGTATTACTACGCCCCCATTTTTGAGCGGTCTAACCGCATTCACCCTGACTCCCAAGGTGGGGGCGATCATATCCATTATTTTGGACACAACTTCCGTGGAGGAAACAGCCGACTTTTTACTCCGCACTACCACTGACCAAGTGGGCAACGGTGCCTTCACTGGCTTGGGCAATTCCGCAACTTTTGTGGCCTCTTTCCTTGCCGCACTAGTTACAACTTGCGCAAAGCTAGCAACTTTGACGGCACTGCTGGTAGTCGCTGCCTCAGTCCGTTTAGGACAACTTGCTACCAATGGTACAGCTACTCCGGGTAGTCCCCTGTAGACTTTCGTCAGGGCATCGTTTGCTCTGTTTTCGGCCATAAGCTGCCAAACCACCTGGTCGTAGCCCATGACCGCACACCTGATATTTTTGGCTAAGACAGGGTCTACCACCTTTTCAAATACCACATCGACCACCTTTGCTGCCAAGTCGGCTAACACCCTGGTCAACTTCGTTACGTCGTTGAAATCTTCTATTTTTACATCTCTTACCTGTTCCTTCTTTTTCGTAACGATTTCCGTGTCCGTCTTTACAGCGACGTCACTGTCCTCCACTTTTCTCGCCTTCTTCTTTTTCTTCATTTTTGGAGGCGCCACCTCGCATTCCGTCGGGCTTTGGTCGCAGGTCTTTTTAAGCCTTTTTCTTGGCGCAACTTCAATATCGGTGTCAACATCCGCGTCCATTTTCACTTCACTTTTGTTTGTATTTTATCAATTAGTAACTTGTTTAGTAATTCAAGTAATTTAAATTATTTAAACAATTTACACAATTTCACAAACACACACTTTGGGAATTCCTCCTCTTCTTTTTTTTTAAGATTGGTAAATCCGATCACCACACTTAGCACTCGCACTAATTGCTTTATTAACAAATTTACACGGAACCGCAATAAACCGACCGACCGAGCGACCGTAATTAACGTATTTCCCGCAATAAATTTCCGATTGTTTTGGGAATTAATCCTCTTTTTAAAATTGGTAAATCCACTCACCTCACTAAATTTTAAGTTCGTCCGCACTGAAAAGTGCAGCCGTTAAACACTAATTGATAGTTAACTAACTAGTCACACACCAATATCCGGAAACCGCAATAAAACCGCAGTAAAATCGACCGCCGAGCAACCGTAATTACCGTATATCCCTTAAAGGTAATTAGTGACTAGGAAAAAACAAATTAGCGCCCGAAATGAAAAACCCCGAATATGTTCTCAAATGTTAAAAACACACGAAATCCGAAAACACGTCCGCACACTTTCGTTGTTGAAATTCAACTGAGTATCGTGGAGGTCAGATGTCTCATGTTTTTTAACGTAAGTACCTGCCGTGTGGGCTTAAACTTACGGGATGCCCATACGTCCATGGGAGCAAGGATACGCCTTGCCATCGCTCTCCAATAACTTTCACTATTTTTAATACCAAAATGGAACTGTGTTGCCGGCACAAGTTCCACCCTTGGTATGAGTCGAGGCCGACCTAAAACCTCTTACTGTTCTTAGGGTCACAGCACCCAGCACTTATTGCAACTCCACATTGAGTCAACCAAAGGAAAACCAAGGAAAACCAAAAGGAAAACCAAGGAAAACCATAGGAAGACTCTTTCCCGCGATTTTGGGTTTAAACCACAGCCACCATGACGCTCCCACAAGGGGGCCTACCTCTAACAAGTCAGGCCCGGACCGAGATCCGGGGGGCTCCTGACTCCCATGGTACCGTGATTTAAGTCCTGGTAGGGACTACCGGTGGTCCAGCCGCCAACAAGACCTATGACCGGCAGCTTGTGACTGATCAAATCGTAGCAACCTTCGGTAGCGTCATCTGAAGATGTTTACGATAAGACCAGTACTTTGCTCTGCCCCCGTTCATTATTAGACAACGTCATTAAAGGGCGAAGCCTTGATAATTGGGCGGGGGCCCATCGTGGAGGTCAGCTCACAGGTCTATTACGCGAAATCACACGCTCAGCAAATGTTTCCCGCAATAGATTGATAGTGTCGCGCCGTGTGGCATGTTGCGCCGTCCTATTGAAACCAAACCTCTGTCACTTCAACGCCATTCAACTGAGGAACGAAGAAGTCAGAAATCATGTTTCTATAGCGCTCTCCATTGACGGTAATATTCTGGCCGGCATCGTACTTAAAGCAATATGGGCCGATGATTCCACCAGCCCATAAAGCACACCAAACAGTGAGTTTTAATGGTTGTAAGGGCGTCTCGACAAAGGCTCCTAGGTTGAGGATTAAGCTGAATCATATTTTCGCCCCATTCACCGAACCTATGTCGCGTATAATGGTCACGTGGTTTCAACTCTTGCACAAGCTGGATCTTATAAGCTTTTAAGTGAAGATCTTTTCGTAAAATCTTCCACAAAGTGGATGGGCATAGCTCCAATTGCTATGCACGATGGCGAATCGACTCATTCTGCGCACCCAACGGCAATAACTTCTTCTGTTTGCACTGTTTGTCCTCCTTGGGATGCGTATTATCCGCTAGAATTTACATGGTGCGAAAACGATTCGTTTTCCGAATAACTTGCTCAAATGGACTATTATGTCTACCGTAAAATGGACGTAGCGCACCAAACCGAAATACAGTTTTCAAAATAAGTTTGCACAATTCGCATGCGTTGTTCTGGAGTTAATCTATACATCGTAAAATGGCAAAACGTACTAACCACAAATCAACTTTCAACTGTCAAATTGACAATCTGTAGAAACAGTATTGTCAGTTTAAAAACCAAACTTCTTAAAAAAAAAACAGTTTACCTACCCAGATTCGATTTGCGCGTCTTCGCTTTGCATGAAATATCGTTTATTCTTCAAAGAATCATAGCGCGCCATACGTTAACAAATATATTCGACTTCGCGCGTATTGTTTTTGTGCGGTTTCGCTTTAAGCGAACCTAACCCCCGCGCAAAACGAGCTAATTGTATATTGCGTATTTGTTGCTATGTGTTAATTTGTGGCACATGGAGCGACTGTAAATGCCTTTTACGGTTTGGTTGTAGATGCTATGCGTCTTATTTTGATTAAAACCTCTATTTGTTTGCTTCCGGCTAGTATTTGTATGATTTCCATAATGATTTAATTTGACCTAATTTAAAACATGGTCATACTCATAGATTTAAAATTCATTCCGCCCTAACAGGATGTGAAGCCCCCGCCGTGTAGCACATTAATTATGTCTTTATCAATCATGAAAACGTCCAAATAATGTTCTAAAATCGGTCGAGTATCTTCTATTTAATTTTGGCGTTTACCTCTTTTGATAAGTTGGGTCGTATCTTGAAAATTATAGGCTTTAGAAGAATGGCCAGAGTTTACTTTGTTAACAAATATCAGCTTCACGTATTTGGGTTACACAAAAAAAAAACAACATTTAATTTGCTGCGGTTGAGTATCATTAAATTCTATCCTTCTGTTAGATCTGTCAAAGTCGTTGTGTTTAACCTTTTTGTGGGTATATCCATATTAACCCATACAATCGTAGGCCTTCCAAAAATCGATGTTTATTATTATGTCTGTTTTCACTTGTTTCTTAGTTAATGGAAGTAACATTTCGGCACTTCCTTAAGTTGCCTAGCCACACTTCCAGCGAAAGATCATCGGAGGCATCCTCAATCCACTATATGTATTTACATACGAATATGTACATGTAGGATGTGGCCTAACCAATGATATACATAATCGTATTGCGATAACGAACGAACGTATACGAAGAGAGAGACAAGATGAACGGGAGCTAGCAACCGCAGTTTCAGTTGAAGTCATAGACTAACTATACCTAGGTATTAAACTTTCCAGATATTGGAAAATCAAAACCGGTTTTCTACTGATCGTCACTATCCGTGAGACTCTGTCCGTGAATACGTGTGAATTGTGATCAATGGCAATTTATCTCCTTTTTTATACAAACCACTCCCATTTGAACCAAAAAATGTCATCCACATTACACACACTCGTGCAAATCGCTCTCATTCTAGCAATTTTACTTGTAAATTGCTCTCATTCTAGCAAATTTTGACAAAGTTATAGAGATGCAAAAGTGTTGGAATTCACTTACAGTGTGGCTGTGCGAAAGTTAAGGGTTTGCAAAAGTATTAGTAGAGTTTGATATCTAGTTTAGTTTATCTATGGTTGAAGTGCAGATTTGGAGGAAGTATGTAAGTCGATCGGCCGTTAAGCCAACTTAACATTAAATGTAAACCTTGCAGTTAAACCAAATAAATTTAATTTGTAAAATTAAAAATCCACTTACGAGTATCTTCTATGTTGTATTTCATCCCTCCGACTTCATTTTCGTCTGTCTGAATGACATTTACCATAGCCTGTAATACAATTTCATAAATACAAAAATTTAAAAACAAAAAAAAGGAAAACTACGTTTTCGACGTATTAAGGGAACAATTGTGCACTGGTTTCTTACCTTCGTCTAGAGTCTACTCGCTGTTTCGAACCCAATGACTCCAACGCGAGTTTCGTTCATAATCGCTCAAAACTACACCTTGATAAAGTCTGTTTCACTTCTTCCCATAATTTATGATACTCTGTTCCAGAGTGCTCCCGATTGTAAATAAAAGGTCTTGCAAGAATATGAAATGTATTATAACATTGGCGCGAAGAAACGGTCAAAAATATGCTTTAAATTTTTTTCACAAAGTGAGTTGATGTTGATGTTTTGGAAAAAATTAAATTTTCTGTAAATAAAAGGAAATCAATCATTCGAAACAAAAAAGTTTTAAACCAAGCTATAGTAATGGAAGAGCATGCAATTTATGTCAACCCCATTCTAATTTTCCGTCTCAGTGTCGCCAAAATTGCTTAATATGTAGTACTTTGAACTTTTTTCTCCCCTGATCAGCGAAGTCGACAAAAAACTGGGTTTTTATATAGGTTACGTATTATTAACCATATACTACAATATTTATCCACAAGTTTGCATTTAATCAACACCAATTCCTATGCCTGCAGTTGAAATTTCCTCATTTAGGAATTAAAACATTTATATGGTATTTCGATTTCATTTTCAATGCAATGAGTTGTAATAATCACAGGTACAAGCGAATGTTAAGTTGATCTTTGTAATGGAATGACACAGCGATTGCATTGCATGCGATAACACTTAAAGTCTAGTGTGGATGAATTTTTCAGTCATTCATGGACTTTTAAGTATTGATATATTTCAGTTTTTCTCCAGTAATATTATAATGTTGTAATAAATGTTTAGTTCGATTTTGGATTTGTTCCTTATAAGTCCTAGTTGGCCGAAGAGGTACCAGTATTCTGACTCGAATCCAAATGTAAAGGATTTTATTCCCAAACGATGAAAATGAATATTTTTTAATTTTTATATTTAAGAATATATAAATAACACACTCGTTAGAGTGCGCAGAACCAGTTAATTGAAGATGGCAAGTGGTCAGCTCTCGCGATAGATGTATCAACGGATAGAATGAATAAGTCAATCCCCAACAATTTTAAGCCAAACAAATGCCAAGAAAAGGAAAAAGGTGAGGCCATCTTCCAAAATTGTTAAGCGCTTCTCCCTATCAGCTTCATCTTCTGCGGTGGGGAAGGTCAAGATTTATGGACAAATAACAGATTCGCCTCTCTAATGGCATTTAATCTGAGGAAGAAGATGAAGAAATCAAAACTCTCAATAGCAGCATTATACAACTGCAACAAAAGGTGCTGGCCATCAAAGCCAAACAAATGGCAAGAAGGCAGAAAGAACAGCAAAAACCACAGAGCTCCCAGCAGCGAAAACAACAACAATAACAGCAACAGCGGAAGCCTACGAAACAAAGGGTTCCGCACATCAATTCATATATGATGCAACTGAAAAATACCATCAAACTACATACAATTATTATGCAAGTCGGCCATAGGCAGACATTTTTTTATAATGCGTTTACATATACATATGTATATAGACATGAGGTCCATTGCAATACAACGACGTAGTTCTTTTTCTACACCCTGAAGAGGAAAAGCTGCAAACAATGCTCCTGAGGGGCATATAACCGTCTTCCGGTTCGGAGGAACTCCTTGCACTGCGATCAAGAGGGCGATGAGCTCACATTCATACGGGTTAGGCCATTCATTACAGCACGAGACAAAAGTAAGAACGGAAATTACAGGTTTCTCCTAGTTTAGGTTAGTCCCAACAGCATACTGGATGGTCTAAAAAGTATTAACGTCCTACACTCCCAGATTGTGTCATGGGAAAAAGTGAAAAATGAGTGACAACATTTTGCAATGTGTTTCCTGCCAAAGGTGCGAGCACGCGGTGCGAAGTGTGAAATGCCGCCTCGATGCGTGAAAAGCAGAAACCACAAGTCCGAGTAGCGTCATCCAGTTCTTTTACGCCTTGTGTAAGAACGTGGGATACACCGCAAATTATCGGGGTTGTCCTAAGTTTCTCGGCAGCAAATGGCGGAGGCTAAACGAACACCAGCGCTCAGTCAAACACCAGCCGTAACTCTCCAAATTACTACCCCCAAATGGCGATATATAATATAATGGAAGCATGATACAGAAATGGAAATTCACTGATATGGATCGAACGAAGAGCCATACTTTTCGTAAGAAGAAACCGACACAACTCCGTACAAGGAGGTAGTGTTGCGATCTTCTTTACGGTTCAACAATAATCTGTCAAATGGAGAGACTGACGGGTACCTCAAACAAATGGACGAGACCATAAAACGAACGATGGACAGTACAACACCACAGTGTCAGCACACTAACAATGAGTGACACATTCCGCAAAATATCTATTGACGCACTGCTGCAGTGTGAGATTAAAAACCTTGTACAGGTAGTTTACTTACAGAAATAACACGGAGCTAATGACACTGAAATCGTTGATCAAAAACCTCTAAATATTAGCAAAGGAAAATTACAGATCATCTCTAAGTTTGTCTTGGATCAATAATATTGGGGCTGCGAACGCCAGCAATATGAACATTTTAACGCAAATCAATAAAATATTTTGGAGGTAAGACCAAAATAATCTAAACACGAGCCGAATGACGCACCGAATAATTACTGATAGCAGCAGATATACGAGTAGATCCAGATATCGATGATGACATCTTCTATGTGTTCGATGATTCACAAGAGAGAAGGCCATATGAGCGATTTTCCAGGACGTATAAAGGCAAATTATGTCATTGGCCCGAATCGCGACACAGATTTTAAGATCCTTTTGGGCAATTCCTACCTTTGAAATAAAATGTAGAACTGGCGGTTCAAGAACTCAGAGTTCACTGATTGCCAACGAGAGGGGCTACCCTCGAAAGAAGAGCCCCAAACGATCTTATGGAAGTTAATTGGTGTTTGTGTAATGGATGTTTTGTACAATAATATGTGTAAAAAGATATAAGTTGTAGTTGTTAAAAATGCCGGTCCACCATTGCTAGGTAGAAATTTCTTGAATGAATGTGGCATTAAATTTTCAAAACTTAATTACCAGTACTCGTATATTGGAAAAAATATTTTACCAGAAGTGCATGATATTACGGAAAAATTTGGTGAACTATTTGACGGCAAATTAGGTAAATTTAATAAAAGCACTGTATCACTGCATGTTAAAAGTGACTGTAGCCCCAGATTTGTCAAGCCACGTGCAATTCCTTTAGCATTGAAAGGAAAGGTTAAGTGTGAGATTAACAAGCAAGTTGGGTTGGGGGTAATAGAACCAGTGAATTTTAGTGAATGGGGAACTCCGATCGTTCCTATCCTAACAAAATCCGGCGAAGTACGGATTTATGGAGACTTTAAAATCAGCGTCAACCTCCAATTACTATTTGATAAATATCCTCTTCTACGAATTCGCACAACTGCATGGTGGCGAGGAATTCACAAAATTAGACTTGTCAATGGCGTCAGTTGGTTCTGGACAATGAGTCCCGAAAACGATTTCCACAACGAAAGGACTTTTTCGCTACACGGGTTTAGTGTATGGTTTAGCATCTGCACCAGCTGTTTTTCAAAAAATTATGGACGGTTTGGTGATGGACATAAAGGGGGTTGTGGTGTTCTTGGATGACGTATTAATTACAGCTCCAAATAGGAAGGTCCATGTCGAAAGGGTTAAGTGTGTTCTTAAAATGTTACAGGCGGCAGGAATTCAATTAAATAAGGATAAATGTATGTTGCTATCGAAATCAATTGATTATTTGGGCCATGTGATTAACAAATCTGGGTTAAGAACTTGCCCAAGGAAGATTAAAATTATTTAAGAAATGCAGACCCAACTTGTTTAAAAGAACTTCAATCGTTTTTGAGAGTAATTAATTTTTATAGGAAGTTTTTCCGAAATGTAACAACACTCTATGCACCTTTACATCACTTTTAAAAAAGTCCTCGAGATTCCATTGGACGAAGGTGCATTCCGAAGCAATTAACCGAATCAAAAAGGAGCATATGTCCAAAAGAGCTTTGGCGGATTTTGATCCAATGCTGATGGTTAAGCTTACGGTAGATGCCAGTCCAATGGGTCTAGGCACAGTGCTGTCACAAGTATATGAAGATGGTATGGAAAGGCCAATAGAGTTTGCGTTTCGAAAGTTGTCTGCAGAACAAAAATATTCTCAGCTCGATAGGGATGCTTTAGCGATTTTTTTTGGAGTAAAACGTTTTCATCACTACTTGTATGGTAGAGAATTCACCTTTGTGACTGATAAAAAATCCAAAAGGGAATACCACAGATGGCAGGAAATCGTCTGCAAAGAATTGCGCTAGTGTTAGCAGGTTATACATTTAACATTTAATGTATTCGGTCAGAGGCAAATATAGCCGATTATTTTTCTCGGTTACCAACATCAGAAATTGATTCTGCAAGGCAGCAAGCAGGTGCTTCGTGTCTTTATAATAATTATTTCAAGGAATACAGGAATTTGCCAATCACAATAGATATTGTAGAAAAAGTATCGCAAGGCGATTGCACTCTAGCAAAAATTCATTCAACCTGGGAGGGAAAAAGACAGGTAAATATTGAACTCAGACCTTTTTTCCTGAGACGAAATGAATTAAGCGTTGAGTCTGGTTGTCTGTTTTGGGGATATCGCTTAATAATTCCCGTGGCGCTGTAGGCATCGGTCTTGACAGAATTACACAAAACCCATATGGGTATAGGAAGGATGAAAGCGATGGCAAGAAATTATTGCTGGTGTGTGAACAATCAGAACTGATCTTCGGAAAGGAAAACTTATTGTTTATTAATGGCCTGAAGAACCGTTGGATCGAGTTCACATCGATATTTTGGGGCCAATATTTAAGAGATGGTTTTTAGTGACAGCTATAGAAAGTGGCCAGAATGTTTGGATATTTTTTTTTAAAGAACTTAACACTCAAGTGGGTATTATTACACTTAAAATGCCTGAGCACGTGTTGAGTTTGTTAAAAAAATGGAACAGAGAGAGAAAGAACGATTTTTGGGCTCAGTGGTTATCTCGCTCCATGGGTGGCATCCATCATTTAACGGGGAGACTAAATTATTAGTGTTGTTTGGCTATGGGTACTATCACAATGAGTAGAACCACTATAAATAAACTTAGGCCAATATCTTCGCCTTTGGGCGTACCGAGAACATTAGTTTCTGATAATGGTACCGCATTTGTTTCGAACAAATTCGAACAATTATTCAGAATCAATGGTAAAAAACATCGAACAACACCAGTATGTAACCCGGAATGGGCAAGCCGAAAATGTTGTTAAAACCACTAAAAATGCATTAAAACGAGCATTAAGAACGGATGAAGAAATTGAAATTCAAACCGCGTTGAATTCATTTCTATTTTAGAAATACTATCCATTCAATCACAGGTGCATCTCCAGCTGAATTAATGTTAGGTAGAAAGTTGAGAACTAGGTTAGACTTACTTAATCCTAAGAGAAACATGCAAATTGATTTAAGTAAAATTCAAACAACAATTAAAAAACAGCAAGAAATCCAAAAAGAAAATTATATATCTAAAGATAGACATCGTTATAAAGTAAACAAAATTTTAATGGTAAGAAATTACTGCAAATCAAATAAAATAATTTGGACTGAAGCTAAAATTGTAAAACGATTATTGAAAATATGGCCCACGTTTGCAATATATCCCTCCACAATATCCCGTAACAGAAAAAGCATACATTATGCAATGTGGGTGGTCGCGGCACAAGTTGTAGTGTATCGGCTTCCCAATCCGACGGTTCGGGGTTCAATGCCAGCAGTGGCCGAAAGACTTTTTTTTAGGCAACTAAAATCTCGTGAGGTGAATGGTTGCCCAAAATACAAAACCAAGCCAATTTACACAAATAATTTAGTCTCCCCATTAAATGTTGGATGCCACCCATGGAGCGAAATAACCACTGAACCCAAACATCTTTCTCTCTCTCTCTCTCTGTCCAATTTTCCTAAAAACTTAACCACCGCAAAATCGAAAATATTTAATTATGTATTTATACATTTCTTCATCACCCAAGCAGGTAGAATAGTCCTATTCCTCTGTACATTTAAATACAAATTAAAGAAGTTCAGATAAGGTTTACTTGTTAACCATTTCATGCATTAAAAATAAGCAAAAAAATCAGCAACGAAAAAAATTTTTAGGAACTAATAAATATAAATTAAATAAATTCGCTCACTCAACTATTGAATAAATAATAAACCATACACACATATTATTGGACTTGCGTGTTTTTTTGGTAAAAAGTTATTGCACAGTAAAAGAAAACAGATGAAAAGGTTTAAAGCTAAAATTAAATTACGTGCATTTTACAAGAATAAGGTTTCTTTAAAGAAGTCACAAAAAAATATAAACTAAAGAACTAAAGTTATTTATTACCACAGGCAAGAAAGTTTAAAACTAAAACGAGTGTTACCTTATGGTGCCTTGAAAATGATCTTACGGGCCTTTATTTCGGCAAAACCTTCCACTAGAAAATTACTAAAGGATTTTCCAATAGGGACTTGACAACTTTGAATTTAATTTGTGAACGCACTCTTTCACTAATCATCAAACTGTCACTGTCAGTTTATTCAGTAAACTCAACATTTTCATCATGGTAAAGTAAACGAACGAGCAACGTTTGCAAATTATAAAAATTTTCTACCGAAATTCGGAGTCGATAACTGCAACTTTAAAAGCGTTAACTCCAATTTTCGGTCGTAATTCTCGCCAAGTTTAGTGCAATAACTATTTGACTATGCACTTCTTTAAGCAATAACAAGTTTAGTGCATAAGTTTGAGTCTACATTTTCGTTGTGTGATGTTGCTGTATCAGTGAGACAACGGGTTAGTCGAAGTGTCGAAAATATCGCTGCCGTTCAGGCGTCCGTAGCAAACAATCCAATTCAGTCAATTCAACGGCGTTCTCAAGAATTGGACATCGCTCAGACCACATTATGGCGTATTTTGCCTAAGGATCTTGGTTTACACCCATACAAGATCAAGCTGACTCAAGAATAGAAGCCGATAGACCATTTGAAGCGACGTACGTTCTCCGATTGAGTTCTGGAGAAGATGCGCCAAGATGATGAATTTCATCGCAAAATCATCTTCAGTGACGAACCTCATTTTCGGCTCAATGGGTTCGTCAATAAGCAAAAAATGCGTTATTGGTCGGGTGAAAATCCACATGTGCTTCATGAATCACCACTTCATCCACAAAAAATAACTGTTTGGTGCGGTTTGCATGCCGGCGGCGTAATTGGGCCATATTTTTTCGTTGACGATAACGATTGTCACGTTACTGTGAATGGTCAGCGTTATCGCGCCATGATCACCGATTATTTTTGGTCCGAATTGGAAGATATGGACTTGGACGACATGTGATTTCAACAGGATGATGCCACAATCCACGCAGCACACGCTACAATCGATTTATTAAAGAGTAAGTATGGTGAGCGTGTTATCTCAAGAAATGGGTCAGGCGATTGGCCGCCTCGTTCGTGCGATTTAACGCCGCTTGACTATTTTCTGTGGGGCTACGTTAAGTCATTGGTTTATGCCGACATGCCGACTACGTTGGATGAGCTCTGAGCCAACATTGTACGCAAAATAGCGGCCGAAATGTATGGCCGAGTCGTTGAAAATTGTGTCCAACGAATCGACCACTGCAAACGTGCCCTTTCATAAATGTTTTGATTGTACTTCAAGCAAAGTTTTTGAAATATCTCAAATGGTTTGCATTTTATTTAAAAAAAATTGTCAAGTCCTTATTGAAAAACCAATAAGCTCCGACATAATTTCTTTTTCAATTGATCTGGATACCAATCGACATTGCAGAACGTAAGAAATTTTTTATAATCTTAAGTTTCAAAAATGAACGTTCTACTAATGTTACAATAACTGGTAAAGTTAAAACTATTCTTAGAGCTAAAAAAGTATCTGGAAATAGAGTCTTCATATTTCTGTTTTGAATAAAATTAAAAATGTCTATCGCTGAATCATCACATGATGATTTCTCGATAAAGCTACCTAAATCGGAACTGCCATTATAAGTTAAAATTTTTTCTACTTTAGAACAATTTTCAGCTGAAAGTAAACTTGGATTTGATTTGGGCTTTCCAATATTATATACACATTGATATAATTCATTGTGCTCTTTTATCTGCTCAAACCTGTCAGAAATTGATGAAATGGCTTGACTTAAAACTTTAAAATAAAATTCTACCTTAAATCTTTCTTGCGGTTCTATAATGGGCTCATCTCTTGCTTCATAGGAAAAGTACAGGGAACATCTAGGTCAACATCTATGATCCTAACTTCCTCTAAAAAGAAGGCGAATTTTTCATCATATCTCAATTCTGTGAGAAATTCTTTTGTTGAACACAAAATCTCAACTGCCAGCTTCAGGCACATATTCCGTTATTGAAGGAACTTGCTACCAATATTAATCCTATCTAAAATTATGTGCCAAATTACAATACAGCAAATAAATATAAAATCAGTCACCTTGCTGACGACCCTAAATCTAAAAATTTATGATAGTTCAATAAGGGCTTCATAAACTTTTCCTAAGTATGGGTATAATGGTTTGATCGCATCTATTCTGCTCTCCCATCTGGTAGTGCATAGGGGTTTTAGTGTCAAACTTGTTGCGGTAAACTTTCCCGCAACAAGTTTGGCTCTCGTTTTCCCTTGCAAGTCCCTTCGGTCCCTCTTTTCTTTGAGTGGGAACACCGAGCTCTGGCGGTGGTGGAGGGCAGCCATGGTCCCATCAGCCAGTGGCCCACCAGTCCCAGACCTCGGAAAACAACCCACATAGGTTCACAGGAAGAACCCCAGGGTGCGACAGGAGGTCCACCAGGAACACCGTTGTCGGAGCCCATAGATAGACGGGAGACTCGCAACGGGCAGCATCAGACAGGACGTCTGAAAGTCGCCGACGGGTGGGGACGGACGGTCCTTTCAAGCCAGACACCCCAACACGATGATGACGGGTGGGGGAGGACGATCCCTGGAACAAACACCCCAACGAAAGCCAACAACAGGAGGCTTAAGGAACACCCCATATTGCTACCGATGTGGGTGCGGATACAGGCATCACATCACACAACCGATGTGGATGCAGCTAGCTGGAGCTAGCACCAACCCAAGTGAACGATGGGTGAAGAGACGACGATCTCTTTTATAGCAACACCCCAACGAGGGAGCAACAAAGGAGCAACAGTGGTGTGCAGGCGGACGGCCAGTATAATCGGGCACACCCCAACGACGTACCAGCTTTAAAAGTTAGGTTCGATGGGTGAAGGGATGACGACCCCTTTTTAAGCCAGCACCCCACCGATGGAGCACCGAAGGAGCAGCAGAGGCGTGTAGGCGGACGGCCAAGTAATAAGACCGCCTCCACCGAGGGACCAGGAAAACATAAACAAAGAACACCAACCAACAACAAATAACGACTAAGAATGGCAAAAGGAAACAAAAAAGTACAAACTGGCAGAGTGGCCAGAGGGCAGAAGGGCCCAATGACAAAAAAATAAATAAATAATTGTAAGGAGTGACACGCTTTTTGTCAGTCCCCACCCCCCAAATCTGAACGCCGATCCACCGGAGTAGTTAGGGATCCGCGGTTAAAAATATGAAAAGTATTTTCACATGCACTATACTTTTCTTTTGAGAGGGGCGGCGATCCAACGGATGGTTGGATCGAGATACAATCCCTTCTGGATTGTATCTACACTTTTTCCTTTCGTTCCGACACTTCAGCTGCCGTTCCATAGCATTTCCTTTCTCCCCCGCGGGCGTTTTAATTTTTGCAAGAGTAATCCGATGGGGGAAAATTACCCGGCGATCAGAAAGGAAAGAGACTCTGCTTTCCGCATTTTAATTGTATGTAATTGCTTGTAGAACCTAAGAGTAGGCAATAGCTAGGATCCACAGCTTCCACAAACTCGCTCAGTGGAGTTCCCAGTCATTACTGGAAGTGGGAGCGAACTCCGAGACTGAGGAGTTTAGTATGAATGTTGAAAATTGTATGTGTGAGAGGCCTAGTCGGACACGGGGGCACACACTAGCAGAGGTTGCTAGTGTGGTTGCTAGAAATCCCGTCGTTGGGTCCACTACGGCTGAATGGATGTGAGAGAGAATGGGCGTGTGAATGTGTGTGTGTGTGTCTGGCGGGAGCTGTGGATCGTAGAAGATCTGGCAGACACTTTGGTGACACTTTTTGTCTTTTGCGAGTTTTGCGCAAAACAGATTTTTTTCTTTTTTAAAGTTTGAGAATTGCGGAAGGCAATTCAGTAGAGTAGATTTTGAGATTTTGTTTTATCGTAGAGTAGAAGCGCGAGTTCTAAGGAAAATATAAAAAAAAAAAAAAAAAAAAAACGGAGAAAGGATACGGACAAGGAGAAAGGACAGGATCTTAGTAGCGGGAGTAGCGGGACAAAGGGATTAAGGACCGGTGCCAGTAAAGGGGCACAATCCGCTAGGACACAACAAAGAGAAGTATAGTGTAGTGAAGTGTAGTGCAGAAAAAAAAAATTTGAAAAAAAAAAAATAATAATAATAAATTCGTTTTTTTTTTATTTTGCAAGTTGAGACTCCGGTGGGCCGCGCGTGCGAAAATTCCCGAGAAAAGACGGGACACGCGACCCGTTAGAATACGTTTTTGTTGTTTCGGGACTTAAGGAATAGCGGGTCACTCCACCGACGAGTGTACCGCTAAGCCAATTAAAAATAAATCGTCGAGCTCCAACGGAGCCGTTATAACGTGGTAAAATTGTTGGTTTTATTTTCTTTTTTTTTTTCTGTCCGTTTTTTTTGTCGGGGAAGTTTTTCTTCTTTTCTTTTTCTAAGGTTTCGTGATTCCGAAAAAAAAATCACGTGGCGCCCATTTTTATTTTTTTCTTCATTTCGCCCAGGTTTAGCTGCCGTTAACGCGCTACCTGGTAGAACCCACAGCTGGGATAGCGGGATCCCAGAGAGAATAAAGTGCTATCGTTTGGTTCGGGGCATCGCCGTACCGGTGCCGGGAATCAAACATAGCAAACTTATAAGATGTTTTTTTCAGAATCGGCCATCTGTTTACAGAGCACGAGAGAAAAACTTATAAACTCTCAACCGTGTCAAAAAATGCCACTGCGTCTGTTAGCACCACAGGTGCATTAGTTTTGTTCCTGTTTAATAGGTGTGGATATCTGGTTCGCACTTAATGACTTGGGTTTTTTCGATTATATATATATATATGTATATTTAAGTAAAACTGCGTTCCGAGTTCGTTCTATTTGGCTGTAAAAATGCGAATATTAGATTTTATATAATTTAATTTGTTATACACATTAAATAGGGTTAACTCACAATAATATAACTTGAAATACATAGTATGAGTTAATATAAAATATTCAATTGAACGTTAGGTCTATCATTTGAACTACAAACAGCGTCAAAAGAACATTGAATAGCATCAAGGATAACTAGAATCAGCGAATTCGAGGAGCATGGACGAACAAAGCTCTTGGTTCCAGAGCTTTAATTCTAGCTTGCGTACCACAATTTTTGCCTTTCATGTTTGCAGCATTGTCATATCCTTTGACCCGGCAATTTGATAAAGCATGGTTTAACTTTGAAAGCTCACCGGATACTAGCTCAGTTAATCTATACATGGTTGTCTCTTCTGCAAGTAAATATCCTAACCTTACCTTCATAGATTTTTTTGTTATGGTCAACTATTCTAATTACCAAAGTTAGCTGTTCCTTCCTAGTAATATCAGGCTTACAATCTACAATTATTGAAAAATATTTAACTCGCTTTATTTTGTCGAAAATAGTTTTTCTAACTTCGCCTGCCAAAAGTTCTATGAGCTCATTTTGAATGCTCTTACTTAGGTGTGTGTGCTTCATCTCTTGATGATGGATTATGCGTAGGTGCTCTGATAGAACCATGTCGAATTGACTTACAGCTTGCACGAGCTGTAGAAAATTGCCGTTGTCTTGCTTGAATAAAACATCGGAGCTTCCTCACAATGCTAAGGACTGTGTAGCAAGGAATTGCACGAGAATCATAAGCCGTTTCAGGACATTTCTCCAATGCCCAGTCTCCTTGGCCATCTGGTTTTGCATTCCAGAGTCTATTGTTTTGCCTTTTTTGAAAACCTAAATCTAAATCTCTCCAAGCTCGAAAAGCTGTCATATGTAAAGCATTGTCTTAGGCTCTTGAATAGTTCTTGACAAGTGACTCCCGTCACTATAGCCTGCAATGGACACAGCGACTCTCCTTTTCGCTCGCGAAAATAAGAGACAGCAGAAGCAAAAGTTAGAGTCCGAAGATTTCGAGTAAACTAACCATGCCTTTGATGTTTTCTCACCATTTTTTAAATCTCTTTGATAAAAACGGGTACTAAACTTCCTACTTTTAGTTACAAGGAAATCAAAATTTTCTACTTGAACAGGACCCTGATCCACTAATAATTGAATAACTTCATCACTTAAATTTGGCCATAATTTAGGATCTTCAAATGCTGGTAAAACATTAATTGCACTACTTTCTTCAACATAATCTAACACATGTAAGGCCGATTCTGCCTGAACTGGCCCTGCAATATTTTCTGTAGGCAGTCTGTCATCTCACGCTGTAAATGGTCGATCACGTCCCGATAATCGTGCCGAGTATATTTGAGAGGTTTCTCGTCTCAGTTAAACAAACTTCTTCTTTGATGAATTATAAAAAGCGCTTTCCAGCGAAATCTGACTTACAACTGCAAAATCTGACTTACAATAAATTATTGCAACTTAAAATTACCGATGTTGAAGGATACACAGCAAGGTATTTTTTGAACTGCAGCGCCTGTTTTATATTGTCTCCCTCAATTGCCTTACGTTTGCTCCTAGACTCACTAGTGATTAGTTTTTTCTTTTCTGAATACATTTCTGTGTCCCACTTTTTTTCAAAATATTTTTTAACCGACTTGACTCAGTTGTATACAGGAACTTTTTTTTACACTTTAGAAATAAACGATTACAAAAAGGAGCCAACCTATTTACATATTATTTTAACACTGACTGGGTTTACTAGATTCTTAAAATTAAAGCACAATTTAAAATTATCCAAAAACAAATCTGTGCAAAAAAAAAAACACATGCTCTGACATAGCATACACAATACATAACAGGCGCGTACCTACTGTCAAATACCTATACATATTTAAGTCCGCATTCCATGGCCAGCGATTGAAGCTAACAACGCGTTCTCCTTTACCTTCTATATCGAACAAGTCTGCCTTAGTTTGTTGGAACCAATTTTATTTGTTGTAAATAACTTGCATTTGACGCAGATCTGAAACTCTGCTCCATAGAAAGTTTAATTTTTTAGTGTTTTCAGCTGGAAAAACTGTGGCTTTATGGCTCAAAATTTGTGACGTATGGCGCGGCATGATACAACTGCTCTCCAGAATCAAATACAACAAAAAAGCCGTGGATATTAAGTTATACTCGCAGGTTCGATGAAAGGGGATATTTTTTGGATGAACAGCAACTGCGTTACTATGAGTACAGACACAGGCACTGAAAAAGGCTGTAAGCTGATGTTAGGTATCAGTGTACATTTGGTGTATGTATTATTATTATGAGGATGTATGTATTATTATTATGAGGATCTAAACTATGAAGTGTTGCCGTTGTGACTAGGTTAGTGTGAAAAATATTTTCTGTTAATTTTGAAATGTATTTAAAAACGGTGTTTGCAAAGCACTATTTAACGAATCTATATAATCTTGCGTCCGGTGCGGCTGTTCCACTTGCTCCAATGCAGGGTTCGGCCCTGATCTTAACACGTGCTCCGGTATTTTAAGAGTAGTCATACCCTCTTGAGTATTAAGTTCTTTAAAGAAAACATAATTTCATTCATTTTCTAACCGATTGTCGGTCATTTTAACCTGCTCAGTCAGGCTCAACAGATTTGTGCAGTAGAGCACGTGGCAGATTTTTAATTATTTTATTATAGTTTTTGGGTAATTTTTACTAAGTGTTTTTATATAAAATTTTGTGAAAATAATTTAATATTTTTATAACATTGTATAGTGCTCAAACTGAAGTATCATTATGCGAAATCAAAGTTATTTAATAGTTTATGTAGTCTGTGATAATTCAAATAATAGTGAAAAAGCCCGATGTTGGTAATATGGTACACTACAGGTGTTCCTGGTTTTTTTTTTTTAAGAAACATTGGATTCGAGAGCTACACAACCCCCAAATAAACGACAGCCATGGAACAAAGAAGATATGAAATCATCATTAGCTGCCATTAAAGATAAGAGTATGGGGTTTTTGAAAGCATCGAAATAATTTAAGGTGCTTAAAACCAAAATACAAAAAACAGTGGAAGATGTGGTATCTACTAAGTTGGACAGATAACCCATCTACCCTCTAGAGCTCGAAGACCCTTTAGTGGAATATATGCTATTGATGGAATCAAAGTTGTTCGGTCTAACAAGAAAAGACATATGATGACTAGGATTTCAACTACCTATTAAAAACAATATACCGAACCCTTTTTCATTGCAACAAGAAGCTGCAGGTAGAGTTTGGCTTCGGCTATTCCTTAAACGCCATTCATCATTGTCATTCTGTCAGCCGACTTGACCATCTATAGCTCGAGAAAAAAATTTCCAAGGAAAACTTTACCATTTGCAGAAGGATAATCCTCTTCTTACGAAAGGTGCACAGCCTGGATCAATTCATGCCACTCATCCCTCTGTATGGGTTCAAACCAATTTGTTTACAAAATGGTTCAAGCACTTTCTTGTAATGGTGAAACCTACTGCGTCATCTCCAGTATTGCTCATAATGGATGGACATGCAAGCCATACAATGAATATCGAACTCAGACCTGGCTAGAAATAATCATGTTCGTATTCTTTCTATTCCCCTCACTCTCTAGTCATAAAATCCAACCTCTCGACAAAACGTTCATGGGCCCGTTAAAAAAGTATTTGACAGAGGAAATCAGACAGAGATCAGGAAATCATACACAACACAAGGCCCTTGACACATTTCGACATAATTGAGTTATTTGGAAGAGCATATTTGGAAACTCAGACTGGAGAAATAGCAGTTAAAGGAATTTGTCCTTTTGATAGGCATATCTTCAAGGATCACGATTTCCTTGAATCAGAGGAAGTTGGTGAAGCTCTAACAACAGAAAGCGATCAATGTTCACTTGATGTAATTACTGCTAATTATAGGCTCATCAGTCTATGATGAGCAACCAAATCCAGCTGAAATTCAAATGCGCTTTTCAGAACCTTGCACTTCTCCTGATATACATTTAATTTCTGAAACAATCCAAATAGAAGCGGTCTCATATGAAACAGAAGCTCACATCCCAGAACCTTCTACAATACTTCTCTGATATCAGATCAGCTTCGTATATATTTCCACATGAAATTTCTCCTGTTCCTATCCGAGTTAAAAAGATTTCAAATCGAGGAAAAAACCGGGAACGGCAGAACTTATTTAATCATCACCATACGAACAGGGTCTCGAAGAATCGTTAAAAAAAACACGAATGAGAATTGAAGAAGCAAACGACTGGATATAGACATGGAAAAGCAATCAGCAAAGCAGAAAAAAGGGTAGATAAAAATTTTAGATAGGTTTTAAAATTTAAATATCTTATAATTGTTAATTATTCCAGAAGGTAATCAAGAACTTACATTTTGGGAACATAAAGCAAAGCAACATTCCCAACAGAAAACCATCATGCAATATTTCATTAGAAAGTGAAAACGATTTTCTTCGGATTATTTATCTGAAGAAAGCCCTGATCGAACTAATCAAGAAGATGCTAAATGTATTTATTAATCTAGTTTGTTTTCTGAATACAAGGGAGGAGAAAAATGGGTTCAATCTGTTGTCTGTACCATGTGGGCACATGCTAAGGAGCCTAAGGAACCTACAGTAGAACCTAACTTAGAGGAGGGAGAAGTAGTTCCGGAATCGGAAATAGATCCGGGGACGGAAAAAATAATTGTATCTGAAATTAATTATGGAGGTACATCTGATCAAATGTTAAGCAAAACGTATAATTTAAGAAGCCGAAAGAAATAATGTATACTATTGTAACGCTCTTGTAAATTTTGAATAATTGTAAGAGGCAACCAACTGAAGGGCGATATTGTGACTAGCACTAATTGCACTTATTGAGCTAAAAAGGCTTTTAACGTTTTGTAGTTCCAATCATAATGTCTTTATGTCAGTTGTTTGTCCACTCTTGCACGAATCGCATGCTACCCCAATCTTGTACTAAATAAAGAATAACTGAATTATACCCGGGCGTTTTACTCAAGACATCACAAATAGGAAAGATTCGGGTGTTTGAGATAGCCTACCTTAGGACTTGTCTTTGCTAAGAAAGAACATCAGATACGGAGTACACAAAATTATATCCTAATGATGTCTTATATAATAGCGCGAATATAATAAGAGTGGAAAATTTCGTCATCAATTTGATTCGAAGATATATTGTTAGAGCAATGAACTCGACGAACAATCTGATCTACATGTCTCATTATCCCAATGATCTGTATGACGATTGCGTGCGCTTTAACGACTTCGTTCTCGTTCTCTTGGGGCGTTCCTCTATTTTGATAAAAAGGAGCTGATTCAAATAAATTAGCGGTGATGGTAATCTTTTACGTCGCTGGACAGCTACAAACAGGCGACTCAATTATAACAGACACGTCCCACACGGTAGTGTGGTGCGTCTCCAGATCAGCAACTCGGCAGCGCCAACATTTTGGTGTCTTATGGAAGGAGAGGAAACTCCCTTGTCAATTACTTCATGTTCTAGGTATCCATTTGAGAGCGATTTCAGTTTGATTGATATTCAAGCCATGGCCAAAACTGATGATAAAATAATGATAAAAATAAAAACCAATTGAAAAAACAAGCTATAAAAGAACAAACAGTTTTAGTTTGTTCGTTGTAGTTTGTAAGTTTTATCTACAATAGAACATGAAAAGCAAAATATGCAATTTACTAAGTTTTTTGTAACAAAAATTATTTTCTTAGCTTTGATTTTAAGTCATTACTTTAAATAGATATATTTTAAGATATGTCTAAAGATATAAATTAAGTGTTAGCTTTAAATTAGAGCGCCCGCTTACTGGCCCCATAGTAAGTTATTGTAAGATAGCATAAATTACTTAAGCTAATTTTTAAGCATTTCTTTGTCTAGCATGTAAATGTAACTAAATTTAATAAATTAAAAGTAGATAAATGCAAATTAGCGTTAAGCTAGGTTTAAGTGACTAAAACGATATCGAAGTTACTTCTATACTATGTCAATTATACCGGGCTTAACCTTAATTGGGCCCCATTTTTTATTAATTAAAAACACGTGCGTTCAACGCTTCAATGAAATTCTTATTTTGAATTGAAACATAAATGATTTCAATAATTATGAAATATGTAGGACAGTATACAAATGTATAATACTTCACCTAACCGCTTCCATGAGTGGATGCGCTGAAGCCAATTTTCCATGAAATTTTAAGGTTTATTTATTTCCATTTCATAATAACAATTCATTTATAATACATGAATACAAAATGCGCTTAACAGAGAAAAATTTTAATGCATAAGTGGATTATTAATAAATTACATATTATTTCAAGCCAATTCTGCGTATAATAATCAGAGATGTGAAAAGAAAACATAATACACTTTGTGGTATTAGCAAATAGTAGCTAGTGTATAACAATTAATACGTACTATGAAATAAGTTAGAAGCCGAAAAAAAGAAGGGAAAGCGTAAAATTTGTCAATTAAATTATACGATACTGTATGTAGATTATAACAAGAAATAAGGAATCGAAAGCAATGAATCATTGGTAAGCACTAACTGACATTAAAATATAACTTGAAGTAGAGTTTCGACTTCAAATCGTGAAAGTAGCCAAGCTCTGTGTTTTTTTTTTAAAGAGGAATTTCAACCGCAAAACCATTTCTCAACGAACAAGCGTCGTTTCTTCTAAAGTATAAATTTACTCTTCTAAGGAAAAAAACTTTAAGTGGTTTGTAGATGAAGAAATATCGAAGCTGGAGTATTTTCGCTGATTGAAATAGGGGTAGTGAATGCTCAAATCTATTTTTGGAGAATAATGACCTGTAAGAGTTGTAAAAATCATGTATAAAGCATATTCGTATGTATGTATTATGTACTAAATTTTTGCTGAAAGTCACAACTGCTATATCCATGTTTTATAATGTATATCGTATATGTATATGTGATCGCAGGACCATTAGATTTGTAAAGATTTTGAGTAACATGAAAACTCTGTTTTTGTCACTCAAAATGTGCACAGCTTTTAAATAAACTGTTTAACGAGAAGAAACTCTCTAGCGTGACTTTTTTTTTATTTTTGAGTTTGATTTTGTTACAAACCGAATTATTTTTTTCGTGCTGTAATACAATAACTCTCACGTTGCTTTTATAAGCACAACCCCAGCATTCAATCCTTGATTGAACCAATGCATTGTAGATTACCGAAAGTACACTTTGGGGACAGGTTTATGCAAGTGGTACATTTCGTTTAATGATTTATATAGTATTATATTTTCTTTAGAGCCCATTGTATGTAACTTTCAGTTCAATTTGTTATCTATAGTAACACCTATGTAGATACCTAGAGTCCTTTACAAACTGAATAGCAATGCTTGCAATACGACATATCGATGTGCTGCAAACTTATTGATATAGTATTTTGTTTTTTGTCTGTGTATGACATTTCGCACACTATTTTGTAACTATCTACATATATATAAATACCTGTCTGATTGAAGACTTATTCATTTCACTCTTATTCTTCGAATGAAATTAAGTTTTCTCTTCCATTTTTGCACGAATTTCAACAGTGTTGGGTGTGTTCCTTTCTATAATACATTTGCAGTCGCCCATGTATTTTCTTAAGCTTTTCTAATAAACTAGAAAGGACACTAGAAGGACAGTTAGAACTATACGCGGAACTACGCCTTTCTAAAGACAGACAATGATATAGTTTTGAAAAATCTATTTTGGATATTTATCTTTTAGTATATAATAGGAGGTTTTTAGAAACTACAGTAGGGCTTTTAGAAGATACTGTAGATTGAAAAGAAAAGATTAAAAGAAATAGCAATAGAGAAATAGTCAGTTAAATTTAGTTCAAGAATATATGAGAAAATATTACTAAAATTTCTGGACTTGAGAAAGATGTGATCGATGCACGAATTTGACATATCACCTATCCTTGTTGAAAGATTAATTACCTACAGAAAACCCAGAGAGGATAATGGTTCCCTGGAAAATTATATTTATGTGGTGGTATTAATGTCCCCATTAAGCAAACATTTCCACATTTAACAGGCCGATATTTTTTGTCTAAAGCTGCTAAAATAGACCAGAGACTAAATGTAGCCTCAAAGAAAAGAGTCTTAAGGTGCTAAATCGCTTGAGTGGGGCAGCCAATTAACATACGCATTTCTGGTGGTAGAACGTTCACTGGACTTCATCCTCAATCCGTGGCACCATCCTGTTGGATCTACATACTCGCATTCTCCAACCTTACAGTTCAATTTTCCCAAGAATAAATTGGTTAACATTGGGGAAAAGCGGTTTCCATTGACTGTAATCTGCACCCCGCCATCATCTCGCGACATATCCAAACCACATCAACCACTTGATTTCACTATGGCTGCTGCAATTTTGCTTGTTAGCTAAGCCATTAAACCAAAAATGATTCATCACTAAAGATGATATTACAGCGAAAATGATGTTCTTTTATTGTCAAGAGAGCCCATTCATCGAAATTCGAAATAAATGATATGGTTGTTTGGATTAGGCTAGGAGCGCACATGCGATTTGCTGTTGCTGCGACTAAGAAATCGTTGTCGCTACAAAAAATTACTTTGAACGGACTTGCAATTTTCTGACATACGATTATTAAATTGCAAGAAAACAGAACACATAGTTATTAATGAGATCGAAAGCATATGCGACTAAATAAAAGCGGCAATTAACAAACTGTATTTCATTGTCGCAAAATAAACAAATAAACACTTGCGATATTGGCATATTATCTGATAACGAGTCGGCTGTTAGCTGTTAAGTGAAATCAAACCCTATTATTGACACAGAAGGGTTAATACTAGAAGTCGAAAAACGGCAACCTTTACTTGATAAGAAGTCGAAAGGATACAGTAACAGAAATTTAAGAGAGAAGTTAAGGGGTGAAGCATGCGCAAATGTAGTCGGAAATTGGACGACACTTTCGGTAAGCGAAATACTAATTAAAGGTGTGAATGTTAGTATACGAGTAATATGGTTTTATTTGATTAGTTTCGAAATAATACATATATGTAAATATATAATATATAATATATACATACACACACCTTTTGCACACACACACCTGAACTAACTAAATTGTATCATATTGCCAAAGTGTAGAGCCTTGTGGATTGAGAAAGTATAATAATAATTTGAGAAATAATCTCGTATATGAACACCTCATGAGCTAGGTTCCGGCTGCATGATTGGATTACAGCGCACATTCATATGACTCACTATCGAATTGTACTCCATTTATAATATTTTCCGAACCAAATTATGCAAAACACACATTTGGCCTACAAAGTCGAGTCTGACATACAACGGCCTGTAGAAAATGTGTTCGCCAATATCCCAAATTCCACTTTTCGGAGAGCACTTGTTAGTCTATAATAATTATAAATTCTTTTTTTTATAGACAGAGTTCTTCTTGGATATGGTCTTAATATTTTTTGACACCAATCTCGTCGGTATATAAATAAATATTGAAATAAGTATATTGTTATGTATGCAAAAAAAAAACTAAAGATAAAAGAAAAGAAAAAAAACGATGCCGTTTGGACTGAAAAACGCTCCTTGCTTCCAAAGACTGATGAACACAGTTTTGGCAGGCCTACAAGGTTTAAAGTGTTTGGTATACTTGAATGACATAGTCATTTATGGTCAAAATTTAAAAGAGCATACTGAGAAATCAATTGAGGTACTTGAACCACTTAGGAAGGCCAACCTTAAACTCAAATCCGTTAAGCGTTAAGCCAAATCCTAACAAGGTTGAAAGTATAATACAGTTGAAAGCACCCATAAGCCCTAAAGGTATTAAATCATTCCTTGGTATGATAGGATACTACAGGAAATTTATTAAAAACTTTAGCAATATTGCCGAACCTTTAAACAGGCTTTTGAAGAAGGAAGCTGAATTTATCTGGGGTACAGAGCAGCAAGAAGCCTTCAACAAACTGAAAGAATTGATTACCAACTATCCTATATTGCAGTATCCTGATTTTACGAAAACTTTTATTGTGACGACAGATGCTTCAAACAGAGGCATTGGTGCAGTGCTCAGCCAAGAGCACAGTGGTAAAGATTTACCTATCCACTTTGCGAGTAGAACTTTGAATAAGGCAGAGCAGAACTATAGCACCACAGAAAAGGAGTGCTTGGCCACCGTTTGGGCCACAAAACAATTTAGACCATATATTTACGGCACAAAATTCACTATTCAAACAGATCACCGATCTCTTACTTGGTTATTTCATGTGAAAGATCCAGGCAGCCGACTAGTAAGATTGCGCCTGAAATTGGAGAAGTTTGATTATACAATTACGTATAAAAAAAGGCAAAGAAAATGTAGTGGCCGATGAACTGAGCAGAAATGTTAGGGTAACTGAAAAGGAAAAAGAAGAAACCTGGCAGGATTTGTTGAGTATAATTGAAAAGGATGGTTTTAATGTAAATAGGGAACATAGAGAAAACATTGAAAGAAATACTTGATGAAGTTAATGAAGAAGTTACAGGTAATGAAAGTCAACTAGAAGAGGAACCGATAAGAAACAAGGAGTTAGTCAACGATCTAGAAAAAAGAATTGCCATAATGAAAGAGTACCACAACGGCTTATTGGGTGGATAAACCGGACAAAAGGCTACATACGAAAAAATAAAACAAAAACTTCAGTGGAAAGGAATGCAAAAAGATATTGAAGACTTTGTCAGAAATTGTCCCCAGTGTCAAATGGAGAAGGTCAATAGTGCAACAAGTAGAAATCCCATGAAAATAGTCAGCTCAGCAGATAAGGCTTTGGAAAAAATAATGATTGATGTTATCGGCCCTCTAGAAGAAACGGAAGAAGGATATATGTAAGTTCGGATTGACTATCCAAGATAACTTATCGAAATTCATCAAATTCACGCTGTTAAAAGATATGCATACTGTAGCACGCGCTGTAATGGAAGAATGGGTGATGAATTTTGGAATGCCAAAAGTCATCTTATCAGACAACGGATCAGAATTTTGTAATAGTTTATTTGAACAATTTTGTAAAATCTTAGAAATTAAACATATCACTACCAGCGTAGTTCACCCTCAAGCCAATGGCAGCGTTGAGAGAGCACATTGCAGACTTTTGGAATACCTTAAAGCAACAGATCGTGAATTAAACCAATGCAAGGATTGGCATAAGCAAATGCCTTACGCAAGTTTCTGCTATAATGGCACGAAACATAACACAACTGGCTACACACCCTATGAATTGGTACTTGGATTCGAAATAAATCGGCCTAGCAGTGTTGACCCTTTTAACGAAAAATCAGTCTTCGACTATATTGATGGAGTTAGAGCAAATCTTGAAAAACAACAGAATGCAAAAGAAAATACAAGAGCATGTAGACAGAAATCAAAAGTTAGACACGATAAAAAATTAGGAAAACAAAAAGAGTATAAAATATGTCTAAAGGTTTTAGTCCGAAATGAGAGAAAGGGAAAACTTAGAAGCCAGTATAAATGTCCATTCAAAGTAATAGAAGTAAATGAGCATAATTTAGTTATTCAAATGAACAATAAGAAACAGAAATATATAAATGTAATGTTAAACCTTACGTTTCAGACCCTGTTCTTCATAATGGTTACCACCGAAATAAACCTACGAATCGATGACTTACGGAATAACACTGGAATATACTTTAATTATTTAGCGGAAGCGAAACAGATTAAGAGTAAGATAGCCTTATTAATAGAATAGTGCCCTAGAACATTCTAGTGCAAATTTAAGAAACTTGATTAATTCAGTAGACAGCCTTTGCATTCAATCAAAATCAGGATGTAAAGAGTTTCAACTAGTAGCTTTACGAGAGATAACGAAATTAGACCATAGAATAGAAGTTATTTTGGGAATAGTCGGTAAGCCTAAGAGAAAAAGGTGTGGCTTAATAAATATGATAGGTTCCGGATTCAAAGTTTTATTTGGTAAAAGAAGGCATAGAGGAAAACGTGAAAATTTTAGGTCATTTAAATAGGCATGTTTTAGAGAATGTCAAGAATAGTAATGTCACCCTTAAGAAGATCAATGAAATAGTAAATGACATCAATAACGTTAGAAGTACACAAGGAAATTTTAATAGCACCCTCGTGCTAACATCCTATTTTGAGGAAATATCGAGTAAAATTAGCCATAAAATATTACAGTTAGAGATGGAAATAGAACAACTAGTAGATAGTATTTTATTCATTCAAGCAGGAATTATACACCCTCGAATCATTGAACCAGCAGGTTTGTTAAGAGAGCTTAAAGAACTAGAGAACGATAATATCCTTGCTATTGCACCGAACATGGAAAATTACGCTGAAATCCTGAAAATGTTAGATACGAGTATAAAAGCTTTTACTAAAAACCAAAAAGTTTATGTAATCATACAAATTTCCACTGTAAAAAAGATAATTTTGAAACGTATGAAATGATCACTATTCCCAAAAATTGTCGAAAATGGAATTGTTATTTTAGATTTAAGCCATAAATTGTTAATGATAAACAAAAATAAAGAAGAATTTTGCTTGAAAGAAAATTGGTTAGATTGTAAAAATTATAATAAAATAATTATTTGTAATCCGCAATTATTTAAAAGTACTGTTAGCGATCATAATTGTGAAGTCAATCTATTCATGCGCAATAGAGCCGACAATTGTAATTCTAAAATTATTAATTCTAAAGTAGAGATATTTCATAAGCTAAAAGAAAATTCGTATTTGTACGCCATTACAGAAGAAACTAAATTTAAATTTAAAGGTAAAGATGAGATGAAAATAGGTACATAATTGGCACAGGTAAAATTACAATAAATAATGATTGCACACTAGAAACATATGATATGATAATCAGAACAATCGAAACCGAGTCTGAGATAGAGCTTAAAGACAGACACTCATATGGAGAATTGGAAGATTGCTGTGTTAACGCGAAGTTACGAGAAATTACTATTAGCCAAGAACCGATGTCTAAGATTACAGCTAAAGATGTCCAACAATACAAGAGAAAAAACATAATTTCTTAACTGCAATTCAATAGAGATTATAAATTTAATATTAAAAATCAGAGGGGAGCTATTGAATTTGATTTTTATTCCACACCGTCCAGATCTACCTATCTTATTCAATCTATGCAATGTGAAGATTTGAGGGGATATGATTCACTTTTTTGAAATATGTCCAGTTTTAAAAAAAATTAGAATAAGATTCTTTAATTCGCATACTGTAGGACCAGATGAAGCATTTACAATTTTGAATAGAGATCGTAGGATTTATCTACTTTACATCTATTGAGTAAAATCACTTTGTTATGGAAAATGTATAGTTGGAAAGATTTTAAGATTTACAAAAATCTGTGTATTTCCTTTTATGTAAATTATTGTCAGTCTGGTTGACGGCCATAGGTCAAACAACAATAGACTTAGAATATATTTAAATAATGTAATGAACTAATAGTGAAAATAATGGTCATGCAAAACTAAACTAACTAACTAACTATTATATATTTTGTGACAGCGCAAAATTTTCATCGTCTACAATCATAAAAAGCATTGGATTGTCCTCCTTCATCATATGGTAGCTTCTCTGGGTTAGGTAAACTAAGATGATTTTTTTTAGTTTCTTGTAGAGAATTGATTTTTTAAATACACTAAAATCACTATCTTCATTAAATGCACCAATATCAATTGCAGTAGAATAATAGTCAGCATCCACTATACCAAAAAGAATTATTGAAAAAAATTTAATTATTTTAATTAAAGAATTCAGACCCCGTGTTGTGAGGCCTCCGTAGTCATATATGCTTCCGTCCACAATACCAATACAATTTGGGAAGTTTTTTCTTCCATATAATTGTAGTGGTACTAAGTACCTAGATAGTGTAGGGATATGAAGCTGTCTCTAAAATATCTGTAAAATATTTTTATATTCTTTCATTTAAATATGATTTTTACTTTTATATCCTTAGGCAGAAAATGAATTTAAAATGTTTTTTAACAAAAATGTTAATCTTATTATAGGGAAAGAAGTCCAAGGCAAGTGGAAAAATTTTAAAGATTGCTTCGCAAGGGAATTAGTGAGTCAGAGATCTTTTAACTCTGGTCAAGCTCGAAAAAAACGAAGAAAATATGTGCACATTGACTCATTTCTTATTTTAATTTCCTCTATTGGCGATCGACTGACTACCAATAATTCAGTAGAAACCTTGAATGAGAATGAAAGAATTTAGGAAAATAAACACAATGAAGAAAATTCATCACGTCGTCGCCCTGCAAAAACAATATTATACGAAAGTCAGTTACTTTAAATATTGGCAGAAAAACATAATGCGGAAATTGAGGAGACAAAATTTTTGCTCTCATGCTGGTTCCTATCTTGAAACAGTTTAATGAAGAGGAAAAACATTTTGCAAAAATAGAAATACTATATAAATAGAATAAGACAGTATCATCTACCAAAATTATCCAGATCACCGTAATAGGTCATTCCATTCAAAATAGAAGTAGTTCAGCATCTTCCAAATACCAGAGAGTATCCCTCAACAACTTGGACACAAATCATCCATAACCAATTCGACAGTATCACAACTATCCAAAAATTATATACCTTTTAGTACAGCACAAAATCTATCCTCTGTTTTCAACCATTCAAGCGACACCTTATCTCTCGCAAATAGTTTATTAACTATATATATAAAATATATTGAACTATTTTTTTTATATTGTAAACTGTAATGTTCAGCTTTGAAAAAAATATTTATTTTGGTTTTGAAGTATTAAACATGATGGCTTTACCTTAATATCACAGAACAATTTATGTTCTTGTATTTTATACTTTTTACAACAAGTTGAAGTAATTTTAGTTTTAGCACTCTAGTACACTATAGCACTATAGTATCATATATATTTTTTTGGGCAAAATGAAATTGTCCCTTCCATAATCTTTCAAGCATGAGTTTTTCTTTTACGATTTCTTTTAGAAATCAAATGCAATAAAAGGGCCATAAAACAACATTTTCTTTTGGAATTCATGTCATCTTGACAAAAGTTTCCTAAATAGTCCTAAGTGTGCGAAAATTCATGCTGTTCTATATAACCCGTTTAAATTTGCGGCTACAAAATCTCTTATAAAATAGAGCACGTTTAATTTTTAAGTGGCTGCGATTTCTCGATCGCTTATGTGTGTATTTACATTAATAAATGTGTATCTCATTTCTTGCGACTGAATAATCGTGCCATAGAAAACCGCAACGCGTGCATACCCATATCCTGCTGCAACTACGATTTTTTAATCGCAGCGATTAAATCACAAGTGTTTGGATACAAGTTAATAAATTTGTTGTACTTTTTATTTAAAAAAAAAAAACAACTTTATTAAATACTATCTATCTGAAGACTAACTTACAAGTATCACAATTATTTCACTTAAAACCTAACCGACGATAGAAACTTGCCTCCGATGCAATTTTCCAGGTATTCGACTGCAGGTGAAATAACATATTATTCTTCTGTTTGGTTGTTTACCTCGAACGCTGAGTCGACAGGAAGGAAGAGTGTGCACGAAGCGTGTGCAAAGTTTCGTGGAAACGATATTTTGAGGAATTCATTTTATCTGTTGTTAACTCTTCCCTCCTTCAATGAGAATGTCCTCATTCTCAAAAACATGGAATTTTATTAATTCTATTTGTTTCTATTGTAAATATTTTTAAAACTGATTCTTCTGGCTGTTTTATGGTTGCTATTGGAGTTTCAGTTGTTTTTAATGTTGTTGAAATTTTTACAGGTTCTCTTCTTGCAAGTTCAAATAGTTTTGAAATTACAAATAATGCTATCAGGAAGATTACTATTGATTCTAGGCCAATATTTGTGAAATAGCTTTGTCAGGATTCATCTTCTATTAACTTTATATGTTAGGTATTGTTGACATGCAATGCTTTCGTTGATTGTAATGTTAAGAATTCTTTGCAGGTTTTGAAGGCTGAGTCCGGTAGTACTACTGGAGGGATCGGTTTTTTTTCGGAAAGTTCATTAGAGTAGAAGACTATGTCATCGACTTTTATTTATTATTTAAAACTGCACTTAGCAGCACCAGAAAAAGGAAATAGCAATGAAAAAAAAAAGAAAAAGAAAACCTCTCGGGAACCAGACACATTTTGACTTTTGACAAAGAAAGAAGGAAAAAAAAGGAGACCACGTTTTTTGTGAAAATCAAATTTTTGAGATTAAGAAAAAAATCCAATAAAATCGTTAACGTAGATTCTTTTCTTTTTTTGGTTTTGTTCATTAAGCTAAGGTTTCGCGACATTCGTGTCAGGTGTGGGGTACAGAAATATTTGCAGTTCAATTATTCAAACAGTAACCATGGACGAGACTGCATTAAAGGAAATGTTCGACACGCTTTTCTTGGAATTCGCTTCTGTCAAGCGCGAACTAAGCGAAACTGTACATCTATGGAAAAGCGATTGGAAGATATAGAATCCACGATTGGCAATTGAAACGTGACAAGCTTACAGCAACGACAACGAGAGGCCACTCCACATAACGCTGCATCAACTCGGATTATTACGAACGCCAATGATTTCCATCAAGCTGAAATAGGCCACCTGAAACAAATTCTTTTGGAAGTCGTATTCAATTAGCATCCAATTGGCAGGTGCCAAAGGAGAACCGTGGAGATCAGCCTGCTATACCTAAGGTGCGTACATTTGATATTCCTGAATCATGTGTTAATAATGGCAAACGCCTTACTCTTTCTGTGACACCGTACGACGGCAATGATTCCTGGTTCGGCTAAGTTTTTTGTTATCAATTTTTTCGTAGCCCTAAGTACACAAAATAAACATTTATAAATAAAATGTAAATGAAGTCGAAAGACATAGATATAAGTATTCAGAGTAGCTTAGAGTGCTTGTGTGGGGCCAGTAAGTTAGCATAAGATTGTTAAGTAATTGTAAGTTAGCATTTAAGCATTTTTTGTTTATTTATTTTTGTTAGAATGTAAGAGTTAGTGTTAAGATAATAAAATGCATTAAAACTGAAACTGAATGATTCCTGGTTAGCATATGAGCGCCAATTCGAAATAGTCGCCAAACACCAAAACTGGACAGAGGAAGAGAAAGGCGAAATGCTAGCAGTGAATTTGAGGGGAGTTGCTTTGGCTGTATTGGGAGTGTTGAGATCCGGCGAGCCACCAAATTACTTATTACTTGTTACTTGGCTCCGTCAACGCTTTTCTTTGGACTCACATGCAAGTTTTACACATCTGCGAAACAGAGTACAGCGAACCAGGGAATCGCTGGCCGAATTTGCAATGGAAATCCAAAAACTTGCCTCCCTTGTCTTAAATGGCAGCCCTCCGGATGTATTACATAAAAAAAATTGTCCTAAGCCACTTCATCGAAGGAATTCGGGATAGCCAGGTTCAAAATTTGGTAGCGTTAAATCGCCCATTGTCTCTGTCCGAAGTACTTAGTGTTGCTCAAGATATCTCGCTGCGATTAGAAAAACGTTCAGTTTTCCAGACAACCATATCAAGTACAAAAAACGACCGGACGAGTCGAGGGAACAGGCAAGCAAAAATAGAAAAATCCAATGGATCTTCGACGAAGCATCCTCCCCTTCAACTAGCCACCAAAATTGTTGGTGCTGCTGAGCAACATCCCTCATGTCCCGACTCCCTACCGACCTACTGAACCGGAGACGCTCCGCACTGCCATGTGCTGCGTCTCTGGCTTAGTTGAGTCGCCTGTCCGCAGCTGTTCGAGCGACGTGGAAGATTAGCGGCACCGCCAATCTGTCCTGGATCAGACCTTTGCTATCTAGATAGCGGAACGCTTCTATAGGAATAAAGCCGTCAAAGCGACCTCTCTCGTGATACATATAATTGGTGTAGAAAGCCCCGGAGATCAGTTTGTTCGATGAGGTCATTGCTCTAGCAAATTACGAAATTGTCCACTCTTATTAGATTCGCCCTATTGTACAAGACCTCATTGGGATAGAATTTTATGTACTGAAACTCTGGTGTTCTGTATAAGCGAAGACAAGCCCTCTCAAACACCCGAATCTTTTCCAATAAACTTGCTCTCACGTTGAACCACACGGGATATCCAAATGCAAACATGGGCCTGATAAGGGCCATGTAGCAGATAACCTTTACCCTCGCATCGAGTTGGCTGTTATAAAACAGTCTCTTTGTAAGGGCAAAAGCACCTTTGGCTCTGGCCAGAGCAACATCTATATGTTTGTTAAAATACAGATATTGATCTAGCCAGATCCCAAGGTATCTGACTACATTTCGACAAGCAAGTGTCTGCCCGTGCTGTCCCACGAACGAGAACTTTCGCCAATTCTTTCTGGTATCCCTAGAGGCCCCAGAGAAAGGCGTCCTAAACAATATGGTTTACGACTTCTGAAAATTGATTTTGAACTTCCAGTCATCGCAATATCGCTTAATTTTATCGAAGTAACATTGCAAAAGCATATTAATGACCTCAATCTTTAGACCTGATCTGTACGCGATTAAGTCATCTTCGTACGTTATGGCATGGTGAAGTGAACCTATCAGATCACTTGTATAAATGCGAACTTACCGCACCTTGTTGCAGACCGTTTTTAATGTTAAATGTTCCAGCAGTAGTCACATCGCCATTCTTCACGATGAACTCTCTACTGGAGACCGTATCAAAAAGAATATACAGCAGTGGTTTCCTAATGCCCAACCTGTCCAGCTTGAAAAAGAGTCCCTCTAACCATACGGTATCGAAGGCTTTCTCCAAGTCAATCAGGCAGGCACCAGTGCATTGTTTCTTGCCTTTGTTCCATTGGATACCAGAAAACATTTTAGACGTGGCATTAATGATATCAAGCCCCGCCTTGAAACCGAATTGATTATCCGGAACTATATGTTTGTCCTCAACCCACTTAGTCAGACTCTATTGATCACCTTCTCGAAAACCTTATTGATGTTTGGAAGAAGACTAATCGAGCGGAGATTCGCCGGATTGGAAGTATCTTTATCCCTTTTGGGGATGGGATGTACCACCGCAGTTTTCCAATGCGCTGGATAATGCGCATTATTCATTGCATTATTAAACAGGGTGGTATAAATGTTCACCGCTTCTAGAGGGAGATGTCGAAGCATAATGTTCGGTATTTCATCGGTTCCCACTGATTTCTTACTTCTAAGTGATTCGAAGATCGTTTGGAGCTCTTCCTTCGAAATGAACGGGGGTAGTACTCTATCGTTGGTGATGACATTATTTGTCACATTCTCGTCACTGAACTGGGTGAAGCTCGAGCTCTCGAATCGCCAATTCACAATTTCATTTCGAAGGTAGAAATTGTGCACAAGGACTCGATTCTCCAGATCGTGGTTCGGGCCTATGATAACATTCGCCTTTTACACTTCCTGGAAAGTCGCTCGTATAGCCTCTACCTGCTCCGGCGGATCCTCGATCACAAAGAAGTTGTCATGTATTTGTTCGTTGTTCGTCGTTCGGGCGATTTTAAGACATCGAAGGTCGTTCTGATTATTTCTCCGAAATATTTTATTTATTTGCTTATTCGGGTTGCTGGTGTTTGTAGCCCGAATTTTATTGTTCCAATACAGACTTACAGATGCTCTGTAATTTTCCTTTATTAATGTTTTGAGGTTTTTAATCGACGACTTCAGTGTCATGATCTCCGGGTTATGTCTGTGAGTAAACCGTCTGTACAAAGTTTTTAGTCTTGACAGCATTCTACTTTTATGAAGGTGCAGTGCGTCAATAGTTGCGTTGCGGAATAAGTCTTCTTTGTCAGCGTGTTGGTACCGAGGTATCGTTTTGTCCATTGTTCGTTTGATTGTATATCTGTCAATCTCCTCGTTTGACAGATTTCTGTTGGACGGTGGGTAGAGCGAAGAGTGCTCTAGTCAGTGTTCTGGTGAAATGTGTCCAACGCACCTTACTATAATTGTAGGAATGCCTGTGAACAAACTCATCCAATTCCGCAATTTCGTTTGGAACAGTTATTTCGGTGCTGAGACCGCAATGATCACTGTCATATGCGAAAGTGCGTAGACAGTTTGTAGTTTGTTGGTTAGTGCATGTCAGTTGTGTTCGTGAATCGAACAGCAGAAGATCTAAATAGGACCCTGTTGCGGTAAATTTTTCCGCAACAAGTTTGACTCTCTTTTCCCGTGTAAGTCCCTTCGATCCCTCTTTTCTTTGAGTGGGAACACCGAGCTCTGGCGGAGGTGGAGGGCAGCCAGTGGCCCACCAACCCCGGACCTCGGAAAACAACCCACATAGGTTCACGTGAGGAACCCTAGGGTGCGACAGGAGGTCCACCAGGAACACCGTTGTCGGAGCCCATAAAGAGGCAGGAGACTCGCAACGCAACACCCCAATGAGCGAGCAACAAAGGAGCAGGCGGACGGCCAGTATAGTCGGGCACACCGCAACGACGTACCAGCTGTAAAAGTTAGGTTCGATGGGTGAAGGGATGACGACCCCTTTTTAAGCCAGCACCCCACCGATGGAGCACCGAAGGAGCAGCAGACGCGTGTAGGCGGACGGCCAAGTAATAAGACCGCCTCCACAGAGGGAACAGGAAAACATACATACAAGACACAATCGTACAACAACCAGCAACAAACTATCACCAACCAACAACAACGATGGTACCAAAAAATAATAATAAAAGTACAAACTGGAAGACAGGCCAGAGGGCAGAACTGCTCAACTACACAAAAAATTAATAAATAATTGTAAGGAGTGGCACGCTATTGGTCAGTCCCCACCCCCAAATCTGAACGCCGATCCACCGGAGTGGTTAAGGAAATAGTTAGGATCCACAGCTTCCATAAACTCGCTCAGCGGAGTTCCCAGTCATGACTGGAAGTGGGAGCGAACTCCGGATGGATCATAAAAGATCTGGAACTCACTTTTGTGACGACCAGCGATTAGCGAGGGTCAGTTTCGTTGAGAAAAAAAAAATAAAAAAAATTTACTTTCACAAGTGCGAGAAGCAATTTTTTTTCCTTTACTAAAAAATTCGAGTAATTTGTTGTTCGAGTCGCGAGTTCGGGCTTTGGCCAAAAAAAAAAAGAGAACAAAAAAAACAAAACAAAAGGAAACAGAAACAAGGGACTGGATAGCGGGAATAGCCGGCCGGAAGGATCCAAGAACGGTGCCAGAAAAGGGGCACAATCCGCTAGGACACAAAGAGGAAAAGCTAAGTATAGTGTAGTGAAGGTGTAGCGCGAAAAAAAAAATAGATAGTTTAAACGCGTTTTTTTTTTTGGTTGAAAATCGAGACTCCGGTGGGCCGCGCGTGCGTAGAATTCCCGAGAACAGATGGGACACTCGACCCGTTAACTAGCGTTTTTTTTGTTCGGGACCTAAAGAATAGCGCGTCACTCTATCGACGAGTGTACCGCTACGCAAAAAAAAAAATAAATCGTCGATCTCCAACGGAGCTTTATAACGTCGTGGAATTTTTGGTTTTTTTTCTTGTTAGATTTTTTTTTCGGGGAAGTTTTTCCTTTTTTTTTCTCTCGATAGGTTTCGTGATTCCGGGGGAAAAAACACGTGGCGCCCTTTTTTTTTCTTCGCCCAGGTCTAGCTGCCGTCAAAGCGCTACCTGGTTGAACCCACAGCTGGGATAGTTCTCTACCTTGTCTTCAAAAGTTTCCATGCTTTCTCATAATTCCCTGCGTCTAGTGTGAAATGTTGCAGAAGTCTCACCGCTTCATCTGAGAGACTTGCCTTTAGGTAGTGGAGCTTCTGGATGCCTCCGAGAGACGTGTTGCAATGAATGAGCGATACAAAAATATAATGAAACGAGCACCACTTAGTCACCCAGAGAACTCAGGAATATTAATTTTAGGGAGACTATATCTTTGCTGTGAGGAATATTTGTAGCCAACGTTGAGTCTTAAAGAGAAGTTTTCGCGCCAGAATACCTATCCAACTCATCAAGCAACTCACACCTGAACTCAAGGTAAGTTTTCCGAGTTTGTTCCATAATTGAAATTAATTCCAGCCTTTTCCTTTCTTCCAGTTTTTCAACGCACCTGCCTGCTTCGTAGTGCCGTTGTTCTGCTGCTAGATTCTCTTCCAACAACGAAAGTCTTATAGAGAGATAATTTTTAGTACGACGGGATTCGCCCGTTTTCTTAAAGTTGGCGAGGTCTCTCTTGACTTGCACCAAAACATCAGTAAGGAGTTCAGCAGACATTTCAAATATTTTATATATTTTTTGTATGTTTTGCACTGGACACTCAATATGTTTTACGTTTATATTAATTTTAAGTTATTTTTAATTTTTAAAATTTTATTCTTTGTATGGCATACACTTAAATTCAGAGAATTTTATGAAATGCACATATATACATATATTAAGTAGAATTAAATAATTAACTATTCGGTTCGAGCGGACCAAATGTTCGGCGCTGGTTATTTTGTTTAACCGTGTTGTACTTAGTTGAAAATGGGTCGTACAGTAAAAACTGTTTTGTAATTAAATTTTACACAGACAGTAAAACAAAACTGTGTAGAGAAAAATATCTTTAAAAATAAAACAAACTGTTTGCTTCAACATTACAAACGTTACAACGTTATGAATTTCTGCACTGCCATGACTGAAGCCAAGCACTCCTTCTCGGTCACGCTGTAGTTCTTTTGGCATAAGTTGAGCTTCTGGGAGAAGTACGATATTGGAGTCTCCTTATTTTCCTCGTTCTTTTGGAAAAGCACCGCATCTATTCTAGACTCCGAGGCATCACACTGTATGAAATCCGGATGCGTGAGTACGGGGGCAGTTGTTAATGCCTCCTTAAGCCGTTCAAATGCCACAATTGCCTCATCCGTCATCTTAAACTTTTCTTTCGTCTTTTTAAGAGTATCTTTGATCGGAGCGGTCAGGCTAGAAAAGTCTCGAATAAACCTCCTATACCATCCTGCAAGACCAAGCAGACTGCGAACCTGCTTCGGGCTTTTGTGAAGTGGAAAATCCACAATCGCATCAGCCTTAGCAGGATTCGTTTTCAGCATCCCACCACCGACTATGAACCCCAAATACTTCAAGTCCTTGAAACAGGATTTGGATTTGTTTAAGTTGATGGTGAGATTTGCTTTACACAAGAACTGTGCGGCTTCGTAAAGCAGAGATATATGGGTCTCGAAATCAGGCGCTATGATGAGCAGGTCAAACACACGAAGACCCGGTCCTTTAAATGCGCGGGAATGAGCTTATCCATTAACCGGCACATCCATTGAGCTGCATTACACAACCCAAGGGCATGACCGCATACTGATACAAGGGTCTTCCCGGCACCGTAAATGCAGTCTTTTCCCTACTCTGTTTCTCCAGCGGTATATGCCAAAATGCATCCTTAAGATCTACACTACTGATGTATTAATTATCTTGTAGCCGACTGAGAAGTATGTCGATATGTGGAAGAGGATAAGCATCCTTTTTGGTCAAAGCGTTCACTTTACGGGAATCCAAGCAAAAGCGATTCATACCTGGCTTCACCAAGGAATAACTCTCACTCTCCTCAATAACTCCTAGACTTAACATTCGGTCTATTTCTTCATACAAAAGGGCTTGTATCGCTGGAGATACAGGGTAGTGACTGGGGCCGCCTCACCTGTATCGATGACGTGCTCTTCCAGCATCGTTCTTCCGAGCCCATGCTGAGTATAGCAGAGAAACTTGCGCTTGACAGTATCTAGCTCAGATTGCTGTGAAAAAGTCAAAAGATGATTGTTTGAAGCCTCTTTAGCATCCGTCAGATCTAAGGAACTCACTAGGCTCGGTGCAATCTGGAACGCTTTCCAAAAGTCAACCCCAAGGTAAAGGTCAGCTCCGTTGCTGACCTCGATAAGTGACCTGAGCTAACACTTTTTCCACGATTACTTGGTTCATACCATCGGCTGTCTTAACCCCTGATGTAAACTGCTGGACCGGTAATGCTACGGATTGCACAAACGTAAGACAGTCTTTCCCTAAAATGGTTACGCTGACTCTGCTGTCGAGTAGTCCTAAGACTTCCTTACTCCCTATTTGCACTTTAGCGTAAGGCCTGCGATCCGCCGATGAACCAACAATCGTCGAACAGATGTTTCGTCTTAACTGTGTTCTCAGTTCATGCCTATGTCTAGCTCTTTTTATCCTATCTGACACTTTATACTTTTTTTCTCTAAATATTCTGTTCCTGACCTCATAATATTCCTTAATCCTAACGTGCAACGGCTTTATTTCTAAAATGTTTCTGGCTTTCTCTGAACCTAAATCTATGTCACACTTATTCCTAGTTAAGATTTTAATTTTTTCTGCATCCTGAGCAAACAGCGTACTATCTGCATTCCTATCTCCTTTTTACTTATTGGGTGGTCAGAGTCGAACGCGACTCCCCCGGCGTCTTCGCGTTCCCTCGTTCACGGGTCGGTTTTCCGAACTGCAGCGGGGGCACTTAGGTGTTATCACCCCCTATGGACTGCATCTATAGCAGAAGATATTCCTCACACTTGCGGAACAATCCAAGAATGAATGGCCCTCAATTCTGCAGTTTCAGCAAATAACTTTCTGGTGGATGTTTGTCGATCACCCTGGAACTGCATGGGTGCGACTTGGTTATTAGACAACAATAATATATTATCCTCGTTCTGCGGCTCGTTCGCATTAAACCTGACTGCGAATCGATGTCTTGGAACCTCCTTTTGAGGGAACGCAGATTCAGCATCCTTGCAGGCATGTCTCAGTTGGTCCATTGTAAAAATGGAAATTGGATACACCAACTTTCTGATTCCTTCATTTAAGTTGCGCTTGAGAATCCCCACTAGAACTGCCTCAGGTATTTGAGTCCTGATCTGAGATCTGAGCTTCGAGATGGCCACGAAGAATTCGTCGCTCGACTCCCAGGTGCATTGCCTCCGATCCATTATGTCCCGGATTATCTCGAAGTCAGACTTCACGTTCCGGAACTGACGCATCAGGGCTTCGCGTAGCATCGGCCAATCTGGACGGTAACTGGTCCGTTGGAATTGCCAATACCACTCGTACGCTGTACCTGAGAGGAGCAGATGAAGATCTCTCAGGATCTCAGCCTAGGAGCAGTGGTACTGATTCTGCAACATCTCAAGCCGGAAGATAATGTCTTCCACTGTGAGCTTTTCTGGGTTACCATCAAAAGAAATGCCCCATTTGTCAATTTTAATAGGTCCTTTCACATGCTGATGGTTACTCATTGATTGGTCGAAATTTTGACCGGGACACGGGCCATTGACGTGATGGGGGTATAGACCATGCCCTTGCTCGAGTGCATTGGGACCTTGTTCCACATTGGTGAAGGTCTGTGCTTGCGTTCTTCTCGTCACTGGAACGATGGTTTCTGAAGATGGATCCAGTTAAGACTGAGAAGTAGGCTGGTGAAGAATTTTTCTACACTGGCTTGCTGAACTACCTACCTCTTCGGACGGGATATTCCTCATAGCGTCTTTTACTTCTTTCATGAAGTCTGCCAGGCTACTCCTATGATCATTTTTCAAACTAATCGAAATTTCTTGTGATCGATTTGTGCTGAGAAGAAAGCGCATTTACCACAGCCCGACTGATGTAGGCCTCTAAATCGTCTGGCTTCTGTTCTTCTTTGCTTCTCTCTTCTCTAGTGCGGGGATGTTCTCTTGGCTGGTCTATAATAGTACGAAAACTATCGTTTTGGGCTTCGATTGATGCGGCTCCTACACTGCTATGATCACCATAGGACGGGGCTTGGGCAGACTCATTTGAACTGTGCGAGCGACTAGTGGACATTGTGGACAAGGATATGTTGGACTCAGTGGGATACTGGAGCGAGGGAGTAGGCGTTTGCAACTGAGTTATACCTGTAACTGGCGGGCTTTGAAGCACACGTGAGGTAGTACCGGTGGCACTTGCCAGCTTGTTGGTTACAACTTCGAGTTTGTATTCTGTTGCTACTTTCTATTTCCTCAGGATAAGTTAATTCTTTCTTTGTCTGAATGAGCCATCTTACAAGTGGGTGAAAAGGTATTCAAACAAAAAAAAAGAAGTAAAAAAAAATATGTATTGATATGAACTTTGTGCAAATTGTGTATATTATGTGCACAAAAATAGGGAGTCGAAAACGAAGCGGAAACGTCTACAGATGGAAATGTTTTCCTGCAAAGAAAACCAAAAAAAGGAATATCTATATCAAAAGGAAAAAAATAAAAGGCTCACAAGAGAAAAAAAAGAAAGAAAAGATGAAGAAAACAAAAGGAAACGTGTGCGTAAAAAAATGATTGAGTTTCAATAGTCAAAAAAAAATAAAAATAAATAAATTCAAGAAGAAGCTAAGAAATGCTAAGATCAAAACAAACAAAAAAAATTTAAAAAGAATTACCAAAACAAAAATATGTATGTGGAAATTAGTAAAAAAAGGATAAATATGCAAGAAAATTGAAACGAGAAGGAAGGATTTAAACAAGAATTAAAATTCAATAAAAAAGTATAGCAAAGAAAGGTATTTCTTTTCAATAAGAAATATATATATAAGTATTGTTGCAATAGCAATCAGATAACTGGATTCTTAAAACGTTGCCCATTATTACTATTGTACAACAGTATTATCCCTCAATATGGTGAGTGAGCAAAACGATATTTTTTTTATAGGCTTATGCTGATGACTTGGAACTTCAGGATCCACAACATACCGATGAGGGTTGGACAACACAAGGGATGTTTCCAATTGATATCATTTTCAAGGTCTCAAATTTTTGTCGCAATTGAGGCTGGCACGTTTATGAACTTTCCTCCTCAAGCCATACAGGGATTTAGACCTTGAAAAGGGGAACAATTGTGGTCTGGGCATCACACAAAGAGCGGTGAATTGTTGTCGTTGTCAACATTGAGTGCACTCGTCGCAATTCAAGATGGCATGCCTGGGACTATCCACTTGAAGACTTACGAGAATTTCAATGTTGACAACAAGGACAATTCCGGATAGACAATATAAAGGACGAAAGGGCTTGCAACACTAAACGTTGGACGCCATTTTTTGTAATAATAATAATGATGATGATATAGGAAAGGATATGTAGAAAATTAGTGCAGGTGAAAAGAGTGTAGGATGCGGATAGGATATCAGGATACCAAAACAAACAGAACTAACAAACGGAAGGAATGAATCGGAAGGGATAGACTTGACCGCGGCTCAGCTCGCCGGATGGGGTAGTTCTTGTCTCCACTCTCAATGTTGTCACCATATTGAGAATCGCTGGCTGATGTCGATCCAGCGACATCAATCCCTCCCTGCTGTGAAGTCCCATGGCGATTTTCTGGACTTCCCCTAACCGTATGTTGAACGCTGTCAACGCGGGTCAAGTCATAAGGTTTTGACTCAGCCAAATTTCCTTACCCCTGAAAATTAAAAAAAACTAACATATCTCTAGGCGCATGTGCCTCTCAAAAATGATCAAAATCAATCAAAAACAAATGACACCGTACACATAATACGTTTTAATGTGGTATTAAATTTATTCACTAAATATTACTTATACTTTATGTAACAATAATTTTTTTTTTTAACAAAACATAAATTTGTTTGCAATTAATTGTGTTATAGTACATATTGTGATAACCACTTAAATGTGAGCAGCAACATCTAGCAGAAAATGTCGATACTGGAATAACAAAGTCTCGACTGGAGAGTGGAATCGAATTTTCTAGCAAATTGGAAATTGTATGGGACGCTGGATGGCGAGGATTGTTCTCGAAGTATGTCATTCGAGTATAAATACCAGCATCCCAAAGGTATGCAAGTCTAAAGTGTTATTTGAAGTGTTAATTAGGAGAAGTGATTAAGTGGTTTAAGTAAAAGATAAGAAAAGTATAAGTGGTTGAGAAATTGAATTGTACTGAGAGAAAGAATTAAATAGTGAATTGTAACTGTACTGAATAAAGGGATTTGTATTGAAAAGAATAAGTTCTATCATTTGTACCCACACAAACATTTTACATTGGTGTCAGAAGTGGGATAGGACTTATTGTGTGTAAAAAAAAAAGTGTTTTCTGACTATTTGAAAAAGCTAGAATGGGTCGAAAACTATTGCAGTTGACCCTCGTCCAACTCAAATCCGAGTTGAACAAGAGAAGCCTCAGCGCCAGTGGAGGAAAAAGTGACCTGGTGCTCCGTCTTCAGGAGGCTTTGAACAACGAGGGGCATGATCCTGATGCATATTCCTTTGATGTTGACGAGGATGACCAGACAAGTACCGGCAATGACATGGCTGCAATGATGCAACTCCTCTTATTAAAAATGGACGAACAAAAGAAAAATCTGGAAGAACAAAAGAATAGCCTCGAACAAAAGCTGGATGAACAAAAGAAAAATCTAGACGAGCAGAAGAGCAGCATTGAACAAAAATTCAACGAACAAACCAACAATCTGCACGGTCTTCAACAGAAAATGGATGAACAAAAGAATAATCTGGAAGAACAAAAGAACATTCTCCAGCAAAAATTCGAAGAAATCGATGACAAATTTGAAAGAATAGAGAAGAACGTTGATGACAAATTTGATAGAATAGAGAAGAATGTTGCCGAAAAATTCGAGGAAATGGACAGCAAAGTTCAGCAACTGGCAAAAGAGCTCGACACAGTGCGAAAACAGAAACTGCGGGAATGTTCTTTAAGTGGTCCAAGGAGAAAAGATTTGAAGCCTCCCTCATTCGATGGTCAGACCTCATGGTCTACTTATAAGAAGCAGTTTGAAATGGCTGCTTGTGCAAACGACTGGGACAATGAGGAAAAATGCTTTGCCCTAACAATGGCCTTACGCGGTTCTGCGGCAGAATTGTTACAAACAATCGATATCGAAAAGACTAGAGACTATATGGCTTTAGTGCAGGCTATCGAAAAACGTTTTGGGGATAGCCACATGCGGGAAGTTTACAAGGTTCAATTGCAAGGCCGTATGCAGCAACGAGGAGAAACACTGCAACAGCTCCAAGCAGACGTGAGTAGACTGGCACTTTTGTCATATCCCACCGCAGGCCAAGAAATAATCGACGAAATGGCAAAGGACGCATTCATCGGGGGAATTGCAGATTTGAAGCTGCAATCAGCAGTAAGGATGGCCGGGAAAAGAACCCTTGCTGAAGCACTTGCCTTCGCTCTGGCGATGGAAGCATCCAATCAGGCTTCCAAAGGAATGCATTTCGTAAGGGAAATAGTATCTGGTGAATGCTCCTGCTCAAGACCAACTACCATGCAACGAAATATCCCGCGGGAGAGACGAAAGATGCGCTGCTGGAACTGCGATAAAGTAGGACATTTGCAAGGGCATTGTAAAGAACCGCTACGACGAGAAGGCTGCCTGCACTGGGGCTACAGGCAAATAGAAAGAAAAACCGGCAGAAACGGCTACCAAGAAACTGGTCAAATTTCTAGAAGCCATCAGTTAGGAAATGCTTACTTCGCGGGGCAGAAGTCTGTAGCAGGAGTCGACGACTCCAGGGTAATTATCCCAGTCTCACAGGTAAAACAATGCAACGAAAGCCTCCCAGCAGAAGTAGTCAGTGGTAAAGAAGCGAAACAACAGGCAACTATCCAAACGATCAGGACTGAGCCAATAGAGGGTTGGAGTATAGACGAAATCCGTTCCTCCCAACAGGCAGATAATGACATCGAACCAATATTGGCCTGGAAAGAACACGAGGAAAGACCAAGCTGGCAGCAGATATCAGATCGGAGCCAAACTCTGAAGGCATACTGGGCACAGTGGGACTCGCTTTTTCTGCAAGATGGATTGCTGAAGAGGAAATGGGAAAGTGCAGATGGGACAACATCTCGTATGCAGCTAATTGTGCCACGGTCCAGAGTCAACCAAGTGCTCCATGAAATACATGACGGAATCTCAGGAGGCCATTTGGGAATAAACAAGACGTTGGAAAAGGTAAGGGAACGTTTCTATTGGCTAAGCGCTAAACAAGATGTCGAGAATTGGTGCAAAAAGTGCATAAGATGTGCAGCTACCAAGGGTCCAAAAGCAAATCCACATGGACAAATGCAACAATACAATGTCGGAGCACCTTTCGAACGAATAGCCATCGACATCGCTGGGCCGTTTCCCGAAACCTTTAATGGAAACCGATATACTCTCGTAGTCATGGATTACTTCAGTAAGTGGCCGGAAGTGTTTCCCATCCCAAATCAAGAGGCTAAGACCGTAGCCGAACAGATAGTCAACAACTGGGTGAGCAGATTTGGGGTCCCAATGGAGCTGCACTCTGATCAAGGGCGAAACTTTGAATCAAAAGTCTTCCAGGAAATATGTCAATATTTGGGAATAAGAAAGACAAGGACAACGCCACTACACCCTCAATCTGATGGAATGGTCGAGCGATTCAATCGGACCTTGAATGAGCATCTATCTAAGGTTGTCAGCAACTGCCAGTGGGATTGGAATCGACACATACCCCTCTTCTTAATGGCCTACCGAAACGCGGTCCATAGCTCAACAGGGCACACACCATCCGAGATCTTATTTGGTCAAACAATTCGGTTGCCAAGTGAAGCAAAATTCGGATCCCCACCGACGGAGCCCAAAGAGGTGAACGAGTACGTGAATGACTTACGCAGCAGGATTCGTAAATTGCATGAAGACACCAGAGAAAAGATGAAGCTAGCAAGCAGCCGCATGAAAACTAGGTACGATATCAAGGCGAAATCTTCCGGTTTCAACGAAGGAGATCTGGTTTGGCTGTATAATCCTCAGCGTAAGTAAGGCAAGTCACCAAAATTGCAACAGGACTGGGAAGGTCCATACAAGGTGATAACCCGCATTAATGACGTTGTCTACCGGATCCAGCGTGGGGATCGAGGAAAATTGAAAGTGGTCCATTTGGATAGGATGTGTCATTTCAACGGGATGCTGAATGACGAAGTTGTTCGGGACGAACAACTGTACGGAGGGAGCAATGTGATAACCACTTAAATGTGAGCAGCGACATCTAGCAGAAAATGTCGATACTGGAATAACAAAGTCTCGACTGGAGAGTGGAATCGAATTTTCTAGCAAATTGGAAATTGTATGGGACGCTGGATGGCGAGGATTGTTCTCGAAGTATGTCATTCGAGTATAAATACCAGCATCCCAAAGGTATGTAAGTCAGTTCTAAAGTGTAATTTGAAGTGTTAATTAGTGATAATTAGATAATTAAGTTAATTAGAGAAGTGATTAAGTGGTTTAAGTAAAAGATAAGAAAAGTATAAGTGGTTGAGAAATTGAATTGTACTGAGAGAAAGAATTAAATAGTGAATTGTAACTATACTGAATAAAGGGATTTGTATTGAAAAGAATAAGTTCTATCATTTGTACCCACACAAACATTTTACAATATGTATGTTTTAAATCCACTAAAATTCAAGTTTGATTTTAACTCCTAAAAGTATTCTATAGTTATGAATTATTATTCAATTCGAGCTCAAATTTTACATCTAAAAAAAAACAAATACATTAATTACATTTATGATTCTTTTAATATACTCGAATATGTACATACATGTACCTACTTATGTATGTTTTTGTTTGCAATAATTATCTCCACTGCTTAATTTAAGGCAGATGCCCTTTTTATAAAACAAAATCTTTCTTTATTTAATTTGTTTTTATGCAAATAAAGTGTAGCCTGCTGTGAGGCGCAGTTGAAAGGTAAATTAAATGTTCACTATTTATATGTATAAGTATATGTGCACATTATATATATACACATATAAATATATAATTATTTTTTTTATTCTTTTATCTATTTATTTCCCCATTTATTTATTATATTTATTTTTTTTTTTGTTAAATAAAAATTTTATGAAGGCAGCACAGTTTTTTTTTTATAGTATAGTAGATACGAAGGTACGATTTTATGTTTCCTTGTTTTTGTTCCTTGCCGGTGTTTTTTTTTCTTTATAGGTAGCAAGAATCATTTTCAGTAATTAAGTTCTGCATTAGCACAATTATTGTTAATATTTAAACCATTAATTCCTGTTTTCTTTTTATTTTATTTTATCTTTTTTTTGTAGTGGTAAATCTATATATGGGCTACCACGACTTATATCTATTCACATGAAAAAAATATTTGGCATATAAAATAAAAATTAAAGAGATACAAAAAATAACTCACCGGACTTTTTCCTTTTTCATTCCGTTTTTTTCTTTTTTGTTTTTCCGCCCTTTCGGTATTCCTTACCTCTCCCTTCTTTCTTTTTCTTATTTTCTCCTGCTTCACTCAATAACCTTTACACAGTTATTAATTTTTTTTCTAGCTTTAATTATTCCGCAAAATTATTCAAAAAAACATTTTTTATTTTTTTTCTGCCTCACTACATTTTTAGAGATTATTTTTTCTTTTGAATATTTTCGCTTCCTGACCACGAGAACCTCTTGGTTTAGCTATCACGTCACCTTTGCCCGCCTTTTGCAATCGCCAAGAAATTCAAGCTTCTTACTCGTCAAGCCAACGGTATCTTCATCCGATTGCATGTTACTCGAGTACACTGTACAATGTACATATACATAAAAAAAAATAAACATGCACGATCAGCTCTCTCGAAATCTGAAAAAAATTCTCTTCTCCGTCACTGTTTGAAGGCCATGCTCCCTGAACGGAAGCTAAGACAACCACTCTTTTTAACATCGCCGTTCTGTTAGTAGGTTTCAGCATTTGAGGCGATGTTTGAATTTTGTCTGCTACATTTGCGAGCCGCCGTTACATATGTTTTTTCTCAGATGGTCGGTTCTGAAAAAACATCTTATAAGTTTGACACTAAAACCCCTATGTACGACTAGATGGGAGAGCAGAATAGAAGCGATCAGGCTATTATACCTATACTTAGGAGAAGTTTAAGAAGCCCTTGTTGAACTATCACAAACTGACAACCCTAAATCCAAAAATATGGCCCAGTCCCTTGGCGGCAAAGGTGACTGATTTTATATCTATTTGCTGCGCTGTAATTTGGCACACAATATCAGATAGGATTAATATTGCTAGCAAGTTCCTTCAACAACGGAATATGTGTCTCAAACTTTCAGTTGAGATTTTCTGTTCAACAAAACAATTTCTCATAGAATTGAGAAATGATGAAAAATTCTCCTTATTTTTAGAGGATGCAAGGATCATAGCTGTTGATCTAGAAGTTCCTTGCATTTTTCTAGCTATCGCAGTCTTGCGGTCCCGAAAAAGGGTAACTCAGTTTTCCTACGAAAGAAGAGATGAGCCCATTATAGAACCGCAAGAAAGATTTAAGGTAGAATTTTATTTTGAGGTTTTAGATCAAGCCATTTCATCAATTTCTGAAAGATTTGAGCAAATAAAAGAGCACAATGAATTATTTCAGTGTGTATTGGAAAGCTTAAATCAAATCCAAGTTTACTTTCAGTTGAAAACTGTTCAAATTTAGAAAAAAAATTAAGTTATAATGGCAGTTCCGACTTAAGTGGCTCAGAATTTTATCGAGAAATCATCATGTTGTCAACTTTGATTAATGAAAATGATTCCGCAATAGACATTTTTATTTTTATTCATAACATACATATGAAGACTCTTTTTCCAAATACTGTTATAGCTCTAAGAATAGTTTTAACTTTACCAGTTACTATAGCATCAGGAGAACGCTCATTTTCCAAATTTAAGTTTATAAAAAATTTCTTACGTTCTTCAATGTCCCAGGAACGATTGGTATCTTTGGCAACCATATCAATTGAAAAAGAAATTATGTCGGAGCTTGATAGTAATTTTCTAGTGGAAGGTTTTGCCAAAATAAAAGCCCGTAAGATCATTGTCAAGGCACCATAAAGCAACACTCTTTTTTAATTTTAAACTTTCTTGCCTATGGAAATACCTAACTTTAGTTCTTTAGTTTACGTTTTTTTGTGACTCCTTTAAAGAAACCTTATTCTTGCAAAATGTACGTAATTTAATTTTAGCTTTAAACTTTTTCATCTTTTTTGTTTTACGGGGCAATAACTTTTTATCAAAAAAAGCACAAGTGCAATAATATGTGTGTATGGTTTATTATTTATTCAATAGCGAACGTATTTAATTTATTTTATTTATATTTATTAGTTCCCAACAATTTTTTTCGTTGTTGATTTTTTTGGTTATTTTTAATGCATGAAATGTTTAACAAGTGAACCTTATCTGAATTTTTTTGATTTGTATTTATACATATGTATAGAAGAATAGGCCTACTTGGAAAAACACATAAAAAAAACTATCACCTCCTTGGGTGATGTGGAAATGTATAAATACATAATTAAATAATTTCGATTTTGCGATCGTCTTAAAATTTGCTGATATTGTTTAAATCTATATTATGAAATCTACGACAAAATTCATCGAACCGGCCCTGGTACATTTTAAAGGTATACAAATCCTTTAAGCACGCACTAATTATAAAAAAAGTCGTAGTTCCCAAATGCACGCATTTTCGACAAAGCGACTGATCGCAAACTAGAAGGGCGTAAATGCAATGGGTCTATTGGAGCAGAGAGAAGAAAATTCTCCCTTTTCAGCAATGGGCTAGACAAACGCTGTTTTCGATCTGCTCTGAAAGAGTTCTAAAGAATAGGATTGATGAAAAACCTTACGCAGTGGTTTTGCAATAGAGGAATAACACCTCCTCAGGAGACATACATACAAGACACTCAAGTGTAGGCGGTGACAAATCACAATCTGGGAGTGCAAAGTGTACAGCAAGCAGATTGGCCTAGTCCAAAGAGCTGACAGCTGAAATGTCATTGTAAATGAGCGTTGCGATGGAGGATGAGGCAGAATTTTTAATGGTTTTGTCAAACGACCAATAATTTTTACTACATTTGGGACATCGTAGTACTTTTTGTCTCAGTTTTTATTCGTATTGAAATTTCATGCGTTTGAGGGAGACCTTGCAGGCATTCCTGGCTCGTTTGAAGTTTTTTCGGTTTTCCTCTGTCGGGTTGGTCTTGTAGAATGGAAAAAGCATTTCTCTTACCCTAAAAGTGCCTTTACAGTTCGGGTCGTACCATGCCTTTTCTTTTGATTTGATACTCTGCATCTGATGAAGAATAAAGGATCTCATTCTAAAGAGAGTAGTGTCTATGATAGCGGCATCCACGTCGTCGTCGTATCGTTAGTCCGCTTTTGCTCTAAATGTGTGGTCAGTATATGAGAAATTGGCTGATATTACATAATTTCCGACGATCCTAGAGGGGAGAGCACATCAATGGTGTCCAATGGTTATCACGGTGAGAAGTTAAAAATTAGTAAAGGATGTTGGCGGCATAACTATTAACGTCTGGTATTCGTGTGGGCTCATTTACAAGCTGGGTCAAGTTGTTTTCCTCAGTGAAGATCTCAACACATCGGCTTCAAGGTGTTGTCTGTCCAGAATGTCTATGCCATCCAGAATTGTGTATATGGAAATCGCCCGTAATAAGGATTTCAGTATGAGGATACAGGGATACAATTCTTTGAATGGAGTCAGACAGCGCATCAAACTCGTTAAAGGTCGAATTGCTATCCAGTTTGGAGCTTCTGTAAATAAAGCTGTAGTGGAGAATTTTCTTGCTGAGATGGAATTTCAACCACACGAAATTGAATGAATTCTGGATTGAGACATGTAAACATGTAAACGTGTAAACCTGTCATCTACTAATTAAACACCAATATCTTAAAGTAGTTAGTAAGTAAAGCACTTCTTTTTTTGTAAGCTCTGAATGGTTCGACCCCTAACACACGACTGATTCCCATGCATCATGGTACTAGTTCCCACACACGATCGCTCTCTTGCTACTCAGTCTCTCTCTCTCTCGCTGAACCGGTCTCCACATCCCTCCTTCCTTTTTCAGCTTCAAGGTCAATCGGGAATCGCTGCTTTCGGCATCTCTGGGTGCTTCTTCCACTTCTGGTGTTGGTTCTACAATAGTTGTGATCAGCGAATTCCTGTTTGGTCCTATCAAAATCTCGGTACCTGTAAGATGTGAAGGAGGCATATTAGGTGTACAACTAGGCCCAAATTCTAATTGAGAAGTAGAAATCTTTTTAACATGGCTTATATTACGTCTGAATACTTTGTTTCCAGCTCTTACCGTCAACTCACTTTTCTCCCGGTCTACCACTTCAAATTCAGTTGGATCAAAGTTGGGGGTTAGCTTGCTTAGGAATGCTACGTTTTTGACTAACAGCTTATCCCCTACCTTGATTTCTGAAGGTTTACCTCCCCGTTCCTTATCTTCTCTTTCCTTTCACTTGTATTTGTTTATTACGTCGCGATCTTTGGCTTCCAAGTCAAGCATTGGTTCTTCTATGTCTTGTATCGAAGGGATTTTGTCCCGGATCAGGCGATTATAAAATTATAAATAAGCTCCGAAGGATCTTTCTCTATTGTACCGTGTGGCATCACATTATACATCAGGACGAACTTTTGTATTTCATCTTTGTAGTCATTTCCATTGGCATGCTCTATTTTTAGGCGTTTTAAAATTGAGCGGTTCATATATTCCACCTCTCCGTTTGCTTGAGGCCAATACACGGGTGACGTTATGAGCTCGATGCTATTCTCGTTGCAGTAGCTTCTAAACTCTTCACTGATAAACTGCCGCCCATTGTCCACCGTGATCACCTCGGGATACCCAAGATCGCCTTATCTATCACTTCACATATTCACTTCAATGCGACCACCTTTTCCAGCGAGACTGTTTACCTTCACAATTTAATGTGACGTTTTTTCTGTTTTGCACAATTCAATGTGTCTTTACCGGCTTCTACTCTTTTTTTTTTGTTTTAGTTTGCTGCACAATTTAATGTGCCTTCAACAAATTTTCCTTTCTCTCCCCACAATTTAATGTGCCTTCGTCAAACTTTCAATTTAATGGAATACCATTAACAGTTTAGTGTTACTCCACAATCTCTTCGCCAATCCAAATGCCAAAACTATAACAAAACAAAAAAAAACAACTACACAAATCACACTTATCAAAAACTTTCAACATATGGGAATGTATCTACATATACGATTATTTATTATTTATACATACACATATATATTACGCCGCATACTTACGAGTATTTTGCATTTCTATGAAAACAACAAAATAATTAATTTAATTTTTTTTTACCTCGTCGCCAATGTGTAAACCTGTCTTCTACTAATTAAACACCAATGTCTTAAAGTAGTTAGTAAGTAAAGCACTTCTTTATTTGTAAGCTCTGAATGGTTCGACCCGTAACACACGATTGACTCCCATGCATGGCACTAGTTCCCACACACGATCGCTCTCTTACTACTTAGTCTCTCCTCTCACTGAACCGGTCTCAACAGGACAGGAACCGCATTGTGGTGGAATTTGGTAGACTACATCACTACCCACGTAAATACAATACCGCGGTGGGAAAAGAATAGTGGCACGGCTTCAGATCAGAGCGATCTGAGAGGAGTGGACGGGGATCTACTTGTGTTTCACTAAGTGCCAAAATAGCTGGTCTGTATTTACAGACGTGGACGTATGCAGAAAAGCGATTACTTTTTAGCCAGCGAATATTGACTATCTAAGCTCTAAATTCCTAAATCGAGGTTTTGCATTTTAAACAGTTAGTGATATGTTTTTTTTTCTTTGATTTTCGGAAACCACTATGGCTTAGGTATTGAGTCTAATAACTTATCACATCCCATGTGTCCCATTTCATAAAGATACATTCGTAATATACTTGTTTTAATAGCATTTGGCACGCAAAACAATAAATTCCACTTAATTTTTTTAATTACCAACCCATTTCTCATTTTATTAATGCTTTTTTTCGCACACTTACTGGCTAATCAGTAATTTTGTTTATTTCTTGATCTTTATGTTGACTGATTGACAAATTTTGTTCAAAAGTATTTTCTTTTACTATCAAGATGTTTGAAACGCGGCTCAATGCATCTACATGTTGCATTTTTGATCCGTTCCAATGTTTAGTCGAAATTCTGTAACTCCAATGTCCACATGGCTATTCTTTCATTTACCTCTTTTTTACAGATTTAAAGTCAGGGTCAAAGAGTTACAATCGGTTACTATCTTGAACTTAAAATCATGAAGACAGAATCCAAACCTCCGTAAAGGGTCAATAATTACTAGAGTTTCTAATTCAAAGCTATGGTTCTATGACTAATAATCAGTTGTTCTTTTTCGAAATCGAAAACCAGGTGAAGGTTCTCGTCTGTTTTGTTTGTGTACTAATTTAGCCCCAAATCCCAAAGCGCTTACGTCATAATGTAGCTCAAATTCATCCTTAGGATTCTAAATTGCCAGTATAAGTGACTCACTTAATTTTCGTTTCAGGTTCTCAAAGCAATCGAGTTCATCTTTACCGAACCTAAGAACAGCATATTTCTTTTTAAGATAGTAGAGAGGTTTTGCCATAAGTGAAAAATCTTTGACGGATCTTCTAAAATAAAGACATAAACCCAAGAAACTATGGCCTGCTATGGAGGTTCTTCAGTACCGAAAAAGTGTTTACCTCCTCAATTCCCTTTACATCTGGCTTAATACCCTCTTTAGTGATTAAATAGACGAGATAACGTATCTGCAACACTATAAACTGACACTTATCCAACCTCAGTTGTAGTTTATTACTAACTATTTTTTAAAAACCTCTTTCGTTAAAAACCGTTTCTGAGGGTACATTTCTCAATCCAAAAGACATTTTGCGATACTCAACTTAACCATAGGAGTCAAGAAAGTAGTATATTTTACCGAATCTGTATCCATTATTTTTTTCTGGGCTAATCCATGTAAGAGCTCATCCATTAATGGGATTGGATAGTTATCTTTCTCTGTGACCTTGTTAAGATTCCTATAATCCACTCATGATCTATTTCACAGTCTTTTTTTCACTACTATAATTCGCAAGGAATACTTAGACCTACTTGCTTGAATCACTTCCTGACTCAATAAATCATCTAACGTAAACTGTACCTGTTCCTTCTCAAAATACGACATGCTTCGCGGGGTACAATGGATGGCCTTTTCATTATTCAATACTATTCTCATTTGACATTTAATTTCTAGTGTATCAGGACGTATACAGTACAAATATTCATTATTAAAAATCATAGAATATTTTACTCTTGTTATATATTTTATAACAATATATTTATATATATTTGCATTAACATTAGTTTGTTCATATTTATCTTCTCCATCAATTTATGTACTCATGAAACTTCTACATTCATTTTCACATATCATTTGTAATTTACTCGTAGTTCATTCCTAAATTAGCCTTCATCACAAAATCTCGTCCCAGTATGATGGGACACTGCATTGTATCATTTGAAATTACAAATAAGTCCATTTCAATATTATCTCTATTTAACAAAACATTTCAACAAATTGTATCGATTACAGCAAATGGACCATTGATACTCGTACCATAAAGAATGTTTACATTGAATGTTTTTCTTTAATTGACTATCTAAGCTCTAAATTCCTAAATCGAGGTTTTGCATTTTAAACAGTTAGTGATATGTTTTTTTTTCTTTGATTTTCGGAAACCACTATGGCTTAGGTATTGAGTCTAATAACTTATCACATCCCATGTGTCCCATTTCATAAAGATACATTCGTAATATACTTGTTTTAATAGCATTTGGCACGCAAAACAATAAATTCCACTTAATTTTTTTAATTACCAACCCATTTCTCATTTTATTAATGCTTTTTTTCGCACACTTACTGGCTAATCAGTAATTTTGTTTATTTCTTGATCTTTATGTTGACTGATTGACAAATTTTGTTCAAAAGTATTTTCTTTTACTATCAAGATGTTTGAAACGCGGCTCAATGCATCTACATGTTGCATTTTTGATCCGTTCCAATGTTTAGTCGAAATTCTGTAACTCCAATGTCCACATGGCTATTCTTTCATTTACCTCTTTTTTACAGATTTAAAGTCAGGGTCAAAGAGTTACAATCGGTTACTATCTTGAACTTAAAATCATGAAGACAGAATCCAAACCTCCGTAAAGGGTCAATAATTACTAGAGTTTCTAATTCAAAGCTATGGTTCTATGACTAATAATCAGTTGTTCTTTTTCGAAATCGAAAACCAGGTGAAGGTTCTCGTCTGTTTTGTTTGTGTACTAATTTAGCCCCAAATCCCAAAGCGCTTACGTCATAATGTAGCTCAAATTCATCCTTAGGATTCTAAATTGCCAGTATAAGTGACTCACTTAATTTTCGTTTCAGGTTCTCAAAGCAATCGAGTTCATCTTTACCGAACCTAAGAACAGCATATTTCTTTTTAAGATAGTAGAGAGGTTTTGCCATAAGTGAAAAATCTTTGACGGATCTTCTAAAATAAAGACATAAACCCAAGAAACTATGGCCTGCTATGGAGGTTCTTCAGTACCGAAAAAGTGTTTACCTCCTCAATTCCCTTTACATCTGGCTTAATACCCTCTTTAGTGATTAAATAGACGAGATAACGTATCTGCAACACTATAAACTGACACTTATCCAACCTCAGTTGTAGTTTATTACTAACTATTTTTTAAAAACCTCTTTCGTTAAAAACCGTTTCTGAGGGTACATTTCTCAATCCAAAAGACATTTTGCGATACTCAACTTAACCATAGGAGTCAAGAAAGTAGTATATTTTACCGAATCTGTATCCATTATTTTTTTCTGGGCTAATCCATGTAAGAGCTCATCCATTAATGGGATTGGATAGTTATCTTTCTCTGTGACCTTGTTAAGATTCCTATAATCCACTCATGATCTATTTCACAGTCTTTTTTTCACTACTATAATTCGCAAGGAATACTTAGACCTACTTGCTTGAATCACTTCCTGACTCAATAAATCATCTAACGTAAACTGTACCTGTTCCTTCTCAAAATACGACATGCTTCGCGGGGTACAATGGATGGCCTTTTCATTATTCAATACTATTCTCATTTGACATTTAATTTCTAGTGTATCAGGACGTATACAGTACAAATATTCATTATTAAAAATCATAGAATATTTTACTCTTGTTATATATTTTATAACAATATATTTATATATATTTGCATTAACATTAGTTTGTTCATATTTATCTTCTCCATCAATTTATGTACTCATGAAACTTCTACATTCATTTTCACATATCATTTGTAATTTACTCGTAGTTCATTCCTAAATTAGCCTTCATCACAAAATCTCGTCCCAGTATGATGGGACACTGCATTGTATCATTTGAAATTACAAATAAGTCCATTTCAATATTATCTCTATTTAACAAAACATTTCAACAAATTGTATCGATTACAGCAAATGGACCATTGATACTCGTACCATAAAGAATGTTTACATTGAATGTTTTTCTTTAATTCATAAGGAACAAATTTCTGTCAAAAAAGGCTCACTAGGCTGCTAGTGGCTAATAATGTAAATTGTAATATTTATTTTTAAATCTTGATCTGCCTTCCTTCCTGCCTTTTGCCTTTTGGTCATTGACTAGCTATATGCCCCACATTATCGCACACATAACATGCCCCTGGCTCCCGCTTTACTTGTTTACATTCTTCTGTTACGTGACTCAGAGAATTCTAATTGTAGCAGCGTATCGGCTGCTTTTTCTGTCCTCCGGAACTGTCTTGGTGAGGTGTAGAAGGTATTACTTTTGGTTTCGTTGGCAGCTTCAATAAATTGTATGCCTCTAATAATCGGAATGTGGTTGGTAAACATTAAAATGGTTTTGCATTTCAAGATATTGTCTCGTCTAGTATTAAATCAATTATCTGATCGACCATTTCTAGGTGTTGATATGCGTCACTCTTCCTATAGAATTGGCACACCAGTTCCTTTACTTTGTGATAATCGACTCTGTTTCGGCTATCTATGTTTAACTGTCCCTTGTTGTCACTCTTATTCTTCATAAAACTCTTAACTAACTAACTGACTAAATACAAAAACTTCCCTGCTAGAAAGTAAGTAATATTTATAAGCTTTAAAAAGCGGGAAAAAGCTTTCGAAAATCTCTTATAAAGTTGTTTTATTAAAAGATGATATTAGAGTGAATAAATCTAGCTCTTGTATTTTTTTGCCAATTCCAGACCCCGTACAAAAAAATAAAAACAGTGTGGCTTAATTTTTTTGAAGATTTCTTCTGGCATCACTATTTTCTACTAAAGATTTCAGCCCCAATAATAAGAAAAACATAATTATTGTAAAATGTCATCGCCCCCTTTGTCTTGCGTATGATTATGTGAATATGTAAATGTAAGTGAATAAATTATTATTAATATTATTGTTTATTAAAACATAAATAAATTTACATCTTAATCTATTATATATGATACAAGCGTTAGCTACTAAGTGGATAAATATTTTATTAGGTTGTAAAGAAAATAATTACAGTTTTTTGTGTAACAAAGAATAAACTTTAATCAACATGTATTCCACATTGTTCGATGAGCTTTTTCCGTCGTTCTGACAACTTTATGACTCCGTGGCCATAGAACTTCAGGCCCTTATTAACCTAAAACTGGATCAAGAGCGAGCTGGGGTCATCATCTTTGGTGGAAGTTAAACCGTCCAAAGAGCTTCGCTAACTTCGAAACAAATGAAAATCTGATGATGCATGGTCAGGGCTGTATGGTGCATTTGACATCACTTTCCAATCAAGCTTCAATAGTTTTTCACGAGTTACCGTCGATGTGTGTCTAGTTTTGGTGGAACATGATTCCTTTACACTTTCCAAATTTTTGTTTGATTACTTCCTTAGTTATTGACAGTAAATATTTGAGTTGATCGCTTAGTTCCGTGGAAGCAACTCAAAATACGCGACGCCGTTATTATCTAATCATATATTGGTTAGATAGCCTTCATTTAATGCAGTTCAGCTTACGATATAATTATTAACCAGTCAACATCATAGACCTCACATATCTTTCTTTCTTGCCTTTACGGAAGTAAAAAAAATTAAAATAGATCGAAAATGTTCGTTTCTGCATTTTACTAACTGGTGGAAACAAATTAAGCTCGATATGTTTCCAATGTAAGCTCAAAGTTAGAGCTACCTAATGTCAAAAGAAAAATAACATTGACAAAAACAGACATAGCGCAATATATTTCTAAAACCGATTTTTTTTTAATTTAAATTTTATCTACTCGTACATAGCTTTGTCAATTATTGTTTCTAAGATTATAGAAAAAAAACTTTAAGTAATTAGAAGTCAAAGTGAAATTACTTTGCTATCCATGTCTTACTCGTAATAATAACCTAACTTTTGACTTTGACGTAATCTGAAATCATATCCTATTGGGTTGTACCGCATGGAATGTCCGATTTTATAGTAAAAATGTAAAAGCCAATATTATTATTTTTCCGTCAACTTATATTCAATCAAAATAGGTGCTTTCGATGACCACCAAATTGTCACCATAACCTTATATCATCCATAAAATCGGGCTTGGGGGTGTGTTTTGGTTTTTCATCTGCATCCAACCACTGCCCAGATCTTTTACGATTATCATACAGTATCCACTTTTCATCACAGGTGACTATCCGGTGTATAAACGGTTCAGTTTGGTTTCTTAATGTAAGCGATGCTCAGATTTCCAGGCGCCGTAGTTTTTGGGATTCGTTCAATTCATGGGGTACCCACTTATCGAGCTTTTTTACCTTTCCTATGAGAGAAAAGTGTCTACTTATTATCATTGGGGATACTCATATGCTTTGTGCAATCGCTCGCACCGACTTCATTGAGTCCGCATCCACAGTTGCTCTTAAAACGTCATCGTCAACTAACGTTTCCGGTTTTCCACGCGGTTCATTTTCGAGGCTGGAATCTCCCGAACGGAACTTTCCAAACTAACGTCGTATAGTGCTGTTCGTTTACCTCTACATCCTCAAATGTGTCATTAATGTTTTTCATTGCCAATGACGCATTATGTCCCATTTTATATTCGTAAATTAAGAGAGTCCGAATTTGAACTCCCGACAGCATGGTAAATAATTCCATTGGTCAAAAACTCATCATACTCGTATTAGTCAGAATGAGACACGTATACGTTGTGTGTCTGCTTGAAGCAAAATCAAAATGTTTGGATTTTTGCTCAAACAGGTAGACAAGATTGATAGAGCGTATATTGGTGATTGCCTGCTTGATCAAGTATTTGCTCATTTTTCCCGGGACAGCGACAAAGCAACATCGGAAATTTTATCTAAACGGTTTAATTTTTTCGAAGATGGAGGATAAAAATTTTATTTTGAAATTTCTAGAAGTTTATTGTATACGAGTATATAATATATACTAACAGATATAGTATCTCACAATTGTGTAACTTTTTTTTATAATTTTGGGTGTTATCATTTGAAGAAGTTCATATGATCATATGCTTCCACTTGCATGAGGAGAAGTTTTATAAAATCATTCGATGAACTTAATATATATCTAGAAAACCACAATTAAAAGGTCGTTCATAACAGCGTGCTGGCTGAATTCGGCAATATAAATATAGAATTATTACATTAAATTGCATTAATTGCTTTTGTCTCGAGCACTTTATCATAGACTCATCTTCAGGTTTCTCAATGATCCACCAAAATATAAAAAGCATAAAAGCTTATTGCTAAACAATGATAAAGTAAGATGATTGGTTCTACTGCAATCGTAATTTATGTGTTTAATTGATAATTTTTCATTTGTTTGGCAAAAGTGACATGTCAGAAGAGGAACTTTATTGATTAAATGTATATGTGTTAAATTGGTCTGTCCAAGACGAAGCCTTAAAGAACACCTGTTTATCTTAGTGTTGTTTTAGGGTTTTCCAACAACTTTTTTTTTAAATAAAACGCAAACCATTTGAGATATTTCAAAAACCTTATTATCGGCTTGAAGTATAATCAAAACATTTATGAATGGAACTCGACTCGACTTGCCACCGCAGGCAAGTTTACAGCGGTCGATTCGTTGGACCCAATTTTCAACGACTCGGCCACACATTTCGGCCAAAACGGCCGCTATTTCGCGTTAAATGTTGGCTCTGAGCTCTTCCAACGTCGTCGGCGTGTTGCCATAAACCAATGACTTAACGTAGCCCCATAGGAAATAGTCAAGCGGCGTTAAATCGCACGAACGAGGCGGCCAATCGACTGGCCCATTTCTTGAGATAACACGCTCACCATACTTACTCTTCAATAAATCGATTGTAGCGTATGCTATGTGGCTTGTGGCATCATCCTGTTAGAGTCCGACCGAAAGTGAATTTTTTGGCCGAAGCCGAAGCCGAACTTCGGTTTCTTCATCACCTTCGGCCTAAGCCGAAGCCGAATCTAATGGAGATTGTATTTCAAAATGCTAAAGAGCCTAAAATATAATGATCAGTTTGATAAAATTGATCGGTAGATATTTTCTTTTTTATTAATATATTTTACAAAGACACAAGCAGCAAAATAGCCAGTAAAATATTGCAGTAGACTCTTTTAAATAACAAATAAACGGAACAATCAAAATGAATGCTTAGCAAAGAAATAAAAACAAAAAAATAAAAAAAATCCAAAAGCCTAAGTACATTCGATAACACGTAAATACAACAAACAAAGTTAATATGAGAAGACAAACTATGAAGTAGAATCAATAATCAAAATTAAATAACTTAATATTATATGCAAGAAACAAAAGTTTTTGTACATTTTCTCCCTGTAAATTAGCCCCGATCAGCATAAATTTGTCCAGCAGCACTGAATAATTGCTCACTCGCTACACTAGTAGGAGGAGCTGATAAATATTTGTTAGCTACTTCTTTCAAGTAGGTATAAGGTATAGGTATAATTAAAAATATCAACCTGCTACAAAAACGAAACAAACATGAAATGACTTGCTCGAAATCTCCTCCAAAACACGGTGCGTATGATAGTTTAATTTTTGCGCAAAAATTTCCACCTTCGGCAAAACATTCGGCTTCGGCAAAACATTCGGCTACGGCTTCGGTGGAAATTTAAGCCGATTGTGGCCGAAGCCGAAGCAGAAGCCGAATGTTCGGTCGGACTCCACATCCTGTTGAAACCACATGTCGTCCAAGTCCATATCTTCTAATTCGGGCCAGAAATAATCGGTGATCACGGCGCGATAACGCTGACCATTCACAGTAACGTGACGATCGTTATCGTCGACGAAAAAATATGACCCAATAACACCGCCGGCATGCAAACCGCACCAAATAATTATTTTTTGTGGATGAAGTGGTGATTCATGAAGCACATGTTGATTTTCACCGACCAATAACGCATATTTTGCTTATTGACGAACCCATTGAGCCAAAAATGAGCTTCGTCACTGAAGATGATTTTGCGATGAAATTCATCATCTTGGCGCATCTTCTCCAGAACCCAATCGGAGAACGTACGTCGCTTCAAATGGTCCATCACGGCAACATCACACAACGAATATGTAGACTCAAATTTTTGCACTAAACTTGTTATTGCATGTCTACTAGGGCGAGAATTACGACCGAAAATTGGAGTTAACGCACTTAAAGTTGCAGTCAACGACTCCGAATTTCGGTAGAAAATTTTTATAATTTGCAGACGTTGCTCATTCGTGTACTTTACCATGATGAAAATGTTGAGTTTACTGAATAAATTAACAGTGACAGTATAATGATTAGTGAAAGAGTGCGTTCACAAATGAAATTCAAAGTTGTCAAGTCCCTATTGGAAAACCCTTTAGTAAGATAAGTACAATAGCTTGAATATGCTTCGAATTGATTGAAGTGTGGCAGTGGCTGTGGTCATTCCATGCTTCTTCTTTCTTTGTAATTTAAAACGGATATTTCAACTGTTTATAGGGAAAGTATTTAACAGCTCGTTAAACTATTTTAAGAGTTGCGTCTTTTGGGTTCTTGGAGAGGCTTAAGTTGGTAGATTCAGGTGGAAGAATCCAAGAAGGGTGTTTTGTCTAAACTGTTAACATTAAGGCTAAAAAAAAATGTGAGTTTACTGAATAAATTAACAGTGACAGTATAATGATTAGTGAAAGAGTGCGTTCACAAATGAAATTCAAAGTTGTCAAGTCCCTATTGGAAAACCCTTTAGTAAGATAAGTACAATAGCTTGAATATGCTTCGAATTGATTGAAGTGTGGCAGTGGCTGTGGTCATTCCATCCTTCTTCTTTCTTTGTAATTTAAAACGGATATTTCAACTGTTTATAGGGAAAGTATTTAACAGCTCGTTAAACTATTTTAAGAGTTGCGTCTTTTGGGTTCTTGGAGAGGCTTAAGTTGGTAGATTCAGGTGGAAGAATCCAAGAAGGGTGTTTTGTCTAAACTGTTAACATTAAGGCTAAATCGGAAATGGTTGGAAAAAGATAATATATTGTACAAAGTTGATGGCTGTTTATAGTTTTTTTTCCATCTCAGACTCTGTCATGTATAAGAGAACAGAATGATGCATAAATCTTGGGAATAAGCATGGATGATAAAACGATACTGCGTTGTTCAACAGTAGGAAAACCTCATTCGCTTAGCAGATTTAAAATTGGCGTTGTTTGAAAAGCTGTCCAAAATGATCGCGAAAGCCATAGAAGTCTGACTTTTGATTTTGCGCACTTTCCATATATAACCAATCCATATTCAATTTGTGATAACAAAATTAGATTGAAAATGTTAACAAGAGTACTCGAATGAGAATAACTATATTTATGTCTTACAATGTTTAGTCTGGAAACTAAAATAGTTTTTTTTCTAAATTCTAAGGCAATGATTGTTAAAGAAAACTTATTGTCAAGTGCCGAGCTCACCATCAACATTTGTAAAATTCGCTCCTCGTGTGTTGAAAAAAAAAACGTGGCAGAAAAATAACCACGTGCGGGATAATAAAAAAAAATAGAACAACCAAAAAAAATTCACTGTGCGGGAAAAAAAAACAACAACGATCGAGTGCAGTGAAGTCAATATCCACAGTGCGGGTATCCCATTCATTTCATTTTCATTTATACGCATTTTTTTTTAGACTTCATTAACACTTACAAGCTGGAAAAAACAATTCTCAAAAATTAGCTTAAATTACTTACAAATAGTCTTATCCTATCTTACTGGCCCCATGCGGGCACTCTAAGTTAAACATAATACTTAATCTGTGTATTTCGACGATTCTTACAGACTATTTTTATTTTTGTTTACATTTATTAAAACTAAAACTAAGAAAATAAACTTTAAGTAGAAAAACTTAGTAAATGGACTTTTGTTATAATATAAAACTTAAAACTAAACCTACAAACTACCTAAAACTAAAACTTAACTACTTAATCCTACTTAAACTATCTAATTCTATACGGTATTTTAGAGTGTTACCCACTTCTACTCTAATATAATTTTTTTTTCTTTTTTTTGTGATTTTTATTTTTTTATTTTTTTTTTATATTTTTTTTTTCTTAAATCTACCCTAATTCTACCTAACACTATGTAAGCCGGCCACGGCCAATCAAATACGCAGAAGACCGACTTTTCTTCCTATGAAGCTGCGTATTACTGGAGGAATAAACGACGAAACTTCCCCTCCTTCGCCTAGCCACCCGAATTGTTGGTGCTGTCGAGCAACATCCCTTATGTCGTGACTCCCTACCGACCTACTGAACCGGAGACGCTCCGCACTGCCATGTGCTACGTCTCTGTCGTAGTTGAGTCGCCTGTCCGCAGCTTTTCGAGCAACGTGGAAGATTAGCGGCACCGCCAATCTGTCCTGGATCAGACCTTTCACATCTAGGTTGAAGAACGCTTCTGGAGGAACAAAGCCGAAATGAAATGACGAAATTGTCCATTCTTATTAAGTTCGCCCTATTGTACAAGACCTCATTAGGATAGAATTTTATGTACTCGGACTCTGGTGTTCTGTATAAGCGAAGACAAGTCCTGAGACAAGCCCTCTCAAACACCCGAATCTTTCCCAATAAACTTGCTCTTACGTTGAACCACACGGAACATCCAAACACAAGCATAGACCTGATAAGGGCCATGTAGCAGATTACTTTCACCCTCGCATCGAGTTGGCTGTTATAAAACAGTCTCTTTGTAAGGGCAAAAGCACCTTTGGCTCTGGCCAGAGCAACATCTATATGTTTGTTAAAATACAGATATTGATCTAGCCAGATCCCAAGGTATCTGACTACATTTCGATAAGCAAGTGGCTGCCCATGCTGCCCCACGATCGAGAACTTTCGCCAATTCTTTCTGGTATCCCTACAGGCCCCAGACAAAGGCGCCCTAAACAAAATGTTTTCCGACTTCTGAAAATTGGTTTTAAACTTCCAGTCATCGCAATATTGTTTAATTTTATCGAAGTCGCGTTGCAAGAGTCTATTAATGACCTCATTCTTTTGACCTGTTCTGTACGCGATTAAATCGTCTGCGTACGCCATGGCATGGTGAAGCGAACTTATCAGATCACTTGTGTAAATGTTGAATAGGATCCGCGAATTTATCGCACCTTGTTGCAGACCGTTTTTAATGTTAAATTTTCCAGCAGAAGTCACATCGCCATTCTTCACGATGAACTCTCTACTGGAGACCGCATCAAAAAGAATATACAGCAGTGGTTTACTAATGCCCAACCTGTCCAGCTTAAAAAAGAGTCCTTCTAACCATACGGTATCGAAAACTTTTTCCAAATCAATCAGGCAAGCACCAGTGCACTGATTCTTGCCTTTGTTCCATTGGATATCAGAAACCAGTTTCGACGCAGCGTGAATGATATCATGCCCCGCCTTGAAACCGAATTGATTATTCGGAACTATATGTTTGTCCTCAACCCACTTAGTCAGGACTCTATTGATCACCTTCTCGAACACCTTACTGATGTTTGGAAGAAGACTAATCGATCGGAGATTCGCCGGATTGGATGTGTCTTTATCCCTTTTGGGGATGGGGTGTACCTCCGCTGTTTTCCAATGCGCTGTATTATGTGCATTATTCATTGCATTATTAAACAGGGTGGCTTAAATACCCACCGCTTCTAGTGGGAGATGTCGAAGCACAATATTCGGTATTTCATCGGTTCCCACTGATTTCTTACTTCTAAGCGATTCGAAGATCGGTTGGAGCTCTGCCTTCGAAATGAACGGTGGTAGTACCATTTCATTGGTGATGACATTATTTGCCATATTCTCGTCATTGAACTGGGTGAAACCCGAACTCTCGAATCGCCAATTCATTATTTCATTTCGAAGGTAGAAATTGTGCACCAGGACTCGATTTTCCAGGTCGTGGTTCGGGCCAATGATGTCATTCGCCTTATATACTTCCTGGAAAGTCGCTCCTATAGCCCCTACGTTCTCCTGCGGATCCTCGATCACAAAGAAGTTGTCATCATCAACAGCCTCATTTGGATCTATGCCTGCTGCTATAAGTATGTTCTCGTTGTCCGTCGCACGGGCGATTTTAAGACACGAATGGTCGTTTTGATCTTTTCTCCGAAATATTTTAATTATTTGCGGGAACATATTCGGGTTGCTGGCGTGTACAGCTCGAATTTTGTTGTTCCAATACAAACTTACAGATACTCTGTAATTTTCTTTTATTAATGTTTGGAGGTTTTTGATCGACGACTTTAGCGTCATAATCTCCGAGTTATGTCTATCAGTAAACTGTCTGTACAAGGTTTTCAGCCTTGACAGCAGCCTGCTTTTATGTCGGTGCAGTGCGTCAATTGTTGTGTTGCGGAATAAGTCTTCGTTGTCAGTGTATTGATACCGAGGTATCGTTTTGTCCATTGTTCGTTTAATTGTCTTGTCCATTAGTTTTAGATATCTGTCAATCTCCTCGTTTGACAGATTTCTATTGGACGGTGGGTAGAGCGAATTCGAGGAGAGTACTCTCGTCATTGTTCTGGAGAAGTGTGTCCAACGAACCCTACTATAATTGTACGCAGGCCATTGAACAAACTCGTCCAATTCCGCAGCTTCGTTCGGAACGGTTATTTCGGTACTGAGTCCGCAATGGTCACTGTCATACACGAAAGTTCGAAGACAGTTTATGGTTTGTTGGTTTGTGCATGTCAGGTGTATTCGTGTGTCGAGCAGCAGAAGATCCAACTAAGACCCGTGTCTAGGAAACGACGGACTATATGTCGCCTTAAGGCCGAGTCGATACATTATACTGTGCTAACCCCACCAATTGAATAGTAGGTTCCCTCTAGTATTTGGAGTGTTATTTCCCCAATCTCCGCCGATAATAAAGTAGTTCTCCTCCAGTTCCAGTATTAGGAATCGAAAAAGTGTCTCGAGCTCTGAGATGAATAAAGTGGATTGAGTAGCCTTAGGTGCATAAACAGACACCATGTATAACCGCTTTCCACTACGGAGAGGGATATACAGGATGCATGCTTCCAGCACCTGGAACCTACGTACTACACGACTGTATACTCTTTTAAAATGTCTACCTTTTCTTACAAAGATCGCAACGCCACCTCCCTTAGTGGAGTTGGGTCGGTTTCTCCGTACTATTTTGTATCTTCTGTGCTTCATTTTTTGTCTTTTGTTAATCTTAGTTTCGCTAACCAAAAGCACATCAGCTTGGTCGTTTAGCAACTTAAATAGTGCGGCTCGTCGTTCGAGCCTTATCAGTGAATTCACATTCACAGCAAGGACCTTCAGGGTTTCCTCCGCCATGTACGTACCCATTACGACTGGAGGTGCGTTAGGCCCGGCAGCAGAGCGTATATTTGATCTACCAGCTTAGCCTGTTCTTGTATTTGACGCTGCAACTGAGCCATCTGCCCTGAATAGAGAGGAAGATAGCCAGCATGTCAGGTACAGGTTCCGGTTCTCTAGGCGCTGGGGCCTGAGAAGCTACCTTTGGAAGCTACTTTCCGCTATTTGGGCGTAGGTAACGTGGGGAGTAACGGCTGGTGTTTGTGTCTGCACGAGTGGACGTTTAACTTCCACTTTCTGCTGCCGAACCAGATTTACTCTTTTGATGTATTGGAATTTGGGACAACCTCGATAATTTGCGGTGTGTCCCGTGTTCCTACATAACGCACAAGAGAGTTGGCTTTTTTCAGACGCTCCGTCCTTACCTAGAGCGCGTTCCTCGGATTTGTGGTTCTTTCCACTCTTCACGCATCCAGGCTGCATTTCGCAGTTAGACGCGGCGTGCCCGAACCTTTGGCAGCGAACACATTGTAAAATGTTTTCGCTCCTCTTTAATTTGTCCCAGTGTACAACCTGGTAGTCTAGGACTTTGATGCTCCTTAGACCATCCAGTTTGCTGTTGGGACCTAGCTGAACCAGGAAGGATGGTAGTTTCCGCTTCTCTCTTTTGACTCTAGCCGTGACGAATGGCTTAACCCCTACGAATTTGAGCTCTTCGCACTTCTTCTCTTTCAGCAGTGCAAAGAGCTCCTCCGGAGCAGTCGACGGTTCTAATCCCCTCAGTAGCATTGTCTGCAGTTTTTCACCTTTCGGCGTGAAGGAGAAGAACTCCGTCGTCGAATCCCTTAACAGGTTTTTAATTTTTTGGTAGCACTACACTGTGTTACAGTGTATAGTGTGCCTATCTTGACTTAGTCTTTTAATAAAAAAATTGTTGCCAATGGCCGACTTACATAATTCTATGGTATCCTTGAGATCCAATTTGAAAGTGTTAATTGGAGCTACTTTCTGCTTAGTGGGTTTCTGCACTTGCTGTTGTTGTTGTCTCTGCTGCTGTTTATGTAGCTGCTGTTGTTGTTTTTGTTGTTGCTGCTGCTGCTGCTTTTTGGGCCGCTGTTGTTGTTGAGGCTGCTGTGTATGATTTTGTGTTTGTTTTGTTTGTTTTGACTGCTGTTTCTGTTCTACGTTGTCCGTTTGTTGCTGCAATAGTTGTTGGCTTACAACTTCTTGCTGTTGTTGTTGTTCTTGTTGCTTGGAACTTTCTTGTCGCTCCTTATCTCTTCTTGCAATTGTTTTTGCCTTAATGGCGAGCACTTTGTTCTTTAGCTGCCTGATGCTACTATTTATAGCCTCGACTTATTCCTCTTCGTCGTCGGATTCTGATGCAGCTATATATACGAAGCTGTTGTCACCTCCCATGTAATGACCTTCGCCACCATATATATGGGTATTCCACATTGTCCGACTCCTGACCCATAGGATTTACTGCTGCCGTTGTGGACGTCTCCCTTAATCCACCTGGCAGCTTTTCGGTGGATTTTGATAGAGAGGGGCGCTTCACCAGATTGGTGGTTGGCCTTAGCTTCCTCCTTCGTTTGGCACTTACTTCTGCTACCATAATTGGTAGGTTGCTTGATATGGCATCATGATCGGCTGTTTTCGTGCCACTAGCTTTAACCGCTAATGGGGGAACGGAACGCTCTCTATCACTCATCACGTGATTCTTTTTGCACTATCACTTGTTCACTTTTTATTTATAATGGAAAATAAAATGTAAAAAAAAACCAAATGTCTTGGGCTGGGAATCGTGCCGCGGACCACCCGATTGTGACTCCGATTCTGCTACCACTGGGTTAACCGGGTCCCCACAGAATATGTGTTTAAATAAAGAACTAATATATTTTCACTTGTCGAAAGAGAAAAGACGAAACACATCCGCACTCTGCAAAAGTCAGTGAACGACTGAGTGCGGGCATCCCAACCTTCCTGCCCATTGTCATACTGTTGCTAGCGCATTATTGTACATTGTCATACATCGCGTGCAGTGACTGCGTGTATACATCAACCGATGGATAGCGGGCTGTGGGTATGAATTTTGTTGGTGTGCTGGTTCCTATTGTTTTAAGGGCATAACACCTACAACAATTTGATTCGGTAAACCAACTCTGAATTTTTACTTCATGCATGTGCTTAGTAACGTCGGTGTTTGTTTTGTGTTATAATGGCTCGGGAATTTAGAGTGAACTTAGCAAATATACACGGGTTAAGAACTAATCAATCACTTCTCCATGTACGTACACATCTTTAAATACAGGCCACTTAATGAAACACAGTTAGATCCCCATACACACCTCTCAGATCACTCTTATCTGAAGCTACTTGCAAGCTACGAACTTCTCTGACTGCGCCCGCACCAATTACGTGCGTGATGGTGTAGCTTACCAAACTCTCCACCACAATCTAAACCCTGTTCCAATCCAGAATTTAATTTCATGCGTGTTCGTGAACAAAATGTATTAATAATATACATGTATTCTTAGTAAAAATAATTATTTCATTTTTGTTTTAAAATTGTAATTCATGTTTAAGCTGATCTAAATTGATTGAAATTGTACTCTTATTATCTTATCTAATGTAGCCTAGTAAACGTAACGTAAAGTTATGATTTTTAGTAGTGTATAACACTTATTGAAAAATTAAAAATGGAAGTAATTTTCGGAAACTAATAAAAAAGTATCTTTGCTGTAACCCTTGAAGAAGAACAACGTGTTTTATTAAACCGAATTTTTTTCTATCCGATTAACCCCACACAGTCACCCAAAAAACCCAACACACCCCAACATTTGGTCCTTCGAGCCGGATACGTTTGTTGCAAAATAAATAAAATAAAAAATATTCAAGTCCGCAAGTGAAAGTGCACAAACATACATATATATATATATAAAAAGATACGTAACAAACTATACAAAACATTTAACATTTTAAACTTTTTAAAAAATTATAAAAAAGAAAAAAGTGTAAGTCCAAGAACAAAGTGCAAGTGCAAGTGTGCAATATATATATAGATATACATATATAAAACAATAAAAGTACATACACAGATTTCCTCGCGGTCTGTCTTTCTTCTTTTTAAGACTTACATACTCTCTCGGTGGTTGTGCAGAAATCGCATTTCCCGCGCCGTGTAAAAAATTTATTTCATCTTTAACCTCAACTGTCACCAGCTGGGCAAAGCTGACCAAAGGTCGTAAGTTGCTGAAATAAAATATTAATTAATTAATACTATTTTAATAAACAACTGTATTTAATAAAATTTAATAAATACTTGATACATACATACATTGGGTATAATTAACTAATTTTCAAATAAAAACCATTTTAAAATGTCGAAATTGTCTACGGGTGCAGATCAGAAAGGTGTTCTGGAGCAGATTCTTCGTGACCACTCCAACTTCAAAAAGACTGGAGCATCACGTCGTACAGCCAGCTATCTGTCAGGTCGTCTTCTTATTCTAGAAGGGAACTTCAAGAATGCGCTTGAAGCGCGACGCGAAGCGTCTTCAAGTGAAGATTCGACGAGGAGAAATTGAAGAAGGTCTGGAAGAAGAAGATTTTGATGAAATTTTTGATTTGCTTCAAGAAACATATTTCACTTACCGAGGTGAATTGGTCGACGCTATCAACAATGCCAAGTTAGCATCCAAGGAGAAGATTGTGGAAGGTGAATCCACAGATGGTTCTTGTAATGAGCTTTCATTACCCCAAATTCAAATACCACATTTTGAGGGCTCGTACACGAAGTGGCGGGCTTTCCACGATGTATTTGTATCTTTAGTCCACACAAATAAAAGGCTGCGTGAAATTCAAAAGCTTCACTATTTGAAATCTTCTCTTGTCGGTGAAGCTGCTCGATTGTTGCAGCATTTAGGTTTGTACGCTGGCAATTACGACAAAGCATGGGAACTGCTTGTCGCTAGATACGACCACAAGCGAGTGTTGGTAAACGCTCATTTTCAACTTTTTTTTGAGCAGCAGCAGTTGACAAAGGAGACATCAAGTCTCTACTGGACACATCCCAGGAGTGTTTCCACGCTCTGGGAAACTTAGGATTGTCGGTTGGTTCTTGGGATGACATTTAATTTATATTCTGGTGCAAAAATTACCTGCTTTTACTCAGCGTTTGTGGGAGGAGAAGTTGGGTAGTTCGAAGGAGTTGCCAACACTGAGACAATTTACAGATTTCCTGGAGACACGTTTTCGAACCTTGGAAGCAGTAGCTGGAATGAGTGGCATCAAGGTCAGCGGTTCTTCTGTATACTGTTGCGGTCGAGAAGAAAACGGTGTTGCACGTCGGGAAGAAGCAGTTTGCATGCCAGGTATTTGGTAGAGGTCAGCACTCCCTTCGAACTTGTCAGAAGTTCATTGCCATGGAGATCTGTGAACGATCTAAGGCAGTGGACAGAATCGGGGTTTGTCGGAACTGTTTGGTGTACAGTCACAAGACGAACCATTGTCAAAGCAGTGTGCGCTGCTATTACTGCCAGCAGGCACACCATTCTCTTCTGCATGTTAATAATCTCAGCTCTAAAACTACAAGGGATTATAAAAATACAGCAACAGGTACACAAACATTTCATATAAGGTCAAAATTTAACACACCTAAAGTAGCTTCTTCTGAAGTACATCAGCCAAGTGTTCTTCTGGCAACAGCAGTTGTTCGAGTCAGGTCATCAAATGGTAATTATTTTAATCTGAGGGCGTTAGTTGATCCTGGATCGGAAGCAACGTTCATAACTGAATCCGCTGTCCAGTTACTAGGGCTTCATCAGCGGCGAACGATCATTCAGGTATCTGGATTGGGAAAAGTTAGCAGTGGTTCATGTCAACGGTATGTAATTCTTACCTTTGGGTCTCTGGTAACACCTTTCGAGACAAATACCCCAGCCTATGTATTCAAATCGCTAACTGGTCTGTTGCCGTCCAAGCCTCTCGCTCTGCAAAACTGGGAACATATGGCTTAAAGTTAGCTGATCCACAATTCGACAAGCCTGCGACTGTTGATATTCTCCTGGGGGCCGACGTTTACTCTGAGTTTATTCTAGGATCTATTATACGCGGTGATGATGAAAGATCGCCAATCACACAGGAATCAGAGTTAGGTTGGCTTATCCTTGGGAAGGTTATTTCACAAAATAAAGAACCTGTCCATAGCTTCTTACAGGTTCTCGATAATGACAATCAGCTGCGAAGGTCCTGGGAACTGAAAGAGTTGCCTTTCAACACTAAGGAACCTGCGAAAGAGAAAACTTTTGAAAAGAATCATATCAACACAACAAAAGGATTGGACGATGGACTCCTCACCATGTGGTGATTCCAGAAAAACCCCACACAGCACAAGGAGCTTTCCAAGTGTTTACAGGAATGCAAGGAGCTTCGTCAGATGCCAGAGGATGACAAAAAGAATACCTTACTGGATACACCACACCACTTTTTCATTCATCAGCATGCGGTATTCAAGAAGTCAAACAAAACCACGAAGCTTCGTCGCAATTTTGTATACAACAAACGTTTTGTTCGAAACTGCCGGGCACAAGCTGGAAAAATAAACAGTGGTCCACTAAAGGTAGACGCAATCGGCACAAGACTTTTCGAAATTCGTCAAGGAGACACTGCCATGGAGAAGTCGAGCGAAAAATATCTGCCCAGGATGAGACAGCGCCCAAAGTGGACAAGACGGAAGCCAAGATCAATACGCGAAGACTCAGTTCTCTTCAAGGACAAAAAACTATCGCCGTTGCAGTTGAGATTCCGACGAATTATTGGCGCACATCCCGGAAAAGATGGACCTGCTCGAGCGGTTACGGTACGAAACGAAATAGGAGAACTTAATCGGTCACTTTGAAAATTTTGCTACTTGCAATCAAATATTGCAAGCGAAAAGCCAGACATTGGAACGACACAACACAAGATTTTAAACAACACAACACAACATTTAAACGACACAAAACAACATTTATAAAACAAACATTGATAAACTCACATAAAAAATTAAAGACATTTCTTTTCGTTAAAAAAAAACAACAATTTATTAAATTAATAAAATATAATGATACAAACTTATTCTATCCTAGAATCCCTACACTACACAACACACATACAGTCCACTCTAAATCACACAAAATCAATCATTCCGGACAACGCTGTGGAGTTCCGAAACTCCAAAATGCCGACGGGAATTGGAGAATCAAAACCCGACTGAATTTGAAGCTTCTTAGTGAACACTCAACGTTATCCACAGAAAACACATCATTCATACCAGAAAACGTTGCAGAGTTCCAAAATTCCAAAATGCCGACGGGAATTGGAGAATCAAAACATCGACGGCACTTGAAATTTTTCATTGAATACTCAACACAACACAACACTTTAACATTTATTCCCTTTTTTTTTTTAAACATTTCAACTTAAAACACTCAAATGTAAAATAAATAACTTAAACTATCATAAATAAACAAAATAAATAATAATAATTAATACGTAAATAACAAAAAATTAATATGTCAAAAAAAAACTCACTGAAGATGAATTGCAACAACAATTCAATAGGAAGGCGGATTCTTGGCTTTACACAAAAATGTAAATACACACACACACTAAGAAGGCTAATTCGGCCATCATCAACTAACCGTTCGCGAAAATTTCGTCGCACAGCATCGCACTGCACAACCAAAAATTGCGTACGCGGAGAACAGTTATCGTACAAAATAACACCACAAATTGTACCGAGCTATTGGGAAAATAATTACAATGAACTTTTTTTTTTTTTTTTCATTTTCCCATTTCTTTTTTCTTTTGTTTTTTTTTTGCACTGCACACGAAAATCACTTTCGCGAAGCACTGACAAACAATCGATGTACATATGTATATCAATATGTACACACGCACGTTTTGAATTGATTGAAATTGTACTCTTATTATCTTATCTAATGTAACCTAGTAAACGTAACGTAAAGTTATAATTTTTAGTAGTGTATAACACTTATTGTAAAAAGTAAAAATGGAAGTAATTTCCGGAAACTAATAAAAAAGTCTATTTGCTGTAACCCTTGAAGAAGAACGACGTGTTTTATTTTTTTGAGCAGCAGCAGTTGACAAAGGAGACATCAAGTCTCTACTGGACACATCCCAGGAGTGTTTCCACGCTCTGGGAAACTTAGGATTGTCGGTTGGTTCTTGGGATGACATTTAATTTATATTCTGGTGCAAAAATTACCTGCTTTTACTCAGCGTTTGTGGGAGGAGAAGTTGGGTAGTTCGAAGGAGTTGCCAACACTGAGACAATTTACAGATTTCCTGGAGACACGTTTTCGAACCTTGGAAGCAGTAGCTGGAATGAGTGGCATCAAGGTCAGCGGTTCTTCTGTATACTGTTGCGGTCGAGAAGAAAACGGTGTTGCACGTCGGGAAGAAGCAGTTTGCATGCCAGGTATTTGGTAGAGGTCAGCACTCCCTTCGAACTTGTCAGAAGTTCATTGCCATGGAGATCTGTGAACGATCTAAGGCAGTGGACAGAATCGGGGTTTGTCGGAACTGTTTGGTGTACAGTCACAAGACGAACCATTGTCAAAGCAGTGTGCGCTGCTATTACTGCCAGCAGGCACACCATTCTCTTCTGCATGTTAATAATCTCAGCTCTAAAACTACAAGGGATTATAAAAATACAGCAACAGGTACACAAACATTTCATATAAGGTCAAAATTTAACACACCTAAAGTAGCTTCTTCTGAAGTACATCAGCCAAGTGTTCTTCTGGCAACAGCAGTTGTTCGAGTCAGGTCATCAAATGGTAATTATTTTAATCTGAGGGCGTTAGTTGATCCTGGATCGGAAGCAACGTTCATAACTGAATCCGCTGTCCAGTTACTAGGGCTTCATCAGCGGCGAACGATCATTCAGGTATCTGGATTGGGAAAAGTTAGCAGTGGTTCATGTCAACGGTATGTAATTCTTACCTTTGGGTCTCTGGTAACACCTTTCGAGACAAATACCCCAGCCTATGTATTCAAATCGCTAACTGGTCTGTTGCCGTCCAAGCCTCTCGCTCTGCAAAACTGGGAACATATGGCTTAAAGTTAGCTGATCCACAATTCGACAAGCCTGCGACTGTTGATATTCTCCTGGGGGCCGACGTTTACTCTGAGTTTATTCTAGGATCTATTATACGCGGTGATGATGAAAGATCGCCAATCACACAGGAATCAGAGTTAGGTTGGCTTATCCTTGGGAAGGTTATTTCACAAAATAAAGAACCTGTCCATAGCTTCTTACAGGTTCTCGATAATGACAATCAGCTGCGAAGGTCCTGGGAACTGAAAGAGTTGCCTTTCAACACTAAGGAACCTGCGAAAGAGAAAACTTTTGAAAAGAATCATATCAACACAACAAAAGGATTGGACGATGGACTCCTCACCATGTGGTGATTCCAGAAAAACCCCACACAGCACAAGGAGCTTTCCAAGTGTTTACAGGAATGCAAGGAGCTTCGTCAGATGCCAGAGGATGACAAAAAGAATACCTTACTGGATACACCACACCACTTTTTCATTCATCAGCATGCGGTATTCAAGAAGTCAAACAAAACCACGAAGCTTCGTCGCAATTTTGTATACAACAAACGTTTTGTTCGAAACTGCCGGGCACAAGCTGGAAAAATAAACAGTGGTCCACTAAAGGTAGACGCAATCGGCACAAGACTTTTCGAAATTCGTCAAGGAGACACTGCCATGGAGAAGTCGAGCGAAAAATATCTGCCCAGGATGAGACAGCGCCCAAAGTGGACAAGACGGAAGCCAAGATCAATACGCGAAGACTCAGTTCTCTTCAAGGACAAAAAACTATCGCCGTTGCAGTTGAGATTCCGACGAATTATTGGCGCACATCCCGGAAAAGATGGACCTGCTCGAGCGGTTACGGTACGAAACGAAATAGGAGAACTTAATCGGTCACTTTGAAAATTTTGCTACTTGCAATCAAATATTGCAAGCGAAAAGCCAGACATTGGAACGACACAACACAAGATTTTAAACAACACAACACAACATTTAAACGACACAAAACAACATTTATAAAACAAACATTGATAAACTCACATAAAAAATTAAAGACATTTCTTTTCGTTAAAAAAAAACAACAATTTATTAAATTAATAAAATATAATGATACAAACTTATTCTATCCTAGAATCCCTACACTACACAACACACATACAGTCCACTCTAAATCACACAAAATCAATCATTCCGGACAACGCTGTGGAGTTCCGAAACTCCAAAATGCCGACGGGAATTGGAGAATCAAAACCCGACTGAATTTGAAGCTTCTTAGTGAACACTCAACGTTATCCACAGAAAACACATCATTCATACCAGAAAACGTTGCAGAGTTCCAAAATTCCAAAATGCCGACGGGAATTGGAGAATCAAAACATCGACGGCACTTGAAATTTTTCATTGAATACTCAACACAACACAACACTTTAACATTTATTCCCTTTTTTTTTTAAACATTTCAACTTAAAACACTCAAATGTAAAATAAATAACTTAAACTATCATAAATAAACAAAATAAATAATAATAATAAATACGTAAATAACAAAAAATTAATATGTCAAAAAAAAACTCACTGAAGATGAATTGCAACAACAATTCAATAGGAAGGCGGATTCTTGGCTTTACACAAAAATGTAAATACACACACACACTAAGAAGGCTAATTCGGCCATCATCAACTAACCGTTCGCGAAAATTTCGTCGCACAGCATCGCACTGCACAACCAAAAATTGCGTACGCGGAGAACAGTTATCGTACAAAATAACACCACAAATTGTACCGAGCTATTGGGAAAATAATTACAATGAACTTTTTTTTTTTTTTTCATTTTCCCATTTCTTTTTTCTTTTGTTTTTTTTTTGCACTGCACACGAAAATCACTTTCGCGAAGCACTGACAAACAATCGATGTACATATGTATATCAATATGTACACACGCACGTTTTGAATTGATTGAAATTGTACTCTTATTATCTTATCTAATGTAACCTAGTAAACGTAACGTAAAGTTATAATTTTTAGTAGTGTATAACACTTATTGTAAAAAGTAAAAATGGAAGTAATTTCCGGAAACTAATAAAAAAGTCTATTTGCTGTAACCCTTGAAGAAGAACGACGTGTTTTATTAAACCGCATTTTTTTATCCGATTAACCCCACACAGTCACCCAAAAAACCCTACACACCCCAACAATACGGTTAAAATTCCATATCTTTCTTTCTCTCTCTGTCCCATTTGCCTAAAAACTTGACACGTGCTCAGGCATTTTAAGTGTATTAATACCCACTTGAGTGTTAAGTTCTTTTAACAAAAAAAAATCCTTAAGAAAATTCTCCACTACAGCTTTATTTACAGAAGCCCCAACTGGACAGCAATTCGACTTTTAACGAGTTTGATGCACTGTCTGACTCTTTGAAAGAATTGTATCCCTGTATCCTCACACTGAAATCGTTATTACAGGCGATTTCAATATTCACAATTCTGGGTGGCTTCGACATTCTGGAAATCGAAGGACGGTGAGTTGAGATCTTCGCTGCGGAAAACAATTTAACGCAGCTTGTAAATAAGCCCACGCGAATGCCAGACATTGATACTTGTTTTTAACTTCTCATCCTGATAAGTACACCGTTGATATGCTCTCTCCACTAGGCTCGTCGGACCATTTTGTCATATCAGCTAATTTCTCTACCACACAGTTTTGAGAAAAGATTCCTAAAAGAACCGTAGGAAATACGAGAGAGCCAACTGGAGCGGTCTTAACAGCTCTTTTAGGAACTTTAACTGGTCGTTATGTTTCCTCGATAATGACATGGATGCCGCTGCTGATATGATTACAAACACCATTCTCTTTGGAATGAGAATCTTATCCATCATCGGATGAAGAGTATTAAACCAAAAGGAGAGGCATGGTACGACTCGAGCTGCAAAGAGGCTGTCAGGGTTAGAAAAATGTTTTTTCGGTCCTTCAAGACCAACCCAAAACAACGTCTTTCTTAAGCGACCTTATATGACCTAAAACTGAGGCAAAAATACTACAATGTCCCAAAGGTAGTAAAGATTTTTGGACGTTCGTCAAAAATATTATAAATCCTGCCTCATCCTCGATGCCATCGCTTATTTATAATGACATTCCAGCTGTCAGCTCTTTGGACAAGGCCAATCTACTTGCTGCACACTTTGCGGCCAGCTCAACACTCCCAGATTTTGCTTTGTCTCCGCCTACACTTGAGTGCGCCGAGTCTTCAATGGGACAAATGTGCTTTCGCACTCGTTTATTAGCAAGAGTTCTTAAAGATCTTAACATTCACAAATCCGGGGTATCTCCCCTCCTTCTGAAGAGGTGTTCTTCCGCCCCAAGCGGAAGTAAATTACCATATTAATATAACATAAATTTATTTTCAAAGTTTACTAAACGCTTAATCTACTTAACATAAAATAACAAAAGGCATAAACATCATATAAATTTGATATATGTATATTCTTGTTCAGCATAATCAACATGCAAAAATTTCAAAAAAATGAGAGGTGATGTAAATCAAGGCATAATTACCAATAATTTTAAGGTTTAATATAATAATATGTTATATGCTATAAATTGCAAATATAATATAATAATATGTTATATGCTATAGATTGCTCTATACTCCATTTTATCGATATTTGGTCGCTTTGCAATGACTTTTTTTAATTTTTTGAAGCGTTTAGCGCTTGATTTTTTAATTATGGGTCCTGTCCCACTACTAATTTTTTGTAATGTAGTTTTCACCACAACCATTTCCTTCGACAAATCTTTAACTAGTGCATATATACCTGCATTTTGTTTGCCAACGATACTTTTGAGGCGGCGATGCCAGGCCTCGGCAGAATTCTGCGTTCGAGGAAAATTTGTCTTAACACTGTCAGTAATTGACCAAAATTCTGTTGAGTATTTATTTTTACTACCAACAATATAGTTCTTTTTGAACCAGGAACAAGGTTTTCTAATGCCACTGTCGTCAAAACTTTTGCTTAGCTCCGAAAAGTAGGCTGATATTTCATCGGGCGGTATGAATATCAAGCTTTTCAGCATCCTGACATACTCGTATATGTAAGTTAAATTTTTCATTATTCTCATACTTGCTTTGAAGGCCTTCTTTTCGTACCCTACTCCAAATAATTTGTCCGAAATGGAACAAACAGAAAATGAGCAGATGGGAAATATGGCTTTGTCGCAGTGTAAATTGTTTTTTTCAAAATCTGAAACAATTTTCAGAGGATTTAGGTTTATATTTTTTTCAAGTGCCAAATGAAATAATTCATAAAAAAATTCAGAATAAGCCTGCATAGTCTTTTTGCTCATTAGGCAAAAAACCAGAGGCAAAACTTGTCCATCAATAAGACCATGGATGCTAAATAACTGACGCATAATAGATGGAACAACATAAAATGTCGAATTTGTTCCCAGAATTATATTTTTTTCACCATTAAATGTTTTTTGACTTAAAACAAAGAGTTCGCCTTCTAAATAAAGCAAGTCTTCAGCAATGTTTATTGATGCCAAATCGGTCGGTTCATTAGTAGGTTCGTGTTGATGACGAATTCGTTTCACCTTCCTGTTTTGAGCACGTTTGGATGGTAAATACACGCGACAATCTGGTTCACACCCGACAATACTTTCCCGAACTATTTGCGATGACTGTAATGACTTTGACCTTGCCATTTGCTTCAAGTTGTTGTTGGCTTTACAAATATACAGTTTATGTGCTGAGAGGTCATGGTTATGGGCCAACGGATGTTTGTGAAGCTCGTGCTTTTAATTTTTTTTTTTGTCACCACTACACTTTTGCAAGAAAATTCTTTTCGAATTGCACAACACCATCTATACTCATTTTTTTTGTTTTTGGAATGAAAATGGTAGTCATAGCCATCAATAAACACTTTCTCCTTCCCCTTATTATATTTAATAACACTTATTTCTATGCTCATCCGTATACTCTAAAGCCGACTTTCGGATGCACTCTACAATATCGTGATTCGTTCCTAAGCCGTACAACTCGCGTATGGAATGCCCTGCCTTGCTCTATATTTCCTTGTCAATAGAACCTTCAAACCGGTACCTCTCTTTCTATCCTCCCTGATTTTCCTTCGCCCGTGCTGTGTGCAAGCATTTTAAGGGTACATAAATCCCTTGAGCGCGCGAGTTACGTACGCGTAACGTACTAATTTCGTACATGTCCATATGTAATTCTACAACACACAATATCATATACTACATCCATTGACCTATACTCATCTATACGTATATACCATTTATCTATATTAAATACATAACATAAACACAAACATAAATCTAACATGCACTGCATCCAAGCACCTGTAAATGTATTGTGCATACATTCCACTAACACCTCAAAATGTTAAGAAGAAATACTTGTGATCAGAAACCGTTGTCTCTTTAAGATGATGATAAAAATATAATTAGTCTTAAGTTGAGAACAGTTGATGTTTGGCGATCATGATCGAAGCATAAACCTAGCTTAAACTTAAAAAAAAAGAAAGAGAACAAAATAAAAGTTGTACTTAAAGAAAAACACGTTGTTTGATTGGACTCAATACCATAACTGGCGCAGTCGAGTTTTGTATAAATTCCGAGGTCGCGTTTGTGTATTTAATTGAAAGGAATACGATCGCATATCAAAATCTGTGCAGAACTTGAATATCAAAAGCATATTGATAAATCGGTATAATCCACAAATTCTTTCGATAGTGTATACTTACGCGCATCCTACATCAAGAGTATATTGAACTTATGAGATCTTAAGCCTTATGAGTACAGTTAGCAATACACCTTATGCCCGTATAATTTTGAGAGCCATAAGAAACAAAATAACAGGTCAAGCAAATGAGGTGCTCAATATGTTTGGGACATCTTTAGAATGGAATAAAATAAAAGACAACCTTATTCTTTATTATTCAGATAAAAGAAATGAAACTTCGCTCGTGCGAGACCTCCATAGCCTTCAGCAATACAATGACACTTTGCAAAAATATTATTCGAAAATAGAAGAAATACTGTCTACTCTTAACAATCATGTGCACATACATGAAAAAAATTCAAATGTGGTTCCAGCCAAATGTAATTTATATTCGGAGATGTGCTTGAATACATTTCTTATTGGCTTGAGAGAACCACTTGGTTCGACTATTCGAGCAATGAGACCAAGCACTCTTCCGGAAGCATTTTACTTTTGCATCAAGGAGCAAAACTCATACTATATGAAAAATGCTGTATCAAGTACAAAAGCTACATCCTTTAGACCATATTTTATTTCAAGAGCCTTTCCAAATACAAATGTCGTTAGTTCAAATAGTAGTTATTTTTTTCCAAAACAAAACGTATTTACCCAAAGACATGATTTTCAGTCAGTTGATTCAAATCACAACGAATTTAAGCAAGTAGCTAATACCTTCCCTCGACAACAAAATCAAAATTTGGTTCATCCAAATTATTTACCTACGAATCAGAACCAAAGAGTAATGATTAATTCTCAAACTTCTACCACCCCAATTTACTTATCCAGTAGCAATACCCGTAATACTAGAACTCAACAGTCGAATTTTAGAAACACATCTACAGTCAATAGACAACAGAGTAATACATTTGACAATAACAATACAGCACCTAACCGAAACTACGGTATTAGAGAAATACACAACATACACACAAATACAACCCAATACAAAAAATAATAGCATAAGCTCTTACCCTGAAACATACTATTATTCCGAACCGAACCAATATCTACCATCTGAAACCCAATGTGCAACTGCAAAAACTAACAGTTTCTATAATGAGGCAACCTATGAAATAGATGATGCAGATTTTCACTTAACAAGCCACGGACAGCAAATTGGATTTCTTGACATAAACACCCATAGCTTAAGTTTACTACCGTACATTAATATACTATTTCCCTCAGGACGATCGCTTAGATTTCTTGTTGACACGGGAGCTGCCGCAAATTTTATAAATCCCGAACTTGTTAATCCCGACTTCTTTGAAACCATAGAACCAAATTATAAAAACTGTCTTAAATAAATATAAAATTGACCGACAAGTTACGCTCACTGCATTCAAAGAATTGAAAGCAGATGAGAAATACAAATTCCTCATTTTCAAATTTCATTCTTATTTTGATGGCTTAATAGGTTTAGAGATGCTGAAGCAATTAGGTGCAAAAATAAATCTTAAAGGCAAGCTTCTGGAAACAAATAAAACCACTATTCCACTTCAGTTCAAACCAAACTATATGTCCGAAATATTCACAGTCCTTCCAAATTCAAAAATTATAGCCAGACTTCCTGTAGACATTGAAAGTGGAGATATATACATTAAACCTACTGTTATAAATAAGTTTCTAAAGGTACCCGAAGGTATCTATAAATCTATAAATTGGTATAGTCAAATGGAAGTAATCAATCTGTCAAACCAAGTCCAGAAACTATTTTTAGAACAGCCTCTCAGGGCAGTAATTTACACCGGCTTCAGTGAAGTGAATAACATCTCAATAAAATATGGTTCAGACCATATAGAATCTTTACCTGATGGTGAAATAATTAAATTACTTAGAACGGATCACCTGAATAAGGAAGAACAAGAGACACTTTTTAGACTTTGTAAACAGTTTGATGATGTATTTTTTAAAGAAGGCACTTCACCTTCCTTTACAAACCTAATAAAACACCGTATCAGAACAACTAACAAAATACCATTATACACCAAGTCCTATAGATATCCAGAAATCCATAAAGCCGAAATTAAGTCTCAGATACAAGAGCTTCTGAAGCAAGGAATCATAAGGCCAATTTACTCCCCATGGAGCAGTCCAAAATGGATTGTCCCCAAAAAACTAGATGCTTCTAACAAGCAGAAATGGCGGTTGGTAGTGGATTATCGTAAGCTGAATGAGAAAACAATTAGTGATCGATATCCACTCCCCAATATAACCGACATTCTCGACAAATTGGGGAGGTGTATGTATTTCACTACATTAGACCTAGCTTCTGGATTCCATCAAATTGAAATCGACTCAAGAGATATAAACAAAACAGCTTTTACGGTGGACAATGGCCATTACGAATTCATTCGAATGCCATTTGGCCTAAAAAACGCTCCCTCAACATTCCAAAGGGTAATAGGTAATATCTTAAGAGACTTATAGGGAAGAATATGTCTCGTTTACATGGACGACATAATCGTGTTCTCCACTTCCCTTCAGGAGCATGTAGAAAATCTTAAAAAAGTTTTCTTCAAATTGCGAAAAGCCAACTTGAAAATACAACTTAATAAATCTGAGTTTTTCTGCAAAGAAGTAAGATTTCTTGGGCATATTGTAACATCACAAGGTGTGAAGCCAAACCCTGCAAAAATAAATTTCTTATCCCACGTACACAGATACAAATAAAATCGTTTCTCGGCTTATTAGGCTATTATATTAAATTTATTCAGGATTTCGCAAAGATAACCAAACCCTTAACTGAATGCCTGAAGAAAGGAAGACAAATTAAAATGGATGACAGGTATATCAGTTGCTTTGAACACTGCAAGGATATCCTCAGTAATGACCCTCTCTTACAGTACCCAGACTTTTCAAAGCCCTTTAACCTAACTACAAAAGCCAGCAATTTTCTAATAGGAGCTGTTTTGAGTCAGAGCCCAATTGGATCTGACAAACCTGTTTCTTATGCTTCGCGTACACTGTCAGACACCGAAACCAAGTATAGTACCAAAGAAAAGGAGCTTCTTGCCATTGTTTAGGCGAGTAAACATATTCGGCCTTACCTATACGGTCGAAAATTTCACATTGTTACAGACCACAAACTGCTCACTTGGCTATTTTCTTTAGAAGATACCAACTCAAAGTTAATAAGATGGCGACTGAAGCTGGAGGAATTTGAATATGACATTCATTATAAAAAGGGAAAGGCAAACACTAATCCCGATGCATTGAGTCGAATAGAGGTGAATGTAAATGAATCTCTTCAAAACAATGTAGCTGCCTTGGAGGAAAGTTCCAACTTGTCGACTATTCACTCTGCTTCGGAAAATCTTAATGATGGAATATCCATATCGGAACGCCCCTTAAACGAATTTAGCAATCAAATTATCCTTTCCAAGATAAGACCTACAGTTAGACCATCAACGACTTTCAATGTCATATTTAAAACAAAGCATCGTATTATTTTTAAGCATCCTGACTTACACAATGAACAAACAATTACATCTTTATTAAAACAGCATCTTAATCCCAAGAAACTTTCAGCAATATTTACGGATGATGAGACATTTAAAATAGTTCAAAGAATTTATTCAAAATTCTTCTCAGGTTGTAGAATATTTAAAATGATTCGGTGCAAAGACAAACTAGTTGACTTAGTAGATAATGACAAGCAAGACGAGATAATTAACGAATACCATCTAAAGAGCAATCATCGGGGTATAAACGAAACACTTCAACACCTTCGTAGAAACTATTACTTCCCTAACATGAAAACCAAAATAACAAAAATCATAAACAATTGCGAAAATTGCCAGCTTCTAAAATATGATAGACATCCACCAAAAGTTAAATTTGAAAAAACGGAAATGCCCCTTAAACCTCTAGATACTGTCCACATAGATGTTTATGCAATTCATAGTCAACAGATTCTTACAATTATTGACAAATTTTCCAAGTTTGCATCGGCTTATATTTTAACTGCTCGAAATAGCTTGAACATAATTCAATCCTTAAGAGAATTTTTTTCCCATCATGGTACTCCAAAAAGGATAGTTTGTGATTCTGCATCGGAGTTTCAGTCAAATTTGTTTAAAGAATTCTGTAACTGGTACGAAATTAAGTTACATATTACCACGCCACAAAACTCCACTGGTAATTCGCAAGTGGAAAGATTTCACTCCACCCTGACCGAAATTTATAGAATAGTATACGACAAAGATAGGAAACAAATATGCAGGGATAAACTAAATGAAGCCATCGCTACTTATAACACCTGTATCCATTCTGTGGCTAATTTTACACCCATAGAACTTATCGTGGGGAAAAAGCTCGTCCGGAATATAAGAATGAAACAACGAATATTCTCGTTTATAGTGTTTATTTTCTGTTGAAGGTGCAAAGTTAGAAAGGAGAGCTAAGATAGATATATAAATTCGCTTACAATTTTTAGTAAATTCCCTGGCGCTAGATCGAACTTCTTTCCCAGTCAAACGGCATCCAAAAAAGGGCTCGAAATGGCGTTTTATGCATCCAGATCCTTATGAAATCTGACTGAGTGCATTCAAGGGGACACGTTCTGTTCGTTTTGGGAAAGGAGTTCGATTTAGCGCTATTCATTTAGAAAGTTTTACATATTTAATGACTTATTTACTAACACTCCACCCCCCGTGAGGCGCCCTGTACTAGACTGAAGCCTCACCAACTTCTAATTTAGCCAACTTTACCGCCGGTCTTCGGAAAATTCCTGCCGCGGTCTTCACTTCGGCGGATCGAATCTGCTTATTCGGTCCTGGAAACACTCTCACTATTCGCCCTCTTCTCCACTCTGATCTTGGCACATCAGCGTCACATATTAGGACCAAGTCTCCCACTTCTAAAGGCAAAACTCGTTGAAACTATTTACACCTTCTTGTGAGCATTGGCAGATACTCCTGGACCCATCTCTTCCAAAAACGATCTTTTATCTGCCTACTCACTCGCCACTGCTTTCGAAGGCAAAATTTCTTTGGATCCAATGGGCCTGGAGTTTGTGTTGAGTTTGGGCAACCCAGGAGGAAATGATTTGGTGTCAATGGATCTTCGTCTTCACTTGACACTGGAAGGTGAGTAAGCGGGCGGCTGTTTACGATATTTTCAGCTTCGGTCAGGGCACTGTAGAGCGTTTCTAGTTGAGGTGCTAACTCATGAAGTGAATACGATAAGACTCTTTTTACGGTGCGCAGGAGCCTCTCCCAGCATCCTCCTACATGTGGGTTTGATGGGCAGTTGAAAACCCATTCTATTCATGACGAAGATAGCTCTGCTTTAATGGCTTCACTGTCAAAGATATTTGAATTCAGAAACTCGTTCCTCGCACCAAGGAAATTCGTGCCATTATCGCTCCTTATGCGCTTCGGAACTCCACGTCGGTTCACAAAATTGCGAATACACAAAATACAGGCATCTGTCGACAAGTCAGACGCAACTTCCAAATGCACAGCTCGTACGGTCATACATGTGAACAGGGCAATCCATCTTTTCTCTTGTCGTCGTCCGACAGTAATGCGAACTGGGCCGAAATAATCTAGGCCCATGTAGGTGAATGGTCTGACGAATGGCGTAAGACGGTCCTCTGGCAGCTGGCCCATCAATGGTGGCAATGGCAAGGCGACTCGCATCTTACACAACGGACAGTTATTTTTTACCTTGCGTACCGCAACGCGTAGGCTTGGAACCCAGAATTTCTGTCGAACTTGGTTGGCTATGGTATCATCATTTTGATGGTGTAGGCGTCGATGATAATGGTCTACTACCATTGTCGTAAGCCGATGATGTTTTGGCAATATAATCGGGCGTTTTGCAGCATGTGGAATTGTGCTAGCGGCATCGATGCGCCCGTAAATACGTAACAGGCCATAGTCGTCTATGTAGGGTGTTAATTTGTAGAGGCTACTTGTTTTGGTGAGTTGTTGCTGTGCGCTGAGCTGGGCAATCTCGTCTGCAAACGCTTCGTACTGCGCTTCAGAGCATACTACTCGTTCGGCGTCATCGATCTCCGCAGCCGAGAGTTCTCCCTTCTCTGTCGACCTCTTCTGACACGCTTTAATGAAGCGAATTACCCAAGCCGATATTCTGAGCAGCTTCGAGTATTTCGAAAACCTGGATAAGTCAAAAATTTGCTTACTTACTTTTTCGGTGTGTAGAATGAATTTCGGCTTCAGCTCTTCTTGACATCCGCAGCTTTCAATGTCATCCGGTTGTGTCGGCCAGCTTTCTTCAGACATTTCGAGGAATGACGGACCACTCAACCATCTGTTTTCATAGATGTACTTCGGCGGATATTTGGCTCGCGTTGCTTCGTCTGCTGAATTAAGTTTTGACGGTATCCAGCGCCACTGGCTGATCTGGCTGCTTTCCAGAATTTCGGCGATTCGAAATGCCACAAACTATTTTTGGCGGCGGGGCAGTTTATGACGGTCTTTAAATCGCTCCAAAATATTTTGTCACTGAACAACAAGGCATGATTTTCAACAATCGAGTTACACAGCCTGATTCCCAGTAAAGCAGCGGACAACTCGAGCCTCGGAATTGAAGTCAGCTTCTTGGGCGCGCACTTCGTTTTTCCACAAACGAACGAAATGAACACTCTACCTCCCACTTCGATCCTGAGATATGTAACAGCGCTGAACGCCTCTTCACTGGCATCGACGTAAGTGTGAAAAACTATTTTATCGGCTGAAGACAGGAAAGCGTTGTGACACCTTGGCACACGGCATTGTCTTAGCATAGGAAGCTCCTCTTTCCAAACATGCCATCTGTTGAAAATTTCATTGGGAATCGGTTCGTCCCATTCCACCCAATAACTCCATATAGATCGCAGCAACAATTTTAAATAAATAGTAAAGTTTGCGATCATGCCAAATAGATCAAATATTGACATTGCAACACTCAGGAACTCTCTCTTTGTCGGACATCTATTTGCGGCGATAACACCCTGGCTTACCCGATGAAACTTGAGTTTGAAAACGAAGACATCATCGACTGGGTCCCAGCACATCCCCAGCACTTTCTCCGTTGCTGCATCTACGTTCATCTGCACCAACAGCCTTTGTTCATCTTTTTTACTATCGTCGCATATGCCCCGCAACACTTCTTTGGAGTTTGATGCGAAATTTCGCAGTTCAAACCCACCGCTTTTTTGGATCGATATGACGCCTCTAGTGACTTCGACAGCTTCGGTCACACTGTCAAAACTATCAACGTAGTCATCCACATATTGGTGATCGATTATTGCCTTTACGGCCCGTGGATGATCGTTAATGAATTTCACAGCGTTGACATTTTTCACATAATTTGCGGAGCAGGGTGAACAGCTGGCACCAAAAATCATCGATTGCATGATGTACACGTCGATCGGATCATTTATGTTCTCTCCCCAGAGAAAACGCTGCGAGTTCTGATCTTTAGACTGGATCAGCACCTGGTGAAACATTTCTTTTACGTCTCCAGTAAATGCGACGGGATGCAAACGAAAATTATATAGAATGGCCACTAATGGCTTGAGATCATCAGGCCCTTTTAGTAAAAAGGAGTTTAAGCAGACATCTTTCACTTTAGCTGCAGCGTCGAACACAAGCCGGATTTTCCCTGGTTTAATGAGATTTTTAACGCCGAAGTGCGGCAAATACCACGTTCTAGCTGTATTTATGCCCGCTTCGGCATTGGACAACTTCCTAGCGTAGCCCTTCTCCAAATAGCTGGCAATGATGTTTCTATATGCCGCTGCAAAGTCTGGTTCCTTCTGAAGCTTGATCTCAAGGCTCCAAAGTCTTCGTTTTGCCATGTCGTAACTTGATGGCATCTCAAAGGCATCATCTTTCCACAACAGACCTGTCTGATAGCGTTCATTAATTCTTAATGTGGTGCTTGACAAAATATATAGTGCTCTTTTTTCGGCAGGTGAGGCTAATGGCACTGTTGGTTTCTTCACGCCAAACGAATCCATATTAAAGAAATCGTCGACAAGCTGATTTAGGCACTCATCGTTGTTGCTCTCTGTTCGGCTGCTGTGAAGAACAACTGCGTTGCTAGGGTTCTCTTTCGATGTTCTGCCATACACCATCCATCCAAGTTTGGTCTCAACGGCAATAGGTCCAAAGTCATCGACCTCAATCATTCGCATCGGTGTGCCCAGATGACAATTGTCAAGGCCAATGAGAATTTGCGGTATGACACTCTCATATGAAGGTAACGTGACATCATCCATGTGACGATATATTGGTTGCAAGTCCTTTTCAGATACTGACTGAGTCGGCAGACTCAAATCGGCGACTGTCTGCACACCCTCCATTAAGTACTGTTCAGCATTCTCCTTGTTAGCACTCACTCGAAGGTTAACCACATAAGAATCCTCATTGATCGTCTCCTTACCAAACCATTTCAGCTTCAAATTCACTGATCGACCACTCAAGTGCAACTTCTAGGCCAACTCTGCACTCAAAATAGTCACCGATGATCCTTCATCGAGAAGAGCGTAAGTTCTAACCGCAGTCCTATCAGCGCCATACAACCTGACTGGCAATACGCGAAAGGGAATTTTGTGGCTCAATTCAGCATCACAGTTGAGCAAAGGCGCTGATTGCTCTGATTTAACGTTCTCTCTCGACGACGACATAGTTTGTTGAGTTTCGTGGAGTGACGTGTGATGAACCTTCGAGCAACTATCGATCCCGCAGGTTTTTCGTGCCTTGCATGACCGCACATTATGACCGAATCGCAGACAACTGAAGCACAACCGGTTTTTCTTCACAAATTCCCATTTGTCTTTTGTGCTCAAATTAGTGTATGTGCTGCAGTCGATCACTGAATGTACCTTCTCTTTGCAATATCTGCATTTATTATTTTTATTATTGTTGACAGCTGGAGATGTTGACTGTGCTGAGGCATGAAGAATATTTCTTGATTTTGCTTTCGGCTTTACTAGTGGTGGAAAATAGCTCGGCGTAACCAAGCATACCAATCTGGCAATAGAAGTCAACCATTCGTCAAAATGTTTGATCGTATGTGATATGGCTGCACATAAATACTGTGCTGAGCCCATTCCATTCGCTTACTCATCGGAAGCTTATTGACGAGCTCGTCGATAAGTGTTGGATTGGCCATGTGTTGACGTAAGCCACTTGCTTCTAGAAAGGTTGAGAGGTTCTGCACCATAGTTGCGAACGGAATTAATAGCTCCAGCTTTCCCTCTGGAATCTGTGCGATCTCTCTTACCTTCATAACTTGGCTACGTAGCAAGCACTCTGGGCGGCCATAGCGGAATTCCAATGCAGCCATAACTCGATCTACATTGTCGGGGTGGATTAGTAATGATTCCACGGCTTCTTTGGCATCACCCTTAATGCACTTCTGCAGGCGAAAATTATTTTCAAAAAATTGTGTAATTGAACATCATCGTGGACTCATGGTAGGCAGTACAAAACATCGGCCACTCTTCTGGCCTTCCATTGAAGTCGGGCAAGTGTTGCAATTTTCTGCCACCTCCGTAATTACTTACACTGTGTGGACTAAGTGAATTTCGTCCTAAAGGCGGCTGCGAAGTAAATCCCGGTAGTAGCTGTGGCAAATGTGTTGCCGGTGCGCACTGTTGTGCAGATGGCTGTGAACACGGCTGAGTTGCAGTCAGTGGAGTGAGGTATGTTATAATCCTCGGTGTGTATGTAGAGGTGAATGAACAAGCTGCATGCGCTGCATTCTGGGACGCTTGTGGTGGTAAATTTGGCTGGTACATCGGCGACTGCTGGGAATACGTTGTAGTATATTGTGTCGCTCCGGCACTGGCGCGCATGACAGGTACTGCAGCTGCTGTAGTTATCGTGACATCGGTGGAGGTAGTGATGATGGGCACCGAACACGATTATCTTAACAAATTAAAAACATTTCAAAGCGAGTTGTATAAGCAAATTAGTAGAAAAATAGAAAAACATAACCAAGCAATAATTGATAAAGTAAATACAGGTAGGGAAACGCCACCGACATTTGGCGAGAACGAAACAATTTTCGAATTCAATAATAGACGCAACAAATTGGCACCTAGGGCTAAGAGGCTAAGTCAGATAGAAAGGTAGTTATTCTAGCAAAAAACAGTAGCAAATAGCATAAAAACAAGATTAAAAGAAAACGGAAATATAAAGAAAAATTTCAGTTGGGATCCGCCTAATAGAAACTGTTTACGTTTAAACAGCCAATCACACAAACATGTATGTATATTTAGCACAATATGTTCCAAAAATATCTATCCCTATACGTTAATGAGTAACTAGTATATGATTTCTCAATGTAACATGATTTACGCAGGAAAAAAAAAAACATTTCACACTGTGTATGTATTTAGCGGCGGAGGAGTTATTATTATTATTATTATTATTTATTACAATATAAAATAAATTTACATAATAGTAATAGAAATAACAGCACTAGCTACTAGAGGCTTGCGGCTGGAAATTATAAAACAGGTTGGAAATAAGTGTTTTAGATACATTAATATGGTAAGTATATATACTCGTATGTACATATATGGGACTGTCAGAGGCCTTCAGGCCAGCGACCAGGATATAGTCGAAGGACTCCTAGCCCCCGACAGCCCCCTATACACTGAATAACAAAGGTTAGTTAACTCATAGAATCTAGTTTAAGTGCAAGTAATAGTTTGTATACATTTTTTATGGTGTCGGTTGATGTTGTTGACAGAAGGTCAGTTAAATTTTTATTACAAAGCGATTTACATACATTATATACTTTAGGGCATTCTGAGGTGAGATGCTTTATGGATAAAATTTGACTGGATTGGCAGAGGTGACATCTGGGTGGGTTTTCCTTTTTGAGTAAGTGGGCATGCGTAGCTTGTGTGTGTCCAAGGCGAAGACGGAGGAAGCATTTGTTCATGAAAGTTGTCGTTTCTGTTGGATACACCGGTGACTCTCCCTTTGGGTTAATGGTGGAATAGTGGTGAACATATGTTTTCCACTCGTCTATTCTTAATTTATCCCAATGGGTGTTGATCACATTGAGAAAATCTTTCTTAGTTGGAGGAATAGAAAGAATATTCAAATTTTCTGAGGCTGTTCTGGCAGCAGCGTCTGCTAACTCGTTCCCTTTGATCCCTGAGTGCCCTGGCACCCATAGTAGCACAATTTTTCGTCTGTTCATTAGAACGTTGTTACGGATTTTAGTTATGGTAGGGGAGTAGTTTTGGATTCTGTTGATTGCCTTGAGTGTAGATAGGCTATCGGAGCAAATCACTATGTTTTTCGGTATTGATTTTGCTATCTCTGTCGCTTTCAGGATTGCGTAAGCCTCAGTGGAATAAATTGAGAAGTAGTTTGGTAGTCTTGCACTGTATAGGATGTTACCAGCTTCCGATACGATTGCGAATCCAGTACCAGTGTCAGATTTGGAGCCATCTGTGTAAATGAAGTCCCATGAATCTTTTCGGTATTCGTCAGTTATTTCATAGAACATTTGCGTGTAGTATTCCTTAGGTGTGGAGTTTTTATTGAATGTTGCTAGAGTGGCATTTACGATGTTGGTTGGTAACTCCCATGGAGGGATGCTGCCAAGAGTGAGTGTACTGATTGTTGGAGTAATCCCTAATTTACTGGCACTGTTCAGAGCGCTGTAGATGGCGGAGGGGAATTTTGGCGTTTTTTTACGGTGTAAGATTTTTTGGCATCTTTGATTATTGGTGATCTGTAAGATATGCATATTTTTGGTGCGAGTCGTGCCGTTATAAGATCTCTGCGGTGGTCTATAGATGGGAGACCTGCTTCAGTGAGGATGTTCTTTGTTGGTGTGGTTGCAAACGCTTTCAAGCTAGTCCTAATAGCGGAGTGGTAGGTTGGTTTGATGATGTTGAGAGTAGATTTAGCGCATTTCCCGTAAACTGCCAACCCATAGTCAATTTTGGATAAAATAATGCTACGCGTTATAAGGATAAGTGAATTAAGATGCACAAAACTATTTTTTGATGACAAGAATCTTATTATATTAAGTCTGGAAGCTAGTTTTTTCTTTAGAGATAGACAATGATCCTTAAAAGTAAATTTATTATCAAAAGTAATACCTAAAATAGTTAGAGAGTTTACATTTTGAATTTTGGATGAAGTAAGATAAATGTCAATGTTGGGACAATTTCTTTTTTTACAAATATGTAGGTGCTTGCTTTTATCGGAAGAGATAATAGACCCCGATTGGGAGCACCAATGGTTTAGGTCGGCTAAAATGTTGTGGAAGAAATCAATCACACTGTTGTCGTTGCATTTTGATAATATAATCAAATCGTCCGCATAAAGGCAATGGTCAATTTTTTTGTATTTGGCTATAATATCACTTATGTCGTTGTAGGCGATTATGAATAAGGTAACTGAAAGGGGTGAACCTTGGGGAACCCCGTTAAATAATTTATATATACTTGAATAAAAGTTATTTGCTCTTACTCTGAATTGCCTATTAGAAAGAAAAGATTTAATGAATGAACGCATTTTAGGACCAATCTTCCATTGCGTGAGCTTATTTAGGATAACGTGAATGCCGATCCTATCGAATGCCTTTTCAAAATCAAGGGACAGTATGGAGACATGGTTTTTGCATGATAGCGCAGAGGTAATATAATCATCGATGTGCAAAAGTGAGTCAGTGGTACTACGTCCCTGTTTAAATGCGACTTGGTTTAGGTTGAGATAGTTATTTTTTTCAATAAACCAAAGAAGCCGTTTAGAAATAATTTTCTCTAAAAGTTTGCTAGTACAAGGTAGCATGGAGATTGGTCTGTATCCTGTAGGATCGTTCGATTTTTTAGACGGCTTAAGGATTGGTATTGTACTGGCCACTTTCCAAGTCTGCGGTATAGTGCCTGTATCAAAGATACTGTTGTATAAGAGCAGTAAGCTCTTTTTGAATAGATAAGGTGCATATTTTAACATTGGGTATGAGATGCGGTCATATCCTGGGGTTTTACCTTTCAGAGTGGCTAAGCAGCTTTCCATTTCAATCAAGCTGATCTGTTTTTCTATGCGTTTAGCAGGTGTACTGAGGTTTTCTAGATGGTGGTGGCTATTGAGAGCTAGAGATTTGGAGTTGAGGAAGGTTGATGGAAAGTTGGAGCCGTAAGAATACATGGACCAGGTTTTACCAAAGTAATCGCAAATATCTAATGGGTTATAGAGTGGTCCCGATTCTGTTATTAGGTTGTTTATTGTAAATTGGGTATAATTGCCTGATAGAGTTTTGATATCTGCCCATAACTTTTTACTTGAGGAGTTTGGATTAATGTTTGATGTGAATTTTTGGAAGCTTTCTTTTTTTGCTATCTTACTGTGCCTGCGGAATAAGGCATTTGCCTTACGGTAATTAACTGGGTTGGTATTGTTGGGATGTTTTTTAAAGATTTTCCACAAATTTTGTTTGCTGTTACGCAGAAATGATAGCTCAGAAGACCACCATGGGGTTATTTTCTTGTGGGGGATGTTTTTAGATTGGGGAATTGCTACGTTGGCAGCCGCACGTAAGGTTTTGGTGATCGAAGCAGCTTCTTTGTTTATGTTAGAAGAAAGACTGTAATTACCTAAAGTGTTGAGTATTGTACTTTGGTATAATTCCCAGTTGGCACGGTCGGTTTGAAATTTACATGTGGGTTTTATTGGGAAAGATAAACGCGCAAGATCTATTTTAGTCACAATCGGAAGATGGTCGCTGCCATGTAAATCTTCTAAAATTTCCCATGAAGTTTTAGGAAGCAATTGAGGTGAGGTAGCTGACACGTCGACATGTGTCCATGTCTTATGTGTCGAGAAATGTGTTGGACTTCCGTCATTTAAAACGGAAAGGTTGGCACTTAAAAGAAAATTTTCAAATTCTTTACCTCTTGAGTTGGTTAGAGGGGAACCCCATAGGGTACTCCAGCAATTGATATCTCCAGTTAACAGAATCGGTGTATGGATATTACTAAGGATGTTTGACAAATCGGTTGAGGTGAATGATTGAGAGGGGGGAATGTATAATGATAGAACAGTAATTTTAATATTGAGGTTAATTTCTATTGCAACTGTGGACATGTTTGAGTGGATGGGTAAACGTGTGTGTGGGATAGAAATATGGATCAATAAACCTGTACCTTGTTTCGTATAGGTGTTTCTTGCGAAGTTGTGGAAATATGGTGTGTATTGTTTTTGGGGGACGGGAGAGAGGTTGGTTTGTAGATGAGTTTCTTGCAGAGTTATAATAGAAGGATTAAGGTCATTGATCAACAATTGCAATTCGTGACAATTATTGTAATAGCCTTTTATATTCCATTGTTTTGTATGGAGTGGGAGGCTTTGTTCCAATATTTGTTTGATTATATTGGTTAAGCCAGATTTGGTGTTGCAAATGGCGGTGGTAGGACGCATGGGACTCCGCTGTCCAGAGGATTGGGCACCTGGGGCTTTGAACTGTCCCGCCTGTCCCAACCTGTGAGCAGCGAAGTCGTCTGTGTTGGAGTTGATTTTGTTGTTAAGTACTATCATCGTCGTTTTCTATAGGATTGATATATCGTTTTCTGTAGGATTCTATAGGATTGTCGACTAAAGACTGGGTGAATTTTGAAAAGGGTGAGTTGGAGTTATTTACGGTTGGATTAGTGTAACGGGGAGGATTGTTTGGTGGAATTTGGGTTGATATGATGTTAATTGCTGGAAATTGTGGGTTTAGTAGATGATGTGAGCTTGCTGTGCCTGGGAGGCTGTTTTGTGGAGATAATGATTTGGAAGAAATGTTCGAACGAGAAGGTGAATCTAAAGGTTCGTTGGATGGAAGGATTAATGAGGTGTCTTTATTGTTGTTGGTTGATGTGTGTTTTTTTGTATAACATGGCTGTTTACTTTGGACTTGAGCTGTAGGGGGTGTTGGGGGGGATTTATATATGTTTGTAACTGGATTATTGGTCATTGGGGTGGTTTTGGCTTGAAGAGCAATTTTTGCAATATTTGCATATGTTTGCGTAGAGGGGAGTTCAGGATTCAATTCCTTATATGCTTGTTTGGCCTCGAGCATAGTGCATTTTCTTATTGTTTTAATTGTTAATATCTCTTTGGCGTTTAAGAAACTTTTACATGTTTTTGAAGATGCGGGGTGATCCTCAGAGCAGTTCGCGCAGTAGGTACGCGTGCATGTATGGGGGTCAACGGGTAGCATGTTACAGTTTACACATGATGAAGGGATTTTGCATCTCTTGGCCGTGTGACCTAAGAGTTGGCAGTTTTGACACCTCATCGGGTTGGGATAATATTCAACGACTTTGCAATTATACCAACCGATATTAACGGACGTAGGTGGGCGGAAACGATCGAAGGCAAATAGGATGAGGCCTGTAGGAGTTGAGATACCTTCCTTTTTTTCGTGAACTTGTAAACCTCAGTAACACCTTGTGCGCTCATTTCTTTGGCGATTTCCTCCTCGGGTACGTTTGTAAGATAAGGGGCGTAAACGGTACCCTTAGAGGCATTTAGGTTTGTGTGAAGGGACACTTTGATGGGACAGAGGTTTGACAGAGTTTTTCTTGATAGGAAGGATTCAGCTATTTTAAGGGACTTTACCAAAATGAGTAAATTTCCATCACGTAACTGTGTTATGTATTCATAGCCAGTGCTAATTCCATCTATAGGTTTTTTTAATAAGAATACACTGTACGCGGAGAGAGGTTTTTCACTGTTGGTTGGGGCAATCACAATAAATTTGGGGTTGGGGTTAGACGAGAAGTCGGAATGGAAGGATTAAGCTCAATGCTCGAATAGTTTGTTTTTTTTCTTTTCTTTTTGTTCGAGGGCTCGGTATGCATGTCTACATCTAGATCACTAAACCGGTTACCCGCAAGCACATGTGGCCCTGGGGCCATGCGTTTTTTTACTTTTTTTCTATCTGGTTTGTAATATGCACTACTAATAACGGGTTCGAAAAAGAAGAAGAGAAAATCTGATAATGGAAATAGCGGGAAAAGTACCGACGAAAATAAGCGAGAGGCGCACTAAGAAGCGAATCGGAGGTTAGTCGGTGACTGGAGGAGTTACGTACGCGTAACGTACTAATTTCGTACATGTCCATATGTAATTCTACAACACACAATATCATATATTACATCCATTGACTTATACTCATCTATACGTATACACCATTATAAATACATAACATAAACACAAACATAAATCTAACATGCATCCAAGCACCTGTAAATGTATTGTGCATACATTCCACTAACACCTCAAAATGTTAAGAAGAAATAAATACTTGTGATAAGAAACCGTTGTCTCTTTAAGATGATGATAAAAATGTAATTAGTTTTAAGTTGAGAACAGTCGATGTTTGGCGATCATGATCGAAGCATAAACTTAGCTTAAACATAAGTAAAAAAAGAAAGAGAAAAAAATAAAAGTTGTGCTTTGTACTTAAAGAAAAACACGTTGTTTGATTGGACTCAATACCATAACTCGCGCAATTTATAAAAAAAAATATTCCTAAGATGTTTAAATTAATAACATTTTGTATATTTATGTTATTAAGAGACTAGGTCATTTTATTTTCCTGCAAACATGCGGATGATTATTTTTGTTTGAAGATAATAAGGCTCCTGATAGAGCATTCAAACTATAGATTTCGTTTAATACTTCATTAAAAAGATACCGGGTTCGGCTTAATCATTGTATTTAGTCATTAAATAAAGATCATCCGCGTATAAAGAGTCATCGATATAGTATTTAGAATTTCGCTTAAATAGTCTACCGGGCCTATCAGAATACCGAAAGTGTTGATCCTTGAAGTATGCCGTTTGTTAAACTATGGATATTTGAGAATGAGTTATTAACATTCGGTCTACATTTTCTGTTTTAAAGGAATGATTTTATAAAACTGTATAATTTTGGACCAATATTCTATTTAATTAGTTTGTTCAGCACTACATGAATGCCAATCCATTCAAAAGTATTCTCAAAATCTGTAGAGAATATACGAGTAGATACATAATTTTTTCTAGATAGAGTTGATGAGATGAACTCATTGATGTGTAGGAGGGAGTCTATAGTGATACGCCTGTATCTGAAAGCAACCTGATTAAAATTAATAAATTTCTGCTTTTCAGTGGACGCAGTTTTTAGAAATAATTTTTTCCAAAAGCATGTTGATACAGGCAATCAAGAGATACTCATAGGTCTGTAACTGTTGGGTTTTGTTCAATTTTTATTTGATTTAGGAATTGGGATTTTGGTGGCAGTTTTCCATGTGTGGGGTATTAATCCTTTGTCGAAAATAGTATTGGACAAGGTTAATATACGCTTCTTATTTTAAAAAGGTGCATATATGATGATCGGATAGGAAATTCTATCATATTGAGAGCTTTCGAATTCAACAAAATTGTAATTCAATAAGTTTTGCAGAGTCAAAGAATTGTGGGGAAAAGTTGGAGTAATTTAAATTGGCTGACCAGCTTTCGGCAAAATGTTCAGCAATTTTAAGAGGTGCATTTAGTGTTTCGGAGCCCGTATTAATTATTTTAATCAAGGAAGAAGTATAGTTACCTCTCAGTGTCCTAATACCAGACCAGATGGTTTGGTGTTAGGGTTAGGATTAGATATAAAAGTTTGAAAGCAGATTTTTTTGGAGTATTTAGCTTTTTACGGAATTGTGCATTGGCTTTTCAGTAGTTAACGAGATTTGCATCATTTGGAGTGCTTTTTAAAAATCCTGCTGACCACAATCCGCACAATCAATATAAAACTTGGTCTTGATAGGTTATTATGACTACCGAGGTGGATGCTATTGATTATAGGGAAGTGACCACTTCCGTGTAAAAACTCATCTCTGTTCCAAGTTGTGGATTTAAGTAAATATGGAGACATAAAGGTAAGACTTACATGTGTTAAACTGTTATCAGTGGATAAGTGAGTCGGACTAATATCGGAGTAGGTTAAGAAGGATTATATTTTTTTACCCCCTAACACTAATCGTGGGTGAGCTCCAGGGGGACTCCATAAGTTGAAATCCCCTGTAATAATAATTGGTAATATGTTTTCCAAGTCGGAATAATAACAGGGTTGGTTTCGGTGGATGTTAAGTGAGAAAACTTTAAGTTTAGAATTTAATTAAATTTGTATTGCAGTAACGTAGATATTATAACTAATTTGAATAATATTATGTGGAAATTATTTGTGGACCAAGACCCCTATACATCGTTTTGCAGTTTTTATTCTATTAAAGCTATAGAAGTATGATTCGAATTGGCTTGGGATTTTTAGTTGTGTGTTGCTTGGAACATCAGTTTCTTGAACTCAAATGATTGCCTACTTCTGTTATTTAAGTAATAGTTCGAGTTCAGGGTAATTATTTAAATATTCATTAATATTCATACAATATGGTATATGTATGACTACTATACTGAGTAGAAACTGGAGATACTAAGTTTATTGGTTGAGTTGATTGACTCTGTCGTGCCCATGCCAAGTCAGCCAAATTCCATATGAAATATGAACGTCTTAAACTCGAAGTGACAAAGTCATACTTAGGAATTCCGATTTTACAAATATAGATGTCTCCATTATAGTCATTGTCGTTAATGTTTTATCATGTGTGTACAAGTATTCATTAGTTGATAAAGGACTGAGATGAGGAGATGTATTTAATACGAGTACATTATATTTATTTTTATTTTGTTTGGTGTTCTGATTTTGAGTGTTGTGTTTATGACTGCCTAGGTTGAAAGAACAGTTTTGAGCGGTTGTGTTTGAGTGATTTGAAGCACTGTGTAAGTTTGAGGGAGAATTAAGAATTATATTTGAGAGAATATTCCTTACAATTGAGTGATATTTGCTTGGGTTAGATTATTGGATTGAGTTCGACACTGTTTCGTTAGCTTTGGTATTTCGAGTATTGATCGCTGTACATATATTTTTTTCGCTTCACCCATACTACATTTTTTTTGGGTAGATTTAATCTTTGGCTTTTCTTTTGGTTGAATATAGGATTTGCATTGTATGGAGCAGGAATGTTCTGATCAGTTGGCGCATGAAGTACAAATACATTTTACGGGAGAATGGGTAGAAAGGCTACAGTTTTATAACGTGCACATCTTTTTTACGGTATGGCCAAGGGTCTAGAAATTTTTGCAACGCACAGGGTTCGGGTAATATTCTTCCACTTTAAAGTTGTACCAACCTGCATTTAAAGACGTGGGTGAACGGAAGAAGTCAAATGTGATGAGTGTGGTTCCGGCAGATCTTTGCACATTGTTCATGGTTTTTGGAAATTTAAAAACATCTGTGACGCCTTTGTCATTCATTTCTTCAGTTATCTCATTTTTTAGTACGTTTATTAATCAGGGTGTGTACACAGTGCCCTTTCGACAAAGGCCGTTGTTGAACAAAGATTACATAGGGAATTTTTTGTTCGAAACAGATTAGCTATGAGTAGGGATTTAACAAGGATTAATAAATTACCGTCGAGAAGTTGTGTAATTGTTTGGTAGCTTGTAGTGATGACATCAATGGCCTTCTTTAAAAGAAATACTGATGGTGGACAGGGGTTTTTGTGAGTCGATGGTGAATACCACTATAAATTTAGGATTTGACGAATTAAGTTGGCAAGGAAGAATTTATTTTCTATGGTAGGGTAGGAGTTTTTTTTCTCTTTTTTTGGGGGGGGGCTGTCGTATTGATGATTGATGGGAGCACTTGTGTCTCCGAGGCCATTTTTATATATGTTTTCACTTGCTTAGTTACATACTTACCGACGAGAAAATAAAAGAAAGGGAAAAAAGAAAAATAGAGTCGAAATTAGAATGGAAAAGAAACGCAGTGTCAACTAATTGAGAGACAGAACAATATCGAAAAAATGATTTTATTGGCTTAGAGATCAGTCGGCGACTGTCTTTTGATATTTGTAGTATTATATCATTCTTAAAATCATCGAATTCAACGGCTCATGATGAATTTTCTCTAAAATTCTAAAAATAATTTCTCCCTTCTTTTCGGATGTTTTATGTTTAATTTTTAATCGCAGTGTTCGAAAAGCTTTTTTTCTCGAATCACTTAAAATCGTTATAATAATCCCGTTGCATAAAAAAGGCCAAAAAAATGATTTGCAAAATTATCGTCCTATTTCTTTGTTATCTGTTTTTTCAAAGGTTTTTGTAAAGGTAATAAAATCTCGCATGCTTTCATTCCTCAACAAAGAAATTTTTCTAGTGACTGCCAATTCGGACTCAGAAGCGGGAAATCCACTGAAGACGCGTAATGGTAATCTAAATAATTCAAATAAGACTGCTGCTTTATTTATTGATGTTGATAAAGTATTTGATACTGTCGTAGTTTGTTGCAAGATAAGTTATTCAGAATTGGCTTTAGGGGATTTATAGATGACTGGTTTCAATCTTTTTTTTGATAAATCGTAAGCAGTAAAATACAGTCAATGTCATTTTAAATAGCGATAAATATATATTAATCGTGGTATGCTTCAAAGTTCCGGTTGGGGTTCACTTATTTTTGTATGTCAACTCTTTATTATACCAACCATTTAAAGGCAAAATAATAGCTTTTGTTGATAATACAGCTTTGGTTGATGAAAACAGTAATCATCTTACTGTTTTCATTCTTTGAAACTATGATTTCAGCTTTTCTTGAAATGATTCCATTGCCTTAAACTAGTTGTAAGTACGAAGACAAAATTTATGATTTATTGCATAAGGGTATCATATCGAGGGTATGGGTCTGAAATACCGCTCTTCAGAATGTTCCAGGTTTCCCTTAGTTCGTGATTGTGTTCCCATGAATCGCTATTACGAAATTTTTGGTGTACATAGTAAATGTTTCAATGCCTGTTTTATTGTTGAAATGGTAGATGCATATAAGTATCAGATCTAAAACTAATCTGGGTATATTATATAAATAATTTAAAGCAATACTTTAACATTATTGATAGACAAATTACATATATCATCTTAGCCAATATTGCAGTTAATCTATTTTAAACTTGTGCATGATGGTCTATTTAAATCTAAACTTCAATACGCTGTTTTAATTTATTTGTATGCCTTAATTTTCCTCCTCGTATTAATCTACATTAATTTAAAGTCCTGAAAATGTTCTGCAATAATGCTAGATAAAACGTTTCCAGATATAACGATAATTTTGATTTAAGAGTTAAATACAGAAAGTTTTGCAACTATGTATACCTGCGATACATAAATCTCATTTTTCCCGTTATAGCTCCTGTGTTTTATAACAAACTATGTGACAGATTGATATGTTTGGGAATTAAATCCGGTTTGGGGAAATTCCGGTAACGTGAAATCCGACGTGTGGTCGGTCGTCATCATGGCTTCAGTGTGCAGGCAATTCGTCGCACCGTGGAAAAAATTGAGCTTGAGTACACTCTTTTGGATCTCAAGCCACCAACCAGACGGACAATCATAGACAACGCCGTGAGTTTGCTAATTGAGCGCTGAAAATGTTGGCCGGGGATCCGGATTTTGGTAAAAAAATCCTCTTCTCGGACGAGGCCCAGTTTTGGCTCAGCGGCTATGTCAACAAGCAAAATTGCCATTATTGGAGCGAACACAATCCACAAGTATTCGGCCAACATCAATTCGTCCACAAAGATTGACGGTGTGCTTTGGTTTATGGCATGGTAAAATCATCGGACCTTATTTCGTTACCGTCAATGGTCTTAGGTTTAGAGCGATGTTAACCGACCTTCTGTAGTCAGACCTCGCCAACATCGATATATTCGAGTTGTGGACCCAACAAAACGGCGCTACATGCCATAAAAGCGACGCAACGCTCGAAGTTGTGAAGGAGGAATTTGGCGACTGGGTCATCTCACGGCAAGCGTTCATCGCCGTTTTATTTAAAAATTTGTTCCTATTAACCCAATTTAGTTAAGTCTTTTTATGAATGACCTACCTAAAACTTGCTGCGACTCACCTGTTTTCTGAATGATTATTAATAAGACGATATATGTATTGACCATATTTCTGTACATATCAAAAAGAAAAAAAAGTAAAAAGGGTTATAAATAGTGTCATGTTGTAATATTTAAAAAAGTAGAGAGAAAAGCTACTTTTCATCTGCTTTATAGTTTTTTTTTTTAATTATTCTTTTTCTCATAAGTTTTAGTTTAAACTTATTACTTAGTTACTTTTGTTCTCTTATACTTATATTATTTAATCGTAACGCGAATGTGAGTTTTTCCAAGAATGTCTGGAATTTTTGGCAGTGTTAATTACAATTACTTTCGGAGGGTTGCCATTACCTGCCGAATGATGGGTAACGCCAAAAAATAACTTTTCTAGTTGTTGGTTTTGGATTTTATCTCGAAACAAAACTAACTAACATTGTAGGTGGCAAGCTTATCCGTATAATAACTGCTTTAATAATTTTAGATTTAGTCTCGTTGGAACACGCTTTGTCATAATTTATTCTTTAGTTTTACACTAAGTTGCTTGCAGATATATAATAATATTTAACAATATTTCTGTAAACTATTAATAATCTTCTTCCATATTGTGCTATACCAAAACATTTTATTCACGTAAAGAAGCAACTATATGGGGCTCGTTCAGTTTTCAAACCGTAAATATGTTTAGATGAAGGGTACTTGTGACGCACCCGGTCTAACATTTTGTTTCCTATTTTTGTTTGTTTCTTGTCCTAATGAAGGATTCAAATTTGGAATTTTATAGAGATACTTTTAGAATCACTGCGATAAAAATGTTGTGAGGTCATCGCACAATATGCAATAAAGATGGTACTTATAACGCAGCCCTCTTTAACTCTCTGTGACCCCTAATTTGAGCCGAACATTAATAACAAATAACTCAGATTAAATAATTGAGATTTCTTTTGATGTTTTTAAATGATGTCTAGTACATTCATTACTCTTGCAAGGCAAGCTTCAATAATGTTCTCATTACTAAATTTAATTTTACAACTATATCAACTCAAATCCAGATTATGGAAGTTGCTTTCAAGACATGTGTCAAAACGTGAGAACGTGTATCAGCGATATCAGTCTTCATATTGAGAAACCGATAGTTAAATGGTATTGCCATGTTCAGCGGAATGGAACAGTTACAAACTGAATAAATTAAACGCAGTAAAATCGACAAATTCTTCGCGAAGCGGGGTAATCCAAATTTTATGGCCTCTATAATAAACCTCTAGACTTAATAAAATAAGAAAAGGAAGGTGGTTTCTTCCAAGACAATTAGCAACCCAGTAGGGCAGGCCTTCTACCACAGAAATATTCTCCTTTTTGTCAGAATGTACAAGACAGTGCATTTCAACTTCCTGAAGCTAGAGAGAGTACAAATGCAAGGTAATCCAAATTATAGTGGCCTCTATATTAAACCTCTAGACTTAATAAAATACGAAAAGGAAGGTGGTTTCTTCCTAGGCAATTAGCAACCCAGTAGGGGCAAGCCTTCTAGCACAGAAATATTCTCCTTTTTGTCAGCATGTGCAAGACAGTGCATTTCAACTTCCTCAAGCTAGAGAGAGTACAACTGCTCCTTTCGCAACGCACGACATATTTTGACTGAATTCAGGACAAACAATTACGCACTTAATATACATAGTGTCGGTTGGGGCCGTACAAACATTGTTACAAAATTGTTTGGCAGAACCAAAAAACGCAAAATTACGAAAACCCATTCAAACACAAAAAAAAAAAACTAAACCACGCTGTTGATGGCTAAAGATCCGAGATTCGAGGGAATAGAAAATACTCTACGGAAATGATCAGTGGGAACAAATTGTTTGCACAACCTGGTTGCTGCTGAGTCGCCTGGGTTCAAAGAAAAGTTATATGTGCACCAATGGACTGAATAAACTTATGTATTTACTTAATTTAGTTAAAGGGTCCATTGCTTACAAAAATATCATATAATATGATATTAGTTATCATCATTAAAATATAATATTAGTTATCTTCATTAAAATATAACATTAGTCTCACAATATTTATTTTCTTTATGGAGGAAAGTTTCTATGGGTGACCTTCCTTTTGCATATAGAGCGTCGTTGGTAGTACACCTGGGCTTGTAGCTTAAGAGATTTGTATACGCACAGGGTTCCAGGTTATTTATTTTGCTCTAGATGCAAGGCGCTTCGACTAGATTGTAACTCCCGCAGAGTTTTCTGGCTCTGTCTTTGGGCAAACCTACTGGCTGTCCCCTCCGACAAGCATAAAAGTAGAAAGATATGATTCAAAAAGCACATTCTCCCCCCTAATAAGTTTCTCTAAAGAGACAATGGATATAAAACGAATGGGCACACTAAAACAGCGGATCGGATTCTTCTACCCGATAGAAGCGGAGTGAAGATGTCTTCTCAGAAAAACGAAAGAGCAGGACCTGTTTTTCAATGACGCGTTGGTGGGAAAGAAATGTAAAGGCAAACACATTAATTTGCATTTTTTAAGGGTTATTGCAATGGGTATTGCATATTTTAAAACATGTCAAAAATGTTAACTATCCAAAAATTAAAAATACCCGAAAACAGATAAAATCTTTCCCAAGCAAAACGGGCTATTATAGAAAGTTCGTAGAGGACTATGCTAAGATAGCCCAGCCGTTAACGAAATACTGAAAAGAAAAGTTTAATCTCACTGTCCCACCAGTCTTAAAATATTCAGAGTTTGAATAAAAATTTAAGCTAATTACACAATATGGGCACCCAGTTTGCTACTCCAGTAGATATCTAAACGAACACGAAAAAAAATGTTCTGCTACGGAAAAGGAACTCTTAGCAATATTTTGGGCAGTTAACTACTACAGACCATACATTTACGGTAGATCATTTAATTTCATGCCGGATCACGAACCTCTCAATTGGCTGCAAGCCAAACACAAAGGCAAGGACATCAACCCCAGACTACAAAGGTGGCTGCTTAATCTAGGAGAGTACAACATCAATAACGATTATATATGTAAAAGGTAAAGCAAATATAGCAGTTGACTTTTTGAGTCAAATTAACACAGGTACTGGCGAAATTAATGTTACTGAGTCACCCCTACAAAATATAGAAGCAAATGTTCTACCCCATGAAGAAAATTTTAATGTAAGCTTAGCAAATACCATTCACTCATAAATAGAGGAAAAAAACGACCATTTTATCATTCTTGACACATAATTCTTTATAATAGTAAATCCAGGGAAATCGAAATAATTAATAAAAAAAGGAAACTTTATATCAACTCTAGCGATATTGATCAAAATAACCTTAACGATATATTCAGAAGATTCATTAAATAGAAGGGCTTAAAAAGCTTATACATTTTAACAACCTTAGATAACTTAAGATAGGAAACCTATAAAATCAAAATTTAAAACCACAGATATACCAACTGACATTAAGTAAACTATACTTTTAGATATTTATACAAATAGCAAAAATTACTTTATCACATTTATTGACAAGTTTTTCGAGCACGTAAATATATTTCGTTTAGACTTTAAAAAATACCGTTACAATTAAAGAAAAATTAAGATTATATCTCTCGATCAAAGGTAAACAAAATTTAATAATTTCCGACAATGAATTTAACATTGATTTTCTGAGAAAAGAGCATGTTGAAATACCTTTGTCCGTTTATACACAGCGCATAAGTTTGAAGCGCGTGTTTTGGTTATGTTCTTTTGAACTGTCCTTCTATGATGCGAACATTTTTACACGAAGCCTTGTTCCCATTCTTTGGTTTTTCATGTTATTTGACAGCTCTCTTTCATTTCATCTATGGCGCTCAATGTTCCATAATTGGAAATAAGCCCGCTTGTTATTTCTTTGGTCCATTTAAATTCATCCGCCATACTGAAATGTTGTGCTCGTAACAACAGCCAAAAAGTAATGAAGCAGATGCGAAAAAGAAAGAAGAAGGAGAAAAAGAAATGTCAAAAAGATGCAATGAAAATCTTACCCACTTGCAGTGGGAATTTAGTTATTTGGGTATTTTTCGTTTCATTATCCCTCTCTTTTGCACTCATTTGAATCTTTCAAAATATGCGCCTTGTAAAAGCGGACTTTACAAAACCGATTACCACACTAGAAACTCAGATATTGAGCGATTCCATAGAACTATAAGCGAGAAAATGAGAATACTTTGGATATAAGAATCATGGTTGACTGACCTTGAGAAAATGTGTATATGTGTAGAATGGTATAACAACTCTATTCACTCTACAACTAAATCCAAACCATGGCGAATACAAGAAGGTAGAATAGACAACGAATTATGGAAAATATGCAGACCAAAAAGGAGAATATTATAACAAAAAGAAACGAAAGTAGGGTGGATTATGAGGAAACAAGGGAAGTAGGCTACGTAAGAAACTATAAAGCACTTACACACAAAGAACAGCCAAGAACTTGAAAACTCGAACTTTCTAATATAAATTTAACAAATAATATGGATACTACTTCTGACATTAACAATGACCCAGGCAACACTGATGGTCGAACAAATTGACGCAAACAATGTATTTTCGGAAATACATAAAACTAGGCAGCATTCAAATAACAAAATAATATGACATTATTTCATTGTACACACAATCAATTAAATAGAAATTCAGGATATTATACAAAATTTAGAAGAACACCTAGCGAATATACAATTCGAAAACGCAAAAGACGTACTAATGGACGAATTAGAATCACTAAAACACAAAGTACACACAATTATTCCCCATAAGCACAGAAAAGGTCTTATAAACGTTATAGGCACGGGAATGAAAGTGGTATATTTTACAATGGACGACGTCGACAGGCGAAGCATTGGCGAAGACTTAAAGATCACTGACGAAAATAATCATAATGACCACTTTAATAAAACATTCTTAATGCTCAAACAAATATGTCGGAGTCAACGACCGCCAACATAACAAATACATCATCCACTCTCAAAGCAAACATAATTCACGGAATTGGTTTCCGGAGAAACAAAGTATAAAAATGCATTTTCAAAAATGCTGAACTTGATACAATGCGAGGTGCACAGCACCCCAACTGCATCAAAGTCAGATATGGGCCTAAGCATATCTAGGTTAAGATTCATATCTGTAAGTTAATTTTTAGCCAACCGTCAATCTGTAGAGAACAGAAATAAAAATTCACTTGCGCGAGTTACCCACGACACATACATACATACATTTCAATTAGCTACGATATATACATACATTTCCATGATGCAGTTATATACGCCACATATATACATCGTTCCCACGATCGAAACCACCAAATTAAAATAAATAAATATGACACCTTTTGTAATTGCAAGGGGACCCTCAAATTGGGAAATGTGCAAACATTGCGGCTCATTCTATCATATACACAAAAGGTCAACCGAGATTCTTCTATCGAAAGTATTCTAATTTTGTCGCTTACAGTACTATGGAATCGCTCAATGTCTGAGTTTCTAGTGTGGTTACCGGTTTTACAATGTCCGAAAGGTAGTAAAGCGTTTGGTCGTTGTCAAAAAAACACCAGAAATTCTGTCTCATTCTCCATCCCAACGCACATTTACAATGACATTCCTCTTTAGATAAAGCCAATTTGCTAGATGCTCGCTTTGCGGTCAAATCAATACTTCCAGATTGTGCTTCGTCTCCGCCTACATTTCAGTGCGTCGAATCTTCAATGGGACGAATCCACTTTTACACTTGTGTAGTAGCAAGAGTACTTAACGATCTTATCGTACATAAATCCGCTGGACCAGGGGGTATCTCCCCTTCTTCTGAAGAGGTGTTCCTCCACGCTGGTAAAGCTGCGTAAGCTTGATATTTCTAAAGCATTTGAGTTTAGCATCAAACTCTTTTGTCGAAAATGAGTGCATTTGTGATCAACGGCTTTCTTCTTCAATGGATTAGCAATTACCTTTCGGAATGTTCAATCCAAGTTGCCTTTGATGGTTTCAATTCTGATATTCATATAATAAATGCTGGTGTACCACAGGGCTCCATTTTATCTCCGACACTGTGTGCAAGCATTTTAAGGGTACCTTAACCCTTTGAGCATGAGTTACGTCTTGGTAACCATGGTCATCTAGCTAAATAAACGCACCTGTTAAATCACCTAATAACATAAACTCACTTGTCATCGTCCACCCAGTGTATTCACATTTTCCTAAGTTTTTTATAATTCGTTGTTCTCCCATTTGTTTATGCGTAAACCATAAACTTTTTCCCAATTTTTCTTCCACCTATTTGTTTATGCGTCAATGCTAAGCATCAATTGTATCAACCTTTTCCACTTATATAAATAAATGTACCTACCTATTGTCTATTGCAGTTACCTAAAGCGTCATTTCCTAATTGTCTATTCCCGTATTTGTTTACTCGTTTTGTCCATATGGACCGAAACGTCTTTTTGTATTCTCTCTTCCCGGATTATTTGTTTCTCCAAGTTCGACAAGACCCGTTTTTTATCTTGTAAGACGATAGAGTATGTCTTATGAGAACGCCCAAACTAGTGATAAGTGAAATAAATAAAAATCATAAATGAAAATTTCAAATGCGTTTATTATTATTGTTTTACAATTGTTTAGCATTGTCGCCCAAATAACTACTTTATAAAAAAAAAAAAAAATAAAATAAATGATCTCTTGTTTGCTACTTCTACTTCAATAAGCGGTACATCTTGCTTATGGAATGAGTAATTTCCTAATCATTGCAACCTTCAACGGTACCTCTCTTTCTTTCCTACCTAACTTTCCTTCGCCCGCGGTGTGTGCAAACATTTTAAGCGGACCATAAACCCTTAAGCGCGCGCTATTAAAAAAACAAAAAAAATATATACCTACACATGATTATTGTGTTGTTTATAATTTGGTAAATCATTTTACGCTAAACTATTTAGAATTTAGAGTGTGTTCTGCTACTTCCCTTTTTGAATACTCGATTTCGGCTATGTAACTATGTTTCGGTTGGGCCGATGTGATAATAAGCCGCTGTAATTAAAATAAGGAAACGTTATTGTAATTAATAATATTTTATTTACTCCACATACCTTTACATACATTACGTTCAAAACAAATCTTTGGTATACAAGCTATCCCATATTTCACACTTTTTTGATTCCGGGAGTTCGACAAATTCAATGTTTTGACTGATATTCAGGCATTTGTTTCTATTCTCACATTTATCGACTGGTTTCCAAATGGCTGGTTTAATACGGTTTGTATTTGGATCTCCTACCTGGGCAAAGTTTGTCCACATGCCAATCATTCGATAGATATTTATATACTCAGGACTATCTTTATGAAGTTTTGGAGAGAGAGCACAGTGAAAGAGATGCGCCAAGTCATCTGCATGGCAAACTCCGCGGTAACCTCTACCACATTTAAACAATCTCATAAAATTTAAGCAAGTTGAATCAAAGTCGAATCGGTAAATATAAGTTGCTGCACTTGCATACTCCAGGCGAGAAAGAATTGTCCGGTGAACTGGGTGCCAGATAAGTTTGAATGACATCATCTAAAGTAAGTAATTGTACTTCTCAAAAATGTAAGAGCTTAAAATAATCGACGTTACATCTAGGTATGCATACATATGTTCCATTGAGGGTTCGCGATCACCGAAAAATGCTTTCTTCAGCCTCAAACCAAGCTCTTTACCTAAATCAGTATTGCTATTTGGACATAACTCGTCTGGAACTATGTAACGACAATCTCCTAATGTGTTCAAGAGCTCTGGTTTTTTTTTCGTAACTAAATAAGAAACTTCAACACTAGAAAACATGTTCTCTACTTGTAAATATAATTTCTCTCAAAAATTACCATCAAAGATAAAAAGTCCCTCGGCTGAGCATGCCCCTATAATCATTGGAATGTTGTTACTCCAAGCGGTTCTCATCATTTCCCTTGGATGTTGCGGAACTACACAGTCTGCTGTGACATATGGTTCAATAACAGGTGCAAAAATCAACAGAGTACGTTTTAATTCATCTCGACCATTTAATAGGGTTTTTTGTGCATAAGCAAGTTTCCTAGCGGAGCAGGAACCTAAAAACTCGAATAAATGCTTGTCATTTTCTTCTCCTTTATATCCTAATGAGGTTGCCAGTCGGTATGGTAAATGTTTTGATAATGTAAAAGACCACTCAGCCAAAGCGCATCCTGACTGGATAATGGCTTTATGGAAAAGTCCCGTTGTTTGTTCAGTAATCATCATAAGATGAGTAGAAACTGCGCCTGCACTTTCACCAAAAACTGTTATGTTATTTGGATCTCCGTTGAAAAACCTGATATTATTTTTAACCCATTTCAAAGCAAGAACTTGGTCTTTAAGACCAGCATTACCAGGAACATTAAGAGTGGGATCCTCTAAGCTGAGAAAACCTATCAAAATATCCATTATAGCCCAAATAAATTGATGCTTTGACTGATCACAAACCAAATACTCCGACACGATACGAGATTGTAACAAGAACAATATCCTCCATCATGAAATAATCGGGGCTATAAAGGTCTCTGGATGCCTCACCAATCTCATATCCACCTCCATATATGTAAACCATAACAGGTAAAGGTTTCTCAGAATGAAGCTGTAATTATTCAAAAATTCTCTATCAAACTTATGCTCCAAATATTTAATTCACCAGCTAACTTTTTTCATAAACACGTTTAAATAAAGACAATCTTCGGAACCTTCAACGAATCTTGTTATTACATTGAATTGGACAGGCTTATATGCGTAATTTGTGCAGTCTCTAATTCCCTCCCAAGGCTCAGATGGTTGTGGAGCTTTGAATCTTAGCTCACTGATTGGTGGTTTTGCAAACGGAATTCCTTCAAAACTATAGTATGAATCGTTGTAGATGGTAATCCTTTTCAGTCCTTTAACTTTTCCGTCTCTTGTTTCTACTACTGCCGTTTCATTTGTTGCCAGAAAGTATTGTTGAATTCGATGAGCAATTAATCTATAATGAGAAAAAAATGAAACAAGTTGATGAATATATTTGCAGAATTTATAATGGAAAATACGAAAGTTGTGTCTTTCTATGAGTTGTTTTCATGAGGAATAGAATTTCTGGTCGAACACGGGTGAATTGTCGGAAGTTCGAAAGATCTTAGAGACTGAATATTTTACATAGTACAATAGCTCTTAAAGTATATAACATCAATGGCTTATAATTAATTAATTGTAATCGTATTCTGCTTAATGGGGTGTTGCATACAAAGCACAAAATAGAATTTTTTTTTTTGATCGTGACAAGGTATGGAGTTCGGAGTCCATTGCTCGATAAGTTTACTTCCGAATGTCAGCCATATATTCGAAAAGGTGATCAATTAAGTCCTGGATTAGTGGGTTTCTTTGATAATAAATTACAACTTTATTAGATCATAGCTTATTCAAGACTGCCTTATTTATTACTTTAAAATTCAATGAATCTTTTGATACTAATACAATAAAATAAATACTTTATAACGAAGTATACAGATATGTATATATGTGTAAATCTATGGTATAGAATACAGTAACTTACAGATAATGATAATTTTATATAAATAAATTTATAATTGTAGTTACCTACATATTTTTTACAGAATAATGTAGAAAAATAAAGAGGAAATTTAAAATACTTTTTTATTTTATTATTTCATTAATTAAGTATTAATCTACTGGGTCGAGCTACAGTTCCTCCAGAGCGGTTTATATGTTATTCATATAATGTGAAATCGCATAATTTCTTTTGGGTATTCTGGAGCGAATGGTTACATCTGGGTAGTAAATCTTTCTTTTATTATCGATTAATTTTCTCTTTCTAGCTTCTACTTCATTTTCATCGAAATTTTTATTTTCTGTTTTGATGGTATCCGAATAAATTTCGGTTTGAGAAGATGTCTTAGGTGACTTTAAGGTGTGCTGACGGTTTCTACGATTTCTTCGTTGTCTTCAATTATACAGAGTGGTCCGGTTTGGGATGCAGTTATTTTGGGACCTGGTTCATTGGTTCATGTTATGAAAAAAAGCGAATGAGAAGGGCGATCTTCAGTTTCTTCAGAGAAGTAGGTACCAACAAAATATTTACTTATAACTTCTAGTGCATTAAACCTAGAGCAACCGAGTTTGGCTCGTTTGATAGCCAATTGATTACCGGTTAGTTCACTTTTAAACACTATTACCATTCATCTTTCAGTTTCGATATATTGGTCTTAATTTTTTAATTTTTTGTTTAATAAATTTTTGAAAAAACCGCATTTATCTCGGAAAAGTGCACTAATAATTTTTTTTAGACCAGGATAATGTTACCTACAAGTTCACCATACAACGTTTTCTTCCCAGGTAAGAGGCTAAATAAATCAATCCCCAATTTGACTATTTTTTTATTATTAATAAAAAAATTCCTCTGAAATAAGTGCACCTGTACCAGTGTAAGTTCAACAACGCACATGAACGGAGTTCTTTAGCTATATCCTTTATAATGCCAGGATAGCAAATCGAATGCGGGTTTTTTTTTGTAAGAATTTGGTTCTCCTTTAATTAAGGTTCAATTACACTTTTTGTTGTTTATGACAAATAGTTAATTCAGTTTAATTTTGGTATTTTTGTTCTTAGCCTCCTTGACATTAAAACTTCGGATGGTGAATATGATTTCAATTTTGGCGTCACTAGAATTCAGCCAATATTGTTCTTGGAAGTGATGCTCTAGACAAAGCATCTACAACAAAAATTTCTTTATCTGGCTTATAAGATACTCTTAAGTACAGCCTTATAGTTTTAGTATAAATCTTTGTAATATGTAACATGAGTTCGCATCTAGAGAAGTTAAAAATATTGCATGCGTTAAACGAGATTGACATTCATCAATACTAGTAAATGGGAAATGTGGACGGGCTATTGCTTTATTAAGGTGTCTTGGTTCCAGGCAGATATGTGTTTGACAATTCAGCTTTCTTACAATTACTATTGAATTAACTCAAGGAGTTGATTCTTCTATTCGTTTATTAAGACTCGATGATTCCATTCGCTCCAGCTTGACTTTTGATCCGTCTCTTGCATCTCCGTCTCTTGACATTCGACTGCTGGAAATAATTTACAGACACCCTAATCCTTCAATGTATTTTCTTAAAAGTATACTACAGTCGCATGTACTTACATGTATTTTAGTACTTATTTCCTAAGCAAGAGTATTCATTTACTTAACCAAATTGGCTTGCAGACTATGGAGACGATGCAGGAACTGGTGCATTGCCCAAGTAAAGGAATAGATTCTCCGCTTACCTTCAGTAAATTTATCGGTATTGATTTGATAAGATTTGAGTCCAATCGACATTAGGTAGACAGCGGTTCCAATATCAATTTAACAGGCTACTATTCTTGGGTTCACGGTCAGATTGACATTCCAAATATAATTATGTTGTGTCTCAGTTTTCTGGTTGCTTATAACTCCGATGAATAGTGTTTTGTCGCTCTCCTCTTGAACTTTATTATCCATCTCACGAGTAACGTAATGTTTCGATTAGGTATATAATATGTCCTTTGCATTATTCCGTCCGCATTTCCCACATGTTATTGGCACGTTTAAAGAAGATGTCTCTTCTTTTGTCTCCAGTTATTGACGAGTCAACGACGATGACGAAGAAGGATGCCGATAATGCAGTTGCTCGCCCCTTCACGTTCCTGCTGCAACTCACGTGTTTATCCTCAAGTAACCTCTAAGATTTTTGCTGTTTCAATAATTTTTGCATGGAAATGGAAATTATTGTAAAATGTTTGGGTACAAATAATAGAACTTATTCTTTTCAATACGAATCCCTTTATTCAGTACAGTTACAATTCACTATTTAATTCTTTCTCTCAGTACAATCCAATTTCTCAACCACTTATACTTTTCTTATCTTTTACTTAAACCACTTAATCACTTCTCCTAATTAACACTTCAAATTACACTTTAGAACTGATTGTGCATACCTTGGGGATGCTGGTATTTATACTCGAATGACATACTTCGAGAACAATCCTCGCCATCCAGCGTCCCATACAATTTCCAATTTGCTAGAAAATTCGATTCCATTCTCCAGTCGAGACTTTGTTATTCCAGTATCGAAATCTTCTGGTCTGTGAATCTAGATGTCGCTGCTCACATTTAAGTGGTTATCACATTATTATGAAAATCACAAATAAACAAATTTCTTACAAGTTCATCTTTCAGATCTTTGATATCGCAGAGATTTCTTAATCCGGTGATGTAACGATGTTTACTTTGGGAAGAAAATATCTGTCAAAGATTATGATAAGCGAAAATACTCATAGATATGTTTTATCGATTTCTATTTTTAATTCAATTAATTTCTATGTCGACAATTTAAATATTTCGAATGTTTCTCGTTGCATTAAATCCAAAAGTTGTGTAACTTTATGTTCTTCTTACGCAGACTCTATATTAGTTGTAAGCAGATTAATCTTAAGTTGGTAGAGAGAGCTTTTGCAGGCTTCAGGCAGTTTAGAATTTTTAAAATCCAATGGCAGAATGCTTATAATTCCTTGATATGCTTCCATGCTTGCGAAACTTTTTACTGCGAAAGATACTTATGCTTCTTCTTGTTTTTGGTCGGAATCATTTTCTATATCAGACATTGTTAGTTTAATTTTTTTTACTTGAAAAATACCACATCCGACACCATGTTTTGTAATAAAGTACAACTTTATTAGTTGTATTCAATGAATCTTATGTTACTAATACAATAAAACATTTTACAAAGAAGTGAACATATAAGTAAATCTATGGTATAGAATAAAGTAACTTATAGATTATAACAATAGGAATGAGAACAGTTTTGGCACCGTATGACTACAGGGACTCTTTTTCAAGCTAAGCATTCTGGGTATAAGTAAATTACTAATAAACATTCTTTCTACATATATGCTCAACAGTAGGCTGTTCAACTTATCTATTTTAAGTTAAAATGGTAGTGTAATGCGCTTAACTAACCAATCCTTTTCAACACTTACACAAACGGTCTTGTTAGATCACGTCACCATGCCATAATCATGGGCATATCATTGAAACGTGACGACGCGTCGATAAGATAGAATTATTTTGTAATGATTGGAAGCCGTAGATCAACTCAGAAGTCATAAATCATCATACAATGAGTGTTATATGACGCTTTTGCTAGATATACCAAAAAGGAAAAAGTTTTCAATCGTGTGACAGCAAGAGAAACCACTTGCTTGTCGAAATGTAGTACCTTAGGATCTTGACAGATCAAGTCCAAAGTATGAACTATAACAAATTCTTATATTAATGTTCTTCTGGACAGAATCAAAGGTGCTTTGCCTTACAAATATAGAGTTTTTATTTATTTATTTATATTTAAATAGTTTAGAAAAAATTAATTTGTAAACTATTTCTTAGAAGACATCTGGGCAACATGATATAATTTATTTTTTTTGTTATACAGGGTGAGTTTTTTAACTTGAGAAAAATACGTGATATCGCGAAAAATGTTTCAGACCAAAGTCACAAGGTTCTGAAGGGGACATAAGATGCTGACCACGAGTTGACCTTGAGCCCCATTTTCAAGGTCATCCGAAGGTCACTTTTGATTTTTATAATGGGAACCCCTATTTTTTTACAGATCCGTAATCTGCGTGAAAAATTACAATTCTTTCACATGAAACACATTTTTCAAAAATGCGTTCTTTTCCCGTCAGAGGGCGCCATAAAACTTAAGACATCAAAATTACTCGAAAAGTACGAAGTATCGCGAAAAATGTTTCAGACAAAAATCACAAGATGGCGACTACGAGTTTGACCTTGAGACCCATTTTCAAGGTCAAACGAAGGTCACTTTTGATTTTTCAAATGATAATTCCTGATTTTCATTGCTCAGTCGTATTGCTCGCAGGCTTGTCATTTGTTTTTACATACTGCGTTTAGCATAATCCAGAAACAACAACGTGGACGTAGCAGTATTTTGTTTCCTTCGGGGTGATTAATTAGAGTGGGTCCCCTTGCCTCCCACTGTTGAATCATTGAATTCTTCCCATTTCGACGTTTACGTTTACGACGAGACTATTTCAACAAATGCTCGAAAATGTGACCATTCACTTCAATACACTTGTCTATCCGCGCTCTAAATGAACCAATAGAACTGAGAAGTATTTCTGGCGTAATCTTCCAGCAAGCTTCAGTTATTCGTCTTTTCATGTCCTCACGTGTTGTTGGCTTTTTTCTGTAAACCTCACTTTTTAAGTAGCCCCACAAGAAGAAATCAAGTGACGTAAGATCAGGTGATCTAGCAGGGCTTTGCCTCGGACCCCCTCGTCTGATCCATCGTTGATGGTAAACATTGTTTAATACGCTACTCACAGCAATACTGGAAGATGGTCCCGCAAGAAGTTTGCATACTTTTCGCCATTCAAGTTGCCTTCAAAAAAATATGGAAATATTAATTTATCGCCAATAATTCCCACCCAAACATTAACATTCCAAGGGTGCTGGCGTTCAACTTGTCGCAACCAAAAAGGGTTTTCGGTAGCCCAGTAATTCAAAGTCGACTCATCAGAGAAAAAGAATAACACCTTGGCGAAGAAAAGTACCGAATCGACCGCCGACGAGTGCAGAAGTGAACTAGTGCACTCGCTAATTATCGTGTGATGTGCAAAAAAAGAAACAAAATAAAAAAAAACAACTATGTAACAACTGATGGATAGCGGGTTGTGAGTGTAAATTTCGTTGGTGCACTGTTTGATATTGTTGTAAGGGCATAACACCTAAAACAATTTGATCCGGTAAATCAATGTTAGAATTTTCACTTCGCAGCCTTGCTTAGCATCGTCGGTATTTGTGTTTTTTGTGAATTCAACTTCATGTGGTTAAAATTCCATCTCCGTAAGCAAATTATCCACTACTGCTTTATTTACAGAAGCCCCAAACTGGATAGCAATTCAACTTTTAACGAGTTTGATGCGCTGTCTGACTTCATTCAAAGAATTGTATCCCTGTATCCTCATACTGAAATCGTTATTACGGGTGACTTCAATATACAAAATTCTGGGTGGCTTCGACATTCTGTACAGACAACACCCGAAGGACGGTGTGTTGAAATCTTCGCTGCGGAAAACAACCTAACGCAGCTTGTAAATGAGCCCCCGCGAATACCAGACGTTGATAGTCATACCGCCAACACCCTGGACTTGTTTTTAACTTCTCACCCTGATAAATACACGGTTGATGTGCTCTCCCCTCTAGGCTCGTCGGACCACTGTGTTATTCAGCTAATTTCTCGTATACTGACCACACAGTTAGAGAAAAGATTCCTAAAAGAACCGTATGGCAATACGAGAAAGCCAACTGGAGCGGACTTAACAGCTTCTGTAGGAATTTTAACTGGTCGTTATGTTTCGTTGATAACGACGTGGATTCCGCTGCTGATATGATTACAGACAGCATTCTCTTTGGAATAAGATCGTTTATTCCTCATCGGATAAAAAGTATCAAACCAAAAGAAAAGACATGGTACGACTCGAGCTGTAAAGAGTCCGTCAGGGTTAGAGAAATATTTTATCGGGCCTTCAAGACCAACCCGACAGAGGAAAACGTTCAAACGAGCCAGAAATGACTGCAACGCCCTTCTTAAGCATGTGAAATTCCTATACGACCAAAAACTGAGGCAAAAAATACTGCAATGTCCCAAAGGCAGTAACAATTTTTGGTCGTTCGTCAAAAACATTAGAAATTCCGCTTCATCCTCCATCCCAACGCTCATTTACAATGACATTCCAGCTGTCAGCTCTTTGGACAAGGCCAATCTACTTGCTGCACACTTTGCGGCCAGCTCAACACTCCCAGATTGTGCTTTGTCTCCGCCTACACTTGAGTGCGTCGAATCTTCAATGGGACGAATCTACTTTCGCACTCGTATAGTAGCAAGAGTACTTAAAGATCTCAGCATACATAAATCCACTGGTCCAGATGGTACATCTCCCCTTCTTCTGAAGAGGTGTTCTTCCACGCTGGCAAAACCACAGCGTAAGCTTTTTTTCAATCCTACTCTTTAGGACACTTCCCGAGCAGATGGAAAACAGTATTTGTCCAGCCCGTCCCTAAAAAAGGCGAATCATTTTCTCTCTCCTCCTACAGACCCATTGCACTTACGTCCCTTCTTTCCAAGGTCATGGAAACGCTGATAAATCGTCAGCTAATGAAATATCTCGAAACACGAAAACTTTCCAATGACCGGCAGTACGGTTTTCGTAGCAACAGGTCCACTGGTGATTTGATGGCATGTCTCACCGAAAAGTGGAACCAAAGCGTACATCAATCTTGCGAAATCAAGATAGTTGCACTTGATATTTCTAAGGCATTTGACAGAGTTTGGCATCAAGCTCTTTTGTCGAAAATGCGTGCATTTCGGATCGACGGCTCTCTTCTTCAATCGATTAGAAATTACCTTTCGGAACGTTCAATTCAAGTTGCTGATATTCACAAAATAAATGCTGGTGTGCTCCAGGCCTCTGTTCTGTCTCCGACACTCTTTTTAATTTTCATTAATGATCTCTTAACTGCTACTTCTAATCCAATATATTCCTTTGCTGATGACAGTACTCTCTGCTTTTCATATTCGTTCCCGGACTCACGACCCTGCTTTTTCGGCTGTCGAACGAGAACGGCAGCGTATGCTAAGCCCATTAAATTCCGATATCAACAGTATAACCAATTGGGGAACTATCAACAGAGTGGAATTTAATGCTTTCAACATACAATGCTGTCTGCTGTCGTGAAAGCGAAATGTAAACAAAAAGCCATTATCCATGAATGGCACTTGCATCGTCGAAACCGAAAAACTTTCTATTCTCGGTATGACAACTTACGTTGGAATGACCACATATTTGATGTCGCCAAAAATGCTGCGAAATGTCTAGGTTTCCTCAAGCGATGTAAGAATTATTTTACCCCCTCTGATCTCAATACATAAGGCATTCATCCGCCCAAAATTGGAGTACAACGCTCACATCTGGTCAGGTGCTCCTAAAACATCTCTGCACCTGCTAGATAGGATTCAAAACAGTGCGATAAAACTTATTGATGATACTAATATCAGTCAATCAATGAACAACCTCGAACACCGACGAAATGTCTCGTGTCTCACTTTGTTTTATGGCTATTTCCACCACCAGTGCTCCACTGAAATCGCCAGTAGCATTCCGCCCATTCAAACTTTCAACCGCAATACCCGGCTCGCTATGAATGCTCATCAGTATACCATCAAGCTCATTTTCGGACGTTGTACTCCGTACAACTCGCTTATGGAATGCCCTGCCGATCTCTGTATCTGTCGTTATAACTTGCAAACATTTAAAAACAATGTACATCGGTACCTCTCTTTTTTTTCTTCCTCCCTAAATTTCCTTTTGCTGAAGTGCCCATTGACAAAAGGAAACCCGGCTGCGCGAATCCTCACTAGAAAGTTCTTGATGCATTGAAACATGATAAGGATGGTATTTATGCCGATGTAATATCTTACAGACAGTCGTTTGAGAAATTCCTGATTCACGACTTATTTGGCGAGTGCTAATGTGAGGATCGTGTGCAACGGCAGCTAACACTGCTATTTCATTGTCCTCAACAGCCACCCTATCTGACCGATTCCTTTTCTTTGGTTGCACACTTCCTTCACCAGTGAATTGTTGGATGACCCGATAAAAGGAAGCGCGCGATCGTATCTGGTCTGGGAAACGTTGGGCGTAAAGAGTAACAGCACCATCGATGTTCCTTCCACTTTCTCCATAAATCAATATCATTTCAATTTTCTCTTGAACTGAAATAGCCTGCATTATTAATTTGGAAAACGTAATAATAATCAGTTCCTCAAAACAAATATCGAACTTCTAAATGAAGTACAGTTCCGTTCAAGTAGAAAAAAAGGGCAGAGTGCACATCAAACACTCTCAGATAAGTTTAGGACAATTTGTCTCTATCTGAAATTTCTTTGAGTTTTAACTTCACTCGAGGCAATAATGACTTCCTCAAAACAAATCGTGGTCACCATCTTATGTCCCCTTCAGAACCTTGTGACTTTGGTCTGAAACATTTTTCGCAATATCACGTATTTTTCGAGTAATTTGGATGTCTCAAGTTAAAAAACTCACCCAGTATATGTAGTTAAATTTAAGATTTCGTTCGGAATTTCGGCTAGTTGCTGTTCGATATGTTCTGGGTCATGAATACATTTATAAAATGGGCAGGTGGCTATAATATGCCAAATTGTAAGACCCTTTTAAACAACTTTGACATTCCCCTTTTGTTTCTCAATTGTAAAGATGCCTATTTGTGAAAAAGGTTTTTCCTACCCTGATTTGCAACAGTCTTATTCAGGCTTCTCTGCTGAATGTTTTATGGAATACGAAGATGAAGATTGTGGTGCGTTCGAAGAGATGTTTGCCAGCTTTCCCACTCCCCGTCTGTCTCCTTTTCCTGAATTCCTCTGAAGATCCTGGGAAGCGGATAAGAGTTGGGGGTAGTTACTGTCAATGGGTATTTAATGGTTTCTTTGGCGGATGTGTATGCAAATTCTTTACCCTTAATTCCGATGTGTGCGGGTACCCATGCTAAATATAGGTTCACATTAAAGTTTAGATAACTCGTGATGTATTCTCCATTTAGAATGCTTAAATTGTCAGCGAAAATAAGAGTTTTCTCTGACCAAGCTCAGCTGTGTTACTGCCGGATAGTTCCGGAAGGACTCCTCTTTGGATGATTTTGGTTTATTCGTCTTTGTTAAGCTCGATAACAGCGTACGTAGAATTATTGCCCTTGCACGAGCCGACGGTGAAAAAATCAGACTTTCGAAAAACCAATCATTTCCAGGTATAGGGCTTGAAATAGTTTATCCGATGTTTCGTTTTTTGTAAATATTTCCAAACTTGAGTTAATTTTCAGTGAACTCCTTTTCCAAGGTGGAGGGGAATTAAAGTCAGCTTTTAAAAAAATGCTAGGGAGGCACAAATATTGGCTAGATAGTAAGGACTCCATGTTGCTTATAGCGGAGGAACAGCTATTTCGGATTGGTTTTTTACTAAGAAGCGCCTCTTTAGTACTATTGTGCAATGGATGCATGAAGTCCGCCAGTGTCTTGCTTACTATTATATATTCACTGCTGTCTACCTAGGAATTTGAATGATGTGTACCCAGATTCGACTCGCAATGCTGCAATAGGCGTAGCTTTTAATGCTCCTGCTAACGTGTGGTAATACTCGTTGATGGATCCGTTAACATTTTCTGAATTATTTTTCGTAGTCCACATGTATACTGTCATACCATGTGGAAGAGTGCCTTCTACAAGTGTTTTCGCTATTTTGAAAGCAGTTTCCAGGTTTGGCCCCTTCCGGCGTGAACATATCGTCTTCAATGCATTATTTCTCAATTTCAACTGGTCTGAGATATTGCTAAAATGTAAATCCCATTTAAGATTCCCACTGAACCAAACTCCCAGTATTTAGAGTTGTATTTGGAGAGTAAATGAGAATCCACAAAGGATGACCGGCGACGTTATACATTTTCTTTTTCTACAAACGTGAAGAACTTCTGTTTTGGTTGGTGGGACCACTGCCTCTCTTTCTTGTGCCCAATTAAAGATGGCTGAGTCAGCTTATTCTAAAATTTGTTTGACCCAACTTGGATCCCCTGCAGCTAAGCATAGTATCAGCATGAATTCCTATGAAGTCCATTTTATATCTTGGAGTAGCAAGTTTGGTAATTAGTGACTTAAAGTAGGCGTTGTATATAACCTCTGATAGTGACGAGCCTTATGGAATCCCGTTGTCAAGCTTAACTAAGGACCAGTTATAACCGTCAACATTAACGTGAAATGTTCTTACCGATAAAAAATATTGAACTATTAGGTTATACCACATGAAATGTCCAATTTTATACTAAAAATTTAAAACCCAATATTATTTTTCCGTAAATTTTTATTCTATCAAAATAGGATCCGTTAGTATCTATGACATCAAATTATCAAATTAAAATATATTCCTTTTTCGTAGAAGTGCTGGCTTTTTGAGGCAATGAAATCTTCAAAGGCTTCTATGACCTCTGCTCGGTTTTGGAACACCTTTTGCCGACAAAATGACTTCAGATGCTAATCCGCTGGAGAAATATCAGGAAATTACGGTGGATGCGGAAGAATTTCGAATCCCAACTGTAGCAGCATTTGCACCGTTACGTGTGAGGTATGGGGTCATGCAACAGGATCGGACCATGCCTATTTGCCAACGCAGGCTGCTTTTCAGCCGATTTGGCATGCAATATGTCGATTTCCTCACAATATTTGATAGCGTTTATCGTTTCTCCTGGTTCAAGAAATAAAAAGTGGATTGGTCCTTTCGATGTCCACCAGATTGTCACCATAACCTTTTCTGGGTGAAGACCAAGTTTGGAGGTGTGCTTTGTGTTCATCTGCATCCAACCACTGCCCAGATCTTTTACGGTTGTCATACAAAATCCGTTTTTCATCATGAAATAACCACACTATGCTTAGTTCCAGATAAGTTTTCAGCGATTTTGTGTTCTAATAGGTGTAAGATTGTGTTAGCTCCCCTGTTGGGTATAAAAGCGTGTTGTACAACGTGCATCTTTTTCTCCATTGTCCATCCGATTCGTCTCGCAAGGATTTTCTCAAAAATCTTGGAGAAACGGGAAGAAGTGAGATATTTTCGAAAGAATGGCAGTTGCGTGACTTTTTGGGTAAAATTTTTAGTTTTGCCCCCTTGCAGACGTGTAGAGACTATCGTAACTATACTTTACCATTTTGTATGTAATCTTATCCATTCCCGGTGTCGTCCCTTTCGCAGTCTGTAGGGTCATCTCCAGTTCAGCCAGTGCTATTGTATCCATAAGATATTCCGATTGGGCAGTTGATTTCGGAAGGTCATCTATTTTAAAATTAGACTTTTTTTGAATCGTGCTATCTGGATAAGTGGTGTCCGCACTATACCATTTCCATTTTTCTGCAAAAGTGTTAATTATGACCTCTGGATATTTTTGAAGTACCATGAAAATATATGGAAAATCTTGATATGGCTTCGAGGTACGACTTGATCTAAGTTTGCTCCACAAGGTTTTTAGGTCCATAGACGGGTCTATGGTTAATGGATGAATAGATTCTCTTCGAAGTTTTGCGCAAGTTTTGTTATAAAGAATGCAGTCCTCGGTTATTGTTCTTCATCGTACTTTATCCCGGGCTAGATTTTTTCCCTTTACCAGAGCTGATATACAGTTCTGTCGTGAACCAAAGCGGATTAAACCTGTGACCTTTTTGTTTGACTACAGGAATGCTTATGGCTGCTGCTGTTTTAATAATTTTTGTAATTTTTGCAGCTTCCTGGTTAGTGTTGAGTGACGTGTGTCGTGTAGAGGTCAAATTTTGCGTTGTTGATTTGAACACATTCCAATTTGCCATATTTTCTTTAAAGCATGCTCGATATCTTTTCGGCGATCTTCTTTCTGGCGTTCGTATAATGACTGGTGTATGATCTCTGCTCTCCAAACCCGAAGGTCCAACCTCCCAGTGAAACAAAGGAGCAATATTTTCGGACGCAAGAGATACATCTATCGTCGTGATGGTATTCCTAGTATTAAGGAATGTAGGTGACCCATCATTAAGGATGACTGGATTATGTTCGTTTGAAAAATTTTCAAACTGTGATCCAGAGGATTTGGTTGTATTTGAGCCCCATAATATATTGTGTGCATTTATATCACCCACAATAAGGCATATTCAGGGTTTCTGGGATGATTTCTGCACTGTGCCCTCTGTATAAATTTGTAGTTTTTATCAGTCTTTTTATTCTTATTTCAATTGTTTTATGGAGCAGGTTAGAAGAGGAAGTAATGTGTGATACCCTTTTATTGTTGCCTGGACGCGGGCGGAAAGGTAGAAGGAGGAGGAAGGAAAATTTTTATTTTTTTTTTTGTAGTGGTGTGAAACTCAGGTGTGTTTGGTTTCAATATTCGCTCTCCAGGGGGTGGGAGTCCGATTTTACTGTGCTTGAAACTCTACAACACGGGTGGTGTATTGCAGTTATTGCGGCATTGAGAGGGAGTGAAGTTTTCTGATGTACGAGCGGAGTGCTCTGAGTCAATAGCAATTGATTCAGAATCAGTTTCCATGTCTTTTATATTATCTATTGCAGATGGTTGCTTTGACTTTTCTTCTGTGTTGGAAAACAGGAGAATGGGTTTTGCGGTCCATTGAAGGCGTTTGGTGAGAGTGGTTTTTTACTCGTAGTTGTATGTGGTTCATGTTCGATGGTGGTTGCTGTGGTATACGGTTCTTAGGCCTGCTTTGTAGTGGTTGTGTGATGTGCTGTGTTGCGTTGCGTTATCAGCAGTAATTATTTGTTTTGGAGCTTCTGAATGTGAGGAGGTTGGTACTATGTTTAAAGAGTCTCTTTGCTGATTTGCACGTCACTGTCAGAGATTGTATTGGAGCTGCTGAAGGTGGCGAGTTTCGATTTCTTTTGTTTGTCTATGCGTGTTGTAATTATTTCCACTACAGTCGGGTTACTACCACTTCGCTTTTTAGGAGGCTATAGTTGGTGGAGGGACGGGTTATCAATATAAAACTGCCAAGCATCTCTAACAGTGCATCGGCGATCAGCTTTGATCCTACCAACTGATTTGTGGGGCAAGCGGAATCATATGACACGTGGGTTTCTTCTTAGCATTTGATAGAATAGATGCGTTTGTTGTGTGGGGAGACAGCAGTCCTTACAACTAGTAGCATTGGTGCAGCGGTTTTTGATATGCTCTAGCTTTTGGTATGACACACAGCGCATGGGGTTGGGTATGTACTCATCGACTTTGCAGTTAATCCAACCAATTTTGTAAGCTTGTGGACGGCGTTGAGTTAAATCAAAAGTAATAATGGCTGAACTTGTGGGTACCATAGCACCATTCTCTTTCTTCATCATCTTCCTTATTCCGTTACTTTGCACTTTTTGAGCTCTTCCAGTAGTTTAGCTTCTATTATATAAATGATATGTGGCGATTAGATTCTACTTTGGACGGAGTTCAGATTCACATGGTTGGACACTTTACCGGGAATAGAGTCAATGAGTTTTGCCTTTAGCAATTTGGACCCGGTTGGAATATTTAAGACTTTGAGTAGTAAGTCTCCAGATCTCATTGATTTGACTTCTAAAATGTCTTTTGAAGTTTAAGCCGCGATTTACTTGGAAAGGGTTATAGAGGATGCAGATTTTCTCCTATTTTTCCTGTTCCACTAATAACAATATATCGTCGGATGTTAATGTTATTTGTAACCATTGGTAGTTGAGGAAAGTCGTCTTCTACAAATTGTCGTTGAGTTTGCTTTTTATTCAGGCTTAAATCCACTTCTGGTTGAAGGCCTTTAAACCGGTTATGAAAAAGTGGGGGTGGAGTCCGGTCCATTTTTTACTTTCCTTTTGCCAAGTTCTATTTTTACAGCTCGTTAAATATGAATAGAGCGAAATAACCACTGAGCCCAAACATCTTTCTTTCTCTCTTTATCCAATTTTCCGAAAAATTTAGCATATGCTGAGCCGTTGTAAGTGTATTCATACCCAATTAGTGTTAAGTCCTTTAATAAAAAACGAGTTATAACAGGATGAACTTAGTAAGATGGAACGATTTCAGTATAAAACTGACACGAAGGCAGATTTCAAGAGCAATAATTTAGTTTTTACTGATCTCTGGCATCTTGTGGGTGGTGTGGCTCAAGTGGTAGTGGACAGGCTTGTAAATCGGAAGGATCGGTGTCCGAATCCGAGCCTCGCCCGAAAGACATATTCATTTTTTCAGTTAACGAAAATCAAGTATGATGAATAGTTGACTAAAGCCAACCTCCACTAAGAATTTTGTCTCCTCATTAAATGTTGGATGCCACGGCCATGGAGCGAAATAACCACTCAGCCCAAACATCTTTTTTCTCTCTCTATCCCATTTTCCAAAAAAACTTAACACGTGCTCAGGCACTTTATGTTGTATTCATACCCACTTGAGTGTTAAGTTCTTTATACAAGCTTGACCTCCAAACTAACAATCTATCTTGTGGTCTCGAAATTGCAAACTGGGATTTAAGGCTTTTTTGATTTTTGCGAGCTAACAGCTTTCCTCTATACACATATCTAAATTATGCGGAAAAATCCGCAGTTTTTGTGGACAATAAATGTTAAATTACAAATTCAGTGGTTCAACTTTTTGCCAGTAGATTTGAGCTTTATTTCAAAGATAACATTATAAAATAAAAGCGTAAAGCTTCTCCATTTTGCAGAATACGAGCATATTCAGAAAACCTCTTGGTTTGATTTATTATAAACATACGAGTATCACAGTAACAATGCACAACTACTTTGGGGAAATAGCCATCCATCCAAGGTAAGGCTGAGGTTAACATTATCTTTATTCTGGAGATAATGTTATAAAGTACGGTACACACTTTACAAATAAGACCACTGAAGACCACATTTACAAATACTTGGATCTTGGCTCACATCATCTAAAGAATATTTTATCGGTACATCGGCCTCTCATGAAAAAGTTGGATATCGTTTTCTTCGTTAAGCCATAATTGATAAGATCATTATATAACATTTTTCATTTCGTGAAATTGAATTCTGTGATCTAGGACATTTCATCATCAAATGTGATTATGGTCACTGCCAATGACATTCCATTATGAATTTCGGCTTGTCCTTAATGATATACGTATGTATATGAATCACCAAAACACAAGTCATATTACGGTTGTTTTCACAAAGCACTCAGTAAAGTAAAGTACATTTTTCCGTTAGGTATTGGAAATTAAGACTCATTACTTACAGCTAGGAGTATAATAGAGTTTATAAGTTAAAGTTTTAAGCTAAAAGATATTTATTCTCGAAGAATGTAGCAATGCCTTATGATGGTGAACATAAAAGGATAGGTAAAGAATAATATTTTTTTTAACCACTAGTCCAGTTTATGTTCCTCTCTAGGCATTAACTTCTAAATCACTCGCTTTTGCTCGGATAATGTCTTAAAATCTATTAAATTCGGGTTCAATAAAATCGAGTTAATAAAGTAGAACTTCTCATTTTTTTTCTTTACTATTTCCAGATACATAAGCTATCATTTTTGAACCACTCTCACTTATACTTTATATGGATTGTCTTCACTCACGCTGTTCTTGTACAAAAGTCTAACAAATTGTCTTTAGTACAGCGAATCCAGCGAAAATTGTAACCTTCTGTATTGATTTTTCGGTTGATGAATTTACCTTTTGAGGGTGAAAAATATAAACTGTTCACCTCGAACACACTAAATGAATTCACATTCCGTATTGAAGCGATTAGGTTGAACCAATTTCCCAGATGATTTGTTTTTTATTTCCTTTCAATAACATAGTGGTAGACGTCACACTCCACTACAACTAGGCTCAAGAAACTTGTGGTTTATAAATAGCATATATTGACTTATTTCAAGAGCGATAAACATAAAACTGACGTTATTTAGTTGGGTCACTGTTGTTGCTAGATCAGTACCTTCCAGAAGTTCTTTAAGGTGTTGATACTCTTTTACCAGGATGCAATTTCATTACCCTCTTTTTGCACACACCTTCATGCAACACTCAGAGGAATGGTTAGCTTGTAGTCTGGTTAAAAGTTCTCAACTGACATTTAGAAAATAATACAATTGATCTAAAGTGTGGGGTAGTCAATGACTCTGAAAGATTGAATGAATGAATTGATTGAATGTACATAGGTAAATGCTTATTTATTTATTTTAGTTTGTTGCAGTAAAATTTACAATAATAAGCTCAACTTTCTTCCCTTGAAAACGTTCGCATTCACCGCTCCGAATTTTTTTTCTATAAATAGTTGTTTTTGCAACATCCTATCGAAGTGCTTGCTTTACCATGCTGTCATGTGACTTCATTAACATCATACTTGAAAAAATTGTGCGGAATTCACAAGCGAACACTGAAGGCACAATCTTTCAAAAGTCTGTGCAACTACTAGCGTACACCGATAGTATTGACACAATTGGCATATCATGGTGGGCTGTCACTCGTGCGTTAGCTGGTATTAAAACGGAAGCTGTCAAATTTGGTTTAGAAGTAAATGAGCACAAAACCAATTATATGCTGTCAATTGGAAGGGACACATAGCATCGACTGAACTGGACAGAACGCCACAATCGACAACTATAATTTCGAGGTAAGTTGGTAGTTTTGCTACCAAGAAAACCTCTGCGGGAATTAAAGGAAGAACCATTTTTGCCCATTCGGGCATTTTGCTGTTTCTTCGGGCTTAGAAGGCAATTAATTAGTTAGGCTCTATACCGAAAAACTAAGGGGAGTCTATATAAGAACCTGATCATCCCAGTCCTACCTAATGGACCCTACCGAAAGCGGATGAAGATACCTTCACTAGTTTCGAAAGAGAAATCCTTCGAAAAATATTTGGTCCCGTTTGGACTGGCGGGCTTTGGAGAAGAAGAGTCAACGACGAACTATACAAGCTGTACAGTGACGTCGACCCAGTTAGAAAACTGCGCATCAGTCGCCTAAGTTGGCTAGGACATGTAGAGCGAATGCACACCAATTCTCAGTCCCGCAGGATTTCCGAATCTAATCTTGAATGGTATCAGAAAAAAGATAAAGGATATAAAGAATAGAACTAGAATAGAATTATTGATTATAAAAAATTGTTTAAATAGGCTAGGTAAATGCTACTTGCATAATATTTGGCAAGTCCTTTCTTACGCTTAAAATGGCTTTTGATATTAGTGATTGTTATGTAAGAACATAAAACGGCAGAATGCCTGCCTAACAAAAATGCAAATGTTCTAAAGCTACAATTTAATCAGGTACACATTACAGGCGTGAGGTCAAACGCAAACAAATTGAAATGCGATAACCGTGAAGTGCGAATTCTGAATCTGGTCTCACGCTTGAAACATGAAATATAAACCAGTTGTGTCTATGATAAAATTGTAAATTAAAAATTCAGTTCCAATAGAATCATCAACCAATAAAGTAATTGTTCCATTTCGTTCAGCTGTTTCAATTTTACTTATTATTTGTAACATAATTTTGGCGAACGTAACACGACAGTTATAGTGATAACTTGTTACATTTATAGTGAATAAATAAGTGAAATTCAGTCACTAACAAAATAAAAAGGTTTTTTCAATAAAATTCAGAGTAAAGTTTTTAAACAAATAATGTCGCAGCTCGAAAGCACTAACCAGGGAGAGAATTTGGGGTACTTCGCCGATCAACAGAACTTGTTGGAGAATAAATTGTGAGACGGATTCGCAATTACAAAAAAGGCGGCGAGGTAAGAAAAACTCCCAAATACCTCGAGGATAGACTGGCAGAATTGACAAAAAACTGGGATGAATTTGATAACATCGACAACATAATTCGAGATGGTTTTTCTCAGCAATTAGAACATCCATATTTCAAAAAGGACTACTTCGAAACCTTTCGAAGGATTGCAGAACAAATGCGCAATGACATCATGGACCGATTGGACGTTTTAACAGAAGATAGCTGGCTCCAGAAGAAACAGGTCCCCAAAAATGTTGAGCCAGCCGTAGAGACAAATACGATGAAAGGGAAAATAGCTAAAGGAACATCTGAGTGCGAGCTAAAGACTAGCATGGGAAAGCCTTTTTTCAGATTTTTAAATGCATTTTGTTTTCTTAATCACTAACTCTTACATACTAACAAAAAAATGCTTAAGTTTTAGCTTACAATTACTTAACAATCTTATACTAACTTACTGGAACCACACAGGCACTCTCAGCTACTCTAAATTCTTATATCTTATATTATCTATGTATGTCTTTCGACTTTATTTACATTTTATTTAGAATTATTTATATTGTATACTTAAGGCTAAGAAAATATTCGTTAAGAAAAAACTTAGCATATGGACTTTTTTTTATTTTTTTATAAAAACTTAATATCTAACTTCAAATAAACCTTACTCTACTTAACCTACATACACAAAACACAAATACACACACATAGACATTATACACAATCATATACATATATCAGTATACACCTTTGTATACACTGATATATGTATATGTTTCTTAAATGCTAACCTAAACCTATGTAAGCTGGCCACCGCTATTCACAGAGCAAATAAATTGGTCAGCTCTGCCTTATTAGTGAGGCTGGTCCGTAATTGACGGAAACGAGGACGAAACATCTTCTCCATAATTCAACCACCAGAAATTCTGCTGCTGACGAACGACATCCCTCTTATCGCGATTCCCTAACGCCCTACTGAACCTGAGACGATCCACACTGCCATGTGCGACGTCTCTGTTGTAGTTGAGTCGCCTGTCCCCAGCTGTCCGAGCGACATGGAAGATTAACGGCACCGCTGATCTATCCTTAATCAACCCTAGCTGATCTAGATAGAGGAATGCTTCCGGTGGAACGAAGCCGTCAGAGCGCACACTCTCGTGGTAAAGGTAATTGGGGTAGTGAGCCCCAGATATCAGGTTATTCGTCGAGGTCATTGCTCTTGCAATGTGCCTTCGAGGCAGCTTAATTACGCAGTTGTCCACTCGTATTAGGTTCGCCCTGTTGTAAAAGACCTCATTAGGATACAATTTTTTGTACTCCGACTCTGGTGCGAAGGCAAGCTCTAAGGCATGCCCCCTCATACATCCAAATCTTTTCCAATAAGCTTTCTCGTACATTGAACTACACGAGACAACCAAATACCAGCATGGGCCCGATAAGGGCCATGTGCCAGATTCCTTTACCCTCGCATCGAGTTGGCTGCTATAAAACAGTCTCTTTGTAAGGGCAAAAGCGCCTTTACTTCTGGACAGAGCAGCATCCACATTTTTGTCAAAATACAGAAACTGATCTAGCCCGATCCCAAGTTATCTGACTACATTTCAACAGGCAAGAGACTGTCCGTGTTGTCCAATGATCGGGAAGTTTCTCCAATTTTTTCTGGTATCCTTAGAGGCTCCAGACAACGGCGTCCTAAAGAGAATGGTTTCCGACTTCTGAAAGTTGATTTTCAACTTCCAGTCATGGCAAAATCGTCTTATTTTATCGAAGTCACGCTGCCAGAGAGTATTAATGACTTCGATTTTTGGACCTGTTATGTTCGCTATAAAATCGTCTGCGTACGCAATAGTATGGGGAAGTGAACCTATCAAGTCGTTTGTATAAATGTTGAATAGGGTCAGCGAATTGACCGCGACCTGCTGAAGACCATTTCTAATTTGAAATATTCCAACAGAAGTCACATCACCATTCTTCACGATGAACTGTCTGTTAGTAAGCATATTATAAAGAATGTACAAGAGTGGTTTACTGATCCCCAGCCTAGTCAGCTTATAGAAAAGACCCTTTAACCATACGGTGTCGAAGGCCTTCTCCAAGTCAACAAAACAGGCACCAGTATATTGGTGTTTGCCTTTATTTTGCCTTTATTCCATTGGATATCGGACACCACTTTAGACTCGGCATGTGAGATATCATGTCCCGGCTTGAAACCGAATTGATTATCCGGAACTATATGTTTGTTCTGAACCCACCTAGACAGGGCTCTATTGATTACTTTTTCAAAAACCTTACTGATACTCGGAAGGAGACTTATCGACCGGAGATTCGCCGGATCGCATATATCCTTTCCCTTTTTGGGGATAAGTTGAACCACCGCCGTTTTCCAATGCGCTGGATAATGTGCATTATTCACTACACAATTAAACATGGTGGTGTAAATGTCCACCGCTTCTAGAGGAAGATGTCGAAGCACGATGTTCGGAATTCCATCGGTCCCCACTGATTTCTTAACTCTGATTGTGTCGAAGATCTTATGGAGGACTTCACTCAAAATGAACGGGGGTAGGTCACCCTCTCGGGCAACGACATTTTCTGCTATATTTTCGTCGCTAGACCGGGTGAAATCAGAGCCGTCGGATCGCCAATTCTCTAATTGTCTACTTCATTCCGAATGTAAAAGTTGTGCACCAAGACGCGATTGTACAGGTCATAATTAGGGCCAATGATATCAGTGTCATTCTATGCTTCCTGGAAAGCCCCTATGGCCTCAACCTTCTCCTGTGGATTCTCGATCACAAAGAAGTCATCATCGTCAGCGGCTTCATTTGGATCAATACCTGCTATTGTCAGTAACCGTTCGTTGTATGTTGTCCGGGCTATTTTAAGACACTGAAGGTCGTTTTGATTTTGTCTCCGAAATATTTTATTTATTTGCGGAAACATATTCGGGTTGCTGGTGTTTACAGCCCGAACCTTGTTCTTCCAATAGGAACTTACAGAAATTCTGTAATTCTCTTTTATTAACGTTTGCACATTTTTAATCGACTACTTCAGTGTCCTAGTCTCCGGGTTTTGTCTGTCAGTTAACTGTCTATACAAGTTTTTGAGTCTTGTCAGAAGTCTACTTTTCTGTCGGTACAGTGCATCAATAGTAGGATTGCGGAACAGGTCTTCCTTAGTCATACGTCGATACCGCGGTACTGTAGCGTCCATAGTTTGCTTAATTGTCTCGTCCATTCGTTTTAGGTACTTGTCGATCTCCTCGGTTGACAAATTCCTATTGGACGGTGGGTGGAGCGTGTTCGAGGAGAGTGCTCTTATCAAGGTTGCGGAGAAGCGTGTCCATCGAGTCTTACTGTAGTTGTAAGAATATCTTTGGACAAACTCCTCCAATTCCGCAATTTCTTTGGGAACTGTTATTTCGGTGCTAAAACCGCAATGGTCACTGTCATACACGAATGTGCTCAGCCAGTTTAGCGTTTGTAAATTCGTGCCTGTCAGTCGTATGCGTTCGTCGTACAGCAGTAGATCCAAATAAGACCCGCCTCTGGGAAACAACGGGTTATGCGTCGCTTTAAGACCGAGTCTGTGCATGACATCGTGCTGACCCCACCAATCGAGGAGTAGGTTCCCTCTACTATTTAGCAAATTATTTCCCCAATCTCTGTGTCTAGCGTTGAAATCCCCGCCGATTATAAAATAATTCTCCTCCGATTCCAGCCTCAGAAGTCGAAAAAGCGTGTCGAGCTCTGTTATAAATAGGGTGGATTGTGAAGCCTCAAGTGCATAAACAGAGGCCAAGTACAGCCGCTTTCCACTGCGGAGCGGTATGTAAATGACGACTGCCCCCAACACCCGGAACCGGCGCATCACTCCCTTGTACACTCAGTGAAATTTTATACCTCCTTTAATGAAGATCGCGATACCGCCTCCACGTTTGGATCTGGGCCGTGTTCTTCTGTCAAACACTGCGGCTCTTCGTTCTATCCTTATCAGTGAATTAACATTCACCGCAAGAACCTTCAAAGTTTGCTCCACCATGTGCGTACCCGTTACGACATGTGTTTCGTTAGGCCCGGAGGCAGCGAGTAGATCTGGTCCACCCGCTTGGCCTGTTCTTGCACCTGCTGTTGCAGCTGAGCCATCTGCCCTTAGATTACGAGCAAGATGGCTAGCATGTTAGGTGCAGCTTCCGTTGTTCTCAGCATTGGGGCCTGAGAAGCAACTATCGCTTGCTGTACCGTAGCCCGCTACCTAACGCCATCTGGGCGTAGGAAATTTGGAACATGACGGCTGGTGTTTGAAACCTAACAGGTGAACATTTGACCTCCAACCTCTGCTGCTGAGCTAGTTTTGATTTTTTAATGTCAGCGAACTTAAGACAACCCAATAGTTTGCGGTGTGCCCCACGTTCCCACATAACACGCACTAGAGCTGCGTCCTATTGGATGCTCCACCCCTACCTAGAACACACTCCTCGGAGTTGTGGTTCTAGGACATTGATACTCCTTACGCTATCCAGACGGCTTTCGTGACTGAGCTGCACTAAGAAGAACGGCAGACTCCGTTTCTCCCGCCTGGCTCTAGCTGTGGTAAATGGCTTAACCCCCACAAACTTGAGTCCTTCGCACTCCTTCTCTTTGAGCAGTGCCAGGAGCAACTCAGGATCAGAAGACGGTTCCGCTTCTGGCGCTCTTTCACTTTCTCGTTCTCGTTCCAAATGAGATTTGCTTTATTTATTTATTTATTACTAAGTATGTAAGTATTGCTTACACGGTAAGATAATGGAATCTTTTAAATGTGGAAGCCTTAAATTTTTCAAATATCAGATACAAGTATGTGCAAGTATATATAACAATAAGAATTCAGGAAGTGATAACAAAATAAAATAAAATAAGGTAAGTAAGATAAAGTAAAAGAGAGAAAAGGATAGAAAAGAACAATTGGCTTTACAATCAAATTGAACATTTTAAGCGTTTAAAATTCTAAATCTAATTAGTTTCATTGGCCAGGTATTTTAAGAGAGAGGTTTTAAATTGTTTTATGCTTCTAATTTTCCTAATATTTATGGGCAAAGAATTCCACAGCCGTACGGAGTTTACGAAGAATTGGCGTTTAGACGTCAAGCAGGCATAGCTCGTTTGAAAAAGCATACATGGTCTACCTGACTGAAGGAAGCGTAGCCTATTGAATAGGTATGCTGGTTGCTTAGTTTGAATTATGCCATGCAAGAGACTTAGCGTTCTGTATTTGAGCACATTATCAAATGTACATCCGCTGATTTGCTTTGAGTAAAAGGAAATATGGTCATATCGTTTTAGGTGGAATACAAATCGGGCAATATTATTATATACGACATTGAGCTTTCGTCTGGAGTCGTAGTCAGGGCAGCAAAAGATTTCAGAACAATATAGCAGAATCGGTATTAGGAGGGTTTTCGCTAACAAGAGCTTTGTCCGTGTAGGAACAAAGCGATGTGCAGTCCAGAGAGCACGTAATCCACCATATATCTTTCCTATAGTGGCGTTTATGTGGGTAGACCAAGTAAGGGTCCGGTTAAATATCAGGCCCAGGTTGTTGGCGCAGTCGACGTACTCTATTGGACTTTGGCTAGTTGGATTGGTGGAAAGTGAGTAAGGTCCAGTTTTCTTTTATGGATCACAAGTGCTTTTGTTTTCTGGGCATTAAGACGCAGTTCGTTCTTAGCTGACCAACCAAGTATACGCTGGAGATCTTCATTCACCTGCGCAGTGGCTTCGTAAACCAAATTCATGGGAGAACTTAAGTGGATCTGGGCATCATCGGCGAACATATGAATTGCACAATGCACGACAACCTTTGGCAGTTCATTTACGTAGAGCGAAAAAGCAATGGTCCAAGAATGGAGCCTTGCGGTACTCCCCTCTTTATAGGCAAATAGCATGAACATCGGTTTCCCGCTACAACCTGTTGTCGTCTTCCTTCTAAGTAAGAAAATATAAGTTTTGCAGAGGGCAATGAAAATTTAAACTCTTTTCTGAGCTTTAAGCAAAGTATAGTGTGATTAACGGTGTCGAATGCTTTCGAAAAGTCAAGTAACGTTAGTATTGTAGCATGGTTGTCATCAATAGCTTTCCTAATTTCGTCAATTACCAATAATAACGCAGTCTTGCAGCTTCGTTTTTGACGGAAGCCAGATTGATTCTCACAAAGCAGTTTTTTACACTGTAGATAAATTTGAATCTGTTTGAGAATACATTTCTCAAAAACTTTTGAAAGGAATGGCAGAATTGAGATAGGTCTGAATTCCACTGCATTTCCATTGGATTTCTTTGGAATACGAATAATTTTAGCGTCTTTCCAATGAGTGGGAAAGACTGACGTCGTTAAAATTGAGTTGAAGATATGTGTTATAAAAGGCAGTAAATATGGAAGCAGAAGCTTAACAAATTTTGGATGAATTTCATCGATCCCCATAGCATTTGATTTGATCGATAGTACCGCTTCTGCAACGTCTTCCTCGCGTAATCTGTAGAATTCAAAGTATGATTCTCTACAATCATCCGGTGGCTGGTCGAAAGTAGTTAAGCTTACTGAGGGTGGATCACTTGACATTAAAAAAGTTGAGTTAAGGTGGTTGCAGTCTATATCATCGGGAGTTTTAGGCCTTTGTTTTCCTAACCCAAGTTCACGGATATGTTTCCAAACCTCTCTGTCTGAGGAGCAGCTACCGAACTTCCGATAGTAGAAGACACGCTTGGCGTTTCTTATTTTAGAAACCGATTCATTACGTAATTTGCGATATATATTTAAGAACTCAGGCATTCTGTATTTTTTCCAGCTTTTATAGGCATCATCACGCTTTTTCATAAGCTGTAGGATATTAGGGGTAAACCATTGAAGGTGAGGGGGCCTATCAGGTTTTGTTTTTAACGGCACATGTTTGTTAAAGAGGACAGCAATTTCGCGTAGTCCTCCACTATATTACAGTGGATGGCATGAAGATCGTTCCCCAATCTCTTAATGTTGAAATTATTACCAATGACCAACTTACACAGGTCCTTGTTTGCATTTACCTCTAATTTATAGGTATTGATAGGAGGCACCTTCCCCGTCTTCTTCTGCTGTTGCTGTTGCAGTTCTTGTTGCTGCTGCTGCTGTTGCTGTTGTTTCTGTTGCTACTGTTGCTTCTGCTCCTGCTGTTTCTGCTGCTGCTGTTTTGTTTGCTGCAGTTGTTGTTTCTGCTGCTGCTGGTTCTGTTGTTACTGCAGTCGTTGTTTCTGATCTTGTTGCTTTTGTTGTTGGGAGCTCTCTACTTTGGATTGCTCCTTATGCCTGCGCGCAGTTTGTTTCTGCTTAATAGCAAGCACTTTTTCTTTCAGCTTTAGTATGCTGCTGTTAATATTGTTTATTTTTTAATCTTCGTCTTCTGACTCGGATGCCGCTAGAGAGGCTAAGTTTTTATTGCCCGCCTCGTACTGGACCTCATCTTTATCAGCTCTTAAAACGGCACTTATTTTTTTTTTCGTTAGATAAGGAGGGGGTTTCAACCTTTTCCTCCTTTTAATAGCTTTCGCCACGGCACCGGCAACATTATTGTTGCCTTTTGCAGCTTCCGTTATGGGCAGAGCGGAGCGCTCTGCACCATCCATTACATGATTTCCATAAATACTTTGTTGTTTACAATAATTTGAGGAGCACAAAAAAAACAAAAGTTCCAAGTTTGACCTGGGATCGAAGCCGATTTTTTTTCAGTTTATATGCATTTTTTTATTCATGTTACTTAATTTACTCTTACATGCTAGACAAAAACCGCATAAAAATTTGCTTAAATAACTTAAAATTATCTTAAACTAACTTACTGGCCCCATGCGGGCACTCTAAGTTAAACAATAATAAATAATAAGGCTTACTACCGCAATTACCTTTACCACGAGAGTGTGCGCTCTGACGGCTTCGTTTTTCATTTCATTTCATTTAATATGCATTTTTATTTTCATACTTCATTTACACTTACAAGCTAGACAAAAAAAATGCTTAAAAATTAGCTTAAATAACTTACAAATAATCGTATTCTATCTTACTGGCCCCATGCGGGCACTCTAAGTTAAACATAATAATTAATCTATGTCTTTCGACGTTTCTTACAGACTATTTTTATTTTTGTTTTTACATTTATTAAAACTAAAACTAAGAAAATAAAATGTAAGTATAAAAACTTAGTAAATGGACTTTTGTTATAATTTAAAACTTAAAACTAAACGTATAAACTATTTACAACTAAATCTTAGCCTACTTAATCCTACTTAAACTATCTAATTCTATACGGTATTTTAGAGTGTTACCCACTTCTACTCTAATATAATTTTTTTTTTCTTTTTTTGTGATTTTTATTTTTTTATTTTTTTTTTATATTTTTTTTTTCTTAAATCTACCCTAATTCTACCTAACACTATGTAAGCTGGCCACGGCCAATCAAATACGCAGAAGACCGACTTTTCTTCCTATGAAGCTGCGTATTACTGGAGGAATAAACGACGAAACTTCCCCTCCTTCGCCTAGCCACCCGAATTGTTGGTGCTGTCGAGCAACATCCCTTATGTCGTGACTCCCTACCGACCTACTGAACCGGAGACGCTCCGCACTGCCATGTGCTACGTCTCTGTCGTAGTTGAGTCGCCTGTCCGCAGCTTTTCGAGCAACGTGGAAGATTAGCGGCACCGCCAATCTGTCCTGGATCAGACCTTTCACATCTAGGTTGAAGAACGCTTCTGGAGGAACAAAGCCGTCAAAGCGAACTCTCTCTTAATACATATAATTAGGATAGTAAGCCCCAGAGATCAGGTTGTTCGATGAGGTCATTGCTCTTGCAATGTGCCTTCGAGTTAACTTAATGATGAAATTGTCCACTCTTATTAAGTTCGCCCTATTGTACAAGACCTCATTAGGATAGAATTTTATGTACTCAGACTCTGATGTTCTGTATAAGACAAGTGAAGACAAGTCCTAAGACAAGTCCTCTCAAACACCCGAATCTTTTCCAATAAGCTTGCTATTACGTTGAACCACACGGGACATCCAAATACAAGCATAGGCCTGATAAGGGCCATGTAGCAGATTACCTTCACCCTCGCATCGAGTTGGCTGTTATAAAACAGTCTCTTTGTAAGGGCAAAAACACCTTTGGCTCTGGCCAGAGCAACATCTATATGTTTGTTAAAATACAGATATTGATCTAGCCAGATCCCAAGGTATCTGACTACATTTCGACAAGCAAGTGGCTGCCCGTGCTGCTCCACGATCGAGAATTTTCGCCAATTCTTTCTGGTATCCCTAGAGGCCCCAGACAAAGGCGTCCTAAACAGAATGGTTTCCGACTTCTGAAAATTGATTTTCAACTTCCAGTCATCGCAATATCGTTTAAATTTATCGAAGTCACGTTGCATAAGTATATTAATGACCTCAATCTTTGGACCTGACCTGTACGCGATTAAGTCGTCTGCGTACGCTATGGCATTGTGAAGTGAACCTATCAGATCACTTGTGTAAATGTTGAATAGGATCGGTGACTTTACCGCACCCTGTTGCAGACCGTTTTTAATGTTAAATGTTCCAGCAGAAGTCACATCGCCATTCTTCACGATGAACTATCTACTGGAGAGCATGTCAAAAAGAATATACACATATATACATACATATGGCTTACTAATGCCCAACCTGTCCAGCTTGAAAAAGAGTCTCTCTAACCATACGGTATCGAAGGCTTTTTCCAAGTCAATCAGGCAGGCACCAGTGCACTGATTCTTGCCTTTGTCCCATTGGATATCAGAAACCAGTTTAGACGCAGCATGAATAACATCATGCCCCGCCTTGAAACCGAATTGATTATCCGGAACAATATGTTTGTCCTCAACCCACTTGGTCAGGACTCTATTGGTCACCTTCTCGAAAACCTTACTGATGTTTGGAAGGAGACTGATCGACCGGAGATTTGCCGTATTGGATGTGTCTTTATCCCTTTTGGGGATGGGGTGTACCACCGCAGTTTTCCAATGCGCTGGATAATGTGCATTATTCATTGCATTATTAAACAGGGTGGTATAAATGTCCACCGCTTCTAATGGGAGATGTCGAAGCACAATGTTCGGTATTTCATCGGTTCCCACTGATTTCTTACTTCTAAGTGATTCGAAGATCGTTTGGATCTCTTCCTTCGAAATGAACGGGGGTAGTACCCTATCGTTGGTGATGACATTATTTGCCATATTCTTGTCACTGAACTGGGTGAAACCCCTGCTCTCGAATAGCCAATTCGCAATTTCATTTCGAAGGCAGAAATTGTGCACAAGGACTCGAATCTCCAGATCGTGGTTTGGGCCAATGATAACATTCGCCTTGTACACTTCCTGGAAAGTCGCTCCAATAGCCTCTACCTGCTCCTGCGGATCCGCGATCACAAAGAAATTGTCATCATCAACAGCCTCATTTGGATCGATGCCTGCTGCTATAAGTATGTTTTCGTTGTTCGTCGTTCGGCTGATTTTAAGACATGAAAGGTCGTTCTGATTATTTCTCCGAAATATTTTATTTATTTGTGGGAACATATTCGGGTTGCTGGTGTTTACAGCCCGAATTTTATTGTTCCAATACAAACTTACAGATGATCTGTAATCTTCCTTTATTAATGTTTGGAGGTTTTTAATCGACGAATTCAGTGTCTTGATCTCCGGGTTATGTCCTTCAGTAAACCGTCTGTACATGGTTTTTATTCTTGACAGCAGTCCACTTTTATGTCGGTGCAGTGCGTCAATAGTTGCGTTGCGGAATAAGTCTTCTTCGTTAGTGTGTTGGTACCGAGGTATCGTTTTGTCCATTGTTCGTTTGATTGTCTCGTCCATTAATATTAGATACCTGTCAATCTTCTCGTTTGACAGATTTCTGTTGGATGGTGGGAAGGCGAATTCGAGGAGAGTGTTCTAATCAGTGTTCTGGTGAAGCGTGTCCAACGCACCCTACTATAATTGTACGAATGCCTTTGCACAAACTCATCCAATTACGCAATTTCGTTGGGAACAGTTATTTCGGTGCTGAGACCGCAATGGTCACTGTCATACACGCACGTGCGTAGACAGTTTGTAGTTTATTGGTTAGTGCATGTCAGTTGTATTTGTGAGTCGAACAGCAGAAGGTCCAAATAGGACACGTGTCTAGGAAACGACGGACTCTCCGTCGCCTAAAGGCAGAGTCGATACATCACACTGTGTTGACCCCACCAATTGAATAGTAGGTTCCCTCTAGTATTTGGTGTATTATTTCCCCAATCACTATATTTGGCGTTGAAATCTCCGCCGATAATAAAATAGTTGTCTTCCAATTCCAGCCTCAAAAATCGAAGAACTGTCTCGAGCTCTGAGATAAATAAGGTGGATTCAGTAGCCTTAGGTGCATAGACAGACACCATGTACAACCGCTTTCCACTACGGAGAAGGATATACACGATGCATGCTTCCAGCACCTGGAACCTACGTACTACACGACTCTTTTAAAACGTATACCTTTTCGTACGAAAATCGCAACGCCACCTCCCTGAATGGAGTTGGGTCGGTTTCTCCGTACTATTTTGTATCTTGTGTGCCTCATTTTTTGTCTTTTGTTAAGCTTAGTTTCGCTAACCAAAAGCACATCAGCTTGGTCGTTTAGCAACTTAAATAGTGCGGCTCGTCGTTCGAGCCTTATCAGTGAATTCACATTCACAGCAAGGACCTTCAGGGTTTCCTCCGCCATGTACGTTCCTATTACGGCAAAAGGTGCGTTAGGCCAGGCAACAGCGCGTATACTTGATCCACCCGCGCGGTCTGTTCAGTTAAATGACGTTGTAGCTGAGCCATCTGCCCCTGAATAGAGAGCAAGATAGCCAGCATGTCAGGTACAGGTTCCGGTCCTCTTGGCGCTGGGGCCTGAGAAGCTACCTTTGGTTGTTGTACCGTATTTCCCCTACCTGCCGCCATTTGGACGTAGGTAACGTGGGGAGTAACGGCTGGTGTTTGTGTCTGCACGAGTGGACGTTTAATTTCCACTTTCTGCTGCCGAGCCAGATTTACTCTTTTGATGTATTGGAATTTGGGTCAACCCCGGTAATTTGCGATGTGTCCCGTGTTCCTACATGACGCTCCGGTCTTGCCTAGAGCGCATTCCTCGGACTTGTGGTTCTTTCCGCACTTCACGCATCGAGGCTGCATTTCGCAGTTCGACGCGGCGTGCCCGAACCTTTGGCAGCGAACACATTGTAAAATGTTTTCGCTCCTCTTTAATTTTTCCCAGTGTACAACCTGGGAGTCTAGGACTTTGATGCTCCTCAGACCATCCAGTTTGCTGCTGGGACCTAGCTGAACCAGGAAGAGAGGTAGTTTCCGTTTCTCCCTTTTGGCTCTGGCTGTGGTGAATGGCTTGACCCCCATGAATTGGAGCCCTTCGCACTTCTTCTCTTTCAGCAGTGCAAGGATCTCCTCCGGATCAGTCGACGGTTCTAATCCCCTCAGCAGCATTGTTTGCAGCTTGTCCCCCTTCGGGGTGTAGGAGAAGAACCCCGTCGTCGAATCCTTCAGTAAATTTTTTATTTTATAATAGCGCTCCACTGTGTTACAGTGGATCGCATGCCTATCTAATGACAATCTTTTTATAAAAAAATTATTGCTTAAGGCCGACTTACACAGTTCGATAGTGTCCTTTAACTCCAATTTAAAAGTGTTGATTGGTGGCACTTTTTGCTTTGTGCCTTTCTGCTCTTGCTATTGTTGTCGCTGCTGCTGTTGCTTTTGTTGATGCTGCTGTTGGTATTGTTGTTGTTTTTGGTGCAGTTCTTGTTGTTGCTGCTGTTTCAGCTTCTGTTGTTGTCCTGGCGGTTTAGTATGCTTTTGTTGTTGTTCTGTTTGTTTTTTCGGTTTTGACTGCTGTTTCTGTTTTATGGTGTCCGTTTGGAGTTGCAGCTATTGCTGGCTTGCAACATTATGCCGTTGCTGTTTTTATTTTTGTTGGGAGCTCAATTGTTTCTCCTTTTCTCTCCTGGCTGTTTGCTTTGCCTTAATGGCAAGCACCTTTTCCTCAAGCTGCTTAATGCTGCTCTGCAGAGCTTCGACTTCATATTCTTCACCGTCCGACTCTGAGACAGCCAGTGCTGCGAAGCTATTGTAGCTTTCCATAAAACGACGTTTGCCCCATCTGATAAACATGGGTCTTCGTCATTTTCCGATCCATGACACTTATGGCTTATTGCTGCCTTTGTAGTAGTAGATGTCGTTTCCTCCCTTACTCCACCAGGCAGCTTTGCGATGGATTTTGAAAGAGAGGGACGTTCTATCAATTTAGGAGTGGACTTTAGCCTCCTCCTCCTCTTCATCTTTCGTTTGGAAGTGATACGCCCACCCGTGCATTTGCAGCCGTTACTCCCCATGTTACCTATGCCCAAATGGCGGCAGGTAGGGGAAATACGTTACAGCAAGTGAAGGTTGCTTCTCAGGCCCCAGCGCCAAAAGGACCGGAACCTGTACCTGACATGCTGGCTATCTTGCTCTCTATTCAGGGGCAGATGGCTCAGCTACAACGTCATTTAACTCAACAGACCGCGCGGGTGGATCAAGTATACGCGCTGCTGCCTGGCCTAACGCACCTTTTGCCGTAATGGGAACGTACGTGGCGGAGCAAACCCTGAAGGTCCTTGCTGTGAATGTGAATTCACTGATAAGGTTCGAACGACGAGCCGCACTATTTAAGTTGCTTAAAGACCAAGCCCCTGATGTGCTTTTGGTTAGCGAAACTATGCTTACCAAGAGACACAAAATGAGGCACAGAACATACAAAACAGTACGGAGAAACCGACCCAAATCCATTCAGGGAGGCGGCGTTGCAATTTTCGTTCGAAAAGGTATACATTTTAAAAGAGTATACAGCCGTGTAGTACGTAGGTTCCAGGTGCTGGAAGCATGCATCGTGTATATCCCTCTCCGTAGTGGAAAGCGGTTGTACATGGTGTCTGTCTATGCACCTAAGGCTACTCAATCCACCTTATTTATCTCAGAGCTCGAGACACTTTTTCGATTTCTGAGGCTGGAATTGGAAGACAACTATTTTATTATCGGCGGAGATTGCAACGCCAAACATAGTGACTGGGGAAATAATACACCAACTTCTAAAGGGAACGTACTATTCAATTGGTGGGGTCAGCACCAATGTATCAGAGGTGGGTCTTATTTGGATCTACTGCTGTACGAGGAACGTATACGACTGACAGGTACGAATTTACAAACGCTAAACTGTCTGCGCAAGTTCGTGTATGACAGTGACCTTTGCGGTTTTAGCACCGAAATAACTGTTCCAAACGAAATTGCGGAATTGGATGAGTTTGTTCAAAGGCATTCATACAATTATAGTAGGGTGCGTTGGACACACTTCACCAGAACACTGAGCAGAGCACTCTCCTCGAATTCGCTCTACCCACCGTTCAACAGAAATCGTCCAAACGTGGAGATTGACAGGTATCTAATATTAATGGACGAGACAATCAAAAGAACAATGGACAAAACGATACCTCGGTACCAACACACTGACGAAGAAGATTTATTCCGCAACGCAACTATTGACGAACTGCACCGACATAAAAGTGGACTGCTGTCAGGACTAAAAACCTTGTACAGACAGTTTACTGACAGACATAACCCGAAAATCATGATACTGAAGTCGTCGATTAAAAACCTCCAAACATTAATAAAGGAAAACTACAGAGCATCTGTAAGTTTGTATTGGAACAATAAAATTCGGGCTGTAAACACCAGCAACCCGAATATATTCCCACAAATAAATAAAATATTTCGGAGAAATAATCAGAACGACCTTCCATGTCTTAAAATCGCCAGAACGACGAACAACGAACAAATACTTGTAGTAGCAGGCATAGATCCAAATGGGGCTGTTGATGATAACAACTTCTTTGTGATCGAGGATCCGCAGGAGCAGGTAGAGGCTATAGGAGCGACTTTCCAGGAAGTGTACAAGGCGAATGTTATCATTGGCCCGAACCACGATCTGGAGAATCGAGTCCTTGTGCACAATTTCTACCTTCGAAATGAAATAGTGAATTGGCGATTCGAGAGCTCGGGTTTCACAAAGTTCAGTGACGAGAATATGGCAAATAATGTCATCACCAACTTTAGGGTACTAACCCCGTTCATTTCGAAGGCAGAGCTCCAAACGATCTTCGAATCGCTTAGAAGTAAGAAATCAGTGGGAACCGATGAAATACCGAACATTGTGCTTCGACACCTCCCACTAGAAGCGGTGGACATTTATACCACCCTGTTTAATAATGCAATGAATAATGCACATTATCCAGCGCATTGGAAAACTGCGGTGGTACACCCCATCACCAAAAGGGATAAAGACACTTCCAGTCCGGCGAATCTCCGCTCGATCAGTCTTCTCCCAAATATCAGTAAGGTGTTCGAGAAGGTGATCAATAGAGTCCTGACTAAGTGGGTTAAGGACAAACATATAGTTCCGGATAATCAATTCGAATTCAAGGCGGGGCATGATATTATTCATGCTGCGTCTAAACTGGTTTCTGATAGCCAATGGAATAAAGGCAAGAAACAGTGCACAGGTGCCCGCCTGATTGACTTGGAGAAGGCCTTTGATACCGTATGGTTAGAGGGACTCTTTTTCAAGCTGGACAGGTTGGGCATTAGTAAACCACTGCTGTATATTCTTTTCGATATGCTCTCCAGTAGACTGTTCATCGAGAAGAATGGCGATGTGACTTCTGCTAGAACATTTAACATTAAAAACGGTCTGCAACAGGGTGCGGTAAATTCGCCGATCCTATTCAACATTTACACGAGTGATCTGATAGGTTCACTTCACTATGCCATAGCGTACGCAGACGACATAATCGCGTACTGGTCAGGTCTAAAGATTGTGGTCATTAATATACTTTTGCAGCGTGACTTCGACAAAATTATGCGATATTGCGATGACTGGAAGTTGAAAATCAACTTTCAGAAGTCGGAAACCATTCTGTTTAGGACGCCTTTGTCTGGGCCTCTAGGGATACCAGAAAGAATTGGCGAAAGTTCTCGATCGTGGAGCAGCACGGGCAGCCACTTGCTTGTCGAAATGTAGTCAGATACCTTGGGATCTGGCTAGATCAATTTCTGTATTTTAACAAACATATAGATGTTGCTCTGGCCAGAGCTAAAGGTGCTTTTGCCCTTACAAAGAGACTGTTTTATAACAGCCAACTCGATGCGAGGGTGAAGGTAATCTGCTACATGGCCCTTATCAGGCCCATGCTTGTATTTGGATGTCCCGTGTGGTTCAACGTAAGAGCAAGCTTATTGGAAAAGATTCGGGTGTTTGAGGGGACTTGTCTTAGGACTTGTCTTCACTTGTCTTATACAGAACACCAGAGTCTGAGTACATAAAATTCTCTCCTAATGAGGTCTTTTACAATAGGGCGAACCTAATAAGAGTGGACAATTTCGTCATTAAGTTGACTCGAAGGCACATTGCAAGAGCAATGGCCTCATCAAGCAACCTGATCTCCGGGGCTTACTACCCCAATTATATGTATCACAAGAGAGTTCGCTTCGACGGCCTTATTCCTCCAGAAGCGTTCCTCTATTCAGATAGCAAAGGTCTGATCCAGGACAGATTGGCGGTGCCGCTAATCTTCCACGTCGCTCGAACAGCTGCGGACAGGCGACTCAACTACGACAGAGACGTCGCACATGGCAGTGCGGAGCGTCTCCGGTTCAGTATTTCGGTAGGGAGTCGCGACATGAGGGATGATGCTCAGCAGCACCAACAATTTTGGTGGCTTTTTGAAGGGGAGGATGCTTCGTCGTCGAACTCCTCCAGTGATAGTTAGCTTCATGTGAAGCAAGGTGGGCCAGCCTATTTTTTTTTTTTAGCCATGGCCGGCTTACATAGTTTTAGGTAGGTTTAAGTTAGATTTAAAAGAAAAAAATATAAAAACAAAAAAATAAAAAATGAAAAAAGAAAAATATATATATACATACATATATTTATATATTATGTATATATATACTACGTATGTATATGTATATGTATGTATGTATGCATTAGATGTAAGTAGGTTAAGATTTATTTTTAGGTAGATTGTAGGCTTTTAGTTTTAAGTTTAATAAAAAATTAAAAAAAGTGCAGATACTAAGTTTTTTTGATTAAAATATATTTTCTTAGTTTTAGTATTAATAAATGTAAAAATAAAATAAAATTAGACTGTAAGATTCGTCGAAAGACATAGTTTAAGTGTTAGGCTTAACTTAGAGTGCCCGCATGGGGCCAGTAAGTTATAATAAGATTCTTTATAAGTTATTTAAGCTAATTTTTAAGCATTTCTAGCTAATTTCTAGCATTTAAGAGTAATTTAAGTTGAAAAAAAAAATGCATTTAAACTGAAACTGACTGGAGAGGCGACTCAACTACGCCAGAGACGTCGCACTGATCGCCTCAGTTCCAGTAGGGCGGTAGGGAATCGCGATAAGAGGGATGTCTTTCGGCAGCACCAGCATTTCTGGTGGTTGAATGATGGGGAAGATGTTTAATCGTCGTTTCTGTCAATTACGGACCAGCCTCACTAATGAGGCAGTGCTGACCAATTTATTTGCTCTGTGAATAGCTGTGGCCAGCTTACATAAGTTTAGGTTAGCATTTAAGGAACATATACATATATCAGTGTATACAAAGGTGTATACTGATATATGTATATGATTGTGTACAATGTCTATGTGTGTTTATGTGTGCATTATGCATTTAGGTTAAGTAGGCTAAGGTTTATTTTAAGTTAGATACTAAGTTTTTATATAAAAAAAAAAAATGTCCCTATGCTAAGTTTTTGTAATCAAATTTTTTCTTAGCTTTAAGTATAGAAAATAAGTATTCCTAAATAAAATGTAAATTAAGTCGAAAGACATAGATATAAGTATTCAGAGTAGCTTAGAGTGCCTGTGTGGGGCCAATAAGTTAGCATAAGATTGTTAAGTAATTGTAAGCTAGCATTTAAGCATTTTTTGTTGGAATGTAAGAGTTAGTGTTAAGAAAACAAAATGCATTTAAAACCGAAAAATAATAAATAATAAATTAAGGGTTTTCCAATAGGGACTTGACAACTTTGAATTTCATTTGTGAAGGTAATATTTCACTAATCATCAAACTGTTACTGTCAATTTATTCAGTAAGCTCAAAATTTTTATCGTGGTAAAGTACACTAACGAGCAACGTCTGCAAATTATAAAAATTTTCTACCGAATTTCGGAGTCAGTGACTGCAACTTTAAGAGCGTTAACTCCAACTTTCGGTCGTAATTCTCGTCCTAGTAGACAGGCAATAGCAAGTTTAGTGCAAAAATTTGAGTCTACATATTCGCTGTGTGATGTTGCCGTGTCAGTGAAACAACGTGTCAAGTGAGGTCGAAGAATCGAAAATATAGCACGAACCAGTGCACTGGTGCCTGCCTGATTGACTTGGAAAAAGCCTTCGATACCGTATGTTTAGAAGGACTTTTTTTCAAGCTGGACAGGTTGGGCATTAGAGTAGCTTAGAGTGCCTGTGTGGGGCCAGTATATCAGTATAAGATTGTTTAGTAATTGTAAGCTAGTATTCAAGCATTTTTTGTTAGTATGTAAGAGTTAGTAATTAACAAAATAAAATGCATTGAAAACTGAAACTGAAACTGAAGGAGTGATAGCAAGTGACTTCTAATTGGAATTGTATGGCGAGCATGATTTGGAAACATCCATCTTTCTTTCTGAGATAATAGCGGTCATTATAAATGTACTCGTATTAAAAAATTTGTCATGTGTTTAAAAAGAACAGGCTTAACAAATTTTACGAATTGAAATTTTTAGAATGGCCTCATATGGTTGTCTCATTGACATATTGAACAGAAAACAAAAGGAGAAGCAATACTCTTGAATCTGGGTGAACCAAGGAACATTTCTATTTCCTATTTTCATAGTTTTGAGAGAGACGTGTTTACTAGTAAGATAGACACTGTGTTCAGTTAGTCCAGAAAATTGTAAATATTGGGTTGTACCACATGAAATATCCGATTTTTGCTCAGTCGGAAATAAGAAGCTCTCGAGTGACCATCTGTGCCAGAACGTTAAATTTTCGTTCAGTCGTTCGCAGATCTCCGCAGAAAATAGACTTGTCTCGACTTGAAAAAATAGTAATTCAGTTTTGTTCATAAAGACAATTAGTCGCATTAGTTGACAGTTGGCTCAGAAGCCAGGCGGTTAGCCTGTAATAATAATGCTAGCCGCAAATAAATAAAATATTTCGGAGGAAAGATCACAACGACCTTTCGCGTCTTAAAATCGCCAGAACGACGGACAACGAGAACATACTTACAGCAGCAGGCATAGATCCAAATGAGGCTGTTGATGATGACAACTTCTTTGTGATCGAGGATCCGCAGGAGCAGGTAGAGGCTATTGGAGCGACTTTCCAGGAAGTATACAAGGCGAATGACAGCATTGGCCCGAACCACGATCTGGAAAATCGAGTCCTTGTGCACAATTTCTACCTTCGAAATGAAATAGTGAATTGGCGATTGGAGAGCTCGGGTTTCACCCAGTTCAGTGACGAGAATATGGGAAATAATGTCATCACCAATGAAATGGTACTACCACCGTTCATTTCGAAGGCAGAGCTCCAAACGATCTTCGAATCGCTTAGAAGTAAGAAATCAGTGGGAACCGATGAAATACCGAATATTGTGCTTCGACATCTCCCACTAGAAGCGGTGGACATTTATACCACCCTGTTTAATAATTCAATGAATAATGCACATTATCCAGCGCATTGGAAAACTGCGGTGGTACACCCCATCGCCAAAAGGGATAAAGACACATCCAATCCGGCGAATCTCCGGTCGATCAGTCTCCTTCCAAACATCAGTAAGGTTTTCGAGAAGGTTATCAATAGAGTCCTGACCAAGTGGGTTGAGGACAAACATATAGTTCCGGATAATCAATTCGGTTTCAAGGCGGGGCATGATGTTATTCATGCTGCGTCTAAACTGGTTTCTGATATCCAATGGAACAAAGGCAAGAATCAGTGCACTGGTGCCTGCCTGATTGACTTGGAAAAAGCCTTCGATACCGTATGGTTAGATGGACTCTTTTTCAAGCTGGACAGGTTGGGCATTAGTAAACCACTGCTGTATATTCTTTTCGATATGCTCTCCAGTAGACTGTTCATCGAGAAGAATGGCGATGTGACTTCTGCTGGAACATTTAACATTAAAAACGGTCTGCAACAAGGTGCGGTAAATTCGCCGATCCTATTCAACATTTACACGAGTGATCTGATAGGTTCACTTCACTATGCCATAGCGTACGCAGACGACATAATCGCGTACTGGTCAGGTCTAAAGATTGTGGTCATTAATATACTTTTGTAGCGTGACTTCGACAAAATTATGCGATATTGCGATGACTGGAAGTTGAAAATCAACTTTCAGAAGTCGGAAACCATTCTGTTTAGGACGCCTTTGTCTGGGCCTCTAGGGATACCAGAAAGAATTGGCGAAAGTTCTCGATCGTGGAGCAGCACGGGCAGCCACTTGCTTGTCGAAATGTAGTCAGATACCTTGGGATCTGGCTAGATCAATTTCTGTATTTTAACAAACATATAGATGTTGCTCTGGCCAGAGCTAAAGGTGCTTTTGCCCTTACAAAGAGACTGTTTATAACAGCCAACTCGATGCGAGGGTGAAGGTAATCTGCTACATGCCCTTATCAGGCCCATGCTTGTATTTGGATGTCCCGTGTGGTTCAACGTAAGAGCAAGCTTATTGGAAAAGATTCGGGTGGTTTGAGGGGACTTGTCTTAGGACTTGTCTTCACTTGTCTTATACAGAACACCAGAGTCTGAGTACATAAAATTCTCTCCTAATGAGGTCTTTTACAATAGGGCGAACCTAATAAGAGTGGACAATTTCGTCATTAAGTTGACTCGAAGGCACATTGCAAGAGCAATGGCCTCATCAAGCAACCTGATCTCCGGGGCTTACTACCCCAATTATATGTATCACAAGAGAGTTCGCTTCGACGGCCTTATTCCTCCAGAAGCGTTCCTCTATTCAGATAGCAAAGGTCTGATCCAGGACAGATTGGCGGTGCCGCTAATCTTCCACGTCGCTCGAACAGCTGCGGACAGGCGACTCAACTACGACAGAGACGTCGCACATGGCAGTGCGGAGCGTCTCCGGTTCAGTAGGGCGGTAGGGAGTCGCGACATGAGGGATGTTGCACGGCAGCACCAACAATTTTGGTGGCTTATGGGAGGAGAGGAAGTATCTTCGTCGAATTCCTCTGGTACAATATAGCTTCACTCGGAAGCAAAGTCGGTTAGCCTAAATTTTTAGTCATGGCCGGCTTACATAGACTTAGGTAGGATTAGGGTAGTTATAAGATAAAAAAAAATAAAAAAAATATAAAAGAACTAAGATGGGTAACAACTTCTAGAAGGGGTAACGCATCTAGGAAAAAAAAATAAAAATAAAATTGTATGGTATATACAATGAGTTATTTTGAGTAGGTTAAGTAGGTTAAGATTTATTTGTATGTAGATAGTTTGTAAGTTTTATTTTTTATGTTAAAAAAAGTCCATATACTAGGTTTTTTCACTATTTTTTCTTAGTTATAATTTAAATAAATATAGAAAAATAAAAATAATTGTAATCGCACGAAACGTCGAAAGACATAGATTAAGTACTATGTATTCCAATACATCAAACGAGTAAATCTGACTCGGCAGCAGAAATTTGAAATTAAACGTCCACTCGTGTAGACACAAACACCAGCCATTACTCCCCACATTACCTACTCCCAAATGGCGGCAGGTAGGGGAAATACGGTACAACAACCAAAGGTAGCTTCTCAGGCCCCAGCGCCTAGAGCACCGGAACATGTACCTGACATACTGGCTATCTTCCTCTCTATTCAGGGGCAGATGGCTCAGCTTCAGCGTCAAATACAGGAACAGGCTAAGCGGGTAGATCAAATATACGCGCTGCTGCCGGGCCTAACGCACCTCTAGTCGTAATGGGTACGTACATGGCGGAGCAAACCCTGAAGGTCCTTGCAGTGAATGTTTTTCACTGATTAGGTTCGAACGACGAGCCGCATTATTTAAGTTGCTTAAAGACCAAGCCCCTGATGTGCTTTTATTTAGCGAAACTAAGCTTACCAAGAGACACAAAATGAGGCACAGAATATACAAAATAGTACGGAGAAACCGACCCAACTCTATTCAGGTAGGTGGCGTTGCAATTTTCGTACGAAAAGGTATACATTTTAAAAGAGTATACAGTCATGTAGTACGTAGGTTCCAGGAGCTGGAAGCATGCATCGTGTATATCCCTCTCCGTAGTGGAAAGCGGTTGTACATGGTGTCTGTCTATGCACCTAAGGCTACTCAATCCACCTTATTTATCTCAGAGCTCGAGACACTTTTTCAATTCATGAGGCTGGAATTGGAAGACAACTATTTTATTATCGGCGGAGATTTCAACGCCAAACATAATGATTCTGGAAATAATACACCAAATACTAGAGGGAACCTACTATTCAATTGGTGGAGTCAGCACGGTATAATGTATCGACTCGGGCTTAAGGCGACGGATAGTCCGTCGTTTCCCAGACACGGGTCCTATCTGGATCTTCTGCTGTTCGACTTACGAATACAACTGACATGCACTAACCAACAAACTACAAACTGTCTACGCACTTTCGTGTATGATAGTGATCATTGCGGTCTCAGCACCGAAATAACTGTCCCCAACGAAATTGCGGAATTGGATGAGTTTGTACAAAGGCATTCCTACAATTACAGTAGGGTGCGTTGGACACACTTCACCAGATCACTGACTAGAGCACTCTCCTCGAATTCGCTCTACCCACCGTCCAACAGAAATCTGTCAAACGAGGAGATTGACAGGTATCTAAGACCAATGGACGAGACAATTAAACGAACAATGGACAGGACAATACCTCGGTACCACCACACTGACGAAGAAGACTTATTCCGCAACGCAACTACTGACGCACTGCACCGACATAAAAGTAGACTGCTGTCGAGACTAAAAACCTTGTACAGGCAGTTTACTGACAGACATAACCCGGAGATCATGACACTGAAGTCGTCGATTAAAAACCTCCAAACATTAATAAAGGAAAATTACAGAGCATCTGTAAGTTTGTATTGGAACAATAAAATTCGGGCTGTAAACACCAGCAACCCGAATATGTTCCCACAAATAAATAAAATATTTCGGAGAAATAATCAGAACGACCTTCCATGTCTTAAAATCGCCAGAACGACGAACAAATACTTGTAGTAGCAGGCATAGATCCAAATGGGGCTGTTGATGATAACAACTTCTTTGTGATCGAGGATCCGCAGGAGCAGGTAGAGGCTATTGGAGCGACTTTCCAGGAAGTATACAAGGCGAATGACAGCATTGGCCCGAACCACGATCTGGAGATTCGAGTCCTTGTGCACAATTTCTACCTTCGAAATGAAATTGTGAATTGGCGATTCGAGAGCTCATGTTTCACCCAGTTCAGTGACGAGAATATGGCAAATAATGTCATCACCAACGATAGGGTACTACCCCCGTTCATTTCGAAGGAAGAGCTGCAAACGATCTTCGAATCACTTAGAAATAAGAAATCAGTGGGAACCGATGAAATACCGAACATTGTGCTTCGACATCTCCCACTAGAAGCAGTGGACATTTATGCCACCCTGTTTAATAATGCAATGAATTATGCATATTGTCCGGCGCATTGGAAAACTGCGGTGGTACATCCCATTCCCAAAAGGGATAAAGACACTTCCAATCCGGCGAATCTCCGCTCGATCAGTCTTCTTCCAAACATCAGTAAGGTTTTCGACAAGGTGATCAATAGAGTCCTGACCAAGTGGGTTGAGGACAAACATATAGTTCCGGATAATCAATTCGGTTTCAAGGCGGGGCATGATATCATTCACGCTGCGTCGAAACTGGTTTCTGATATCCAATGGAACAAAGGCAAGAACCAGTGCACTGGTGCTTCCTGATTGACTTGGAGAAAGCCTTCGATACCGTATGGTTAGAAGGACTCTTTTTCAAGCTGGACAGGTTGGGCATTAGTAAACCACTGCTGTATATTCTTTTCGATATGCTCTCCAGTAGACAGTTCATCGTGAAGAATGGCGATGTGACTTCTGCTGGAACATTTAACATTAAAAACAGTCTGCAACAAGGTGCGGTAAATTCGCCGATCCTATTCAACATTTACACGAGTGATCTGATAGGTTCACTTCACCATGCCATAGCGTACGCAGGCGTCATAATCGCGTACAGATCAGGTCCAAAGATTGAGGTCATTAATATACTTTTGCAGCGTGACTTCGACAAAATTAAGCGATATTGCGATGACTGGAAGTTGAAAATCAACTTTCAGAAGTCGGAAACCATTCTGTTTAGGACGCATTTGTCTGGGGCCTCTAGTGATACCAGAAAGAATTGGCGAAGGTTCTCGATCGTGAGGTAGCACGGGCAGCCACTTGTTTGTCGAAATGTAGTCAGATACCTTGGGATCTGGCTAGATCAATTTCTGTATTTTAACAAATATATAGATGTTGCTCTGGCCAGAGCTAAAGGTGCTTTTGCCCTTACAAAGAGACTGTTTTAAAACAGCCAACTCGATGCGAGGGTAAAGGTAATCTGCTACATGGCCCTTATCGGGCCCATGCTTGTATTTGGATGTCCTGTGTGGTTCAACGTGAGAGCAAGTTTATTGGAAAAGATTCGAGTGTTTGAGAGGGCTTGTCTTCGCCGATACAGAACACCAGAGTCTCAGTACATAAAATTCTATCCTAATGAGATCTTATACAATAGGGCGAACCTAATAAGAGTGGACAATTTCGCCATTAAGTTGAATCGAAGGCACATTGCAAGAGCAATGACCTCATCGAACAACCTAATCTCTGGGGCTTACTACCCTAATTATATGTATCACGAGAGAGTTCGCTTTGACGGCTTTAATCCTCCAGAAGCGTTTCTCTATTTAGATAACAAAAGTCTGATCCAGGACAGATTGGCGGTGCCGCTAATCTTCCATGTCGCTCGAATAGCTGCGTACAGGCGACTCAACTACGACAGAGACGTCGTACATGGCAGTGCGGAGCGTCTACAGTTCAGTAGGGCGGTAGGGAGGGATGTCGCTTGGCAGCACCAACCCTTTTGGTGGCTTGTAGAAGGGGAGGATGCTTCGTCGTCGAACTCCTCCAGTGATAGCTTCATGTGAAGCAAGGTGGCCAGCCTAATTTTTTTAGCCATGGTCGGCTTACATAGTTTTAGGTAGGTTGAAGTTAGATTTTAAGAAAAAAATATAAAAAAGCAAAACAAAATAAATAAAAATAAAAAATGAAAAAAAAAAACCAAATATATACATATATGTATATATTATTTATATATGTAGTATGTGTATATATATACGTATGGATTAGATGTAAGTAGGCTAAGTAGGTTAAGATTTAGTTTTTAAGTAGTTTATAGGTTTAGTTTTATTTTTTATAGATAAAAAAGTCCAGACACTAAATTTTTTTAATTAAAATTCATTTTCTTAGTTTTAATAAATGTAAAAATAAAAATAAAATTAGACTTTAAAATTCGTCGAAAGACATAGTTTAAGTGTTAGGTATAACTTAGAGTGCCCGCATAGGGCCAGTAAGTTAGAATAAGATTATTTTTAAGTTATTTAAGCTAATTTTTAAGCATTTTTTTGTCTAGCATGTAAGAGTAATTTAAGTATATAAATAAAAATGCATTTAAACTGAAAAACTGTTAAATTTTCGTTTATAAAATAAAGTGGTACGCATGCTTGACGTGTGAGAATTTTGGTGTTCGTTACATGTATCGTTATTTTTTTCTAGCAACAATTTAATTTGGTGGGGCTAATGCCCCCATTTATGTTGCTTAATGCAAGCTTAAACTAAAATGCTCTCGGCAGTTCAAATTCGAATCCTCTTCCTTTACGAGTTTTAAATAGGACATAATGCGTTGTTGGCAATGAAAAACATTGATGACGCATTTGGGGATGTAGCGATAAACGAACGCACTATACGACGTTAGTTTAGCCGATTAGAGTAAAAAAAAAAAAAGGCGTGAAATATATGACCTATGTGGGGGACGGAGACAGCAAAACTTTTAAAGGAATCCTTTCTTGTAATCCTTATACCGATGCGATCGTGAATAAGAAAGAATGCATAGTATACATAAAAAAAAGGATGGGAACACGTCAACGGAATCGGAATCCTAAGAAGAATAAAAAAGGAATTGGTGGGAAAGGGAATGGGAAAGGGAAGGTAACTGGGAGTGGACCAAATTCTATGGCTTCATTATTCCAGTAAGCTCGCGATTTCTGCGCCGTACCATCATTACCGCTTGTCGGATGAAAATGCAAAACACCCGCTATGCCCACCTCCGGACAGTTCGCGTAAGTGGCATGAGGATGCAAGGCGAATGGCACTTTAGCGACTTATAAACAGTTTTAAAAGTCATAAGCCCAATTTACACAGATTTATCGTCAGAAGATTTGCTAGAGCGATGTTTAGGACCTTACACTCAAAACAGCAACGAGTCTTTGAAATCCGGGAAGACCGTTGGTGAAATCGAAAATCATTTGGCTGCTATAACGTTCAATGAAGGACAGAAGGGAATATTAAAAGTAATTAATGGGCACCATGGACCGTACCAAGAGGAAGGTGAGTTACCCGGTGAAATGAGCAAGAATTTAACAAAGAGAAGAGCAGCTGGCATATCGTGAATTTCTCATTGACCAGGAAGGCGAACTGTACGAACAAGGCATTACAGATTAATGGCAAAACTCATGATTAACATGGTCTAATGTTCTGAAACTTCAAACGCGTGTTTCCAAAAGTTGCATTTTTCAAACTGATGTGCACGATTACGGGAGAACAACTCAACGTATCGCGAAAACAATTGGCGGAAGCTCCCTTACCCGCGAATTCAATGTTTATCGCTACTTAAAATGTTGGAAGTGTGGAAATCCTAGATAAGAACTAAGAGCAATTGTTATCAGTGTAAATAATTCATTTTGTAATTTTGTAAAGTGATACCAGTGAGTAATGCAAGTGATAACACACACCAGCAGCTAGTAGTGCGTCACTTTAGCAACTTGTGCAGAAACTTTACCCAGTACTTTAGTTATCTAGAGACCTTAGTGATTGTCAGTTCAGTTTCAGTTTAAATGCATTTTTATTTAACTACTTAATCTTACATGCTAGACAAAAAAATTACTTACAAATAATCTTATTCAAACTTACTGGCCCCATGCGGGCACTCTAAGTTAAACCTAACACTTAAACTATGTATTTCAAAGTATCTTACAGTCTAATTTTATTTTTATTTTAACACTATTTAATACTAGAACCAAGAAAATAAATTTTAAGTAAAAACTTAGTAAATGGAATGTTTTTTTGTTGTAAATATTGTAAAAACTAAAAACTAGAAATTTATAGACTTCCTAAAAATAAATCTTAACCTACATAGATCTAATGCATACATATATACATACATACATGAATACAATACATATGTATATATATATAGGGTTTTCCAATAAGGACTTGACAACTTTTTTTTTAAATAAAACGCAAACGCATTTGAGATATTTCAAATATTTATTATCGGCTTGAAGTACAATCAAAACATTTATGAATGAAATTCGACTTCGTTCATATGGCCACCGCGGGCACGTTTGCAGCGGTCGATTCTTCGGACCCAATTTTCAACGACTCGACCACACATTTCCGCCGAAACGGCCGCTATTTCGCTTTCAAAGTTGACTCTGAGCTCTTCCAACATCATCGGCGTGTTGGCATAAACCAATGACTTAATGTAGCCCCACAGAAAATAGTGAAGCGGCGTTAAATCGCACGAACGAGGCGGCCAATCGACTGGCCCATTTCTTGAGTAAACACGCTCAGCATACTTACTCTTCAATAAATCGATTGTAGCGTGTGCTGTGTGGCTTGTGGCATCATCCCGTTGAAACCACATGTCGCCCAAGTCCATATCTTCCAATTCGGGCCAAAAATAATCGGTGATCATTACACGATAAAGCTGACCATTCACAGAAACGTGATGATCGTTATCGTCGACGAAAAATATGGCCCAATAACGCCACCGGCATGCTAACCGAACAAAACAGTTATTTTTTGTGGATGAAGTGGTGATTCATGAAGCACATGTGAATTTTCACCTGACCAATAACGCATATTTTGCTTATTGACGAACCCATTGAGCCAAAAAATGAGCTTCGTCACTGAAGATGATTTTGCGATGAAATTCATCATCTTGGCGCATCCTTCCAGAACCCAATCGGAGAACGTACGTCGGTTCAAATGGTCCATCGGCTTAAATTCTTGAGTCAGCTTGATCTTGTATGGGTGTAAACCAAGATTCTTACCCAAAATACGCCATAATGTGGTCTGAGCTATGCCCAATTCTTGAGAACGGTGTGGAATTGACTGATTTGGATCGATTGCTACGGACGCCTGAACGGCAGCGATATTTTCAACACTTCGACCAACCATTTGTCTCACTGATACGGCAACATCACACATTGAATATGTAGACTCAAATTTTTGCACTAAACTTGTTATAGCCTGTCTACTAGGGCAAGAATTACGACCGAAGTTAGGGTAATAAGCCCCGGAGACCAGGTTATTCGATGAGGTTATTGTTTTTGCAATGTGCCTTCGAGTCAACTTAATGACGAAATTGTCCACTCTTATTAGGTTCGCCCTATTTTACAAGACCTCATTAGGATAGAATTTAATGTACTCAGACTCTTGTGTTCTGTAAAAGCGAAGACAAGCCTTCTCAAACACCCCAATCTTTTGCAATAAACTTGCTCTCACGTTGAACCACACGGTACATGCAAATACAAGCATGGGCCTGATAAGGGCCATGTAGCAGATCACCTTTACCCTCGCATCGAGTTGGCTGTTATAAAACAGTCTTTTTGTAAGGGCAAAAGCACATTTGGCTCTGGCCAGAGCAACATCTATATGTTTGTTAAAATACAGATATTGGTCTAGCCAGATCCCAAGGTATCTGAATACATTTCGACAAACAAGTGGGCAGCCCCTGCTGCCCCACGATCGAAAACTTTCGCCAATTCTTTCTGGTATCCCTAGAGGCCCCAGACAAAGGCGTCCTAAACAGAATGGTTTCCGACTTCTGAAAGTTGACTTTCAACTTCCAGTTATGGTAATATCGCTTAATTTTGTCGAAGTCACGCTGCAAAAGTATATAAATGACCTCAATTTTGGACCCGATCTGTACGCGATTATGTCGTCTGCGTACGCTATAGCATGGTGAAGTGAACCTATCAGATCACTTGTGTAAATGTTGAATAGGATCGGCGAATTCACCGCACCTTGTTGCAGACCGTTTTGTGAAATGTTCCAGTAGAAGTTACATCGCCACTTTTCAATACTGTACCCACTGATTTCTTACTTCTAAGTGAATCAAAGATCGTTTGGAGCTCTTTCTTCGAGATGAAGGGGGGTAGTATCCTATCGTTGGTGATGACATTATTTGCCATATTCTCGTCACTGAACTGGGTGAAACCCCAGCTGTCGTTCAGGTTCAGGCCAATGATACCATTCGCCTTGTACACGTCCTGCAAAGTCGCTCCTTTAGCCTCAACTTTCTCCTGCGGATCTTCGATCACATAGAAGTTGTCATCATCACCATCCTCATTTGGATCTATGCCTGTTGTTACCAGTATTTGGTCGTTGTTTGTCGTTCGGGTTATGTCTGTCAGCAAACTGTCTGTACAAGGTTTTAAGTCGATGCAGTGCGTCAATAGCTGGTTTTGCGGAATAAGTTTTCTTCGTCAGTGTATTGGTACCTGCCAATCTCCTCGTTTGACAGATTTCTGTTGGACTATGGGTATAGCGAATTCGAGGAGAGTGCTCTAGTCATTGTTCTGGTGATGTGTTTCCAACGCACCCTACTATAATTTTAGGAATGCCTTTGAACAAACTCATCCAATGCCGAAATTTCGTTGGGAACAGTTATTTCGGTGCTGAGACCACAATTGTCACTGTCATACACGAAAGTGCGTATACAAATTGTAGCTTGTTGGTTAGTGCATATCAGTTGTATTCGTGATTCAAACAGCAGAAGATACAAATAGGACCGTGTCTGGGAAACGACGGACTATCCGTCGCCTTACGCCTGAGTCGATACATTATACAGTGCTGACCCCACCAATTGAATAGTAGGTTTCCTCTAGTATTTGGTATATTGTTTCCCCAATCCCTATGTTTGGCGTTGAAATCTCCGCCGATAATAAAATAGTTGTCTTCCAATTCCAGCCTCAGAAATCGAAAAAGTGTCTCGAGCTCTGAGATGAATAAGGTGGATTGAGTAGCCTTAGGTGCATAGACAGACACCATGTACAACCGCTTTCCCCTACGGAGGGGGATATACACAATACATGCTTCCAGCACCTGGAACCTACGTAGTACACGACTGTATACTCTTTTAAAACGTATACCTTTTCGTACCAAAATTGCAACGCCACCTCCGTGAATGGAGTTTGGTCGGTTTCTCCGTACTATTTTGTATCTTCTGTGCTTCATTTTGTGTCTCTTGGTAAGCTTAGTTTCGCTAACCAAAAGCATATCAGGGGCTTGGTTTTTAAGCAACTTAAATAGTGCGGCTCGTCGTTCGAACCTTATCAGTGAATTCACAGCAAGGACCTTCAGCGTTTACTCCGCCACGTACTTATTCATTACGGCAAAAAGTGCGTTAGGTCAGGCGTATCCTTGATCCGGCCGCGCGGTCTGTTCAGTTAAATGACGTTGGAGCTGAGCCACCTGCCCCTATATAGAGAGCAAAATAGCTAGTATGTCAGGTACTGGTTCCGGTGCTATGGGCGTTGGGTCCTGAGAAGCAACCTTCACTTGCTGTACCGTATTTCTCCTACCTGCCTGTATTTCTCCTATCGGCAGTTGCCGCTTCTCCCTTTTGGCTCTGGCTGTGGTGAAAGGCTTGACCCCCACGAATTGGAGCCCTTCGCACTTCTTCTCCTGCAGCAGTTCAAAGAGGTCCTCCGGATCAGTTGACGGTTCTAATCCCCCTAGCAGCATTGTTTGCAGTTTGTCCCCCTTCGGGGTGTAGGAGAAGGACTCTGTCGTCGAATCCTTCAGTAAATTTTTTATTTTATAATAGCGTTCCACTGTGTTACAGTGGATCGTATGCCTATCTAATGACAATTTTTTTATAAAAAATGATTGCCTATGGCCGACTTACAGTGTCCTTTAATTCCAATTCAAAAGTCTTAATTGGTGGCACTTGTTGCTTGGTGGCTTTCTGATCTTGCTGTTGTTGTTGTCTCTGCTGCTGTTGCTTTTGTTGATGCTGCTGTTGGTGTTGTTGGTGTTGCTGCTGTTTCAGCTTCTGTTGTTGTTGTGGCGGTTGAGTATGCTTTTGTTGTTGTTGTGTTCGTTTTTTCTGTTTTGATAGCTGTTTATGTTTAATGATGTGAGTTTGGATTTGTAGCAGATGGTGCTCTGAATAGCTTCAACTTCATCTTCTTCGTCGCCCGACTCTGAGACAGCCTAAATAAAAAAATTATATGGGAATTCGTCATTGTCTGACTCAAGACGCATAGAGTTTATTGCTGCCGTTGTAGAAGTTGATGGAGCCGTCTCCCTTAATCCACGTGGCAGTTTTTCAGTGGATTGTGATAGAGAGCGGCGCTTCAGCAGATTGGGGGTTGACCTCAGCTTCCTCCTCCGCTTGGCCTTTCCTTCTGTTAGTACAAGTAGTAGGTGGCTTGATGTTGACATTTCATCAAGTCTCTTTCTGCAGCCACTAGCTTTTCCCAATAATGTGAAATCACACATCACGTGATATCTCTTCTTCTTTTTTTATTTTATACTCCACTTAAAAAATAAAAAGAATTGTCTACAGATTGGAATCGAACCCAGGCCTCGGGATCGTCACACCATATATGATGTCGCCCGAGTGTTTGCCACTTACCGAACTACCGAACACTTGAAAATTTTTTGTTTAACGTATACTGTATTTATTTTCTACACTTGTAAGGCCGAACACGAAAATGCGTCTGATCGGGCTTTTGGCGCTGCTGAACTCAATTAGGGTGACATCACTTTTGCCGATTGATTTTCACTTCCACTAGGCCAACTTGTCTCTTTTGCAATTTTTGCCAAACGCGTTACTTTTACTATGTTCACTGTTCTAATTCACAAGAAAATCCGAAACACGCCTCTTCGCCTCGATGGTCGATGGACGAATGACCTTAGTGATTGTGGTAGGGATAGAATACATATACCTACATAGCTTTAGTGAATTGTTCTGTCTGTACCTTTGCTCTGTACTCTAAAAATGGTCTTCAGCAAGGCGCGGTCAATGCGCCGATCCTATTCAACATTTTCACAAGCGACTTGATAGGTTCACTTCCCCCATACTATTGCGTACGCAGACGATTTGATAGCGTACAAAACAGGTCAACAAATCGAGGTCATTAATACTCTCTTGCAGAGTGACTTCGATAAGATAAGACGATTTTGCGATGACTGAAAGTTGAAAATCAACTTTCAGAAGTCGGAAACCATTCTCTTTAAGGCGCCGTTGTCTGGAACCTCTAGGTATACCAGAAAAAATTGGCGAAATTTCTCTATCATTGGACAACACGGACAACCGCTTGCCTGTCGAAATGTAGTCAGATACCTTGGAATCTGGCTAGGTCAGTTTCTGTATTTTGGCAAAAATGTAGATGCTGCTCTGGCCAGAGCTAAAGGTACTTTTGCCCTTACAAAGAGACTGTTTTATAGCAGCCAACTCGATGCGAGGGTAAAGGTAATCTGCTACATGGCACTTATCAGACCCACGCTGGTATTTGGGTGTCCAGTGTGGTTCAATGTACGAGCAAGCTTAATGGAAAAGATTCGGGTGTTTAAGAGGGCTTGCCTTCGCTTGTACAGAACACCAGAGTCCGAGTACAAAAATTTTTATTCTAATGAGGTCCCTTACAACTGGGCGAACCTAGTACGGATGGACAACTTCGTAATTAAGCTGACTCGAAGGCACATTGCAAGAGCAATGACCTCGACGAATAACCTGATATCTGGGGCTTACCAACCCAATTACCTTTACCACCGGAAGCATTCCTCTACCTCGATCATATAGGGTTGATCCAGGATAGAACTGCGGTCCCGTTAATCTTCCATATCGCTCGGACAGCTGGGGACAGGCGACTCAACTACAACAGAGACGTCGCACACGGCGATCATCTCAGGTTCAGTTGGTGGGTAATCGCGATAAGAGGGATGTTGTTCTGCAGCACCAGCATTCCTGGTGATTGAATGATGGAGAAGATGTTCCGTCGTCGTTTCCGTCAATTACGGACCAGCCCCACTAATGAGGCAGAGCTGACCAAGCTATTTGCTTGTGAATAGCGATGGCCAGGTTACATAGGTTTAGGTTAGCATCTAAGAAACATATACACCATTGTATACACTGATATATGTATATGATTGTGTATAATGTCTATGTGTGTATGCGTGCATTGTGCATGTAGGTTAGGTAGATTAAGGTTTATTTTAAGTTAGATATTATGTTTTTTTTTTTTTAAATAAAAAGATGTCCATATGCAAAATAAATAGTTCGAAGTAAAATGTAAATAAAGTCGAAAGACATAGATATAAGAATTCAGATTAGCTTAGAGTGCCTTTGTGAGGCCAGTAAGTTAGTATAAGATTGTTAAGTAATTGTAAGCTAGCATTTAATCATTTTTTGTTAGAATGTAAGAGTTAGTGTTAAGAAAATAAAATGCATTTAAAACTGAAACTGAAACTTCATGAAACGCTTTTTCACACTCTCCAGACCACCTGAACTGTCGGTCGTTTCCGTAAATTGATGCAAGCTCTTTGCAATATTAGCAGAATCGTATACGAACCTTCTGTAGTACGTGGCGAGTCCCAAGAATCTTCTCAGTTGGTGTTTATCTTTTGGGGCAGGCCAACTTCTCACGGCTTCGATTTTGTCAGGATCCGTATTTACTCCTTATGAAGACATAATGTGACCAGATGTTTTACTTCCGGACGGAAGAGGGCACGCTTTTCTGGGATGAGCTTTAAATGAGCACTTCCTAGCCTCTCAAACAGTTTTTTTTAGATTTTCGCGATGCTCCTCGAACGTCTTGCCTATGACGATAAGGTCGTCCAAATACACTATACAGGTTTCCCACTTGAGTCTTTGCAATGTTCGTTCCATTAGTCGCTCAAAGGTGGCCGGAGCGTTGCACACACCAAACGGCATCACTGCAAAGTGCAAAGGCCGCTTCCTGTAGCGAAGGCAGTTTTCTCACGTTTTATCTCTACCTGCCAGTAACCGCTCTTCAAGTTAAGAGTTGAAAACCATTTAGCTCAAGAAAGCATATCCAAAGTTTCATCGATTCTCGGAAGTGGGTAATTGTCCTTTTTAGTGACATCTTTGAGACGTGTAGCGTACTCACGATTAGTTTTTCTGCCAGGATTCGCTGATCTTCAGAGGTTGAGAATTTTGGTCTTGATATTTATGCTCTTGCGACCGGTGTTGCACCATTTGTTTCCGTTGTGGACGATATAGCCTCAACAGGTATACATTTTCCCACTATCTCCCCCTTTTTAACCTCTACACTGAATGTCTTTAGGTTTAGGATCCTTACAGGAACCATGTTGTTCTTTGGTCCCACTAAGGTCTTTCCCACCATGAAATCTTTCCTATTTTCTGGCTCCATCAAATAGAATCTGTGGTTACCAGGACCACCTTCCACTTTTGCCCGAAGGCTCCAGGATCTCATTTCTGCAGATGACGAGATTTAAGACGCAAGTATTGGCATTTTCGTATAACATCGATATCTCCATGTTTCCGTATTTCAGGGTTTGTGCTCCAAGTCTACTACTAGACCATGTTCTCTCATGAAGTCTGTATCAATGATGCACTCGTCACATATGTCAGCCACCAGAAACGAGTGAAAGATTGTGGCACCTGTGTCTATTGTTGCCATCCATTTCTCCTTACCGCTGACTACTTCCACAAGAAGACTTTTATTGCATCGTTTTGCCAGCGAGACTTGGATGGTGGTCCTGGGGCTGTCAGCTCGTGCTCCCGACGACTGTTGGCTTCGGGAATGTTGACCGGCTTCCTGATAGCTCTTTCTGCCGGTTTCTTCCTCCATTTGCTTGTCACCACAGTGAGGACAGCCTTTTCGTCGTACTGGTTCTTTACACTGCCTTTGAAAATGTCATATTTTATTACCGTTCCAGCAGCGTATTCTTCGTCTATCCCGTGGAGTATCTCGTTCCTCAGCACTAATTCTTGCTCAGGAGCATTCAACAGATATAACTTCCCTGACGAAATGTGTTCCCCTGGAAGCCTGATTGGCTGCTTCCATCGCCAGGGCCAAGGCAAGTGCTTAAGCAAGGGTTCTTTTCCTGGCCATCTTTACTGCTGACTGTAGCTTCGAATCTGCAATTCCACTGATGAATGCGTCCTTTGCCATTTCGTCGATAATTTCCTGGCAAGCGGTGGGGTATGACAAATGTGTCAGTCTACTCACGTTTGCTTGGAGCTGCTGCAGTGTTTCTCTTCGTTTTTAAGTTCGGCTTTGCAATTGGACCTTGGAAACCTCTTGCATATGGCTATCCTCATACCGTTTCTTGATAGCGTGAACCAATGCCAAAATATCTTTATGGTTTTCGATGTCTATTGTTTGCAACAATTCTGCTGCAGGACCATGCAATGCAATTGTTAGGGCAAAGCACTTTTCCTCATTGTCCCAGCCGTTTGCACAAGCAGCAATTTCAAACTGCTTCTTATAAGTAGACCATGAGGTCTGGCCATCAAATGCGGGAGGCTTCAAATCGTTTCTCCTTGGACCGTTTAAAGAAAATTCTCTGAGTTTCTGTTTTCGCACTTTATCGAGGTCTTTTACCAGATGCTCAATTTTGCTGTTTATTTGCTCAAATTTTTCGTCAGCATTCTTCTCTATTCTTTCAAATTAGTCATCGATTTCTTCAAACTTTCGCTAGAGAATGTTCTTTTGTTGTTCCAGATTATTCTTTTGTTCAGCCATTTTCTGTTGAAGGCCCTGCAGGCTGTTCTTTTGTTCGTCTAGGTTTTTCTTCTGTTCGTCCATTTTTTGTTCGAGGCTGTTCTTATGTTCGTCCATTTTTAACAAGAGGAGTTGCATCATCGCAGCCATGTTACTGCCGGTACTTATCTGTTTTTTCTCTTCAACGTCAAAGGAGTATGTATCAGGATCATGTCTATCGTTGTTCAAAGCCTCCCGAAGTCGGAACACCCTTCTCTTGTTCAAATCGGATTTAAGTTGGTCTAGGGTCAACTGCAATATTTTTCGACCCATTTTCGCTTTTTTTTAAACAAACACAAATTTTTTTTTTGTTTAACATACAATAAGTCCTATCCCACTTTTGACACCAATGTACAATGTTTGTGTGGGTGCAAATGATAGAACTCATTCTTTCACTACAAATTACTTTATTCAATACAATTACACTTAGCAATTTAATCGCTTATCTCAAAATAATCCAATTCCTCAACCTCTTATAATCTTCTCATATTTTACTTAAACCTCTTAATTACTTCTCCTTATTAACACTTCAAATTCAACTGATGCACTCATTCACATACTTTTGCATGCTGATATTTATACTCGAATGACATATTTCGAGAACAATCCTCGCCATCCAGCGTCCCATACAATTTCCATTCTGCTAGAAAATTCGATTCTATTTTCCATTCACCAAAGTCTGAGTCTTTGTTATTTAAGTGTCGAAATCTTCTGCTGTTCGAGTATCGAAGCCTTCTGCTATTAAATCTAAACTGTTCCCTCCCTACAGTTTTTCGCCACGAACAACTTCGTCATTCATCATTCCGTTGAAATGACACATTCTATCCAAATGGACCACCTTCAATGTTCCTCGATCCTCACGCTGGATCAGGTAGACAACGTCATTAATGCGGGTTATCACCTTGTATAGACCTTCCCAGTCCTATTACAATTTTAATGACTTGTCTTTCTTACGCGGAGGATTATATAACCAGACCAGATCTCCTTCGTTGAAGCCGGAAGATTTCGCCTTGATGTCGTACCTAGTCTTCATGCAGCTGCTCGCTAGCTTCATCTTTTCTCTAGTGTCTTCATGCAATTTACGAAACATCCAGCATTCCGGATGGCGGGGATTGTTCTCGAAATATGTCATTCGTGTATAAATATCATAAATATCAATAAGAGATTTAAGTAAAAGATAAGAAAAGTATAAGCTGTTGAAAAATTGGATTGTATTGAAATAAACGATTAAAGTGTGAATTATAACTGTATTAAATAAAGCGATTTGTATTGAAAAGATAATAGGTTCTGTACCCATACAAATATTTTACACTATGTTCAGGGAAATAAAAAAGGCTACGATCTTTAATGTATAGTTCTATTTAAAACAGTTGGCTCTAACTCTCTCTGTCTATGTGATCATTGGCCAAATTTTTCAATTGCACTCTACTAATGTACCCACCTCTAAAATGAGAATCGCGGATATGTCACCTGAATATCCCAGGACAAGTAGACTGATAATGAAAACACGATATTAAATCCTTTATGGAGAATACAATGTCAGCCCTATTGGATGTTAAACCACAAAACGTGGGAACGAATGTAGATATGTAGATGGTAACGCGAAAATTCATTTGTTTGATTTTGCGGCCCGGGTCAATCCCGGACAGATTTATTGAGCTTATTGCAAGCAAACATATACTTAAAACTAACATTTTCACTTAAAAACTAAAGGGTGGGAGCGGTTAAAGAAAATAAGGACGTGAGGCATAGGTGGAAATAAGTATCTTCTTGAGGGAGAGTTTGCTGAGATGGTAGTCAAAGAGAGGCAGTACATCGTTAACTTCGCGAAGCTTCCTAGACATCCTACCACGCAGCAACAGCAGAACTTTTGTTCGAAGTTGTTGAGCTTGTATCAGAGTCGGTGGGAGACAGTTTGAACATTTGCTGTAATTTTAGGTTAAATAAATTTTAAGTAAAGTTTAACATCGTTTTTTACTATACCCTTATGAGCATGTGCAGTTAAAGATAAGAAACGATCAATTTTTAAAATTTTTGATATTTAGTTGAATTTGCTCCTTCTGAACATTTATAGCAATAACTACGTATTTGCATTAAATAAAAGACTATTATACCATTTTGAAATCTGTATTAAACACGTATTTTTGCTAATAGTTGGCCACATAGGCTTCCATACATATTTTAAACACCCGAACTGCTTAAACTTTACAAAAAAATAAACATTTTGCAAATTTCATGCTAAAAATTTAAGTTAACTCATTTATGCCTTTCCGAATTTTAATTTTTTTAATTTATCAATAAATTGCATTTGGAAAGTGCTATTACACATTCAAAATAGTAGACTTTGCACTTTGTGTTACTTTAAAGTGTTCGGTGTGTGAAAAAGTTGGTTTTTTGTGACTATAGATTGTGAAAAAAAATTTTAAAGATAAAAAAAGTAAAGTGGTTTTATAAAATGGAATGGTACGAGTAAGTACATCAAATTTATAAAATCTGATATTTGTCATCAGGGTTATTGCAACTACATAAACATAAGTGTGATAAAATAAAAACGTGATCAGAAAATCATATTTATCATATTATTACATCAAGCTGAATAATGGCGTTGCGTTAACGCATCAATGGGATATGCAAGTGTTTGATTTATTTTTTTTTTTTATGTGGGAATAAATTTCTAACCGTTGGAGAAATTTTGGACTTTCTGGAAAACTTGAATCAAGATGATGATGTTATTCACCAACACTACTCCCCTCTTTAAAGGACAGAATGTGTAAGGTAAGCTCAATTCAAGGTATCATTAGTTTTCACAAACTCTTGTTCACCAGCACACTATCTTCCAATAGATTCGACCTTTGCTTAATCACCTAAATACAAAATTTTTGCAATACTGTCCGATGGAAAGCAATATATCTATTGACGAATACATGATTCCATACTTCGGAAAACATAGTTGCAAGCAGTTTCTTTCTTAATAAGCCCGTAAGATTCGGATATAAAGCTTGGGTAGCGGCTTTGAAGTTCGGATACTGTCTTCAGTTTGATATTTATCAAGGAAAGAGACAGGATAGAGATCCCCTTTTAGGATTAGGAGAATCAGTGGTTCTGGTCTTTAGCAAAACGATCGCCAACGAGTTCCCCTTGTTTACATTTTCATTATTTTTCGATAACTGTTTTTCAAGCCCAGATCTTATATACAAACTTTCGCTAATGGGATTCGGTGGAACAGGCACTTTGCGTGAGAACCGGTTGAAAAATATAAAATTGGAAGATAGAAAGAAATTTTTAACTATGATACAGAAAGTGGCCAAATGTTAACAAGCTGGAAAGACAAAAATGTAGATACTATGGTGTCCAATGTCTAAGGTACTTATTCAATTAAGAGTGTAAAAAGGCTTTCATTTTCTGAGAAAAGGAGGATAGATATCCCTCAACCAAACTTCAATCATGAGTACAACTCCCATATGTGTGGTGTAGAATTGCAACCGAATTGGATTTCGAGGAAAGAAATTGTACACCTCCATTGTTATGTGGATGATTGATCTAGCCATTGTAAATACGTGGTCCTTAAAGAAACGTTGTGGAAAAGGCTTAGACCAACTGGAGTTCGGGAGGCAGCTTGCAATTGGTCTTTTGAAAATATATGGTTACTCACCTGTGCGAAGTGGAAGACCTAAACCGCATGATCCAGAAGAAAGAGTCAATGGACAACATCTAATCGTCACAGGAGGTAACTAAATACAAATTCGTTTAATAAAATTAAAATTTTTTTCCAGGACTTGCAAAAACGTTGCCGGTTATGCATATCCCAGACCAACAAAATTTGTAGTCAATGCAACATTGCATTACACGATAAATGCTTTGTGCAATTCCATTCAATAAAATAGACATTCCTAGCATTGTATAAACACATTTGAAAATTAAAAATAAAGTTTTTAAAAAAATTTCACTAATGCTGTTTGTTGCCCATTGGTGCGTTAACGCAACATTTCTAAAAAGCTAAAATCTCGACCTTTTCACGATAGAAAACAAAATTGATTACGTATTTGCTTAAGTTAAGTGCTTTTCCACATAAATTGAATGAATTAAATAAAATATTAAAAATAAATTAACTCGGGCATAAATGGGTTAAAATGTTTTTTTCCAAAAATGGAGCAACAGCTACTTTCTATATAATATTTACTGCATATCAAATGAAATGGTCTATGAAGGGTATTTTAACGTAAAAAAAACCGATAGATTTAATTTTTTTGATGCTGTAGTGTTAACGTAAAATTTTCACATAATTTTTTTAAAAGTACATATATTTTGTACTAATTGGGATAGATTTTATTTTTTTTATTTTGAGCGCCTGATAGCCCACCTATGAGGTGTTTCAGGCTTATCCATTCTTTCCTGGACACCCTGTATATAGATTTCTATAAATGCATCTATCAATTTGAATTCGTTTTCTTATATGAAACATTTGTTGCAGTAGTAGGAATTTTGAGGGAAATTGTGGATACCGGCTACAAGAGTTAACACTAGGAGTATATTCAGTGGAGAGTGTTACTTTGGATTCAAAAGAGACCTGAAAGACATCAGTTAAAAATTTAGAATGGAGAATGGTGCGACAAAAGTGAATTTAAACCATCGTAACTTGAATCTTCAAATACTGCCGATATAATGTGTGTATGTAAATTGTAACCATTGGGAAATGGATTATGGGAGATTGAAAACCGTTATGCTGTACAATATTAAGCCAAATGTACTTCTGTTAAGTGATTTCAATGCAAAAGTGGCTAGATTGAGGGATCCAGAATCAGGAGTAGATCGCTTGTCTAGAGATGAGGTCTATAATCACAGAGGCATTAAACTGCTGGAGTTATGTGATTCAAACGGACCGCAAATCCTGAATGGAATGAGTTCGTCCAACCGGGCTGGTGGTTCTACATTTGTGGGGTAGTAAGGTGCTTTCGCCATCGACTACGACCTTGTCGTGGGTGAATAGAATCGTTACATAACCGACTTCGAGATAGGTCCAGTGCCTTATATTGATAATCTCCCTGTTACCTAACATACGTACTAGAGGTAAACGAATCGGAAACCAATAGAACCATGACACTACTTCCAAAGCCACAATTGAAGAATACAAAACGACCAGGAATCGAAGACAGCTTGATATGCTACTATAAGGGCATCACGTGACTAATCCCTATCGAATAGAGGAAATCATCAAGGCATCATATATTATCATGGCGGAAGTTTTGCACAGCAGCGCCTGAGACTTGATTTGGTGATAGCTGTAAGAAAAAAATCTACCTTAAAACAGAAGCTAGAAAAGTGGCGCAATGTACCAACGCTCAAGAGTTTTTGAAATTGGTAGTGAGGCTAAATGTAAAAAAATACAGTATCAATCCCAAGCTCAGTTCAGCCGATGTCGCAACATACTTCAGTGAGCTGCTGAAGATATATGTGTCTCTTCCAGTACGATGCACCTTTCTACAATAATGAAATCTTAGACGCACGGATTACTGAAAACGTAATATTTGAAGTTCTAAACCGACTTGAAGATGAAAAAGCTGCAGAATCCGATCGAATTCTCGTTGAGTTCTATAAATATGACACAAATGAACAAATGAACAAATGAACAAATACACTCTATGTTGTTTTTATAACCATTCTGGAAGATGGGGTAATTCCTCAGCATTTTAAAAAAACATTGATTTTCCCAATTCGTAAAAAAACGTGTACGTTCCCCAAATCAAGATATCGCGGAATTCCAGTCCTGAATTCTTCCTACTCGTATAAAATCTCCACATTTTACAGCACTATACTCGTGGATTGCTGCGAACAATCTATCATATTAACTGAGAATCAACCACGTTTTAGATCGGGATATTCAACACCACTGACCATATTTTCATTCTAAGGTGTATTGGGTAGTCATTCAGACCGGAGCCGAATGAGGAGATCCAGGACCCGAAGCGGAGGCAAAATCCGTCTGTGTCTGATAGGAATCAAAATTGCGAAAGGTCATGAAACCGCAGCCGGTCATAAGGCCGACAAACCGGCTGCAAGTGCCGGAAAATCGACCACAAGTGATGACAACACTCAGACAAAGGTCATCAAAAGGCCCACCAAGGAGAAAACTCGACCCGACGCAGTTGTGATAACAACGGAAGACAGAAATACTAAGGAAAGTAAAGGCACGAGAAAAAACGGACTAATTTAAAAAAATAATTGGTGAAACCCTTGTCCACAATGTGGACATTCGGGCTCTGACACACCATTACTCTGGAAGTAAATGACATCGAAGAGACCATTACGAAGGAGGAGATCTACAAACCAGTCACACAATGCAGAGATAATTAGTCTGATAGACGCCTATGGACATACCCAAATTGCGATCATTAGCTTTTAGCAGAGGAAATGGGACAAATTTGTCACAATTATTTGTTTATACTACTTCTAACGGTATTTATTTTTGTTTTTGGTGGTTTCACGTTTACCAAGTGATCGTATTTATCAAAACGAAATTAGAAATTGTACTCGTACGTGAGTTTCGAATGCGGAAGTGAAATTAGTGAACTGTGTTTGCTTATAAGTTAATCGACAGCAAATATAGTGAACTGTTGTGTGTTGTGTTTACATGACAATCAGAAGTTGGTAAGTATGTACAATATTTCGTTTTGTTGTAGTTTTGACGTTATTTGCGTATTTATGATGTCGGGACGCATACGTCCCGTCAGTATTCTTAGTTGGGCTGTAAGTGACTCAGTCAGGTTTCTGCGTACATAGTTTATGAGAACATTCTATAATTATTACAGGCATAATACGTCAAAATAATTGAATAAGGTCACAATTTCTAATATATTGGAGGCTTTTTATGACGATGAAGACGTGACTCGAGAGATAATGGCGATAAACGTGAGCTTACAGGTCACGAGGTAGAATCTAACGAGAGCAACGTTAAAAAGAATGCAGACGATCTGTTAGAAAAAAAAATTATTTGCAGGGCACTTACCAGTACAAATGTTCCATTCAAAAATATGGTCGGGAAAAATGTGTGCCGGCCCCTCTCTCCGCCTACAAATGTACTTTGAAATTATAAAACCTTTCAACTCTTACTACTGTCACTGTACAACATAAGAAATAAGTCACTTTTACTTTAGCGACTTTCCGAATAAAAGGGTTAATTTACAAACTAAGTAGTATGGGCATGTCGCGTAAATTCGGTAAAGTTATCTAAAACCTATACAGGGATACACAAGTAACAGTTTGGAATGGCGAGGAAGTATCGGAATAGATTGAGACTAAATCGGGAGTGAGACAAGGATGCGCGCTGAACCCCAGCCCATTCGCATTTTTAATAGAGCATTAATTAAAGGCTTCCTCTTTGCGCATTATGTACTCCTGCCCGCGTACACACCTGCGTCTCTGCAGCTAATTATCAACAGTCTATGCCGGTATTGCACTACTTGGCATCTGATGGTGAATCTATGTAAGTCAATGATAATAATCTTCAAAAACGGTAGTGGAAGAAATTCGTTTAATGAAGAGTGATATTTTAAAATGGGGAGAGTATAGAGATTGTTAAAGAATATCACGGCGTGTATTTCACCAAGAATTTAGATGTGAATAGCCACTTAAAAGAGAAAGGTTAAAGGTTAAAAGTGCAATGAGTGCAATATGGAAGAGATATTTTGCCAACAAAAATGTTGCGCACAGCAATAATTTTTAATGCAGTTCCAGAAAGAATTTTGTTTTATGGGGCGCAAGTGTGGGGTTGTAAGCAGTATGAAACGGTCGAAGAATTCATTAAAAGAATATTTCGCCTTCAGTAACTAAAAAAATAATTCTTTACCAGCTCATAAAAACTGTAGATACACAATGTACAGCAGGCATCGGATTTATTGCACATTACAATCTACAATGTAAAAACAATTTACGTGATGAGCATACTACAGACGAAATATCAAAAATGCCTAAATTAGGCAGAAAAATAAAATCCGAAACTACATTCTTCATTGGGGTGAATTACATATCCTTTGGCTGAAAGTTTTTAGGCAAGCGTCCAGTTATGACAGAGACAAGTCGATCCATCTTCGGCAGCGATTTTTAACGGACACCCAATCCGTAGCAAAACTATATGAACTAGAAGTACTGCGAAATAGCTTTAGCTTATCAAGAATGGTTTAATTATGGAAATTTCTGAGCACCATGTCCCAGTTGTATGTTATAAGAACATATGTAGTATATAAACTTAAACTTTAAAACTAATATCTATATACAATTATACATACTACATATAAAAGTATCTATATACACACACATATCCATGAAATCTTTATATGCTAGTTGCCACTCTGCCAGATGGCAGTGCCATACTTTTTGATTTTTAAATCTATTAAAAGAATAAACTAAAAATAATAAAATAATACGAGTAACTCGTACATTACGAGTATTAACGAATAAGAAACAAAACAAAGAAGAGAACATATACCCAGTTTATCCGACAGCTCAATTTGTGTTGAAGCAATCCGCATTGGTTCAATACGCTCGGATAAACACCATTTCAAACCGCATTGAAATATTCAACACGCATACGTTCATTCCTGCTTATAAAACGCATTGAAAATATGTATCAGCTTTGAAATATCGTATAAACCTTTTCAAATCGCATTGTAACATTTTACTCTCTCACGCTCTCACCTGCCCGATGATGGGGCAGGTATTAGTTGTGTATCTAAAATAAGGGGTTGCAAATGAAATATTTGGATAGACAAAGAAATAAAAAGAATAAATTCTTCCATTATCGGGCAGGTAATCAGTTGTGTATTTAAAATGTGGGATTGTAAACGAATTATTTGTAGAGAGAAAGAAATAGAACAATGTATCAGTGAGAGTGTGAAGTGTCAGTTCAACCAGTTGTTTGTTAAACTTCTCTCAATTTTCTCTCGCTCATTTTGGATAATTTATTATAAACACCAGCATTTTTACGGATATTGAACCAATGTGGATTGCTTCAACGCAAATTGAGCTGTCGGATAAGCTGGGTAAGAGAAAACAATAAAAGTGCACATTTGTGTTAAGATCAAAAGTGTTAGTGACATACGACGATGATGAGCCTTTATATCTCGATTCAAGTTGGCTAAGCTATTGAGCAAGTTTCTTAAATTTGCTCTTACAAAAATACGCAAATGATTTCTGAAAGAGAAAAAAAAATGGAAGTGGACGTGCACAATGCACATCATGCATTCTCTCATTTAAAGTTTTGCTTAGTCCGCTTTCATACGTCGCAAGTGTGTTTAGCGCAAGTTCTGGTTATTTTCTTTTGAATTGTCATTCAGTGATGCGAGCAACTCTACATGAAGACTTTCCCCTTCTTTGATTTTGCATGTTATTTGACAGTTCTCTTTCATTTCATCTTTGGCGCTCAGTATTTCATAATTGAAAATGAGCCCGCTTGTTAATTCTTTGGTCCATTTCAGTTCACCCACCATACTGAAATGTTGTGCTCGTAACAACAGCCAAAGAAATAATGAAGCAAATGCGAAAAAGAAAGAAGAAGGAGAAAAAGAAATGTCAAAAACTTGCAATGAAGATGCTACCCACAGGCAGTGGGAATTTGGTTAATTGGGTATTTTTTGTTTCATTATCCCTCCCTTTTGCACTCACTAGAATCTTTCGAAACATGCGACGTATGCAAGCGGACTTACTCACTTTGCGCAAGTGGCTGTTGACCAACTGATTTGAAACTATATACATATATATTAGGCTATACCACATGAAATTTCAAATTTTTGCTCAGTCGGAAATAAGAAGTTCTGGAGTGACGATCCGTGCCAGACAAAATAAAGTGGTGCGTGTGATTGACGTGTGAGAATTTTAGGGTTCGTTACAAGCATCGTTATTTTTTTTCTAGGAATTATTTACCATCCTGTCGGCAGTTCAAATTCGAACTCTCTTCCTCTACGAATTTAAAATAGGACATAATGCGTCATTGGCAATGAAAAACATTAATGGCGCATTTGAGGATGTAGCGGTAAAAGAACGCACTATACGACGTTGGTTTGGAAAGTTCCGTTCGAAAGATTTCAACCTCGAAAATGAAACACGTTGGAAGCCGAAAACGTTAGTTGACGACGATATTTTAAGAGTAAAAGTGGATGCGGATCCAACAAAATCGGTGCGGGAAATTTCACAAAGCATGGGAGTATCCCCAATGATAATAAGTCGACAAGTGGGTACCCCATGAACTGAACGAATCCCAATAACTACCGCGCCTGGAAATCTGCACATCGCTTACATTAAGAAACCAAACTGAACAGTTTTTGCACCGGATAGTCACCTGTGATGAAAAGTGGATACTGTATGATATCTAATAGTAAAACATCTGGGCAGTAATTGGATGCAGATGAAAAACCAAAACACCCCCCCAAGCCCCATCTTCATCCAAAAAAGGTTATGGTGACAATTTGGTGGACATCGAAAGGACCAATCCGCTTTTCGTTTCTTCAACCAGGAGAAACTATAAAACCTATCAAATATTGTGAGGAAATCGACATATTGCATGGCTGAAAAGCAACCTGCGTTGGTCAACAGGCACTGTCCGATCCTTTTGCATGACAATGCAAGCCCCATTCCTCACAATTAACAGCGCAAAACTGTTGCAGTTGGGACTTGAAATTCTTCCGCATCCACCGTACTCTCCTGATATTTCCCCAACGGATTACCATCTTTTCTGCAAATTGGATTCATTTTGCCGGCAGAAAGTCTTTGGAAAGCGAGCAGAGGTCTTAAAAGCCTTTGAAGATTTCATTGCCTCAAAAAGTCAGCATACGAAAAAGGAATATTTGACCTTGTATAACGATGGAAGAATGTCATAGATGCCAACGAATCCTATTTTGATTCAATAAAAATTTACAGAATAATAATATTGGCTTTTAAATTTTTACTATATATAAATCATGTGGTACAACCCAATAATTGAATTTGTGGGAAATAATAATTATTTATATGACAAAAAGATTAAAACCTATAAAAATTTGTTTATAAAATTTAATGCGATAAAATATCGCATTTTATTGCCTGTGTGTCTCATGTATTTTACTGCACGCAGTAATGCAAGCAACAAAACTAGTGTAAATTGTTTTCTATACAAGCAAATACATTTGTTTACTTGTTTACTGCACTCCATGCGTTGCTACAATGTATTGCGCATTCTAATCTTACTGCAAACCTGATGAAATTGAATTGCACATTAATGTAATTTGCTACATTTTGAGTCATTTGACGATTTTTGGAAAGGCCAACTTGTTCATACTGAAATTTAAAATTTTTTTCGAAAACAATTGTTGAAAAAGTGCGAAATAATAATTGTTTACCTATATGACAAAAATGATAAAACCTATAAAAATTTGTTTATAAAAAATTTAAATTCAATGCGATGAAATGCCACATTTTACTGCACGTGTGTTTTATGTGCGGTAATGCACGCAGAACCCGTCAATCCGTCGTTTCGTTTTGTTCACAGTGGATACCTACTGCCAGAAAGAAGAGTTCCATAAAATCCGTCTCATACCTACGTTGACAGAAGTTAACCGATGACATTTTGTTATTGCTGAGAGTGTTTTCTTTTCAAGCTATGACAGTTTCTCTACATTCTCACAATGCTTCCGCCAATGAAAGTGCTTACTTTCAATTTATGAATGCTTGAACTGCGTGAATGTGTGCACTGATTGAAAAAGTCAGAAAGCTGTCCTATAGAGGCTGATAGATATAGATATAGGATTTTTTTTAACGTTTTGTGTTCTGACTGAACAATTCCGCGGACTCATTTTGACATATTGACTGTCAGTGTCGACTAAATGGATTGAGTTTTTTTTGTTTACTTCACGAATTTTATAAAAAAAAATTAATTAAATAATAAGAGATAGTAGAAATAGTGATAATGTAGGATTATTTTTATTTGGCTAGATAATTGTATTAGATGCTGTTGCTTAAAAAGAAAAAATGGGTTAAGAAATGGAAATTGAGAATAGCGACCAAACCTTCTTTCCATTTGCTTAACCAGGTACTACAACTGGAAGACATACATTCGTATAGGAGATATCTGCAGATGACTGAGGATTGCTTCAACGAATTACTGGAACTACTGTCATCAGCCCATCAGAAGCATTATCATGTATTCTGTGATTTTGGCTACTGGAGAATCATACATAAATATGTAGTTCCAAACTCGGATATGAATCGCATACATTTCAGAGAGTCTGAAATTTGCGGGATTATGTATAATAATCCCATTGTAAACTGTATACACATACGAAATATATTCTTTTTAAATGAAAGAAAGCGAATTGTCTTCAAATAAAATAAAGATTGCCCCACTGTAGAATACAGATGTTTTCCACTTTTTATTTGGTTGTTCACATTTCGTCTCTTTTCTGTTGTTGTAAGCAAGACTTCTCGTCTAGTGTGGCCGCAGCGTGGCCGAGTGAGATACGTAGCAGTAGTAAAGCTACAAGTGAGTGTGTTTGTGTGTAGAGGAGGTAAATTGTTGTTGCTGGGGAGGAATTGGGAAATTCCAGAACGGAGTTGTTTAGCTGCGTTTTTGAGTGAAGGTGTCGTCATGCTTGCAGACTCGCTCGGCTCGCCTAAAAATTAAACGGCACAAATCTCTTCTCAGGATGAGACTGTTCCTGATCCGACATATATATGAACTTGGAGAGATCAATTCTTGAAAATGAGCAAAAAATGTTAATTCATTATATTTTAATTAATAAATGATATCAAAATTTCCAGCATCTGGCCCAGAATGGATCAGAATTGCAGAGGATTTTACTGGCACTTTCCCTTGTGTATCGGTGCAGTAGATGGGAACCATGTGCCTCTTTGATAATCAAAGGCAGATGGTGCCCATTTTTGCAACTACAAAGGCTTCAATAGCCATGTGTGAAGCAAACTATAAATTCACTTTTGTACAGTGCAATGTGCCAAGGGGCAAAGGTGCACTCAAGAGGGTGTGCCTACTCTTAAAATTCCGGAGCACATGTTAATTTTTTCGGAAAATTTGATAGAGAGGGAGAGAGAAAAATGTTTGAGCTCAGTGGTTATTTCGCATCATGGGTGGCATCCAACATTTGATGAGGAGACTAAATTATTAGTGGTTGTGATTTATGGTGAGGGACCCATAAATCCGGCGTTCTGATTGGCTGAGAGGAGCATCAATAGTGTGAGTAAGTGTGTTTGAGCTTGTAAGCAGTGTGCATGCGTCATGTGATAAGAAGTGTGTCGATAAATGGTTGATGGTGGTTGGTATGGAGCGGTTTGACGGGTGTAGTTTAGATAATGTGTATTGGGTATGTTTTATGTTTAATCGTACGGTGGGTGGGGTTGAATGTTATCAGTGTTTTGGTGTTTTGTAGTTTTAGTATGAATGTAGAAGAGGGGTGGTGGGGTTGATGGAGAGAGCTGAGTGGTTTTCAGGTCAACGGCGATTCTTTTTCACGATCTATGAAAAACATACTAGGTAATGGTCACATGGTGATTATCGGGACGAGGGAGAGAGAGACAGAGCGTCGGGTGTTGAATAAAGGTGAAAGTATTGTATGTGACAGACACATTTGTTGGTGATGTAGAAGTATTGAGAAAAGAGAAGATTACTAGTTCCGAGGCACAAAGATCTAAGGTGCGAACAACGCGAATACGAACAACGACAACTACAGAACGTGAAGCAATTGAGAAAAATGCACAATATGTTGATAATAATGAAAATGCTAATGCAGGTCTTCGTACAGAAATTTGAAATGTATAAAGAAGATATGCTAAACGGAGAAAGATTATTTTCCGACATAGTTCGATTGGGCAGTAGAGCTTGCTTGCGTGTGTTCCGCATGATGATTTCAGAAAGCCTGACTACCACGGTCCTATCAACGCCTATCAACACATCGATCTTCTTCGTTGCGGCGTCTCTCGCAGAACACCACTGCACAACAAGACCTACTCGACAGAGAAGCATGTTCTCAGACCCGCTCTCATTAGATGCCTCTTAAATATGAAACAAAGTATATTCCATCAGGGTCACAAAGTTTATTGCTCTTATTTACTCTTAACACTACTACATACTTATTATATTTATGCTTATTCATCTACGACATGCTTATTCAACTACGTCATACATATCAGTCTACGTCATGCTTATAAAAGGAAGGACAAAAGCTAGTGAATTTAGCCTTCCCACTGTATTCAGTGAAGTCTTGCAAATGCAAATGTGTTGCCCTCTCCTCAATATAGTTCGTTGCCGTCAGGATAGCGTATATATCCCCTTGGAAGACAGACACAAGTGAAATCTAATGTTGTCATCCACCAGAAAGACACCGGTGTCGCATCCAAGATCGCTTTTGGAGCCATCCGTGAAGGCCTGACTACATTCCGTTCTTAGCTCAAATTCTGGCCGAAACCAGTCTCGTGTACACGGAAAGTCGATTTCTACTTTTTTCCACACCAAGGTTTCTGTTTTTTTTTTTTTTTTTTTAAGAACTTAACACTCAAGTAGGTATGAATACACTTAAAGTGCCTGAGCACGTGTTAAGTTTTTTGGAAAATGGGATAGAGAGAGAAAGAACGATGTTTGGGCTCAGTGGTTATTTCGCTCCATGGGTGGCGTCCAACATTTAATGGGGAGACTAAATTATTAGTGTAAATTGACTTGGTGTTGTATTTAGGCAACCATTCACCTCACGAGATTTCAGTTGCCTGAAAAAATGTCTTTCGGTCACGGCTGGTATTGAACCCCGAACCGTCCGAATGGGAAGTCGATACACTACCACTTGAGCCACGCCCACTCACAGTCTGGGTTACTTCAAGAGCAGTAGATTCGGACACGGTACGGTCCTGGTGGAGCTTCAGCCAGGCAATCCAATTCTACTCGTAACGGATGAAATTCCTTCCTTAGTCGACTTCGACATCCCATAACGTATATGTTGAAAAAGAAACGACTGAACTCGACGAAAGTCAAAGAAGAACTATCACGTCAAGCATGCACTCGTAATGCTTTGAAAGTGGAAAATTTTATGTTGCAGATTGGAGATGGAGATTAGATGCGTATGACTGGAGACGAATATCTATGTCTTCCTGGAGAGGTAATATTAACGAACCATAGGAAAAATGAGCAGCTGCAACGTCGAATTTGTGCCATTCTCCGTTCGTTTCGTAACTTATGCCTGCAAATGGTTGCAAAAATGTCCATGTTTAAATGCACAGAGTGAGTATGGCACAAGTTCTCAGTCTATCTAATCGCTTGTCATATGTGGTGTGAAACCCTATAAAGATCCATAGCCAGAGATGCGTTTACTCCACACCAATGGTTCCTGTATGGATATTGGGTGAGATTCTGTAATTAACACGGAAAGCCTTCTACATAGTGACGCAGCAGCGGACTGTTAAACTGTGTACATTAAATAGATAAGTATGGTACTGGGTTAATCGTTCCTTTTCTACACTCACTTGAAAACAACGTGAAAATTAACCCTTCCAAGGTGGAGATAGGGGCAAGAGTCATGCATAGGGTTAAGGTCTTGACAGAATCTATGTCTAAGTCCACAACAAGAGAAGAGCCGTCCTTGTTTTCCTGATTCTTTTTCTCCTTATGAGAGTAGATTATGCACTATTCACTGTCTTGTTCATGGTTCTGGGTATGAAGACGCAACACCGTTTTTCTTGAGTTGCCACTGAACCCAGATGATGGCGCGCGTCAATTTCGGTTGCCTGAAAACCTCGAAAATTTTAGTTTTTTTTATTTATTATTATTATAATCAGTGCGCGCTCAAGGGGTTTGTCTACCCTTAAGGTGATTGTACACAGCGCGGGCAAAGGAAGTTTAGGGAGGAAGAAAAGAGAGGTACCGATGTACATTGCTTTTAAATGTTTGCAAGTTATAACGACCAGGAAATACAGAGATCGGCAGGGCATTCCATAAGCGAGTTGTACGGCTTAGGAACGAATCACGATATTTTAGAGTACGTCCGAAAATGGGCTTGAGGGTATACTGATGAGCATTCATAGCGAGACGGGTGTTACGGTTGAAAGTTTGAATGGGCGGAATTCAGTGGAGCACTGGTGGTGGAAATAGCCATAAAACAAAGTGAGACACGAGACATTTGGTCGGTGTTCGAGGTTGTTCATTGATTGACTGATATTAGTATCATCAATAAGTTTTATCGCACTGTTTTGAATCCTATCTAGCAGGTGCAGATATGTTTTAGGAGCACCTGACCAGATGTGGGCGTTGTACTCCAATTTTGCGCGGATGAATGCCTTATATATTGAGGCCAGATCAGAGGGGTAAAATATTTCTTACATCGCTTGAAACCTAGACATTTCGCAGCATTTTTGGCGACATCAAATATGTGGTCATACCAACGTAAGTTGTCATACTGAGAATAGAAAGTTTTTCGGTTTCGACGATGCAAGTGCCATTCATGGATAATGGCTTGGTGTTTAAATTTCGCTTTAACGACAGCAGACAGCATTGTGTTTTGGGAGCATCAAATTCCACTCTGTTGATAGTTCCCCAATTGGTTATGCTGTTGATATCGGAATTTAATGGGCTTAGCATACGCTGCCGTTCTCGTTCTACAGCCGAAAAAGCAGGGCCGTGAGTCCGGGAACGAATATGAAAAGCAGAGAGTACTGTCATCAGCAAAGGAATATATTGGATTAGAAGTAGCAGTCAAGAGATCATTAATGAAAATTAAATTAAAAGAGTGTCGGAGACAGAACAGAGGCCTGGAGCACACCAGCATGTATTTTGTGAATATCAGACTTGAAACCGTCCAAAGCAACTTGAATTGAACGTTTGGAAAGAAGGGACGTAAGTGCAATGGGTCTGTAGGAGGAGAGAGAAGATGATTCGCCTTTTTTACGGACGGGCTGGACAAATACTGTTTTCCATCTGCGCGGGAAGAGTCCTAAAGAGTAGGATTGAAAAAAAAGCTTACGCAGTGGTTTTGCCAGCGTGGAAGAACACCTCTTCAGAAGATGTAGATTCGTCCCATTTAAGATTCGACGCATTCAAATATAGGCGGAGACAAAGCACAATCTGGGAGTGTTGAGCAGATTGGCCTTATCCAAAGAGCTGACAGCTGGAATGTCATTGTAAATGAGCGTTGGGATGGAGGATGAGGCGGAATTTCTAATGTTTTTTAACGAACGACCAAAAATTTGTACTGCCTTTGGGACATTGCAATATTTTTTGCCTCAGTTTTTGGTCGTATTGGAATTTCACACGCTTAAGAAAGAAAACTTTTTTCAGTTTTCCTCTGTCGGGTTGGTCTTGAAGGACCGAAAAAACATTTCTCTAACCCTGACGGCCTCTTTACAGCTCGCGTCGTACCATGCCTTTTCTTTTGGTTTGATACTCTTCATCCAATGAGGAATAAAGGGTCTCATTCCAAAGAGAATGGTCTCTGTAATCATATCAGCAGCGGCATCCACGTCGTTATCGAGGAAGCATAACGGCCAGTTAAAATTCCTAAAGAAGCTATTAAGACCACTCCAGTTGGTCCCCCGACGAGGCTAGAGGGGAGAGCACATCAATGGTGTACTTATCAGGGTGAGAAGTTAAAAACAAGTCCAGGGTGTTGGCGGTATGACTATCAACGTCTGGTAATCGCGGGGCTCATTTACAAGCTGCGTTAGGTTGTTTTCCGCAGCGAAGGTCTCAACACACCGTTCTTCGGGTGTTGTCTGTCCAGAATGTCGAAGCTACCCAGAATTTTGTATATTGAAGTCGCCCGTAATAACGATTTCAGTATGAGGATACAGGGATACAATTCTTTGAATGGAGTCAGACAGCGCATTAAACTCGTTAAAAGTCGAATTGCTGTCCAGTTTGGGGCTTCTGTAAATAAAGCAGTAGTGGATAATTTGCTTACGGAGATGGAATTTTAACGACATGAAGTTGAATTCGGGATTGGAACATGGATCACATTGTGGTGGAGTTTGGTAAGCTTCATCACTACGCATGCAAATGGCGAGACCGCGGTGAGAGACGAATAATGACACTAGTTCTTAGCTAGGTAGCTTCAGATCAGAATTATCTGAGAGGTGTGGGCGGGGGTCTACTTGTGTTTCCCTAAGTGTCAAAATAGCTGGTCTGTACTTACAGACGTGGACGTACGCAGAAAAGTGATTCCTTTTTAGCCCGCGTATATTTGCTACGTCTACCCTGAATTCCCTAGTTATAATCACAGACAAACACAGAAAATACAAACACCGACGATACTAAGCAAGGCTGCGAAGTGAAAATTCTAACATTGATTTACCGGATCAAATTGTTTTAGGTGTTATGCCCAATATAAAATAGTGCACCAACAACATTTTCAGTCACAACCCGCTATCCATCAGTTGTTACATAAACTCAGCCATTGCCCCTCCCGTATGGTAAATACTGTAATGGCAGTGATTGAGTGCAAGCAACAGTACTTCGACCTGGAGCGGGAGAGGTGGGATACCCGCACTGTGTGATATTTTTTTTTTCCACTGCACTGCACTTTTTCTTTCTTTATTTATTTTTTGCTGACTTGTGCATTCGTCGGTGGTCGACTCGGTACTAATTTATAGTTCCCAGAGGTGGGAATTTAGCACTTTCTCAATCATTCAAGAATTTTCTGCGTGGAACACTTCACTCTAAGTGTTCCGTTTTACATACCGTAGTCCTCTGCTTGAATGCGTATATTCTCAGTCTTCCCTAATCGGAGCGCCAGAGAGGTGATAGCGGCAGCCTTATATGTACACCGGTCTTGTCTGCTTTGGCATTTCGGGGCCTTCTTTTAGGTGTGTTTTACGGAGACATCCAAGTTTCGACGTCTTTGGCTTAGTTCAACATCTCCACTGGGTTCTTTTCATAACTTTATTATCTTTGAATACGTATTAAGCCTTCCATCAACGACAAAATAGCCAAAGAAAAGGAAGATCACCAGAACTTATCCAGTCTTTCAATATTTTCTTCGTCGATAAACATAACATAATGATTATATATCATTTCATTGCCATGCCGTTTCTGGTTCAATAGAACCATTATTATTAAAGCTGAATCACTTGAAGTTAAATGGGATTCATTTTTTAGATAGAAAACCTAAAGATCTATATTTACATTGCAAAACTACAATATTTCAGCACTGTTTGCCCGGCCTTGAATGCTGTCATTTATCAAACAGTTCTTCGGCGATATGAAAACGCCCATAACATAAACAAAATAGAAATATGTCTCCTAGATTAACAATCTATAATTATTTATGTCTGCCTTTTCACTCATAAAAAATTCATACAAATAAGACCCAAAGTATACTTCAACTTACCAGAAACCAAAACAAAAATGCTTATAATTTCTTGTAAATCTATATGAATATATATGCATTGTTGTTAAATACTTTTAAATTTTGTTCTTTGAATACGGAAATATTTTTCATCAAATTTCGTAATGCATTTTAGAAAAATAACACAAGTCTATTTTGTACCATAATTTTCATAAAATATTATTTGGAAAAACAACATAAGTATTCCATAAAAGAAAACATTTTTCAGCATGAAAAAAGCACAGATATATTCACACATTTGTTTTTAAATTCAAAATTGGAGGAATAACAGAAGCTAATTTTTTAGGATATTTTTTTTTAATTCAACGTGAATTAAGAATAGAAGTTCATTTCTTAAGAATTCTTTTTTACATTTGTGCTTAATGAATCATGTAATTTATGTTAATATATCAAAATCCATACTTCGTTAGCCGTTGCAGATGTAATATTAAAACAAAAAAAACTACACGGTAATAGGTCTATTACATACTCGTAGGTCAACAAAACAAAGAATTTTTTTTGCGTTTTTATTTCAATGAGTATTTTCTAATTTTTTCTACCGAAAAATAACTAATCTCATTATTATTAATAATTAATTTTGAAAAACTTTGCTTTTGTACCTTTTACAATGATGTGAGTATATAAAGATAAACGCGTTGTGTTAAGTAGAATCGGAAAGGAGCGGTGGGAGAAGATTTGGCATTTTACTCATGTGGTTCATTAGTTAGTATGCGAATGCACCTTGAAGCGATATAACGTATTTTGTGTAACAGTAGCTTGAAAAATCACGTCAACAACTAAAATATATCGTACTACATCAATCCAAAACAACCAGTGCCAGCTATGAGAGCGACTACTTCGTGATCAAATCATTAAATTCTGAATCACACCTCATTAACTCAAACAATTTATCGACTTAGTTAGAGATCTGAACCTGCCCAAAAGTAAAGCAGAAATTTTAGCTTTTCAATTGAAACAGTGGAATTAGCCTGAAATAAATGTTGGAGTAAGAAATCAAAGAGATGAACACTTAGAAGGACTACTACATACCAAATCTGGAGAAAAAGGTAAACCAGGTTATCGCAAACTGTAACCAATGCATCACGCACAACCGGAAGCTGGGTATGAAGGAACGTTTTCTTCAATGCTTTGACAAGGGAATCACCCCGCTATCAACACTACACGTCGATCATCGTCGTCGATAAAAGTACATTCTCACCATAATCGATGGGTTTTCCAAATATACTTGGTTGCACCTTACAAGGTTTACAGACGTTCAAGAAGTTATCAGACATATGAATTCCTGGGTCACAATTTCGACAGTCCGCAGCGAATCATCAGCGACAAAGGCGCAGCATTTACGTCGAAATCGTTTGAAGATTTCTGTGCAAGTCAACTTCGAACACGTCATAAGAACAACAGGCTTACCTAGGAGTAATGGACAGATCGAGAAGAAAAACAGAGTCATTCTCTCCGTCCTTGCAAGGATGGCAGCAGCAGATCCATTGATGTGGTACAATTACACGTCACAGTTCATTTACACGTAGACACTCGTCTACGAAATTCACGACATTCAAAGTTTGGGATACGAAACGAATTACACAAATAAAAAACGAACTGCTGCAAATCCTACAAGATTAGCTGGTTTTGGGCCTAAAAGACGAACGCAACAAAATCCGTGAAGCAGTGAGAAAGAATATTCAGAAGGCACAAGAGACCTATAAAACCAACAGAATTCCGGGGTCCACAGCAAACATCTACCAGTGCGGACCATATGAAGCTGTGGAGCTATGAAAAGAAAATATCTGAGAGAGATGATGTGCAAGGCGGCAACACCCTAATTTCACATGAGAAGGTGGCACCCTTGTGCGCAGTATGAGAGAGTAGGCAGAAGAACTTCCAGTCAGACAGTTGAAAAAGTGTTTTGCCGGAAAAAAGCCGGAAGTAGTTCAGCCGCTGAGATTTTATAATTGTTAATCAGTAATTTTCTTATTCAATCTTTTGCATATGTATTTTTTTTAATTGAATTACTTTTTTGTTCAACGTAAATCAATAAATTTCGAATTAGGTATTTATCATTAAACATTTCAAAGCAATCTCACATGTATATAGGCCTTAGGCAGCAATTCGTTAGAGTTCTTCGTCAAGATTCTGAAACTTATCAATATTTAAAAAAAAAGTTTCCTAAGTCATCCGAAGCTAAAGTACAAGCTGTATCGAACCACAAATAAAGAAAATAATAGCCAGAAAGGAATTTTCACAGTTACAAAATAGTCATAAAAGGCGAGCGTGGGACAGCCCTAAGGTAGTTTTCCATGGTTATCTCGGAAAAATAAAAGCTGATTACTATAATGAGCTGACTTCAAAATGCTTCAAGATTTTGAACTCATAGGTTACAGAATGTCCCGAAAAGTGCGTATGTTACATGCTCACTGGGACCAATTTATAGAAAATATGGGTGCCTATTCAAAAGAACAAGATGATTGAACGTCGTTATCAAGGTTAATATAATGAGAGAGAGAGAGAGAGATGGGAGATTATAGTTGGGGGCTAATTTGTACGAGACAGTCAATCACAAGAGAAATACATACAGAATTCATTTTGAACCCTTTTTTATATTGGTTATATAATTTTTTGCTATAACTATTTATTTTAAGTTATTTTTTAGTTAAATAAAACTCAAATTCAATGCAAAAGTTTATTTCTACTTTTAAATACAAGGTGAGCCATAATGTACATATGTTATGACCCAGATTTTGAATGTTGCTTGTGGCTCGTTTAGTTTTAGTTTTGGTTTTAAATACATTCTATTTTCTTAATCACTAACTCTTCCATACTAACAAAAAATTCTTAAATCCTAGCTTAAAATTACTTAATAATCTTATACCAACTTACTGGCCCCACACAGGCACTCTAAGCAACTCTAAATCCTTATAACTATGTCTTTCGAGTTTATTTACATTTTCTTTACGGATATTTATTTTCTATGCTTAAAGCTAAGAAAAAAAATTATTAACAAAAACTTAGCATATGGACATAATTTTTTATTTTTTATAAAAACTTAATATCTAACTTAAAATAAAGCTTAGCCTACCTAACCTACATACACAATACACACATACACACACATATACATTTTACACAATTAAATACATTTCTTAAATGCTAACCTAAACCTATGTAAGCTGGCCATCGCTATATACAGAGAAAACAGATTGGTCATCTCTGCCTTATTAGTGAGGCTGGTCCGTAATTGACGGAAATGACGACGAAACATCTTCTCCATTATTCAACCACCAGAAATGCTTGTGCTGCCGAACGACATCCCTCTTATGCGATTCCCTACCGCCCTACTGAACCTGAGACGATCCACACTGCCATGTGCGACGTCTCTGTTGTACTTGAGTCGCCTGTCCCCAACTGTCCGAGCGATATGGTAGATTAACGGGACCGCTGATATATACTGGATCAACCCTTTCTGATCTAGGTAGAGGAATACTTCCGGTGGAACGAAGCCGTCAGAGCGCACCCTCTCGTGGTAAAGGTAATTGGGGTAGAAAGCCCCAGATATCAGGTTATTCGTCGAGGTCAGTTCAGTTTCAGTTTTAAAGCATTTTATTTCCTTAATCATTAACTCTTACATTCTAACAAAAAATGCTTAAATGCTAGCTTAAAATTACTTAACAATTTTATACTAACTTACTGGCCCCACACAGGCACTCTAAGTTACTCTAAATTCTTATAACTATGTCTTTCGACTTTATGTACATTTTCTTTACTAATATTTATTTACTATACTTAAAGCTAAGAAAAAAATTGCTAACAAAAACTTAGCATATGGACATATTTTTTTATTTTTTACAAAAACTTAATATCTAACTTAAAATAAACCTTAGCCTACTTAACCTGCATGCACAATACAAACATACACACATATAGACATTATACACAATTATATACATATATTAGTATATACCTTTGTATATACCAATACATGTATATATTTCTAAGATGCTAACCTAAACCTATGTAAGCTGGCCATCGGTGTTTACAGAGAAAACAGATTGGTCAGCTCTGCCTCATTAATGAGGCTGGTCCGTAATTGACGGAAACGACGACGAAGCATTCTCTCCATCATTCAACCACAAAAAATGCTGGTGCTGCCGAACGACATCCCTGTTATCGCGATTCCCCACCACTCTACTGAACCTGTAGCGATCCACACTGCCGTGTGCGACGTCTCTGCCGTAGTTGGGTCGCCTGTAACCAGCTGTCCGAGCGACATGGAAGATTAACGGCACCGCTGATCTATCCTGGATCAACCCTATCTGATCTAGGTAGAGGAATGCTTCCGGTTTAACGAAGCCGTCAGAGCGCACACTCTCGTGGTAAAGGTAATTGGGGTAGTAAGCCCCAGATATCAGGTTATTCGTCGAGGTCATTGCTCTTGCAATGTGCCTTCGAGTTAGCTTAATTACGAAGTTGTCCACTCGTATTAGGTTCGCCCTGTTGTAAAGGACCTCATTAGGATAAAATTTCTTGTACTCCGACTCTGGTGTTCTGTACAAGCGAAGACAAGCCCTCTCAAACACCCGAATCTTTTCCATTAAGCTTGCTCGTACATTGAACCACACGGGACAACCAAGTACCAGCATGGGCCTGATAAGGGCCATGTAGCAGATTGCCTTTACCCTCGCATCGAGTTGGCTGCTATAAAACAGTCTCTCTGTAAGGGCAAAAGCACCTTTAGCTCTGGCCAGAGCAGCATCTATATTTTTGCCAAAATACAGAAACTGATCTAGCCAGATACCAAGGTATCTGACTACATTTCGACAGGCAAGAGACTGTCCATGCTGTTCAATAATCGAAAACTTTCGCCACTTTTCTCTGGTATCCCTAGAGGCTCCAGACAACGGCGTCCTAAAGAGAATGGTTTCCGACTTCTGAAAGTTGATTTTCAACTTCCAGTCATCGCAAAATCGTCTATCTTATCGAAGTCACGCTGCAAGAGAGATTTAAGGACCTCGATTTTTGGACCTAATCTGTACGCTATCAAATCGTCTGCGTACGCAATAATATGGGGAAGTAAACCTATCAAGTCGCTTGTATAAACGTTAAATAGGATCGGCGATATGACCGCGCCTTGCTGAAGACCATTTTTAATTTGAAATATTCCAACAGAAGTCACATAATCATTTCTCACAATGAACTGTCTGTTGGTTAGCATATTATAAAGAATGTACAAGAGTGGTTTACTGATCAGTAGCTTAGTCACACCAGTTTAGATGCGGCACGTGTGATATCATGTCCCGCCTTAAAACCGAATTGATTATCCGGAACTATATGTTTGTCCTCAACCCTCCTAGACAGAGCTCTATTGATTACTTTTTCAAAAACCTCACTGATATTCGGAAGGAGACTTACCGACCGGAGATTCGCCGGATTGGATATATCCTTTCCCTTTTTGGGGATAAGTTGAACCGCCGCAGTTTTCCAATGCGCTGGATTCACTGCATTATTAAACAGGGTGGTGTAAATGTCCACCCATTCTAGAGGAAGATGTCGAAACACGATTTTCGATATACCATCGGTCCCCACTGATTTGATTGTGTCGAAGATCTCATGGAGTCCTTCCTTTGAAATGAACGGGGGTAAGTCACCCTCTCTGGTAATGACATTATTTGCCATATTTTCGTCACTGAACCGGGTGAAACCAGAGCCCTCGGATCGCCAGTTCTCTACTTCATTTCGAATGTAGAAGTTGTGCACCATGAGGCGACTGTCCAGGTCATAATTAGGGCCAATGGTGTCAGTGGCTTTGTATACTTCCTGGAAAGTCGCCCCTATGGCCTCAACTTTCTCCTGTGGATCCTCGATCACAAAGAAGTCGTCATAATCAGCAGCCTCATTTAGATCGATACCAGCAACTGTCAGTAACCGTTCGTTGTCTGTTGTCTATTTTAAGACACTGAAAGTCGTTTTGATTTTTTCCCCGAAATAGTTTATTTATTCGCGGGAACATATTCGGGTTGCTGGTGTTTACAGCCCGAACCTTATTGTTCCAATTCAAACTTACAGAACTTCTGTAATTCTCTTTTATTAACGTTTGCACATTTTTAATCGACGACTTCAGTGTCCTAATCTCCGGGTCTTGTCGGTTAGTTAACTGTCTGTACAAGTTTTTGAGTCTTGTCAGAAGTCTACTTTTCTGTCGGTGCAGTGCGTCAATAGTAGGATTGCGGAACAGGTCTTCGTTAGTCGTACGTCGACACCGCGGTATTGTAGCGTCCATAGTTTGTTTAATTGTCTCTTCCATTTGTTTTAGGTAATTGTCGATCTCCTCGTTTGACAAATTCCTATTGGACGGTGGGTGGAGCGTGTTCGAGGAGAGCGCTCTTGTCGAGGTTGCGGAGAAGCGTGTCCAACGAGTCTTACTGTAGTTGTAGGAATATCTTTGGACAAACTCATCCAATTCCGCAGTTTCGTTGGGAACTGCAATTTCGGTGCTAAAACCGCAATGGTCGCTGTCATACACGTATGTGCGCAGACAGTTTAATGTTTGTAAATTCGTACCTGTCAGTCGTATACGTTCGTCGTACAGCAGTAGATCCACATAAGACCCGCCTCTGGGAAACGACGGGTTATCCGTCGCTTTAAGACCGAATCTGTACATGACATCGTGCTGACCCCACCAATCGAGTAGTAGGTTCCCTCTAGTATTTGGCAAATTATTTCCCCAATCTCTGTGTTTAGCGTTGAAATCCCCGCTGATTATAAAATAATTCTCCCCCGATTCCAACCTCAGAAGTCGAAAAAGCGTGTCAAGCTCTGTAATGAATAGGGTGGTTTGTGAAGCCTCAGGTGCATAAACAGAGGCCAAGTACAGCCGCTTTCCACTGCGGAGCGGGATACAAATGACGACTGACTCCAATACCCGGAACCTGCGCAACACGCCCTTGTACAGTCTGTGAAATTTTATACCTTTTAAACCTTTAGTGGAGATCGAGACACCGCCTCCACGTTTGGATCTGGGCCGATTTCTTCTTCTAACAATATAATTATTGTACTCCAGTTTGTCCTTATCGGTTAGCTTGGTTTCGCTAGCGAAACGCACATCAGGACTTTGGTCTTGTAGCAATTTAAACATTGCGGCTCTCCGTTCAATCCCAATCAGTGAATTAACATTCATCGCAATGACCTTCAAAGTGTGCTCCACCATGTGCGTACCCATTACGACATGTGTTGCAATAGGCCCTACAGCAGCACGTAGATCTGGGCCATCCGCTTAGCCTGTTCTTGCACCTGCTTTTGCAGCTGAGCCATCTGCCCTTAGATTACGAGCAAAATGGCCAGCATGTTAGGTGCAGCTTCCGCTGTTCTCGGCCTTGGCGCTGGAGGAGCAACAGTCGCTTGCTGTACCGTAGCCCCCCTACCTGACGCCATTTGGGCGTAGGAAATTTGGGACGTGACGGCTGGTATTTGAAACCTAAAAAGTGAACGTTTGACCTCCACCTTCTGCTGCCGAGCCAGTTTTGTTTTCTTAATGTCAGCGAACTTAGGACAACCCCGATAGTTTGAGGTGTGTCCCACGTTTCCACATAACACGCACGGGAGCTGCGACCTATCGGATACTCCGTCAACACCCAGAGCATACTCCTCGGAACTGTGCTTCTTAGCGCACTTCACGCATCGAGGCTGCATTTGGCAGTTCGACGCGGCGTGCCCGAACCTCTGGCAGCGAATGCATTGGAGCCTTCGCTCCTTTTTAATTTTTCCCAGTGAACCACCTGGTAGTCTAGGACATTGATACTCCTTAGACTATCCAGACGGCTTTCGGGACTGAGCTGCACCAGGAAGAACGACAGACTCCGGTTCTCCCGCCTGGCTCTAGCTGTGGTAAATGGCTTAACCCCCACAAAATTGAATCCTTCGCACTCCTTCTCTTTGAGCAGTGCCAGGATCTCCTCAGGATCAGAAGACGGTTCCAACCCCTTCAGCAGCATAGATTGCTGCTTTTCACACATCGGTGTGAATGAGAAGTGCTCCATCGTTGTTTCTTTTAGGAGCTCTTTCACTTTCGCGTAGCCCTCCACTGTATTACAGAGCATGGCATGGCGATCGTTCCCCAATCGCTTTATATTAAAATTATTACCAATTACCAACTTACACAGGTCCTTGGTTGCATTCCCATCCAATTTATAGATGTTGATAGAAGGCACCTTGTTGTTGTTGTTGCTGCTGCTGATGTGTTATATGTTGCCGTTATTGTGGCTGCTCTTGTTGTTGTTGCTGGTGTTGCTTTTGCTTTTGTTGGTGTTGTTGTAGCACTTGTGCTATTGTATTTGTCTGTTGTATTTGTTGGGACTGAAGAACATTTGCTGTTCTTTTATGGCCTGTACCCTTTGCTGTAGCATTTTGATGCTGCTACTTATAGATTCGATTTCCTCCTCTTCATCGTCCGATGTGCTAGCTGTCAATGAAGCGAAATTGTTTCCTGCCCTCACTCCACCAAGCTTTACAGTAGACGTTGGTAGGGTGCGACGTTGTACCAAGATAGAATTTGGCTTTAGCTGCCTCTTTCTCTTTGGCTTGGCGTTTGGCTCGAACCACTCGAAGCCTCACCTGATATATCCGCAGATCCCACTATTGGCACAGGGGACCGCTCTCCACAATCCATTACCTGAATTTGTAGTATAAAACAAACACTTTTATTAAAAATTGTCTTTTCAAATGAATTAAATAAATAAAGAAAAAAAAATTTCGCAGAGGCTGTGAAGCGAACCCACATCCCCGAGATTTGTTGTCCGGGTCTCTACCACTTCGGCTTCCGAACACTTGAAAATTTGTTGTTTAACACTATATTTATTATTCTTCGACTAAGCTTGTGGTTCGTGCAGCATGGTCAGTTGCTGCGTCCTGCTACCAGTCCTAATTTACCCAATTAAGGTATGAAAAATTAATTGATAATGGCTCTATAATGCTTACCACCCAAGAGTGGCTGTTTGGCTCCTGCCGTTCTAAGAAGAAAATGATTCAATGACTCCTCCAGCGGTAAACATTACATTATGTTTTATTGAGACTTTTTACAATCAATACATTTGTGTGTGTACAATATTTGTTTCTTAAGAGCTAAGACTAAGATTGCGTCTTACTTAAAAGTAAGATATTAGTTTTATAAACAATTAAATCGAAAATATAAATAAGTTTATATAGCTTTGAAGTATACGCTTGCTCCCGTCGTATTACATCGACGTTGCTTCACATGACACTTAAAAACTAAAAATAACACTATACGAGTACATATTATAGCTATTCACTTAAGAATTTGATCCGCTTAATGTTTATATATGATAGTATATGAACAAAAGCATAGCACTAGCTACAGTGATTATAAGAAAAGTAGGATTACGAGGTACCCAAAAACAAAGAAAATTTATCCGCGTAGATTTAAAGGGGATGCTTTTTCGTAAAAAGGAATTGAAGGTTTCGATTCGATTTGATTTGATCTCAACAAAGATAGGATCTCGGGTTTATACGATTAAATAGGGAAAGGTAATAATTTTCCTTCACACTATTGTTGATATTTGAGTCCAATAAAGATTTAACCATTGGATTGGGATGATCACGTATACGCTCTAGCTTTTTTATAAATAATTCGGTTTGGTATGTCATTATGGGTGTAATATTCGTTTCAGAATACAGGGTCTTATTAGAAAACTATTTCTAAAAATCAAAAATCAAAAATTTGGAGCTCTTCGGCTACAGTGGGTGAAATTGTAAACCAAGTACAAAACCGATATGTTATTATTGGTCTTATTAAGGACTTATACATTAGCATCTTGGTATTCTGCGAAACTTGTTTAGAATTGAGCAGTGGCCTAAGAACTGTTGTGACCATTTTGGCTTTATTCAATACTCTGCGGGCATGTTTGTTGAAACCCAGTCTTTTATGAAAGTCAATACCGATGTACTTGACTTCATCTCGTAGTGGAATATTGTTTCCATTGATCTCTAGTTTCAAGGTCTTACTTTCTTTTACTGCAAGATAATGTAATTTCCGGCTTGCATTTCTGAAGCAGGTTAGGCCACATTTAGCTGTATTCATTTTTAGCTTCCACTTAAGAGTCGGTAGTTTGTCTTTAATCCTATTAAGCGCAACGTTTGGCCTTTTGTCACTTGCTTCATAAATATCAAAACCGCATTAATATTCCGCGCCATTTGTACAATCTACGAGTGTGTCACTTTCCGATATGTTCATACATTATGGCCCACCTTTTAAAATAAGGAGATAAAAAAAATTAACTTCTCTTAAAGTCCAAATTTTGATTATTACGAGTACAACCACATAAGTAACCTTTTTTGGGTAAGCCTTTTTTTTATTTATAGGGAGGCATAAATAAGAATCAGATAAACAAAACGAGGACACAAAATTAGTTTTGATCGGTGTTATAGTTCCATTAACATAATTTTGATATAAATTGACTTTTGCTGTTATTCCTTGTGCTCACAGATTTTATAGTTTTTTGAGATCATTTATTTTATTTTCCCATCGGAAACAACAACAACAGCTTTAATGCTTTTTTAACTGGCAAAAACTCCTTTCCAACGGCTTTCAGAGAAGAGAATATAACATTTACATTTACACTACTTGTTAACTTGTGCTGGTAAAATTTGGAAATGATTGGTAAGCACTGAAAAACGTTTTATGCGGTTATATAACTAAACTTGTAACTTCCCAGCCAAATCCTAAAACCTTATTTTTTGCGAGAGGACTTCACCTCTTGTAATCGGAAATGTATAAAAGAGCTTGTATTTCTTAAATGATTTTAATGCGATATCGTATACAAATTGTTGAAAATGGAACTTCTCAGATATCGTGCATTATACAGGCTTGCCCGGTTGGGATTGGGATCTAATTCGTTGGTTCATGCTATAACAAAATTCGTGTGGGAGATGATTTCTACGTATGAGGAATGATAAAGGGACGGGTGTATTCATCTGAAATAAGAAAATTGGCTGAATTGCAAGAACGGATGGCATATATCAAATCAAAGAGGCTTTACCAACTATTAACAGCATTAGCTTGCATTCAGTCTGATGGAAGACATTTTGAGCTACTTATTTTATTTTTATAATCAGAACGCGCTCAATACGCTTATACGCTTTAAATGTTTGCACCGGGAACTAGGGAACGTAGGGAGGAAGAAAAGAGAGGTACCGATGTATTATACGTTAGTCTTAAATGTTTACAAGTTATAAGGACTAGGAAATAGAGAGCTCGGCAAGGCATTCCATAAGCGAGTTGTATGGCCTAAGACTGAATCACGATATTTTAGAGTACGTTCGAAAGTGGGATTGAGGATGTATTGATGAGCAGAGCATTCATAGTTACTGTTAAAAGTTTCATGGGGTGAATTGCTACTGGCGATTTTAATGGTGTACTGATGGTGTAAATAGCGATAAAACAAAGTGAGATACGAAACATTACGTCGGTGTTCGAGGGTGTTCATTGTTTGAGTGACATTAGTATCACCTACGAGTTTTATCTCACAGATTTAATCTTGCCTAGAACCTGAAGAGACATTTAACTCGCATCTGACCAGATGTGGATACTGCACTCCAATTTTGGGCGTATGAATGCCTTATACATACGAGTATATTGAAATAAATTCAGAGAGCGATAGAATTTCATACATCGTTTGGAAACCCTAAACAAACCCTAAACGCAGCATTTTTGGCGACATCAAATGTGTGGTCATTCTAACGTAGGTTGTCATTGACACACAAACCATGAATGGAACGTTTTTCGGTTTCAACGATGTAAGCGACATTTATGGATAATTGCTAGAGGTATGGATTTCATTTTGATAACAGCAGACAGCAATGTGTTTTGGAAGCATTAAATTCCACTCTGTTGATTGTTCCCGAATTGATGATGCTGTTTATATCGGAATTTAACGAGCTTACCATACGCTATCGTTCCCGTTTTACAGCCGAAGAGCAGGGACGTGAGTCCGGGGCGAATATGAAAAGCAGAGAGTACTATCGTTAGCAAACGCATATATTGGATTTGAAGTAGAAGACAAGTGGTCATTAATGAGAACTGAAAAGAGTGTATTTTTTATAATTTACGCGCGCCTAAGGGGTTAGATACTCTTTTACTGTTGCCTGGATAGGTAGAAGAAGGAGAAAGGAAAATTGTTTTGTAGCGGTTTGAAACTCAGGTGTATTTGATTTCGATATTAGCTCTCCAGGGGTGGGAGTCCGAATAGGACGGAGAGTTTTTTCTTCACTCAGAGTGATTCGAAGGTTATAATTCACACTTCTTTTTTGTGCTTGAAACTCTACAACAGAATAACAAGTTTGGAACGATCCAAGACAACTTAGATTGAACGTTCCGAAAGGTAGTTTCCAATCCATTAAAGAAGAAGCCTTAGAAATATCAAGTGCAACTCTTTTGCTTTCTTTTCTGTGATTCATGCCATTAAATCACCAGTGGACATGTTGCTACGAAAACCATATTGCCGGGCACTGAGAAGTTTTCGTGTTTCGAGATGTTTCATGAGCTAACGGTTTATCAGCATTTCCATGACGTTGAAAATAAGGGACGTAAGTGCAATCGGTCTGTAGTAGCAGTTAGAAGTAAATTCGCCCTTTTTAGGGACAAACGCTGTTTCCCATCTGCGCGGAAAGAGTCTTAAAGAATAGGATTGATGAAAAACTTTACGTAGTGCTTTTGCAATCGTGGAGTAACACCTCTTCAGAATACAGGGAGATATACCATGTGAACCAGCGGATTTGTGAATGTTTGCAGTTGATTTTGCAGTTGTAAGGCAGATTTCGCTGGATAGCGTTTTTTTTTTTTTATAATCCATCAAAGAAATATTTGTTTAACTATATGAGTGCTAAAGTGGATTCGTCCTAATGAATATTCGACGCACTCTGGTGTAGGAAAATACAAGGAACAATCTGTAAGTGTTAAGCAGATCGCACCGCAACAAAATGTGCAGCAAGCAGATTAGTCTTGTCTAAAGAGCTGACAGCTGGAATTTCATTATAAATGAGCGTTGGGATGGAGAATGAAACAAAATTTCTAATATTTTTGACGAACGACATTTGTGACATTGTAGTATTTTTTGTCTCAGTTTTTGGCCTTGACAACCTCTTTACAGCTCGAGTCGTACCATACCTTTTCTTTTGGTTTGATGCTCTTTTTCCGATGGGATAAAGTATCTCATTCCAAAGAGAATAGTGTCTGTGATCATATCAGCAGCGGTAACCACGTCGTTAATGACGTATCATAACGACCAATGAAAATTCCTAAAGAACCAGTTATATCCGCTCAAATGCTTTGCCATACGGTTCTTTTAGAAATTTTTTCTCTAACTGTGTGGTCGCTGTACGAGAAATTAGCTGATATGACACAGTGGTTAGCACAGGAGATAGCACACCGAATTTATACTTATCAGGGTAAATCAAGTTTGTTGGCGGTATGAATATTAACCTCTGGTATTCGTGTGGGTTCATTTGCAAGCTCAAGTTATTTTCCACAGCGAAGTTCTCAACACACAGTCCTTCGGGTGTTGTCTGTCCAGAATGTTGAAGCCACCCTGAGTTGTGTATATAAAAATCGCTTGTAATAACGATTTCAGTATTAGGATATATCAATACAATTCTTTGTATAGCTTTTGATGTATTTTGTGCTCATTTATCACGCTTAGACCGTGATCGTTGTCGATGGGTCTTGCTGCAGAACATCTATTTTTCATTACCAGTGATAATATGTTTGAAAAAATTATTAATTTCTTTGACTTTAAGATGCATATCGAAAAAAGTGATTCGTGGTGTTAAGTGAATCCTTTTCAATTCATATTAATAACATAACTTTGACAAACGCGAGAATCGACTTCCTAGTCAACCCAATAGATATTTGTCAGTATCATTGCTGCTTATATCAACAGTCAAGCTGAACTCAAGGCTTGGATGTCGTCAGATCAAAACCTTATGTATGATTATTATGATCAAAAACGTATGTAATTACAAAGGCGTAAGGCATAACTTGTATAGTCTACGACACATAGCTATAGTGTCTGGTTAACAGGGCATAGAAGACAATGAGCACATATCATCAGTAGCAGAATTGATGGTACGAGGAAGACTACTGCAACATAGAACAATAGCAGACAAGGGACGCTTGAACAATTGAAAAGATATGGTATTTCTCACTATTACAGAAGATAAACAGATAGACCATCAGCGGTAACATCTAACAGTATTCCAATCTCCTACATTTCATCATATCAATTTTTCATTTGATGGTATGGTCTATGATGATCTGATTTAAGTCCTCATGGTTTCGAAAGCCTCATTTCTAATCTTTATTTACCTAGTCCAACACTGAATATAGATAGTTAATAATAATTTTCGGTATGTTTCCAATATTAATGTACAATAATAACGGAATTGTGTTATGATTGGTTTGGTGCTGCGGAATGTTGTTTTAACTTTACGGAATAGGGGAAACCACAGGAGCTCTTACTTTTTCACTTCAGAAAATTCATTTAAGATAAACGTGTGAAGTTCCTCTACCTGAGCATTGAACTTGTCGATTTGCTGAGACTGATTGAAGTCAATGACTCTAGAGAAGTTCTCCAGAGGAGTCCTGAAGCCAAATTATGCTCACCCCCTTTCCTCACATCCCTTCTTCCCTATCCTCCTTCCTTACCACCCCTTTCCCCACTGGGCTGTATAAAAGTGTTATTGGATCTGAGTAGTGAATCAGGCTGGTTGAGGGCCCAGTATTTTTACACATAGCTCAGTCGTCAACAGAGTATCCGGATACCTTGCGACCTCCGGATTAGCTAACCTTATTTGTATGGCTCTGATCTTTTTACAGATGGACCTATTTTCTCTGCTACTCGTTGGATCCCATATGGAATACCTTAAAAACAAAATTCGAGACTGGTATTCTTTTAATACCGTACGGTAATACGGTGACTACACCGACTACCGGCAAGGCTCCTGCAACGCCAAGCAAAGTAATATCTGTGGCAAGTCGTAGTGCACCTTCTAAAGGCAAATGCAGCAAGCCAAACCCCAAACTCTCGGGAAGTAGCAAGACTGTGACAAGCTATAGTTTTATCACTTGCTCCACCGGTAGCAGCAGTGAGTATGTGGCAGCTACGGTCTTCTGCTGCTACTGAAATTATTCCCTCAAAGGAGGAATCAGAGACTCAGACACGTCGGCAATCCCCATTCTACGTGTTCTATATAAAACGCCGTTATGCATTACCGAAACCCTCAGATCGATTCCGGAGGGTGACAGAACTGTTTACATGAGGAAAAAAAAAAGAGTGGGCCAACAACACTAAAAGATAGATTACCCAATGCTCTCAAAATGTTGGAAGACTTCTTCAAACAGCAGAGATCTTTGGAGGAAACCATACCGATTTCCAAAAGGTCAACAATTAAAAGGCCTTCCAACGTTACATCTCGCAGGTCTTTTAGCGGAATCCTAAACACGAAATAGCGATCGCGGTTATTCATAAAAGCGACGTCGATGGATCAATTTCACCTGGACAGTGAAAGTTGGTCAAGTTAAAGCTCTTGGGCGACTTCTGGTCATCATGCGGGAAAACCCCGGACCACCTTCGACCAGAAGCGATAATGGCACCCTTTTTCAGACCACAAATATATCCAATTCAGTCTGAATGATACTCCTCGCCTTCAACTAGCATTCCGGAATTATCGGAAAACTGATTGGCTAAAATACAGAGGAATACTTTTAAGTCCCCCGCTTAAGAGCGGGGATTTCACCCTGGCTTTTAATCAGGCGATGGCTGCTTCCTGCCCCTTATTCAACCTGTAGGCAAGAAAAAATCTCCACTGATGGACATCACTAAGCAAAAGGCACAAGAAAAGTAACTGACTGGGACGCATATAAGCATTCCCTCAAAATATATGGAAAAGAACTGAAGAAGGCTAAGCGAAAATCCTGGAGGTCATTCTGTGACAAAACACCTAAAGCCTTTGATGCATCGCGGCTACGAAAAAGCCTCTCTACAAAACCCATGAAGCCTAGCTATTTGAAAAAACCGATGGCTCTTGGACGACATCAATTTTCCAATTTTTCGATAAACTTAAAACGCGTGCATTTTAAGAGTAGTTATAACCTCTTGAGTGTTAAGTTCTTTAAAAAAAATCAAGTGATAAATCACTCAACCTGCTACTATCTGATTACAAGCGGCCAGCTGCTATGGGCGCTGCATAGCTTCATACAAGTCTGCAATGTAATTCATGCCGAGCTAGAAATGTGTTTAGATATTAACCTACCAACGGTAGAGAATATCATGAAAAGCTGAGTAGAAAATGATCCATATTCCCTTGTCATGGAGAGAAGTTAATGTAGTTTACATTCCCAAAGGCGGAAAATGTTTTCATGCTATTCCTGAGAACCCTAGATCTATAAGTTTATCATCTTTCCTTCTGAAAACTCTAGAACGACTGATTTATATACATGTAAGATCTATATAGAATGAGTCCATGAATTTTGTCTACGACTCAACTTGTCTACTATAACGGAAAGTCGGTGGAAACTCTCACTGACTAGCCACATGGATCCCTATATTATAGAAAGTGCACAATGGCCGCGTAATAGGACATTGAAATTAATTTTAACAACGCCAGCACATCCAGAATCATGAGTGCACTATCAATTCTGAAGGCAGATGACTCACTTGGCAATCCTTTTCTGTTCCTTTTCTGGAACTTAATGGTCAAGGAACTGCTGATATACCAGGAAGCGGGTGGTAGCAAGGTGCTAGCGGGTGCGGATGACGTGGCTATAGCCGTTTCAGGTATGCACCTCAATATCATTGACGAACTTCCTCATTAAACTGATCTTGTCCTCTTTTCTAGGAAACATGGCAACAAAAGGGGTCTTCAACCTAGTATTACCCACTGGGTAAATTTATAAGACTGGTAATCATCTATGAGGTGGTTGTCTAATGGGCAGTCATAGACAACGCAGTCAAATGCAGTAAAAACATGTCTGTGCATAAGCGGAGACTTCAGTCGTTCATAGACCTTAGTGGTGAGCAGACGCATTTTCGTGCTCGGCTTCACAAGTGTGGAGGATAAACAAAGTGTACTTTTAAACAAAGAATTATCAAGTGTCCGGTAGGCGAAGTGGCAAACACTCGGACGACATCGTACCTGGTTTGACGATTCGGAGGTCTGGGTTCGATTCCCAACGGGAGACAATCTGTTTTTATTTCTAATTTTTATCGAAATAATAATAAGTGAAGTATAAAAAAACAAAGCAAAAAGAAAACACAAGTGATGGATTGTGGAGAGCGGACCGCTATTCCAATAGCGGGACCTGCTGACATATCGGGCGAGGCCTCAAGCGGTTCATGCCAAACTCCAACGGCTAATAGAAGGAGGAAGCTTAGGCCAAATTCCTCGATGCGTGAAGTGCGCAAAGAACCACAGTTCCAAGGAGTGTGCTCTGGGTAGGGACGGAGCATCCGATAGGACGCAGATCTCGTGCGAGTTATGTGGGAACGTGGGACACACCGCAAACTATCGGGGTTGTCCTAAGTTCACCGACATTAAAAAAGCAAAATTGGCTCGGCAGCAGAAGGTGGAGGTCAAACGTTCACCTGTTAGATTTTAAACACCAGCCGTCACGTCCCAAATTTCGTACGCCCAAATGGCGTCTGGTAGGGGGGCTACGGTACAGAAAGCGACTGTTGCTTCACAGGCGCCAATGCCGAGAGCAACGGAAGCTGCACCTAACATGCTAGCCATCTTGCTTGCAATACAAGGGCAGTTGGCTCAGCTGCAAAAGCAGGTGCAAGAACAGGCCAAGCGGGTGGACCAGATCTACGTGCTGCTGCCGGGCCTAACGCAACATATGTCGTAATACGCACATGGTGGAGCAAACTTTGAAGGTCATTGCGATGAATGTTAATTCACTGATTAGGATCGAACGAAGAGCCGCGATGTTTAAATTGCTACAATACCAAACTCCTGATGTGCTTTTCGCTGCCGAAACCAAGCTAACCGATAATCACAAACTGGAGTACAATAATTATATTGTTAGAAGAAGAAACCGACCCAGACCCAAACGTGGAGGTGGTGTCGCGATCTTCATTAAAGAAGGTATAAAATTTCACAGAGTGTACAAGGGAGTCTTGCGCAGGTTCCGGGTGTTGGAGGCAGTTATAATTTACATACCGCTCCGCAGTGGAAAGCGGCTGTACTTGGCCTCTGTTTATGCACCAGAGGCTTCACAATCCACTCTATTCACTACAGAGATCGACACGCTTTTTCGACTTCTGAGGCTGAATCGGGGGAGAATTATTTTATAATCGGCGGGGATTTCAACGCTAGACACAGAGATTGGGGAAATAATTTGCCAAATACTAGAGGGAACTTACTACTCGATTGGTGGGGTCAGCATGATGTCATGTACAGACTCGGTCTTAAAGCGACGGTTGACCCGTCGTTTCCCAGAGGCGGGTCTTATTTGGATTAATTGCTGTACGACGAACGTATACGACTGACACGTACGAATTTACAAACGCTAAACTGACTGCGCACATTCGTGTATGACAGCGACCACTGCGGTTTTAGCACCGAAATTACAGTTCCCAACGAAATTGCGGGATTGGAGGAGTTTGTCCAAAGATATTCTTACAACTACAGTAAGACTCGATGGACACGCTTCTCCGCAACCTTGAAAAGAGCGCTCTCCTCAAACACGCTCCACCCACTGCCCAATAGGAATTTGTCAAACGAGGAGATCGACAATTACCTAAAACAAATGGACGAGATAATTAAACAAACTATGGATACTACAATACCGCGGTATCGACGTACAGCTAACGAAGACATGTTCCGCAATCCAACTATTGACGCACTGCACCGAGAGAAAAGTAGACTTCTGACAAGACTTAAAAACTTGTACAGATAGTTAACTGACCGACAAGCCCCGGAGATTAGGACACTGAAGTCGTCGATTAAAAATATCCTAACGCTAATAAAAGAAAATTACAGAATTTCTGTAAGTTTGTATTGGAACAACAAGGTTCGGGCTGTAAACACCGGCGACCAGAATATGTTTCCGCAAATAAATAAACTATTTCGGAGAAAAAATCAAAACGACCTTCAGTGTCTTAAAATAGCCCGGACAACAGACAACGAACGGTTACTGACAATAGCAGGTATTGATCCAAATGAAGCCGCTGACGATGACGACTTCTTTGTGATCGAGGATCCGCAGGAGAAGGTTGAGACCATAGGGGCGACTTTCCAGGAAGTATACAAGGCCATTCATATCATTGGCATTAATTATGACCTGGACAATCGCGTCTTGGTGGACAACTGCTACATTCGAAATGAAATAGAAAATTGGCGATCCAACGGCTCTGGTTTCACCCGTCTTAGTTACGAAAATATGGCAAATAATGTCATTGCCAGAGAGGGTGACCTACCCCCGTTCATTTCGAAGGAAGGACTCCATGAGATCTTCGACACAATCAGAGTTAAGGAATCAGTGGGGACCGATGGCATTCCGAACATCGTGCTTCGACATCTTCCTCTAGAAGCGGTGGACATCTACACCACCCTGTTTAATAATGTAATGAACAATGCACATTATCCAGCACATTGAAAAACGTCGGTGGTTCAACCTATCCCCAAAAAGGGAAAGGATATATCCAATCCGGTGAATCTCCGGTCGATAAGTCTCCTTCCGAATATCAGTAAGGTTTTTGAAAAAGTAATCAATAGAGCTCTGTCTAGGTGAGTTGAAGACAAACATATAGTTGCGGATAATTAATTCGGTTTTATGGCGGGACATGATATCTCACATGCCGCGTCTAAATTGGTAGTCCGATATTCAATGGAATAAAGGCAAAAAACAATGCACTGGTACCTGCCTTGTTGACTTGGAGAAGGCCTTCGACACAGTATGGTTAGAGGGTCTTTTCTATAAGCTGACTAGGTTGGGGATCATTAAACCACTCTTGTACATTTTTTATAATATGCTACACAACAGACAGTTCATTGTGAAGAATGGTGAAGTGACTTCTATTGGAATATTTCAAATTAAAAATGGTCTTCAGCAAGGCGCGGTCAATTCGCCGATCCTATTCAACATTTTTACATGCGACTTGATAGGTTCACTTCCCCATACTATTGCGTATGCAGATGACTTGATAGCGTACAGAACAGGTCCAAAAATCGAGGTCATTAATACTCTCTTGCAGCGTGACTTCGATAAGATAAGACGATTTTGCGATGACTGGAAGTTGAAAATCCATTTTCAGAAGTCGGAAACCATTCTCTTTAGGACCCCGTTGTCTGGAGCCTCTAGGGATACCAGAAAAAATTGTCGAACGTTCTCTATCATTGGACAACACGGACAACCACTTGCCTGTCGAAATGTAGTCAGATACCTTGGAATCTGGCTAGATCAGTTTCTGTATTTAGGCAAAAATATAGATGCTGCTCTGGCCAGAGCTAAAGGTGCGTTTGCCCTTACAAAGAGACTGTTTTATAGCAGCCAACTCGATGCGAGGGTAAAGGTAATCTGCTACATGGCCCTTATCAGGCCCATGCTGGTATTTGGTTGTCCCGTGTGATTCAATGTACGAGCAAGCTTAATGAAAAAGATTCGGGTATTTGAGAGGGCTTGCCTTCGTTTGTACAGAGCACCAGAGTCGGAGTACAAGAAATTTTATCCTAATGAGGTCCTTTACAACAGGGCGAACCTAATACGAGTGGACAACTTCGTAATTAAGCTGACTCGAAAGCACATTGCAAGAGCAATGACCTCGACAAATAACCTGATATCTGGGGCTTACTACCCCAATTACCTTTACCACGAGAGTGTGCGCTCTGACGGCTTCGTTCCACCGGAAGCATTCCTCTACCTAGATCAGATAGGGATAGGGTTGATCCAGGATAGATCAGCGGTGCCGTTAATCTTCCATGTCACTCGGACAGCTAGGGACAGGCGACTCAACTTCAACAGAGACGTCGCACATGGCAGTGTGGATCGCCTCAGGTTCAGTAGAGTGGTGGGGAATCGCGATAAGAGGGATGTCGTTCGTCAGCAGCAGAATTTCTGGTGGTTGAATTATGGAGAAGATGTTTCGTCCTCGTTTCCGTCAATTACGGACCAGCCTCACTAATAAGGCAGAGCTGACCAATTTATTTGCTCTGTGAATAGCGGTGGCCAGCTTACATAGGTTTAGGTTAGCATTTAAGAAACATATACATATATCAGTGTATACAAAGGTGTATACTGATATATGTATATGATTGTGTATAATGTCTATGTGTGTGTATGTGTGTTTTGTGTATGTAGGTTAAGTAGAGTAAGGTTTATTTTAAGTTAGATATTAAGTTTTTATAAAAAAATAAAAAAAAGTCCATATGCTAAGTTTTTTCTTAACGAATATTTTCTTAGCCTTAAGTATACAATATAAATAATTCTAAATAAAATGTAAATAAAGTCGAAAGACATAGTTATAAGAATTTAGAGTAGCTTAGAGTGCCTGCGTGGGGCCAGTAAGTTAGCATAAGATTGTTAAGTAATTGTAAGCTAGCATTTAAGCATTTTTTGTTAGAATGTAAGAGTTAGTGTTAAGAAAATAAAATGCATCTAAAACTAAACTAACATAAACGGAGACTTACGTACTACTCTCTCCGCGGCACTCGAGATTCTGTTTCACCTAACACCCCTTGATATTTTCAGCAGGTAAGTAACTACTAACGCAGCTATTCGTCTTAAAGCAACTACACACTGAGCAAATAAATTATTTGGCTAATATTCTTCACGCACTAGGAATCCTTCCGGAGTACATCGACTACACTATTCCCCAACATTGGTTTGACAACAATTTTCATGTAAGCATTCCCTCTGATCCTTCATGGAGGAAGATGCTTTCATATATGATAAGTCAATCTATTTCTATACGGATGAATCCAAGACTGATAGACGGGTTGGTTGCTGTGTTTTCAAACACAAGTTTAATCTGAGCTTCTCCTTCCGCTTTCCAAATTACAGTAGCTTGTTCTAAGCGGATATTTTGGGGATTAAAGAATTGCTGTCCTGGCCAAAGAATAACAAGGGATATTCGAAAGCGAAGCGTTCGCAAGAGACACTACAGTGCTTAACACAACATTCGGTGGGAGTACGGTGAAACTTCCGAAGGTTCCGAACTTACATTCGCGGGCGATTATACCAAGTAGCGAAACATTTTCCACTCTAGTCGATCAAAATGATTCAGATTATTATATCAACATCTCGGAATGGAATTTACCTGAGGATGTAGAATTAGCAGATCTACGACTCTTTGAACCAACAAAGGTCGACGTTCTCCTTGGAGCAGAATTCTATTTCGATCTCTTAATCTCTCAACAAATTCGCATTGGTACGGATTGCCCTGTATCACAGAGCACACAATAAGGATACATTGTAAGCGGAAACATATCGAACGCTCCCGCGCAACAATCTTATTACTGTCAATTGTGACCTCAAACATGTCAATATCATCACTTGATAAAATATTGAGGCAATTTTGGGAAGTGGAAAGCCATATTACACCCTTTAAATCAATGAGTCAAGAAGAGAGACTCTGTGGGTTACATTTTGCAGATTCGTTGTTCGCTTACCTTTTGTGACACCTACTCGAGAAACTCGCTCGAGGGAGCAAAAAAACGACTACTATCGCTTGAGCGTAAGTTCAAGCGCGATCCTGAACTCCACAAGAAGTACATAAGTTTCATGAACGAATATGAAAACAGTCATCACATGCAAAAGCTGGCTTCATCTAATTGTTTCTTACCGCATTATGCCGTGGTCAAAATAGGAAGCTCGCCCACAAAGGTACATGTAATATTCGATGCGTCTGCAAAATCTACAACAAATATTTCCCACATACATTGATGACGGGTCCCAATGTTCAATCGGATTTGTTTACTGTCATTGTCAGGTTTCGCTCATATCGATTTGTTTTAACTGTAAATGTAAAACAAATGTATCGGTAAATTGAAGTGGACCCTCTTGATCGTCCGTTCCAAACGATCGTTTGGAGAAATGATCCACTCTCAGATATTTGCTGTTGTGAGCTGAACACCGTAAGGTACGGGACATCGGCAGCAACATACTTGGGTACTCGCTGTATGAAGCTATTGGCAGTAGAGGAGGAGGGTAATTTTCCGTCGGCTGTTGCAACAGTCCTAAGGGAAGCGTATGTCGATGATATTATGACAGGTGCTGCGAACTTAGAAGATGCAGAAAAACTTTAAACTGACCTCATCAAAATGCTGAACAAACCCATTTCCAAATTTGGAAATTCAGCTCAAATAACAAAGCGCTTTTGAGTTCCATTCTCAAGGAATTTTGGGAGTATTGGGAAAACCGATGTGATAAAAACACTTGGGCTTACCTGGAAACCCACTCCAGATGTATTCATGTTCCACATACAAATTTCTGGACATCCAAGGATCACTAAACGCAGCGTTCTTTCCGATTTGGACAAAATATTTGATTCCTTGGGCTTAATAGGACCAGTCGTTGCCCTTGGTAAAATCTTCCTACAGCAGTTATGGCAACAGAAAATTTCTTGGGATGATGTTCTTTCAGATGAGGATCAACGAAGGTGATCGGAGTATTTCTGTCAATAACAAATAAGCAATTCGACATATTCTCAACTGCTCTTCATTGGGATTCATTGCAGAAGTTAGAACGCATATTTGCATACTGCTACAAGTTTTTTATAATGCCAGGCTTCCAGTATCAGACCGAAACAACAGCAGTAGAGCTCGACGCGGGATTAACTGGGGTCTTAAGTAACAATCAACGTTTACGTAACACATTAGAAACTTATATCTCTAAGCACCAAATCATTCTTCCAAAATCTGAGCTCACAAAATTTTTAATTACCTCTTCTCATTTCATGTACATGCACGCTGCTCTCCAAACGCTACTATCCATTGTACGGCAACGCTACTGGCCTGTTGGTGTGAAGAATATATGTTGCAACGTTATGCACAACTGTATAAGATGGTTTCGGACCAAAGCCACGACGTCTGACATGTTTATAGGTGACTTGCCGAAGGAACAAGTTCAACCCGGATGTGCGTTTCTTACCACCGGAATTGATTTCTATGGACCTGTATGGACAACGTCAAGGATTCGGGGGAGACCGCTCACTAAAGCGTATCTCTGCATCTTCGTCTGTTTCACTACGAAGGTAACACACATCGAAGTAGTCAGCGATGTCGACCGACGCCTTTCTGGGTACATTGCGGCGCTTCATCGCCAGAAGAGGGCTATGTTTAACGATTTTCAGCGACAACGGCCCAACTTTGCCAAGAACATGTTTGCGGAGCTTTATCAGCTATTTCAGCAAGAATCTCAAAAAACAGCCATTCAGGAGCCGTGCCAACTGCATCGTATTACATGCCGGCCAATTCCACCAAGGTCTCCACATTTTGGCGGGCTTTGAGAAGCCGCTGTAAAAACTGCAAAATATCACCTTGTGCGCGTCATTGGCCAATCAGCTCTTACCTATGAGGAACTTTGCCTTTTGGCTGCATAAATCGAGGCCATATTGAGTTCCAGGCCTATAACGTCACTTTCATCAGATTGAAATGATTTGAGCGCGCTGACACTAGGTAATTTTTTAAATGGTACTCTATTGACCTCCTTTCCAGAACCAGACATTTCTGAGGTCCCAATTTTTCGATTATCTAGATTTCGTCGGCTCCAGCAGATTAAACAAATTTTCTGGAAACGATGGTCGACGGAATATCTGCTTTTGCTCCAGCAGCTAACAAATGGGAATCGAAGGGCACTAATCTCAAAGCAAGAGTTCTTGTTCTTATCCAAGACGAAAATCTTCCACCATGCCTATGGACACTTGGACAAGTGATTGAGGCGTATCCTGGAACATATGGCGTTCATCGTGTAGCACAAGTCAAAACACAATTCGGATCTTTTAAACGAACGACAGCGAAGTTATATCCTCTACCGATAGATGAGTTTAAGCATACTTAGTATACTTCAAGGAGGCCGATATGTTAAGTTTTCTACCTACTTTCTACTCTATATTTTAATTTGTTTTATGATATTTCTTCTATTACTACATTCTAAACTTCCTATACTATGTTAAACCTTTGTAGCGTCAGCCTTTTAGCAAAAAAATAAATATGTTTAATTGTGGTGTTCTATTTGTGTTCCCTCACTGTACCAAATCAAGTAAATTTACCCCTTTTCAGAAACAGACCTTTTCCCATCCCAATATATTAATTTGACTCACTAATCTAAAACCTAACTCTATCAAACGTCCCTATATTTTCGAATTCAATCATTCCACTTTCTTCGTAGGCTCACTCTCTCTGTGTGTTCTTGTTACTATGGCGAATATGTCCCTTTTATCGTAGAGAGTTTTGTTGACCAATTTAAATTCAGAAGGAGGAGGTGGAAAACTTAGCTAAGGAGATAGATCGTGTGGGAGGTAATTTATTATAAGTTTAGTCATGAACCCACAGTTGAGAGGCAGAAATTAGAATAGGGAAAAAAAGTAGACAAATAAGAAATTAAAGAAATAGGAGTTTAAGAAAAGAACTAGGTAGGAAGGTCAATGACATTTAGCAGAAAATCAGCTGATTATCTTTCGGGTATCAGAAGATTACAACGGCAAAGTCGTTCGATTTTCAGTTGAGAGTTTTTTTTTTGTTAGATTCGTGATAGTCGGCGTAAAAGGTCGTGGATTTGTTTTCAAAGGTTTGGTTCGAGCTTTTTCTGATCGATACAGTCGACATTGTCGGTCGTGGTATTTTTTTTATTTCGAGTTTTTTTTCTGAGTTTGGTTTTCGGGAGACTTGTCTTGTGTGACAAAGTTCTTCCAACAAAACTATTGGAAACTGCGCGGGTTAAAAGAAAAAGTTGTCCGTACATATACGCTGACCTATTGTGTTCCGAGTTAAAAAAACAAAAAAAAAAGTCGGGAGTCTGTTTTAAAGCTGCAAAACGCAGCTGCCGAATAAGGCGGCGCAAAAAAAACAAAAACAAAACAGATCATTAGACCAAAACCTCCCACATCTTCCTTTTGCACCTACGCATTAAACTGATCCTCCCCGGGAGACTCATTTAGTTCAACGGGTGAAAAGTGCTGAGTTTCTTTTTTCGCCTACGCTGCAGTTTAGCTACATATGTAGCTACCACGTCGTAATCTTACGATTCTTCGAAGCTACATCGCCTGCAAGAGGTGCTCCGCGGGACAACCCCAACAACAACAACAACAGCAGAAAAAAAAAAATAAAAAAAAGAAAAAAAAAAGATATAAAAGAATTATAAAATACATAAATGAAACAGACTCAGTGACAAAAAAAAATTATTTAAAAAATAAATAAAAATAACAAAAAAAAGGTTTTAGAATTTAGTGAATAAAAGTAGTCTTTACTTCCAAATAGGTTAAGTTATAGATTTGAGTTTTTTTTAAATTGTTGTGTAGAGTAAGGTTAGGGTTAAGTTTTTTTTTTTAATTTTATTACTAAGTTTTGTGCGCAAAAAAAAATTTTTTTTTAATTACAAAGGTTCTTCAAGTGCTGGCGCCAGAACTACGAGGGATCTGAAATCCGGTAAGTGATATGCATTTAAGTTTCTTTTATTGGCTTGAATTAAAATAGCCAGAAGATATAGTAAATAGAATAAAATTTAAAAAGTCTCAATTACAATAGATAGTAAGTTCCTTCTTTGTGAATTTCTTTTAGCTGAATAAATTATGATGAATTACTCGTATATTGCGAGCTGAAATAGATCTTTTACTGCAGTAATGGAGTAGGCTTAGCGCAAGTGGTGTGTGGATGGGCGGACCGACCGTCTTTCGATGGGGCGACTGTGACCGGAAGTGAAGTACACACGACGACAACATAACGAAAATGACATGACTGACTTCCGCTGATTTTTTTTTTACAGCTGGCGATTGGGAAGAATTTCGTTTAGGGGCCACCATTCACAGTTTTGGGCAGAATGCTAGCAATTGGTCGCATCCAAGTGCGATAAGGGTGGGTTGGCCATCCTCAGCCAACAACACCTGGTTTATTTCAGGTCGTAACGAGCTGTCATCGCGGTGTGATCCTGGGACGCATTATTCGGTGTAGGGTGCATAGGGTTAAGTTAGCTTTAGGTTTAGTTATAAGTCGTTATTTAAGTGAGGTATTTAGGGATTAAGTTAGTATAGGTTTAATTGGCTACATCGCGTTAGTCCCGGTCTTGCAAAGTGGTGATGGCACACAGAAGTGATTTTGCTGTTTCATTTCCTCTTTCTTCTAAGTCCGTCCGTAAAGTAACGTAGCTTTCTCCTGGCTATCACCGTTTTCCTTTTTTTATAATTCATCATGAAATAGAAAGGTAAGATGAGTTGAGATGCACGGGTTAGTGGCAAGAACCAACCCAATCCGACGAGCTAGAGCCGAGCAACCGCGAGCCACTGCCACTGCCGACTACTCCTGCATCATGGATGCCTCCGTGGCCAACTGACTCCTTACACATTCTATTACTATATTAAATTTATTTGTATTAGAATATTACTTAGTCTCTACTCCTATATTCTTGAACATAAGAAATAAAATTCATTCTTTGTTAAGCCACCATGACAGTTGGAAGTAAACATTTATTTTTTCAAAGTAATTTGATACAGCCTTGGTATCGATATTAACATATGTATAATTCAAAATACGAAATACAATGGTATGTAAGACATATTTACAATACAGTGAGATGGTCTCGAGTTACTTGGCGTTATTAGCATCGCATGGTTTAGCTTCTAGGACAGTATCGGGCAGATGTTTAGATCACATTTATGGTCGATTTAATAATGTTTCTTTGAGTAATTGTGATAAATGTGTTCTTGATCTGAGGATAACTGATCATTCTATGACAGGAATATTGGTAAGCGTTTCGAATAGCATTAGGAGTAAAGATTCAAATCTCCCTAGTAAGTAATTAATAATTAACTTCAGTAAGCTTAAAAACCATCTACTAAGTGAGCTCTGGGAAGATGTTTACTTGTGTAGAAGTGCTTCAAAGTTCTTTACAATCTTTATTAATTCCCTAAAGAAACATGAGTTGTTCCTTTTTTTTTGGTCTCGAGAAAGGTGGTAAAAAGGCTGAAACCGTGGATCTCTATGTTTTTATTGAATAAAGTAAAAGTCAAAAACAAACTTAGAATCAAATGCTATAAGTACCCAAGAAATATGATCTTGAAAAGAAAATACAAGAAATTGTGCGGTGAACTCAAAAAGGAGATCCGTTGCCGTATTACCGTTCTCATTTCAATTCTGCTAAGGGAAACATAAAAAATGAATGGCAGGTAGTTAACAGCATTCTAAATAAATCGTCTTCCTCTAAAAAAAACCTGCAGTTATACATGTCGATGACTGTGAAATGACCGTTAAACTTACGAGTAGTATTGCAAATAAATTCAACATATATTTTACTGATATAGCTAGCAATCTACAACCGTGTCCAGTTCAACCAATCTATTCCCTATGTTCGTCCACTCATAGATGTACGGAACAGTTTCAAGAAAACAGTTTTGTGTTCAATCCCTTTACTCGTCTCAAGGTATTTAAAGCTATTGGCACTCTAAAAAAATCTAATTCGTGTGGGGTTGATGGTATTTCAAGTTTCATTCTTAAAAGAATTTCATTCTTCATTTTGGACGTATTGGACTTATCTTTAATTGTTGCGTATTTGCAGGTGTATTCCCCGAAGCACTTAAATGTGCAGATGTTGTACCAATACATAAAAAAGGTTCTGCTGCTGAAATCTCTAAATATGGACCCATATCTCTTCTTCCAGTTCTCGGTAAAATCTTTGAGAAACTTGTAAAAATAGGCTAGTGAGTTTTTTAAATGCAACTAAGTTTTTCAATCCAACTCAATTTAGTTCTCAAAAGGGGAAGTCAACTGAAGACGCACTACTACAGTTTTGCTCTCAAATGATGTCAAATCTCGAAAGTAAAAAGTGCACGGCTGGTTTGTTTATTGACATCACCAAAGCCTTCGATATGGTCAATCATAATCTTTTATTTAGAAAACTGGAAAAAGCAGGTCTTTGTGGTTTCATGCTTGATTGGTTCAGGTCGTAGTTTGGAAATAAGTCGCAAGGAGTGAAATTAGATGATATTAGGAGTGAAGTTAAGTTCTTCAACTTGGGTGTACCCCAAGGCTCTGGGTACATAAATTCATATACATAAATTTACCTTTTTCACTTAATTTTAAAGGTACACCAACTGCTTTTGCAGATGATGTTGGTGGTTGTAACAGTCCCTTGCATCTGGTTTTGGACATTAATTGAGATCGCAACTTACTGAGAAACTGGTTTGCTGAACATATTTTTTCTATAAGCTCTAAAACGAAAATAATATTTTTCAGTTTATCATCCTTACATAACTTAGATGCAAGTGTTTATTTTCATGCATCCGAGTGCCAAAGATATAAACTGTCCGTTTGTTATTGTGCGTCTTGTATATCTTCTCAATCTTTTTGTAGATTGAACTGAAGTGATAAATATTTTTTAATTGAGAAAGTTAAAGAATTTAAATACCTGGGGCTAACTATTGATTCTAGAATGAGCTTTTTGGATCATGCTGAAACATTGAGAAAGTATTTTCGATGGATTCTCAGACACTTCTTTTGGGGAGGTGCATATTTAAATAAAATTCAACCCTTATTAACCTTGCAGACATATGTAGTAAAAATAATATGCCGTAAGCCTGGCAGACATCCTAGTTATCCTTTGTTATCCTGAACATTCTTCCAGTTCGTCATTTATATTGTTTTAAGGTTTTAAAATCTTTCTTTATGAGGTAATCTATTTTATCGTTTCACTTATTTAACAAACTTCCTCACTCAATCAGCGCAATTTCAACATCTGTTTTGTTTATAAAACATTTAAAACTCTGGCTCCTCCAATTTAACCATGCTAGTCTAGAATCTATTGATTCTGATACTGATGCTCGACTACTGATATTCTGGTTAAATCTTAGCTCATTATTGTATTCATCCTTTGTCCATCTAGCTATTTAACTAATGTATTTTTTTCTTAAACCAAAAATGTTTCTTTTGCACTCTATTATGCTTACTTGAACTTTTTCTTATATATTTTTAAATTGTTTAAAATATTTTAATCTTATATTTATTCCTGGCAATTTACCTCCTACAGGGTCACCCCACCCCAAAAATTTAATTTTATATTGTTAAAGTCCTTTGAAGTGACATTCAACACTATTTTCATTACTTCTGTAATCTAAAATACAGGATGACACTAATCACCTTATTTTCATATAATAGGTATATTATTGTTCTACATTTAAGGTTTTTATTTACTTATTTTTAGATTTGTGAATTATAATGAATTTATAAGAAGAAATAAATTATATCAATATCAATATCAATGTTTTTCGTACCAAATTTTAGAGCTACTTTTCAGTTGACTTATAGCAGCCTATTACAATGTCTGGATACGATTATTAAAGGTGAATTTTGTTAATGAAAATCTTCGAAATCTATCCGCTATTTTTTTTTGTACCATTTATCCTAGTATCCTCTTTCATGAGAGGCACTCATTTTATCCCAAACATTATTTCAAGGATAGTAACTATAATATGGAAAATTTAACAATTTTTTTTCCTTTGACAGCTTTCTTGCCATGATAATTATAATTACAATTTCAGTTATTATTATAAAAATTGATAACCAATAATTGGCTCCATACAATTTTTTATCGATCTGTGGGAAATAAATAATTAAAGTTAAATGAATATAAATACAACCAATAATAAAAACGGAAATTTTCTTAAAATAATTTTATTAATATTATAACTGGTATTGTATGAAGAAATATGAAGGTATGTAACGATATAAAAAGTAGTTTAACTGCATTTTCATGGTCGAATGAAAAAAGTTACTATTCAATCATACTTACATCAATTTACATGTTTTAGTATATTAGAAGTGATTCATAGTATTGGCCTTGCATGAGGTGGACTTTAGAACAATCAAAAGCAGTCATTCGTTTTCCACATCTACATGTCATGGAGCTAATATAAACTATAAACTTTTCATGATCGGCAGCAACTAACTCTGTTTCTTCAAACATACATGCAAACGGATTATATAAGTATGTACGTCAAATATAATCTGTCTTTTGATATCGTCTGATGTGTAGTGCATTGGCTTCCAAATTGGATGGTTCGGGCCTCAGGGTTCAATACCAGCCGCGCCCGAAAAACATTTTTTTTTCAGGCAACTAAATTCACGTAAGAGGAGTCGTGTCTTAGAGTACAATAACAAGTCCAATTACAATAATAATTTAGTCTCCCCATTAAACGTTGGATGCCAACTATGGAGCGAAATAACCACTGAACCCAAAAATCTTTCTTTCTCTCTCTATCCCACTTTCCTAAAAATTTAATACGTGCTCAAGTATTTTAAGTGTAGCAATAATCACTTGAGTGTTAAGTTTAAAAAACAAAAAAAAAACTAATTATAGCCGAAATTTAGCTCTCTTTTATATCTTAAGACTACTTTCGTAAGTATGTAAGCCTGCATATGTGTATATGAGCCGTGGGGACAATTCAGTACCATTGTTGATGTAAGCGTGGAGGTAAATTCAGAATATATACTATTCAACGTATAAACATATGTAAAGATGTTCCTTTTGTCTATTATAGGAATTTATTATAATATCGGGGCAAAGATCTTTATACCGGAATCAGACAACCGCTCCTTACAATTTTAGGACGGATCAACGATGCAACTTCTTATGCATTTTCTTAAATGCAAACCGATGGTACAAATTGCTCTTAATATGTTAATTAAAAACTAACTTCTAAGTCTAGTTTTAATCGTTAATAATTCAAACTTGTTATCGGAAGTATATGAGTGCCTCTATAACATTTAAGTGGAGAATTAGGGAGCATTAACAAAACTTTGTTTCTGATAACCGTAACTTCTTCCACATGTCCGTCTAAATAAGCAAAAAGAAAAATCAGTTCTAACACATGATGGGCAATACTTATTAATAACTTCCTTCTAAAGCCATGTTCTACAATAAGTAAAAATAAAATGATAAAAACATCTCTGGCGGATCACTGAGCAACATTTGCTAACAATAAGCCAAGCGCTTTCGCAATATTATTACTAAAATAATAAAGGCTGTCAAACTATGCAAAAATCTCTATCTCATGCTTTAATGCTATAAGCTAAGTTGCATCTATTCAGAAATGAGTCTAGTAAATTTCGTGTTTGACACTTAGATGATGCAGAAAACAGCAAGATAGCCTAAGTTAGAGATCCATACAAACAAATTAAAAAAAACATAAAGATCAAAAATGAAGAAGTAAAATAAAAATGTGCAACATTTGTGTATAACAATCGAAAGGAAAAACCAGTCTAGTGGGGCTAAGAATGTGTAATTTTTCTCTCTATATCTTGGTCCAGTTACTCTTATATCCATTTTAAGGGAAACATTTAATTTTAAGTGACACTTAATTAGCAGGTATTTTTATAAAATCACAATATTTCTAAGTACACCTATCCCCCGATTTACACGGTACTTGTTTTACACGTTTTCGCTTTTACACGGTTTTCCAAATAAGTTTTTTTTTTGTTTTTATCGCACTCTACTAAATGCTACTGTGTTTGAACACGTGCGCTGTGTACACATCTCACGGGGAATCCCGAGCTTATGTGCTGACTTGCTGCACATGCACACTGTGCCTGTATTTCTTCGCATAAAATTAAAGTTTTATCTACGGAAAATTGTATTTGAGTGAAAGTTTCACAGTTTCAGAAAGATTTAATTTTCCTTATTCGTAAATTACAAGTGAGTAATTTTATTATAAATTAACATAAATTAAAAAAAATTATAGGCTTATAATGTCGAAAGAAGTTAAAAGAAAAGTTATTTCTTTAGAAACTAAAATCGAAATTTTGGATCGCTTACGAAAGGGAGATAGAGTAGTAGATGTTGCAAAATCATATAGCATGAACGAAGCTACAATAAGAACTATTAGAATAAATGAAAACACAATTAGAAAGAGTGTTGCAGCTGGCAATACCACGAGTATGGGCACAACATCATACACCAGAAATATCGCAATGGAAAAAATGGAGAAAGCGTTAATGCTTTGGATAGAAGATCAAACACAAAAAAGAGTACCCATTGATACGGCCGCTATAACAAATAAAGCATTACGAATTTACAAAAAAATTGTAGAGCAATTACCATCTTCTTCTTCAACTGAAAAGAAGCCAAATTTTTTGGCAAGTCATGGCTGGTTTGAAAGATTTAAAATAAGACATTCTTTACACAGCTTAAAATGAAAAGGTGAACTGGCTTCTGGCGACGTAGATGCAGCCCAAGAATATCCAGCAAATTTTGCAGAAATTATTAACGACAATTCATACACCCCTGATCAGGTTTTCAATGCTGATGAGTCAGGGTTATTCTGGAAAGAAATGCCTGAAAGGACTTATGTCTCAAAATTTTATAAATCGGCTAGTGGTCATAAAGCAGCAAAAGATCGCATAAGAATTCTTTTCTGTAGCAATGCTTCAGGAGATTATATTATGAAACCATTAGTGATTAACAAATCAAAAATGCCCCGTGCCTTTAAAGGAGTAAACATCAATAATCTTCCCGTTTATTGGAGGGCTAATAAGAAAGCGTGGGTTACTGCTGCAATGTTTACTGACTGGTTTCATGAATGTTTTATCCCAGATGCCAAAAAATATTTAAGTTCAAAGGGATTGCCTTTTAAAGTGCTTTTGTTAATTAACAATGCGCCGGGTCACCCACAAGATCTAGAATATGAGAACGTTGAAGTAAAATTTTTACCAAAAAATACAACTTCATTATTACAACCATTGGACCAAGGCATAATTTCTACTTTTAAAGCTTTGTACATAAAACGAGCCTTTACATATATTTTGGAACAAATGGAGAACAATGAATCTTTAACAGTTATTAGTGCTTGGAAAAATTTTACAATATTAGACTGTGTGAAGCATATCGCCTTATCATACACTGCGATTAAGCAGACAACGCTCAATAGCTGTTGGAAAAAATTGTGGCCAAATGTAGTCAAAAATGAACATTCCATTTCAACGTTAAATGATGAATATTCGCAGATAGTACAGATGGCGCATTCATTGGGCGGAGAAGGTTTTGATGATTTTACTGATGATGATATCGCAGAGTTAATGGCTGATAAAGAACTAAGTGAGGATTATTTAGTTAACTTAGTTTGCGAAAGTGAGTCTGACAAATCTGATGAAGAGGAATTAGTACCAGTAACATTCACTGCTAAAGTCATCCGCGAAGGACTCGCATTGGGAAGAAAGCTGGGTAATCATTTTATACAAAATGACACAAACGTTGAAAGGGCTTTACGATTCCAACGTGACATAAATCGCTGCTTGGCTCAATATGAAGAAGTTTACAAAGATCTTACAACAAATTCGAAGCAATTGTTAATAACCGATTTTATTACCACCTCTCAGAATGTAAATATTTCTGCTTCAAACATCGAATCGGCACAAATAACTTCGAGTGATGAAAGTGAATTCCAACCTTCGATTCCGAAAAAAAGAATGAGAGTAATTTCTGATAGTGATGAAGGATAATAAAACACCTTTGGTTTTATTTTTTGTTCTTCTGTTTAATGTATTGTAATTAAATAAAAAAACAGTGTTTCCGTAATATATTACATATTTTAACCTGTCAATGCATTTTATTTTTATTTCTGTGTACACCTAAAAATATTGAAAAAAATAACAACTGTTAAATAGCAAAATTATGCATTTTCTGCAAGCTTTTCGATTTACACGGTTTTGACTTGAAAATTTTTAATTTTCGATTTACACGTTTTTCTCAGGAACGTATCTACCGTGTAAATCGGGGGATAGGTGTATATGATTTTTAATATGCATATACCCATAACATAACTGTAACATATGTTAGACAAATATACAGAAAAGATTTTCCAAATATGAGATATTGTAAAATAAACTTTGGCAATAAACCAAACATACAAAAAGTAAATAGATCCATCTAAGACTTTCCAATAGATAGTAGAGTACACCTCACCCTCACATCTTAGAATTTAAAATGCGAATATTACCAGCTTCTCTGGTATACGAGTAAGTGTATTTCAGCGTACTTTATACCAAAGACACACCTTACATCAATTTTGCTAAAATAATACAACTTGTAAAAAAAAATTTAATATTTTGTACTTCTATGGTCAAAGGAAAAACTGGATACCTAAATTGGAGAAATATTTGTGTGATTTCATACAGAATCCGAATTCAAAACACACCCATTGTAAGTTCTAATTGTAAATTTTACTGACGTAGCACTCGATACTGTTTTTATTTTAATAGGTAACATTGAATGTCATTATTTTTCTCATCTATTTCAAGTAATTAAGTTTTGAAGTAGTTATAAGTTATTTATGATTATTAATATGTATGAATTTTATGAGAATAATAATAACAATACAATAAAATAAAAAAAAATATCAATTCCACATACGAGAAAATAGAAGAAAATGATGCAGAACAAAAAACCAGAGGGCTATGTGAAGCCCAAATATGTATATTATTATAAAGGCGGTATTGAAATTTGTGTTTTTATCTTTTTTGTATATACAGATAATTATTTGATCGTCAATATTTTCAAGAAATGATAGAAAGTAAAGCTGGCTGTTTTAAGAAATACTAATGATATCGTACTTTAACATTACACAATTTTTGAAAGGGTAGGCTAAAATGCTTTCATGTTCACTCTTTTTAGTAAGACTGTTTAACAGCTTTGAAAAAAGAACAGAAAAAGAAAATCAGATATTTGAATGCGTTTACTAAAAAAAATATTGTTCAGCATTGAAAAATGCACTAGAAATACATCGCGATATTTTCATGAAAACACTTCATCTGCTTCACGATTTGAACATGAAATTAAATATTAATGCTGAAAACAAATTAGACAATAAAATAAAATTTGGTACATGCATTGCTAAGAATTGTTTTATATATGCGATACTTTTGGTTATTACAAATAACTGTTCAAGAAAAAATAACTCAAACTCGAAATAAGCTAAATAAAAAAATCTATATACAGCGGATTTACGACTAAGAAATACGGGTATTACAATAGTCGCCGTTATAAGTTACTCACTTTAAGGCCATTCTTAGCTTTTCAAAATTATTTACGGTACAATCCATTTTACAACAAAACTCTATTTGGGAGACTAAATTAATAACTAGGTCCGTTCTAGAACCGTATCAAATCACAATTGAAATGAATTTAGTTGAACGGGTAACGAAAAACGATACATCCCTCTATTTGCGATTCAAAGAGAGTGAACTTATCTAAAAATGAGTAAAGAATAAACAATAGAATAATAATGACTGAGAATGGATTCTACATTAGTCGGTATGTATGTGTGGTAATATGTGCTTTTACTATAATTTCGAATTGATTGATAGAGCGCACTTCGTACCAGAGTTTAAAGTATAAAAGTTAAAGAAACAAGTTAAGAAAAATCATTATCCAGCACATTTTGTATTCTCTTTTTTTTAACTATCAATGTTATTGGCTTTAATTGATAGGTTCGATAGCATTATATACGTACAAGATGTTTTGATTTTGCAAATATTTAACTCAATTGATATAGTGATATGTTAGTAAATTTATGGCGAAGATTATGAAGTGCCCAATACCAGAAACCTATTATTAAATTTGGGATACAGTATTATAGTATGATGATATACCCGTTTGGAAGAAGTTTACACTATCATCTTATAGTACATGATCAACGCACTGAGACACAACAAAATAGCATATAATATAATAATAATATATAGGTAGTAATATAATTATATATATATATATATATATTTTTTTTTTAAATAACTTAACACTGCAGTGGATATGAATACACTATAATGCCTCTGCATGTGTTAAGTTTTTTTGGAAAATGCGATAGAGACAGAAAGAAAGATGTTTGGGCTCAGTGGTTATTTCGCTCCATGGATGGCATAAAACATTTAATGGGGAGACTAAATTCTTAGTGGAAGTTGGATTGTTGTTGATTTCTAGTCAACTACTCATCTTACTTGATTTTTGTTAACTGAACAAATAATGTCTTTTGGGCGAGGCTGGGATTCGAACACCGAACCTTCCGATTTGGAAGCCAGTCCACTACCATTTGAGCCACGGCCACCCACTATGTAGATAGGTAGGTTGCTCTAACTTACACTTTAATAGATGTTAGCTCCTGTGGAATTCTTTATTCTATATTTGCAGATGTAGTGCAGATACTACAGAACATTAAGGCTTCAAAGTCTTGATTTGTGCCAGGTGTCAGCTTAAGCTGGAGTGAAGATATGTGAACCACGAATAATCGAAGATAGAAAATCAAACTCCTTTGGATGATTGTACTAACTGTGCATTCAAAACTTAATGGATTTTCTTATGAAATACCTGTTGTGATGATTCCAAAAACACTGGAAAACACATCCCACGGTATTACCACGACTGAAAAAGTCTTATCTAGTAATTTGGCTTTGATATGTAAATTTCGTTGATATTGATGTACATATTACCCATAAGTTAGTTTCGTAAGTGTTAGAAAACCTTTTGTTTTTATTGCCTTAGTCATGTGGCTTTGATCTTTTGAGCTACTTCAAGTAAATTGTTATTTTGTATGCCTGGATGTTCATTGCTTTTAATTGCATATTTTTGGACTCACGTGCAAATGTGCATCAATGGTTTGAAAACTCAGTCGTTCGCAGATCTTCGCAAAGAACAAACGTGTTTCGCTTTTTCTAAAGCAAAAAAAAATAGTGAATCAGTTTCCTCCTAAAGATAATCAGACAAAGTCTAGTTAGTTGACTCGGTAGCCGAGCGGTCAGCGGCGTCGGTCACCGAATAGTAAGGCACTGGTTCGACCCTTAAGCGGTTCGAGTAAATAAGCTAATCACGTGATGGATGGTGGAGAGCGCTCTGCTCTCCCCATAACGGGAGATGCAAAAGGCAACAATAGTGTTGCCGGTGCCGTGGCAAAAGCCATTAAAAGGACGAGGAGTTTGAAATCCCCTCCTAATGTAACAAAAAAGAGAATAAATGCCGTTCTATCAGAGGATGATGAACATTATGAGGGGGCAATAACAACCTTGCTTCTCTAGCGGCATCCGAATCGGAAGATGAGGATGAAATGTTAAAAGACATTAGCAGCAGCATAGAAAAGCTGCAAGAAAAAATGCTTACTGTTAAGCTAAAACAAACTGCACGCAGGCAGAGGGAGAAATTAGAGGTAGAAAGCGCCCAACAAAAAAAGCAACACGAGCAGAAACAACAACTGCAGCAACAACAAAACCAGCAGCAGCAGAAACAACCACTGCAGCAGAAAAACCGCAGCAGCAGAAACAACAGCAGTAACAGCAACAACAACAACAGCAACAGCACAAGAAGAAGGAGAAGGTGCCTCTTATCAACACCTATAAACTAGAGGTAAATGAAAACAAGGATCTGTGTAAGTTGGTTATTGGTAACAATTTTAATTTTAAGCGATTGGGGAACGATCGCCATGCCATCCACAGTAATACAGTGGAGGGCTACGCGAAAGTGAAAGATCTCCTAAAAGAAACGACGACGGAGCACTACTCATTCACAACGAAGTGTGAAAAAAAAGTGTGGCGTCAGGTAGGGGGCTACGGTTCAGCAAGCGCCCGTTGCTTCTCCAGCGCCAATGCCGAGAACAACGGAAGCTGCACCTAACATGCTGGCCATCTTGCTCGCAATCCAAGGGCAGATGGCTCAGCTGCAGCAGCAAGTACAAGAACAGGTCAAGCGGGTGGAACAGATCTACGCGCTGCTGCGCGGCCTAACGCAACACATGTCGTAATGGGTACGCACATGGTGGAGCAAACTTTGAAGGTCCTTGCGGTGAATGTTATTTCATTGATTAGGATCGAACGAAGAGCCGCGATGTTTAAACTGCTACAAGACCAAACTCCTGATGTGCTTTTCGCTAGCGAACCCAAGCTAACCGATAAGCACAAACTGGAGTACAATAATTATATTGTTAGAAGAAGAAATCGGCCCAAATTAAAAACGTGGAGCGGTGTCGCGATCTTCATTAAAGAAGGTATAAAATTTCACAGAGTGTACAAGGGAGTGTTGCGCAGGTTTCGGGAGTTGGAGGCAGTCGTCGTTTACACCCCGCTCCGCAGTGGAAAGCGGCTGTACTTGGCCTCTATTTATGCACCTGAAGCTTCACAATCCACTCTATTCATTACAGAGCTCTCTATTCATTACAGACCTACTATTCGATTGGTGGGGGTCAGCACGATGTCATGTACAGACTCGGTCTTAAAGCGACGGATAACCATTCGTTTCCCAAGAGGCGGGTTCTTATTTGGATTAATTGCTGTACGACGAACGTATACGATTGACAAGTACGAATTTACAAACATTAAACTGTCTGCGCACATTCGTGTATGACAGCGACCATTGCGGTTTTAGCACCGAAATTACAGTCCCCAACGAAATTGCGGAATTGGAGGAGTTTGTCCAAAGATATACTTACAACTACAGTAAGATTCGATGGACACGCTTCTCCGCAACCTTGAAAAGAGCGCTCTCCTCAAACACGCTCCACCCACTGCCCAATAGGAATTTGTCAAACGAGGAGATCGACAATTACCTAAAACAAATGGACGAGACAATTAAACAAACTATGGACACTACAATACCGCGGTATCGACGTACGACTAACGAAGACCTGTTCCGCAATCCTACTATTGACGCACTGCACTCAACTTCAACAGAGTCGTCGCATACGGCAGTTTGGACCGCCACAGGTTCAGTAGGGCGGTGGGGAATCGCGATAAGAGGGATGTCGTTCGGCAACACCAGCATTTCTGGTGGTTGAATGATGGGGAATATGTTTCGTCGTCATTTCCGTCAACTACGGACCAGCCTTACTAATGAGGCGGAGCTGTTTTCTCTGTAAATACCGATGGCCAGCTTGCATAGGTTTAGGTTAGCATTTAAGAAATACGAGTATATACATAAATTGGTATATACAAAGGTATATACTAATTTATGTATATAGTTGTGTATAATGTGTATGTGTGTTTATGTGTGTATTGTACATTTAGGTTAGGTAGGCTAAGGTTTATTTTAAGTTAGATATTAAGTTTTTATAAAAAATAAAAAATTATGTCCATATGTTAAGTTTTTGTTAGCAATTTTTTTTCTTAGCTTTAAGTATAGTAAGTAAATATTTATAAAGAAAATGTAAATAAAGTCTAAAGACATAGTTATAAGAATTTAGAGTAGCTTAGAATGCCTGCGTGGGGCCAGTAAGTTAGTATAAGATTGTTAAGTAATTTTAAGCTAGCATTTAAGCATTTCTTGTTAGTATGTAAGAGTTAGTGATTAAGAAAATAAAATGCATTTAAAACTAAAACAAACCTTATCAGGCCCATGCTGATATTTGGTTCTCCAGTGTGGTTCAAAGTTATATACTAATATATGTATATAGTTGTGTATAATGTGTATGTGTGTTTATGTGTGTATTGTACATTTAGGCTAGGTAGGCTAAGGTTTATTTTAAGTTACATATTAAGTTTTCATAAAAAATAAAAAATTATGTCCATATGCTAAGTTTTTGTTAACAAATATTTATTCTTAGCCTTAAGTATTCAAAATAAATAGTTCTAAGTACGTTTAACTAGAGATAAAACGCGAATTAATAATCACATTTATATGAAATTTTACATGAATGCACTAAAATAACAGTATTACTTGATAAATAAGTCAATTTATATATATAACCACAGTTTCACCCCGATACCGAGAATATATTGAACGCCCCTCGTAGATGTTGCTCTGGCCAGAGCCCAAGGTGCTTTTGCCCTTACAAAGAGACTGTTTTACAACAGGCAACTCGATGCGAGGGTGAAGGTGATCTGCTACATGGCTTTTATCAGGCCCATGCTTGTATTTGGATGTCCCGTGTGGTTCCACGTGAGAGCAAGTTTATTGGAAAATATTCGGGTGTTTGAGAGGGCTTGTCTTAGGACTTATCTTCGCTTATACAGAACACCAGAGACTGAGTTCATAAAATTCTATCCTAACGAGGTCTTATACAATAGGGCGAACCTAATAAGAGTGGGCAATTTCGTCATTAAGTTGACTCGAAGGCACATTGCAAGAGCAATTACCTCATCGAACAACCTGATCTCCGGGGCTTACTACCCTAATTATATGTATCATGAGAGAGTTCGCTTTGACGGCTTTGTTCCTCCAGAAGCGCTCCTCTACCTAAATATGAAAGGTCTGATCCAGGACAGATTGGCGGTGCCGCTAATCTTCCACGTCGCTCGAGACTAACTACGACAGAGACATCGCTCACTCTCCGTTTCAGTAGGGTGGTAAGGAGTCGTGACATGAGGGATGTTGCTCGGCAGCACCAACACTTTTATTGGATTGTTGAAGAGCAGGATGCTTCGTCGTCGAACTCCTACAGTGATAGTTAGTTTCATGTGAAGCAAGGTGGGCCAGCCTAAGTTTTGTTTTTTTTTGTAGCCACGACCGGCTTACAAGTACATAGTTTTGGGTAGGTTTAGGTTAGTTTTTAAGAAAAAAAATATATAAAAACAAAACAAATAAATAAAAATATAAAAGGGGAAAAAAATAATTATATATATATATGTATATATATATATATATATATGGGTGTGTGTATATATGAATATATTTATATATTATGTATATATAAATATGCATGTAGATGTAAGTAGGTTAAGTAGATTAAGATTTAGTTTTAGTTAGTATGTAGGCTTTTAGTTTTATTTTTTATAATAAAATTAAAATAGTCCATGTACTAAGTTTTTAAACATGTTTTCTTAGTCTAAGCTGTGGTTAAGTCACTGTAGAATAAGAATGAAATCGGTAATAAACGTCGAAAGACATAATTTGTAAGTGTTATGTTTAACTTAGAGTGCCCGCATGGGGCCAATAAGTTAGTTTAAGATAACTTTAAGTTATTTAAGTTAATTTTTAAGAGTTTTTTGTCTAGCATGTAAGAGTAAATTAAGTATATAAATAAAAATGCATATAAACTGAAAACACTGAAAACAAAATCAGTCTTTATTCCACAAAGTTCAAAATTGGAAAGAAATTCAATTATTTAACTTACATGATAAGAAGCTTAAACATACTTAATGAGAAAAACAAGAGAAGTCAACAGCATCTATGTTAGTGTATGTACATATGTATGCCCATATGCATTATTCACCAATTCATTGTTGGTGCTTATTTGGCTAACCCCAGAGTTTGTGCAAAGAGTAATGTTTCTCCGAAGGGATCAGAGAGCAGCGTTCGCAACCTGTTCAGTGATATTGGCATATACCATACCCTAGTTGATGTGTAATGCTGGTATGCATAAACGGATATTGATATATTGATGATATTGATGTATATGAGTACGCATATCATTCAAGGTGTTGATTTTTCTAAAAGTCTGCCCAGTGGTTTCGTGATGGTTGAAAAGTTTGTAATATATTTGTTGAGATAAGTGAATTTTGCCAAAATTCTCATTAATTCTTTACGGTTTCTTGGCTCCTTAAGTCGTTTAATCACATCTGTTTTCTTGGGATCTGGTCTCATACCCTGTGCGCTGATAATATGTTCCAGGAACTTAATTATCTGCTGCTCGAATTCGCATTTGGATTTATTTAATTTCAATTCGTTTGCTTTTAAAATGCTGATTGCAAGCTCTGTGGTTCGTCTGAAGCCATCGATGGATTTTACTTCGATAAGGATGTCATCTATCAACACTTTTAAGTTTGATAATTGACCAAAGAGAGTTTTCATGATGTGTTGAAACACCTCCGGAGCAGAACCAATTCCAAAAGGAAGCCTCTTACAGCTATACCTTCCCCATGGTGTTGCAAACGTTACAATTTTTTTCGTGCGATCTTATACACGCACTTGACAGAAACCCCGCATAAAGTGTAAAATATTTAGAGCCACTTATTTGCGCTACAATTTCCTCTATAGTATGCATTGAATGATGACGCCACGTTATGTTACGGTTCACGTTGGTTGGGTCAATACAGATTCGCAATTTCTGATTTTTGCGGACAACCATTGACCATACTGATACTATAGCCTCTTTTGTGGGTTCGATGACACCTAATTTTACCATATTGTCGAGTTCATTCTTGGCTTCACCTCGAATCTTGTATGGAACTCGCCGAGCCGGACTTATCTCGAATTTTGGGTTGTCTAATCGATGTCTTATTCGTAGTTTTCCTAGGCATCCTAAGCCATCAAAGACGTTGTCATCTTTCTTTCGCTTTCTTCCATGATTTGTACTGTCTCTCTTTGCGCCAATTCTGTGGAGTGGCATATTTGAATCGTTTTGGTCAGTCCAATGTCCTCTGACAATAGTTTGGTTCTTAATTCGTTGTTTCTTATGCCCAAAATTAATTGATGTCTCAGCAAACTATCCGTCAGCTGCTCAAACCCACAATTATTTGCTTGTAACCTAAGTCTGGACATTAATTCGTCGACACTTTCTCCTTCCTTTTGTATAATTTTATTAAATTTCTAGCACTCAAAGGTGGTATTTATTTTAGGTATAATAAATGTTTGAAATTTAGATTTTACCTGTTCTACCGTTAGTTCGCCCGTAGAAGAGTCTGGTAATGAATTGTAGACCTGGGTCGCAATGTATCCGATTGCAGATATGAATGTGGCGATCTGGACGATCTGTGGTTTCTCGTGCTCATACCGGTGGCAACTTCAAAGTATTCGTACTGCTGTTTTCATACCGTGTTCCACGATGAGTGGTTTCAGTGTGCGTAGAAAATTGCAGTGATTTTCCGACATTTGCACTAAATCATTTACAATATGAAAATGAATACAATATATGAAGTTACGCGGATTTCGGCACCATGTAAATCAAATACGTAGTTTACAATATATTTATTTCTGATGTATTAAATAGTTACAATGAGGTTAGACTCGTGGACAAACCACGAACGATTGGTTTTTTTGCGGTGAGCACGTTGGTTGACACTTGACGTTTTATGTCAACGTTGACGTTCTAAGTGGGTGTCTGTCCCCCATAACACGAATACTACTTTAAATTATGTCTTTAATATTTGGCTAATTTCCCACCTATAATTTATTTATACATACGAGGGGCGTTCAACATATTCTCGGCACCGGGATGAAGCTGTGGTTGTATATATAAATTGACTTATTTATCAAGTAATACTATTATTTTAGTGCATTCATGTAAAATTTTATATAAATGAGATTATTGATTCGCGTTTTATCTCTAGTTAAACAGAATCATAATGGCAACTGACACGATGATGGTGAAGATTGAGCATCTTTATCTTACTTAAAAGATATACCAAAATCAGTTAACCTTCCGGGAAACTTTTGTTTAAAAGGAATGGAACAAACTATAAACGGGGTCTTATTACTTTGTCATGATATAAGCAATGGCCTATATGAGAACGTGGATTACTTACTAACAAAGAGAATTCATCAAGACGTATTAGAAAATTTATTTTCTATTATTCGCATCAAAGGTGGTTAACACAAAAATCCGTCTGTTTACGAATTTAATGTTTTGGTGTCGAAAATTCTCTCGTCAAATCTTATTAATTTTTCTTCTTTCAGTAACTGTGATGATGATGATGTAGAATTTTTAAACGTAGACTTATCCCCAACTGAAACTAATATTCCAAAAACTTCTTCATTGCTTAAGGATCGTAAGAAAATCGTATGCGATGAAACTCTCATTTGTGATATGGAAATCGAAACTAAGGCCACATCAGAAACAACAGCAATGCGATATTTTACTGGATATCCTGCTTTTAAAATGCTTTTAAGGAACAAATGTTTAAATTGTTCCAAACTAATTTTAAAAACTAATGAAAAAATAACATGTGCTTCGGAATTTTTCATCTTTGCAAAAAATTATTCTCAAAGACGTGACTTTGGAAGTCTGAAGGCACCAACTAATGAATTTTTTAACGCATAAGTATAACAAATACTAGAGATCCGAAATTGTTTGGTGAAAAATATCCTTGCTATGAACATCGCAAGGACCTTCTATACTTTGCTCTCCTCGTTCTATTACGGAAGCATTGTTCGTGAAAGTTAGAAAAAAACATAGCATCCAAAAATCAAAAAATTCAAATTTTATCTGGAAAAAAACGCAAAACAACTATTCAATAAACACAACATTAAAGAGAGCGCATTCTACTTTGACCTTACTACGATTCTCAAATATAATGTTTATTATCAGTCAAATTTGATTTAAAAAAATTACGTTGTGAAAAACGGAAAACTTCTATCCAACAAACAGAACACGCAACTTGATAATACAGAACAATTAAGAGTAACATCATGTCTGAGTATGATTCACTCTAGTTCGATCGAACTGGGACGTACAGATACGACCCATTGAATGGAAAAATGGTTAGATTTTTTCCTTCGGCGTGTAACCTATAGCATCTGTGGTTGTATATTATATGTATTTATATTTCACAGTAGGTACGCGCTTGTTCTGTTAAGATTGTATGTTATGTCAGAGTATGTTTTGTGTTTTTGCACAAATTTGTTTTTGGATAATTTTAGAATTGTTCTTTAATTTTGAGAATCTAGAAAACCCAGCCAGTTTTAAAATATATGTATCTTTTTTGTAATTGTTTATTTCTAAAGTGCAAAAAACAGTTCCTGTCAAGTCGGTTAAAAAATATTTTCAAAAAAAGTGTTGCCTTGTGGTCGGGACTCAGAAATGTATTCAGGAATGAAAAAACTACCAGGTAGTGAGTATAGGAGCAAACGGAAGGCGGTTGAGGCAAACAATACAAAACAGGCGCTGCAGTTCATAAAATACCTTGCTGTGTGTCCTTCAACATCGGTAAGTCTAAGTTGCAATAATTTATTGCCTACAGAAAATATTGCAGAGCCAATTCAGGCAGAATCAGCCTTACATGTGTTAAATGATGTTGAAGAAAGTAGTGCAATTAAGGTTTTACCAGCATTTGAAGAGCCTAAATTATGGCCAAATTTAAGTGATCAAGCTATTCAATTATTAGTGGAGCTTGATTTCCCTGTAACTAAAAGCAAGAAGTTTAGTACCCGTTTTTACCAAAGAGATTTAAAAAATGGTGAGAAAACATCAAAGACATGGTTAGTTTACTCAAAATCTTCGGCGAAAAGGAGTGTCGCTTTGTCCAGCACAGGCTATGGTGACTGGAATCACTTGTCAAGGACTACTCAAGAGCATGAGACAAGTCTCTTACATATGACAGCTTTTCGGGCTTGGAGAGATTTAGATTTAGGTTTGCAGAAAAGGCAAAACAATAGACTCTGAAAAGCAAAACCAGACGGCCAAAGAAACTGAGCATTGGAGACACAGCCTTTAGCATTTACAGGAAGCACCGATGTTTTATTCGAGCAAGACAATGGCAATTTTCTGCAACTCGTGTAAACTGTAAACTTTGTTCTTTTTGACACGGTTGAGAGCTTATATGTTTTTTCCTCTAGTTCTGTAAATAGATGGTCGGTTCTGAAAAAACATCTTATAAGTTTGACAGATGGGAGAGTAGAATAAGTACGATCAGGCCATTATACCTATACTTACGAGAAGTTTATGAATCCCTTGTTGAACTATCACAAACTGACGACCCTAAATCCAAATATATGGCCCAGTCCCTTGGCGGCAAGATGACTAATTTTTGATTTATTTGCTGCGCTGTACTTTGGCACACAATTTCAGATAGGATTAATATTGCTAACAATTTCCTTCAACAACGGAATATGTGCCTCAAGCTGGCAGTTGAGATTCTGTGATCAACAAAACAATTTCTCATAGAATTGAGAAATGATGAAAAATGCTCCTTGTTTTTAGAAGAAGCTAGGATCATAGCTGTCGATCTAGATGTTCCTTGTACTCAGCTATCGCAGTCTTGTGGTTCCGAAAAAGGGCAACTCGGTTTTCCTACGAAAGAAGAGATGAGCCCATTATAGAACCGCAAGAAAGATTTAAGGTAGAATTTTGTTTTAAAATTTTAGATCAAGGCGTTTTATCAATTTCTGAAGGATTTGAGCAGATAAAAGTGCACAATGAATTGTACATATAATGTGTATATATAAGTGGCTCAGAATTTTATCGAGAAATCATGATGTTGTCAACTTTGAGTAATGAAAATGATTCCGCGATAGACATTTTTAATTTTATTCATAACAGAAATATGAAGATTCTTGTTCCAAATACTGTTATAGCCCTAAGAATAGTTTTAACCTTACCAGTTACTATAGCATCAGGAGAACGCTCATTTTCCAAACCTAAGATTATAAAAAATTTCTTACGTTCTTCAATGTCCCAGAAACGCTTGATATCTTTGCCAACCATATCAATTGAAAAAGAAACTATGTCGGAGCTGGATTGTAATTTTCTAGATCATTTTCAAGACACCATAAGGCACCACTCTTTTTAATTTTAAACTTTCTTGCCTATGGAAATACCTAACTTTAGTTCCTTAGTTTATATTTTTTTGTGACTTCCTTAAAGTAACCTTATTCTTATAAAATGTATGTAATTTAATTTTAGCTTTAAACTTTTTCATCTTTTTTATTTTACTAGGTAATAAATTTTTACCAAAAAACCACGCAAGTGCAATAACATGTATGTATGGTTTAATATTTATTCAATAGTTGCGTGAATCTATTTAATTTATTTAATTTATATTCATTAATTCCTAAAAAAATGTTTCGCTGTTGATTTTTTTGGTTATTTTTAATGCATGAAATATTTAACAAGTAAATCTTATCTGAACTTGTTTTGATTCGTAGATGTATTGAGGAATAGGACTACAGGGGAAAACACAAAAAAAATGCGTTGGTATTCCACCTCTTTGGGTGATGTGAAAATGTATACATACATAATTAAATATTTTCGATTTTGCGATCGTTTTAAAATTTACTCATATTGTTTAAATCTAAATTTTTAAATGGCGCTATTATTATTCTGCGACGGGCGCAAAAATATATGGAACCGGTCCTGCACCAGAAAGTGTTTCAACTGCATGAGGACTTCATTTCCTAAAGAGGATTGGAGATCCACACGGATTTGAGGATATATCAAAGTTATATTTTGAAGATAGTACCGTGATGAACTTACGAGGGGCGTTCAACATATTCTCGGTATCGGGGTGAAGCTGTGGTTGTATATATAAATTGACTTATTTGTCAAGTAATGCTATTATTTTAGTACATTCATGTAAAATTTCATATAAATGTGATTATTAATTCGCGTTTTATCTCTAGTTAAACAGAATCATAATGGCAACTGAGACGATGATGGTGAAAATTGAGCATCGCGCTGTAATTAAATTTCTCACTAAGCAAGGAAAAAGTCAAAAAACTATTCATGAAGAGATGGTGGCTGTTTACCAGGGTTCCGCACCTTCATTATCAACTGTGCAAAAGTGGTCAAGTGAGTTCAAGAGAGGCAGAGAGAGCATTGAAGACGACCCCCGCTCCGGCGCCCCGGCTACTGCTTGTACGGGAGAAAGCATCAAAGAAGTCGAAAAACTTGTTTTTGAGGATGCCCGAATAAAGGTGAAAATGATGGCAGAGATCACCAAGCTTTCAATTGGTACCATTCACACCATTCTTCATGACCATCTTAACCTTTCAAAGGTCAGTGCAAGGTGGGTGCCACGAATGCTCACAGCGCCTCAGAAAAAAGTGAGAATCGCATGCTGTAGAGAGCTTTTGGAGATGTGTAGTGAGAACGCGGACGGTGTTATGGATCGAATTGTTACCGGGGACGAAACATGGGTCCACCACTATGACCCTGAAAGCAAACAAGAGTCCATGCAATGGCATAAAAAAGGAACAGACCCCCCGAAGAAGTTCAAAGTAACTCCGTCTGCCGGGAAGCTCATGGCCACAGTTTTTTGGGACTCAAAGGGAATCTTGCTCATTGAGTACAAAAAAAAGGTGAAACCATCAACGCCACATCCTACGCTTCCACTTTGCATAATTTGCGGGAGGAAATCAAAAAGAAAAGACGGGGTAAACTCGCAGCGGGTGTGTTGCTTCTTCATGACAACGCTCCTGTTCACACGGCGCGAGTTTCCAAGGCTGCTGCGCGAGATTGTTGTTTCGAAGAAATCCAACACCCACCCTATAGTCCAGACCTTGCCCCTAGTGATTATTTTCTGTTTACGGGTTTGAAAAAATATCTTCGTGGAAAAAGATTGTCGGATGATGAAGAACTCAGGTCGGCAATAAATGGGTATTTTGCAGAGAAAGAAGAAATTTATTTTTTAAGGGTTTAAAAAAGCTTATCTCAAGATGTAACAAATGCATTGATGTTAGGGGAGATTATATTGAAAAATAAACAATTTAAATTGAATTCACATTTTCATTCATATCGATACCGAGAATATATTAAACGCCCCTCGTAGTTCCAATATATTTAAATTGTAGATTTCAGTAAGTTAAGAGATTTATTAAATAATCTTAACTTAACTGAACTGCTATTAATTGGAGATTTTAATGGAAGGATCGGTATAGCGCAAAACAATTGTATAAGTTTAACGAATCCAGTGTCAGCACTAATAAATATAAATCGGAATTCCAAGGACGAATTCAGTGACTCAAAAGGTGAAAAAATTCTTGAATTAGCAGACGGTTGGGACTGCGAAGATATACAAGAGGATTATACTATTATACGAGGAACGGCTAATTCAGTAATTGATTATTGCTTTTTATCAGGAAACTGCATACGACATGGACTTACCACTTTTCGTCTCAGAACTAGAAGGAGCAATCAAGAACTCGAATAAAAACAAGGCAAAACAAATATTCACACTGGTTAACATTTCGGGGATATACAAAATAAAACGCAAAAAATTGTACTCTTTCTTCTTGGACTTTCGTGAGGCTTTTGTCTCCATCCCGCGAGAAATGCTTTACTATAAGCTATATAGGTACGGAATCTCATCACAAGTTTTTAATATTTTAAGAGTTATGTACTGCAATAATAAGTCACGTGTCTAGAATGGTGCCCATCTATCGGATGAATGTGAAGTCTCAATGGGTGTCAAACAAGGTTGCGTGCTTAGCACATTGCTGCTTACTCTGTCACAAATGATATAACGGATGAAGTTAGGGGTGAAATAGATCTCTGTGGAACCAGTATTCCGGCGCTGATGTTTGCAGATGATATCGTTGTTCTCGCCGATACAATAAATACTATGCAGTTAATGATCAAAAGGAGGCTAGAAAGCTACTGCGAAACGTGGAATTGAACCCTTAATCTTGATAAATCAAAGATGATGGGCTTTAGAGGTGGTGGAGGAAGTACCTTTCGTACCGCTCGAATTGAGTGCCGTGGAGTATTAATTACGCCGAACCTAAACATGAACAAGCATTTTAAAGTTAAGCTTGCAGAAGCTAAAAGGGCGATCTGTGCTGTTTGGTTAAACTGCAGCAAGAAAAATGTGTATTCTCACACTTCTAAAGTGAAAATATTCCGCTCTACAGCCTCTTTCATCCTACTGTATGCAACGCAAGTCTGGGGTTACCGCGCTTTAGAAGTCGTGGAAAAGTTTCTCCGTTATTTTCTAAGACGGATTTTTAAACTCCCGAGCAGTTCGCCCAATTATATGATGTACTTGGAGACTGGAGACAGAGTCTCCACACAAATGGTAACATATAAGGTGAAATGTGTTCAAGAGTGTGAAATACTAGGTGCGGAAAGCGGTTATAACTTTTTTTACACCAAGCGAGCAGCAGGAATCCCTAAAACAAAATGTAAACAAGCTATTTCAGAAAACTAGCCACAAAATTTACGACAAACTTATAAATGAAGCCGAGTCATCTCAATACAGCAATATGAATCATTATCTGCAGGAAAGAACGTATTTTTTGAACAGCTACTCGGTGGAGAAAATAAATACCACCTTCAAACTAAGAGGCGAACTCATAAATCTTAATTTTATACTGTACCGCTCTGAGCTTCCAATTTTATGCGAGTTGTGCAATCTCAGGGAACATGAGGATGTGTTGCACTTCATTGCGAAATGCCCCATACTTAAAGAATTCCGCAGAAACTTCTTCGATGCTCAAGCACTCGGGATAGAGGAAGCAATCCATATCTTGAATGGTGTCAGAGGTTGGGACCTACTCTATAAGTACGCAGTGAACGCATTGCGCTACAGGAACTGCATAATCGAAGGAAGTTTTTAAGTATTTATAAACGCTATCTTTTTTTAATTTATGTATGTACGTATTAAGCATAACTAGCACCATATTGTTTTGTTATTTTTAATGCCAATCTGGTAGACTATTTTAAAAGGCCAAACCATACAGGCTAAGTAATTTTTTAATTTATTTTCTTTGAAATAAATAATAGCCGTTTAACTAACTAACAAATGGATATGGTGGATTTGTGAACTTTGTGATGTTAGTTAGAAGACAATACAAAACTTACTATAGTCATCAGAAAATCGTGAAACAAACTATCTAAAATTAACATATGATTCAATATCTTACAGGCTTTTAAAATTAAAAATAAAATATGGAGGAATTAATTACAATAGTTAAGAATTAAACCAAATATCATTTAAAAAAACTTTCACAGCTTTCTGTTTCTGAAGGACTTATTTAAATAAGTGTTGTAAATAAATGCATTCATTTTAACACATTTATTCAGAAGAGTAATTTTATAAAATATCAAGTAAGCAGTCTAATACTTTATATACTTGTTTCAAACATCTGCAAAGAACAAATCACCCTGTTTCAGGATAATTGTTCCCAAAAAGTATAAATTCTATCAATCAATAAAAAATCGTTTAATCATTTAAAAAGCAAATGAAAATACGATACGATCCAATGAAATTAGTAAGAATTTTCCTAATCACATTTCTCACTAACAAAGCATCCGCAAACCTGGCCTTAATATTTGGTAGATGGTAGCTACATAATATGCTATGTGAAAAAAGTGCTAGGTCCACACAATATACATATATGTATTCCGATTCTTTGAGGTAACTATCTCAGCCATAGAGCAATTGAATTCGCCAGAATAATTGATCAATATTTATTTTCTGAGACCCAGCCGCGGAGATATTGTAACAAGATTTTTATTTATTTAACTGGGATTTTTATGTATTTTTAATACTTGATAGTTGACATTATTTATGTGGAAGTTCATTTACATTGGCACAATTTCTACTTTAAATATATGTAAGTGCACATATTTAAATTGAGTATTTCTCAGTTACTAAGTGCTTTGATTCGAAATCTGAAACGAAAAAGAAAATAATAATAATAACAGTTGATTTCAAGGCATCAACTACATGCCATTGTTAAATTATTATAAATCAATGACAAGCCTAAGCATCTGTTTTTGAATGAACCATACAAATTAATTTTTGAAAAATACAACCCCCTCCCTCGCCCCTCTTTCTCCTATATACATGCTCATTTATCTCCCTACTCTACCGACCATAAGTACTATAGATTATGTAGCGATCGAAGTGCGTCATCACAGCACTACTCTAAACCAACTATTTGAACGTAGCTTCATTAGTTGCATTTGTGTAATCCACAACCTTAATGGAAATCAATTAAAATAATCACCCTGAACCATGTGATGTTTGATAAAACTTCAATCATGTCGCATGCACTCGTACGCACAATTTCCATATGCTGGCTACCAGTCAAAATCTGTTGATAGATTTTGTACGTGAATACTCTAATTTAATTTGAATGTAAAAAATCACTGTCATTATCACCTCTCTATGGGGTACAGCCTTCAGCAATTTTTTACCAGCATGACATTTGATATCTTCTTTGTACCTTCTGCCTAAATGGTTATGAACGTTTTATTTTATAATTTATTTTACTTTTTTTTTATTTGCTGGGGAGAATTAGTTTTGTTTCAAAAGTACCATTAATCCCTTCGAAATGTCCGTGAGAAATATCGAGTGAAAATATATTGTATTACATATGTATTGTGAAATTGTATTGTATAAAGGTGTGTTTTGCTGGGATTATTTGCATTTAAAGAACAGTATTAGAAGGGGCTAGAAAGGGGATTGTTTCTCGCATGCACAGTTCTATGTCGCATATGTAAGCCGCCCATTCATGTTTCGTAGAATAATTTATCGGAATTCACCATGATCAACGTTTCAAAAAAACTCGATTATTTTGCGTTCAATTAGGACGGGGTTTGAGTTACCTTAGTCAGCATTTTTTTTAAAAAAAAGTCTAATTCTGATTTTTAAAGAACTCGTATTTTTTTTAACAAAGTAAACAAAAGTTGCGCTAAATTGCATTGTACGTTCTTATTATTTAAATATTAAAGCAACATTAAGATTTTAGATATTGATCATATATACGGTGTTTTTTAAGAGCTGTACAGTTTGAAATTGAAATGGAATACACACAAATTGAGCAAACAATCCAAGGTCTTTTTTATTCGATAAATAATTTTATGGCATTGATGGTGCATAGCATCCTCGAGCTCCAATTTTGGCACACTTTTTAGTGCATTTGAAATAATTGCTTTAGAATAGTACGCTCGATGTTACCTGCCAAGGCTGAAATCGTTGTTGGCTTCTCCGCATAAGTCAAGAAATTCAAATACCCCTATAAAAAATATTCCAGTGGCGTTAAATCTCAGAAGCCATGCCATAGGTCCAGTTCTTGAGATAACGGTATCATCGAGTACTCCGTTCAGTAACTATTGGCTTCACCGGCAGTAAGCAATGCGGCACCATCCTGTTGAAGCCAAATACCATGGAGATCATGTTCACTCACTTTTGGAAACAACATCTCGAAGAACGGCCAGGTGATGCCACCAGCCAATAAAAGGCACAAGATAGTGAATTTTTTAGGGTGCGTGGGTAGCTGATGGAGCACTCCATCACTCCATCACTCCATCTTTACTCCAGGTTTAACAAGTGAGCCCTATCACTGAAAAAAATTTGACAGCAGAAGAGTGAATCTTCCAGCTGTTCAAGCGCCCAATCAGGGAAGTCACGACGCACACGATGATCGTTTGATTTCAATTCTTGCAGCAACTGCATCTTGTAAGTGTGTTCACCAAGCGTAAAATCTTCAATGAAGACAATGGATACGGGTCGATATATATGCGAGTGGTATTGTGGTATTTGTGGTATGGAAAAAGTATAGGTAAGTAGTGCGAAATTTTTCACCGCACCCTTTTATCTTCTTTGATACCTGGCACGCTGATAAAAGTTCGTAAAACTAAGCATCTTGGAATCCGAGACTGCTTGATCTTTACATTGTAGATTCAAAGATTTTCTTAGCTGGAGCATTTCTTCCCATCCCGCTGACTGGCCTGCGCCAGTTGTTTTGATAAACCGAAGTAGCAGCGGTTTCCTGAGGTCAATCTGCGTCGGATCTCTTCTAAGGTATGATTTGTAGAGTTGGTGTTTACTCCGATGAAGATGAATACGTTAAATTATAGCTGCCGACTGTCATGTTTGGGGGCCTTCGCGGCGACTGATAGGGAAACTGCTAACTGTCCTATAGCTTAGATTGGACCACCAGCGCAACTATCAAATTCGTACCGCAGTGCTTGCCTCGCCTACCAATGGTGGTCCCCGGTATCTGCATGAGTAAACCCCAACTTATACAAGCTAAAATGGCAAGGGCATACTCGGCCAGTAGCATAATATTAAAAAGATATGACGAACTTATGATAAAAATGGATTCACTGTTGACAATATTATTGCCATCCTGGAAGTTGAATGGTATGAGACGGACATAGGTTAGGTTAGGTAAGAGTGGCTGTTAGACAGACCAACCCACCTATGGGCCTCTTGGCCCATTGTGATGCCACGTGGATATGTGATCCTCCTACTCTTGGAAAAAAGTAGAGCTTATGATGAAGCGTAGTAGACTGTTAACGTCTCTAGATCGCTTTAGTCATTGTAGAAGAAAGCTTTTAAGTGGAGCTTTCTTCTTTGGGGGAGATCTGGGCCTATACAGAGTAGGTGCAGGATTGTATCTTCCTCCTACTCGTCTCTGCAGAAATCATTTGTAAAGATCCCAAGCCTTCTTACATTTTAACCTATATGGCAATGCCCAGTGATGACAACTATAATGGCGCTTATATGTTTTCTATTTAGAAAGATTAAACTCTTAGAGCGATTCAGATTCAACTTTGGCTAAATCGGTTTGGTTGTTAGATATGTTATCCCAACATATGTTCTTTTGTTAGCATCCAGCTTTAATATTAGTTTGCGATTGGCATGCTGATGCTACACTTTTCCGGTAGAATAGGTAGAGTGGTTCCAATTTTTGGCGAGTTCGTCTGCCCTACAATTCCCTGGAATGTCTCTGTGGCCCGGCACTTAACATAGGTGAAGGTTGAACAGCTCTGCCATCTCCCTAAGAGATGATCGGCAGTCAAGGACGATTCTAGAATTTAGTGAGACGGAGTCCAGGGACTTGATAACAGCCTGACTATCCGAAAAGATGTGGATATCCCTTGCAGATATCCTGTTTTCTATCAGCCAGGATAGGACTTCTTTAGTCGCAAAAGTTTCCGCCTGGAACACGTAGTGATTTAGAAAATGGAAGAAGAGGCCTAGATTAAGCTTGTCTGAGAAAACACCACTACAAACCCCTCTATCGGTCTTAGGTTCGTCTGTATAGAAGTGAATTGACTTGTCATATATGAAAGCATCTTCCTCCCAGAAGGATCTTGAGGGGATGCTTACATGATAGTCTTTATCAAACCAATGTTGGGGTATAGTGTAATCGATATTCTCTGGTAAGATTCCTTGAATATTAAAAATATTTTCGTGGGCAAATAATTTGTGTCGCTTTAAGGCGAATAGCTGCCATCGTAGCTCTTGCCTACTGAAGATATCGAGGGGTGTTAAGTGAAATAGAAAATCCAATGCCGCGGAGGGAATAGTGCGTAGAACTCCGCTTATTCATAGACATGCTGCTTATTGGACTCTTGTTGCAGTTGACTGCTGGCAACCATCCAGTAGGTTAGTATCGGTCTTATAATCGAGATATATAGCAGGTAGGTTAGACGAGGTTGAAGTGTCCAAAAAAGCGACCATTGTGTACTCTCTACATTGTAGGAATCCTTCGATGTTGCTAGTCAGTGAATGCAGAGCCGTTTCTACTGACTTTTCTTTACAGTAGGCATATTGAGCCGTTGACAAAAGTCTTGGATTAATTTTAGCTCATATATGGATATCGATCAGTCGTTCTAGAGTTTTCAGAAGGAAAGATGATAGACTTAAAGGACTGAGATCCTTTGGGACAACATGAGAGCATTTTTCGGCTTTGGGAATGAAAACTACTGTTGTATAAGCAAAGAAAAAATTTACACGAAAGATAAATTTTTTGTTTGAAAAAAAACAAAAACGTTACAAATTATATTTTTTTCAATGAATACAACATATTCCTTTGGGGGTTCAACAGCGAAAGAAAATGATGTTATCAAAAAATTCGAGATTAGTAATTTAAGAATATGAAGATCAAAGAAGAAGAAAATAACTGATAATCTAATCAGTTTTAATGCATTTTATTTTCTTAACACTAACTCTTACATTCTAACAAAAATGCTTAAATGCTAGCTTACAATTATTTAACAATCTTATACTAACTTACTGGCCCCACACAGGCACTCTAAGCTACTCTGAATACTTATATCTATGTCTTTCGACTGCATTTACATTTTATTTATAAATACTTATTTTCTATACTTAAGGCTAAGAAAAAATTTGTTTACAAAAACTTAGCATATGGACATTTATTTTTTATAAAAACTTAGTATCTAACTTAAAATAAACCTTAGCCTACCTAACCTAAACGTACAATACACACATAAACACACATAGTCATTATACACAATCATATACATATATCAGTATACACCTTTGTATACACTGATATATGTATATGTTTCTTAAATGCTAACCTAAACCTATGTAAGCCGGCCATCGCTATTTACTGAGCAAATAGATTGGTCAGCTCTGCCTCATTAGTGAGGCTGGTCCGTAATTGACGGCAACGACGACGAAACATCTTCCCCATCATTCAACCACCAGAAATGCTGGTGCTGCCGAACGACATCCCTCTTATCGCGATTCCCCACCGCCCTACTGAACCTGAGGCGATCCAAACTGCCGTGTGCGACGTCTCTGTTGTAGTTGAGTCGCCTGTCCCCAGCTGTCCGAGCGACATGGAAGATTAACGGCACCGCTGATCTATCCTGGATCAACCCTATCTGATCTAAGCACTGATAATCTAATACATATATGTGTAGGTACATTTAACATATGCAACTGCAATAATGATAATGCGAATGAAAATTCATATTACTCGTAATTGATGAATTATAAATAGTGTGATGTATACATGCTTGGCAATGAAAACAATAAGAACAAATCTCAAATAAAAGTTAAAGAAGTTAGTATATGTTTTATACAATATAAAGTTGGATAAATTCAGTAGAAGTTCCAAACATTCAGCCCCCCTGAAAGACTCTGGTCTTCCAGAGAATGGTAGAGGAACTAGCTTAACAATCGGGCGAACATATTCTCCTGTTTGCTTAACTATTGTGGCAAATCTGTTGCGTAGATCTCTTCCTGGATGAAGAGACTTTATACGGGGAAGCAACCACTTTGATGGGAAGATTGATTTCCTTAAGCAGGACGACATCACCAATCTTGAGTGAACACTTCTCACTGTGCCACTTAGGTCGCTGCTATAAGGACGTTAAATACTCTGCATGCTACCGCTTCCAGAAGCCTTGTTTCATTGTCTGTATAAGAGACCAATTAATGTACGCATTTATACGAGTAGGTTTGTTACACATATCAGGACGAGGAACAGATAATAGGTGTTCACCAATCAATAAGTGAGCCGGACTTAGTGCCATTCATATCTGACGTGGGCCAGAGTTTAGTAAGGCCTTTATTTGTATAAGCAGCATATATACGAGTATATCCTCGTACGTCAGTTTATGGTCCTGGATGACTCGTTTTATATGATACCTGACGGATTTTATTCGGACGGAGGAATAAACCGCCATGCGATTTTATCTTTGTAAAGATGATCGACGGCTTCATCGATGTGTTGTTGAGTTAAAAGAAGCTGGAACATTTCATCAAGGCTGCACTTTGCCCCATGAAAATTTGTAGCATTGTCGCTCCAGATTTCTGTTGGTTTACCCCGGCGCGCGGCAAAGCGATCAAGAGTGGCAAGAAAAGCGGGAGTAGAGAGGTCACCTACCAATACCACATGGATCGCCTTGGTGGTAAAGCACACAAACTATATAAGCCTTGACGAATTTAGGATTTCGACCCCTGGAAAGACGTAGTGTTACCGGCCCAACCTTACTGAAGGGACGCGCAAAACGGATTCATTCTGCCGGCAGATTACCCATAAGTTGGTCTTGAGCAAACTTTCGATAGCGGGAGCACGACACACATTTATGAACAACCTTACGTTGTTCGGACACCGATTATGTAATATTCCTGACGAAGTATGGCAAACATTTGAGATATGGATGCGTGTAAGAACCTTCTGTGTATATTTTCCACTAGTAGTTCCGCGAACCGAGTATTTTTGTCAATAATAATAGGATGTTTTGTTGCATAGTTGGCATCTGACTCTTAAATACGACCACGGACCCGTAGCACCATTTGATTATCTAAAAACGGTGTGAGGGATGCCAATTTATTTCTCTTTTTTAACGCTTCGCACTTCTTAATGGTTTTAACCTCTGAAGAAAAACTAATTAATTGGTGAAACCTTACGAGTTTAGTTTTTGTATTTAACAGTTCTTCGAGTCACTGCCGATGCGAGAGTTTGAGATAAATCGAATTACATATGCGAGTACGCGAATTGATTTAATATGTTGGGTCAATTTGAGTGTACATCTCGAATCGACGATTACCCAAACCACCACAACTCATTGTTTAACAAATGAGAAGGTAGAATACCACAGGAAGCACAATCAGCGGGATATTGCTGTGATCGTACGTGATACCATAATTCTCTTGGTATAGCAGCTAATATTTCCTCAGTATGATTTGCGATAAAAATCGACCATCTTTTTGGCAACGCTGACAATCAGTGAAGGACAATTGCAGAGTCTGTAAAAGCGTAAACTTGCATGTCTTTATATTGTAAATACGTTTTAAGTTTGTTGAATAAACGACAGAGTAAAACTGCTCCGCAAAGCTCAAGACGGGGGAGAGACACGAGCTTTATAGGAGCAAGTCTGCTCTTACCGGCAACGATGGTACAAGACACATTTCTGATTGAATCTACACTGCGGCAGTACACGACTGCCGCGTACGCGTCGAGAGATGCATCACAAAACCCGATAAACTCCACATTACCTTTAGAAGTCCTGATGATTCTTGGTGTATTTAACGTTTCGAGGATAATTAGCTCAGCGCAAATGGATTGCCATTGACTAGAAAAATCCGGCGACACAACGTCGTTCCACTCATATTTTTTGCGCCATAGTTCTTGAAATAAGATTTTTATAGATATGACGACTGGAGTAAGAAAACCCAGGGAGTCAAATACTCTCGATGACTCTGAAATTATACGAAGTTTGGTAATTGATGAGCTTTGTTTTAGGTTGCCCTTATAAGAAAAAGAATCCTTTGCAGGTTACCACTGCAGGACAAGCAGTTTGACTGAATCGTATTCTTCGAATTCCCGCGGAGATAGTTCACGTTGGTCTTCCGGCAAGCTCAAAAGCAATAGCCAGCAATTAGTCATTCACTTTCGGAGATTGAAGCCGCGTCAATATATAAGTCGTTGAGCAATACATTTGATGCACGCGGGTAAGCTTCGATGGAATCTTGTGCCAACTGGCGTAAAGTACGAATAGCTAAGAAGGGTGCGCAAGTTGTTCCATATGTAAAAGTTGCACAGTTTGCTTGGTAATAAAGGACACTTGCGAACCTGAGTCTAACAACAACCGAACACTTTGAAGAATACATTGCTTATCATGACTTTGGGCTATAGCAGTCGGCAATATCGTCTGACGAGAACAAGACGATGTACACGAGTTACTTTCTGCGACGATTGATGAGCAGAGCGAGATTGGAGATGTTGTTTCGAGTGCTGAATCAGAGACTACTAGAGCATTAAATGAATTAGTTGAAGAATCTATATTTTCGGAATTAGACAACGAAGGTTGAATATGCACGAGTGAGTGATGGCGAGAGTTACAAATTCTGCAGCGGAAATTAGGGCGGCACTTATTCGAATTGTGTCCGGACCGGAGGCAGAGTGTATGTTCCTTTACAAAATCTACATTTTGACTGACTGACTTTTCTACCCCCAGAATTATTAGCTTTTTGCCGCCCGCGAATGGCCCTAGTAAGATTTGAATGAGTTAAGAAGTACTAAATCACAATCCGGAATAAGTTCTAATAATTGATTTTGCAATAACACGAACTCCGACAACGTTTCTTCTAGTCTATTACGACGTGTTTCAGGGAGTTCAAGGGATATACTTTGATCTATAGTGTTTGCAAATGTTTTAGCAATAGTCCCTTTTAAAATACCATTTTAATTGAGTTAATTTTTTTTTAAATACGAATGTACGGTATGTACTTTTTATAGAGTCCGAACCAGAGGGAAAAAACGAAATCGTCACAATTATTCTCCAGCGCTTACTTAGTACCAACTAATGTGATCACGTGTATTACATGCACATACATATGTATGTATATTTCATCTCAATATCACACCGCTCGTTTCACAGAATGATTTTCACATGCAAATCAAAATTGTTCAATAAGAATAGATAATAATTAATGATCTTATTATGCACTATTTCTGTTCAAAATTCAGGCTAGAAGGAACAACAAATGTTGTATAACCAAAGAAAAAACTTACACGAAAGATAAATTTCTTGCTTGAACAAAAAAGTTACAAATTATATTTTATTCCATGAATACAACCTGTTCCTTTGGGGGTTCAACAGCGAAAGAGAATGGTGTTATCAAAAAATTCGAGATTAGTACTTTAAGAATATGAAGATCAAAGAAGGAGAAAATAACTGATAACCTAATCCATACAATATGTGTATAAATTAATTAATTTAAAACTGAAGTCTTAAAAAAATATATTTTTATTTGAGCATAGCTTCCGCTTGCTTATCAAGAACTGAACAACATTTCTTACAATTCGTTATCTTAAATACTAATTGTTGTGCCGACCGAACCGTGGGATACTCGTTGTTGGCTCAGGTGTCTATCATGATTTCGCTGGATGTAATTTGTCGCTTGCGCTCCAGACGCGTTGTCAGCAAATTCCCTCACGTACTTCGTTGTTGTCGATGTGGAGCAGATTCGTGGGAACATATTTGCACGTCGTTATGATTTTAATTGTTTGAGGTGTTAACTCCTCCATGCATAAGATCGAACGCCCTCGTTCGATGACCCTGGCTTTAGCAGATGTGGAATGTCTTTTATTCCTATGGTTATGGATGCTGCGGCTGCATTTCTAGGTGTTAGTATAGACTCTTCCTTGTTGTTATCGGTTTCTTGGACTTTGTATTTTGTTCTTAATCGACAGGAAAGATAAATCGTTATTAAAATAGCCGATGACGTTAATAAGCTGATGTTGATCGCTAAGTTGATTTTATTCCTGGTCTTGAACATCTTGATTTGTTTGGTACCATTAACCTGTAATTCTTTAATCATCTGGAGAGATAGTTCTTCTTCCATGTTTTCTAGCGCTGGCCTTGGTTGAAGCATTGTGGGTAATAGCTGATGTTTTGTGATCTCGCTTGCTTTGAAAAGCTTTCCGTCCGCTTGGATTGTGGAGTTAACGTGTTTAATAAGGTAGGTACCTTCTAACCTCAGGGTATCATTGTTGATGATGCCAGAACCGTTAAATTGGTTTAGAAATAATATATCGGGTGAAACTTCTTCTATTGTCGGGATGTGTTGGTTGTTGATGATGACGCAGCTTGGGACTTTGCTCTTTAAGAGGTTTGGGATGCACGTAGTGTTACTTATGTCTACAATATTATTGTTGTTACAAATGGAATGTTCGTTGGATGTCTTACAATTTCCCCTGATTCCGTATATGTTATTTTTACAATTTAAAATTTTATCAAACGGAATTTTATTAATTTTTGTTTTAATTTTGACAGCTTTTATTACTAACATATTACATATTTCAGAACTAGTTGTTGGTAAACTTATTATATAAATGATATTCCTGCCATCTGAAGCAATTTTAACATTAGCAAATTCAAGCGCTTCTTCGATGTTCATAAAGGGAATATTTTCTAAATTAAATAGTTTTTCAGTAATATTAATTTCGCTATTTGACAAGATAAATGAATTTATGATATTCGATTTTGCCCACTGAACAGCATAAGCGATATTTACTATTTCTTCTTTGATTATTTCTAGTTCGTATTTTATTTTTAATATTTTCTTATCTTTGTCTTTATTTTCTTCGTTAATAATTTTTAAGATTGAGTTTGTCATATTAGTAATTTCGTAAATTTTTTCTATTGTCATTCGATTGATTATTGCTTGTTTGTTGTTACTTTCGAGAACATTATTCATTTTTTCTACTAGGATTTCGTGATCATGGTGGTCGGGGCTTCCCGCTATCCACTTCCATGCACTACCGATGAAGTCTAATGACCTCTTATTTTTTGAATTTTTAACTTTAAGTCATGACAAATGGCTTTTGATCTTAAGGATCTCATAAGATAGAAATGGAAAAAAGGGATGTCTTTGAGGAGTTTTAGATTTTAGTGTATTTTCTATTTTGTTCACCAATTCCTCATATGCTTATATATCAATTACATGAATTAATTTAAAGTATCCATTTTGTAACTTTGCTGTCCCTACGTCTACGAGTATCTTAATCAGTTGGGCATTTGAATAGTCCAAGATCTGAGTGTTTGCTGCGCACAAAGGCAGTAGTAACCTGTTAGAGAAAGATTAATTTTTTACTAGGCTTTTATGGACGGTTTTATCTGACTTAGTTATTATGGTAGAATTCTTGTTTATCCCTACAATTTCTTTTCTATATTTTGGAGAGAGCTTATTGCCTAATCTTTTATTGATTCTCACGTAGATAACATCTCCTACTGAATAATTTTTAAACGGAACTTTCTTTTTGTTATGGCAATCTAAATCTATATTTTGTTTGTCTATAATTTTTTGAGTAATGAGCCTTTCTTCCTGAAGTTGCTCGGGTTTGTTGATCAGATTTTTTGCAAAAAATACATCAATGGGATTTTTATTCGTTGTGGAATGAACGGATCTATTATATTCTAAAAGTGATTTGTCCAGTAGTTCAGAAAATGTTCAGAAAATATCCGAGCAAGCCGGATTTGATACATCGCATCACTTCGGATAGGCTTGAGTGGAATCTCTCCACCTGGCCGTTGACCGAACTTACGTAGGGTGGTGCTTTGAATATTTTTATATTAAAGAAATTTTCTAGCATACATAAAAGAGAACCCGAACTTAAGGCTTTTTCGTTGTCAACTACAACGAGTTCAGGGACGCCAAAGGATAGTACTAATTCCCTAAGAGGTTGTTTGATGTCCTCAGAGGCTCTCGATTTAATTATTCTGGCTAAGGCATATTTCGAAAATTTATCTATTGCTGTGAGAATGATTTTTTTATCAGTGAAGTAGAGGTCTATATGCAAAATTTGTCCGGGGTATTGGGGAATCAGTGTTGGCTGTAGGATAGGCTTACTCGGATGCCTATCATATTTGTGTTCTTTGCAAATTTTACACATGTCTGTAATTTTCCTAATTTTAGCTTGCATCTGCGGGAAATAATATTTTTCCAACAATTGTATTTTATTCTCGCGACCGTTTCTATGAGCGCGATTATGTTCTTTTATAATTTCTATTTCTTGACGGTTCTCGTCAATTAAATCTGTCACAATGTTCCTTGCGAAACGTAGTCTGTATTGCTGAAAATGTAGAGGAAATATTTCTTGACTTTTCCCTAAGATCGTTTCCTCAGTTTTTAGCCCATTTATTACTGACGGGTTGAGGTAATTTTTTAAAATGTTTATTAGTTTCTCTTGGGAATATTCGGTTTCTACTATAGTGTGGCGGTGATATGTGGGAAATATTATGTCGAAACGGTACGATGGTGTATCTCCTATACTAAGAAAAATCTGATTTTTGAATACATTGATAGGTTCATTTGCGATCTGAATTAGATTGTTTTCAGAACTTTCATTGCTATGTTGGGTTATTGTTAACGAATTAATCTGGTTGTCTTTAGGAGGTCTTGATAATGCGTCTGCAACAACGTTCGCTTTTCCAGGCTTGTACCTTAACTCATAGTTGTACTCTTCGAGTATAGCCTTCCAGCGTTTCATTTTATTGTTAGTGTTTTTGTTGCTGAGCGCATATGTAAGGGGTTGATGATCGGTAAATATTTTTAAAGTTGTAGGACCATACAAATAATTCCTAAGTGTACTGAGAGCCCATACTATAGCCAGCATTTCCTTTTCTTTTGCGGCATAGTGCTCTTCACTTTGATTTAGTGTACGGGAGATGAACGTTATAGGTTTGTCATCCTGGGATAGTACGGCACCTAAAGCGTAGTCTGAGGCATCTGTGGTGAGGTGGAATTCTTTATTGCTATTTGGATAAGTAAGAACAACGTCTTCGGAAACTAGTGTGTTTTTGATCTTGTTAAAGGCCTCTTTGGCTTTATCGTTCAGATGGATAAGTTTTTTGCTTGAAGATTGCTTAGAAATACGGCCATCCTCCCCTCTTAAAAGGGCTGTTAGGGGTTTGGTCAGTTTGGCATAATCCTTGATAAATCTGCGGTAAAACCCTGACATACCTAAAAAGGATCGCAAATCTTTCAGTGTATTTGGGTAGGGGAACTTATCTATCGCTTCTACCTTTGTCGGGTTTGTTTTTATCCCCTCGGCGGAGATAATAAAACCGAGAAATTCTACACTACTTTTTAGAAATTCACACTTATCCATTTGCACTTTTAAATTTGCGTCTTGAAGGGTTCTGAAAATGTCGGATAGATTTTGAAAGTGTGAGTCTACATCTTTACTGAACACGACTATGTCGTCGATGTAGACGAAGCAAATCCTGCCTATGAGTTCACGCAGAATGTCGTCCAATGCTCTTTGGAATATGGACGGCGCGTTCTTTAGGCCGAACGGGAGTCTAACAAACTCATACTTCCCGTTGTTAACTGAAAAGGCGGTCTTTTCAATGTCAGCTTCATGTAGTGGTATTTGGTGAAATCCGCTCTTAAGATCTAATACCGAAAAGTATTTGTTCTGTCCGAGTTGGGATAACACACCATTTATTTCCGGGATCGGATAGCGATCCGGAATGGTTTCAGCGTTAAGGTTCCTGTAATCGATCACCAATCGATATTTCTTTTCATTTGATGCGTCGGCCTTTTTCGGCACGACCCATATCGGTGCGTTATATGGGGACCGTGAAGGTCTTATAATCCCATCGTTTAGGAGTTGGTCCATTTGTTTTTCCACCTCCTCTTTTAGATTCATTGGGTAAGGGTAATATCGGGAGTATATTGGTTCTTCGTTTGTGGTTGTTATTCTGCCTTTAACCGTGGTGGTAAAGGTTAATTTCTCGTCGGGGTCGAGAAAGAGGTTTGGAAACTTTTCGGTTAGATTTTGCAGTTTGGTTTTTTGTTGTTGTGACATGTGATCATTCCTTAAAGTTAAATTAGTGATTGCGTCGGAGACCTGTTGTTTTAGTTTAATTTTTTTGTTTTTGATGAGCATATAACTTTGTTTCGTATAGATCACAGCCGAAAGTTCCTTGAGGCTGTCGTTCCGAGTATTGCATGAAAAAATTTCAGTGTAGGGAGTAGGAAAAACTTAATTTTATGATCTTTAATACCGAAAAGATTAGTGAGAGTATGGTGTGTAATTTTGACGTTTCCGCCAACGGAACTAGCGAGAAAGCATTTTGAATTTGGCAGTGGGTTAGCAACCAGTGCAGGTTGCATATAATTTCTATTTGAGCCGGTGTCTATTAGTATCTTAAAAATCTCTCCACTCTCCGCTTTGCATTCTACGTACGGTAGTGAAGAGTCATTCATTCTAAAAAATGTATGTCGGAAAGGTCAGAGGGTTGTTCGTTTTCGTGGAGTTGTTTGTTTTCGTGGAGTTGTTCGTTTTCGTCGGATTGTCCGGGGGTGTCCATGTATTCCTGCAGAGTTTGCTCCTGGGTATCATCAGAGCTGTTCATATTTTGGTAGTATTGGTCCATTTCTTCTTGAGTTGTCTCTATATGGAAATTACGTTGAATTGGCTTTGTCTCTTGATAGTTGTTCCTTCTGGTTTGGTGACTGGGTTGAGGTTCCGTTTTCACCTGTGGTTTAAATTGTCTGTTCACTTGGAAATTTTGATTTTGGGTCTGTATTGGCCTGGATGGATAACCAGAGTTCTGATTTTGGTTAGCTAGATTTGAGAATGAGGGATAGTGCGTCTGTGTTGGCCTAGATGGGAAACCAAAATTATTTTGGTTGACTGTATTTGAGTGTAGGGGGTATTGTGGCTGTGTTGGCCTCGGTGGAAATCCAAAATTAGGATTTTTGTTGGCCGAAAATGAAGGATACTGTGGTTGGGTCTGCCTGGGATATTGGTTAGTTAGAATAGGAAAAGAAGGATATGACGGTTGTGGTTTTCTTATGGTCGCTTGATTGCTAATCTGGTTGGATCTAAAATTCTGGTTTTCGAGTCTAAGAACCGGGTTTAATGCATGTGGCAAGTCAATGGGCTCTTTTATGCCAAGTAATTAATTTAATTTAATTTAATTTAATTTATTTAATTTAATTTAATTTAATTTATTTAAAATTCAATTGTTCATATAAGAATAATACATCTTTTGAGAAAAGAACAAGCTTTACATAATTTCAATATTTTAACAATTAAGTAATTAAAATTTAACAAATAATTATTATTAATAAAAAAAAAGAAGTTCTTAGAGTAGGAAGTACAAAGAAAAAGAAGAAGAAAAAAGAAAGAATTGAAGAAAAAAAAAGGGAAAATAGATGATACAAGGGAGAATGAAGTTTAGGGATACAAGAGGAAATTCATTAAAAATTTTCTGAACAATATTTAAATACTTCTTTATTGAAACTGTTTGTGTTGCTCATACGTTTTATTCTTAAGGGCAACCGATTCCATAGCTGAATCCCATGTACGAAAAATTGTCGAGACGTGTTTAAATACTTGCATCTAGGTGCTATCAGTTGCCAAGTTCTTTGATTTGTTGGAAATTTTACTATCTCAAGTAAATATTCTGGTACTTTCTTGGTTAAAATTTTGTGAAAATACAGCATGGTTCGATATTTCATAAGAGCAATCAGAGAGCAGCCGGCAATTTGTTTGGTATAGGCGGAAATGTGTTCGTGTCTTTTGATATTAAAAATGTATCTCGCGCAGGAATTGTATGCAACTGTTAACTTTCTGGCGGACTCTTGATCCATGTTTGCAAATATTTCACAACCATATAGTATGATGGGAAGGATAAATGCATTAACAAGTTTTAATTTTGTTTTGGTTGGAAGGTAACTTGTAGTTGGACAAAGTCCTCGGAGAGCTCCGTAAATTTTAGATACAGTTTTGTTAACATGTACATTCCAATTTAAGTTACAATTAAAATAAACTCCAAGATTCATAATGTTTAGCACGTACTCTATAGGGGATGCGTTAAGACTCAGTGGTGGGAAAACATCTGTACTTCGTCCTGCATTTATAATCAGTGCCTTTGTTTTATTTGGATTAAGCTTTAGACCGTTATCTGATGACCACTTATGGATTTCATTTAATTCTTGGTTTAGAATGTCAAGCGCTTGGTGTTTGTTTGCTTTCGGAAAGAGCGTATATATTTGTACATCGTCTGCGTATATATGGTAATTACAAACGTGAAAGCATTGTGTTATGTCATTTATAAAACAAGTGAACAGGAGGGGTCCTAAGACAGATCCCTGTGGTACACCTGCGAGGACGGGCAGGCAAGCTGAGCGCTCATTCCTATGACAGACGTACTGAGACCTATTGAAAAGATAGGAAGACAACAACTTACATAAAGTGTCATCAAACAGGAATTGATGTTTCAGTTTTTTTAATAAGAGCACATGATTAACGCAATCAAAAGCCTTCGAAAAATCTAAAAAAACAATTAATCCCAGCATACCATTGTCACAACCGGCACGTAAATCTTCACTGATTTTTAAGAGGGCTGAGGTACAACTATAATTTTTACGAAAGCCAGACTGGTATTTTGATATCATATTCTTAGCGCTTAGATATGTTTTTATTTGACCACTTACTATAATTTCAAAGACTTTACTTAAAAACGGTAAAATCGCAATAGGACGGTATTCCACGGAGGCTCCGTTTGGTGCTTTTGGTAGGGGTACAACCTTCGCAGTTTTCCAGTTATCCGGAAAAACTGAAGTTGTTAAAATTGTATTTAAAATGTGGGTGATTTGGTGCAAAATAACAGGAAGCAGAACTTTTACAAACTTAGGAGCAATGTTATCCGAACCTACGGCATTTGACTTGACCCTTAATATAATATTACCTACCGTAGTTTCGTCTACACATGTAAGTGAAAAAGTTGATTCGGAATAGGTGACACTGTTGTTCAAAAACGGGGAACTTAGATTATTTGACTCTTTGTAGACAGACACAAAGTTAACATTTAGTCCTTCTACATCCACACTGTTGGGAACCGATGTTTTTTGTGAATTCAGTCCTATCTGACGAACACTCTTCCAAAAGTCAGAACTAGATGAACATGAGTCAAATTTATTTTTATAAAAAGCGAATTTTTTTTTCTAATGAGACGGGTTACAGAGTTACGAACAAATTTAAATTCCCTATAAATTTCCAAGCATTTGTAACGCCTCCATCTAGCATAGAGTAAGTTCCGAGCTGCGATTAAGTTACATACTTCCTGTGTGAACCATGGTGATTTTATTTTGGTGTTTTTTATTCCACGAGTGGGCACATGTTTATTTAGAAGGAATTTAATATTTTTGTTAAGGAAGTCTACTTGATAATTGGCGTTATTTGAGTTATAAATTGGAGACCAATTCAAAGCCAGGCAGTCATTAAAAAGGTTTTCTAAATTAATTCGAGAGTATTGGTATAATCTGAAATTCGTCTCAGTTTCAAGTGATGGAAATATATCCACTGTCAGAAAGATTATATCATGATGAGAGAACCCGGGTGCGAAAATCTGGTCATAATGCATAATCAAGTCGGGGTCGGAAACTATGGCAACATCAAGTAGTGTTGGTATGCGATCTGGCACAAAATGTGTAGGTTGGGTAATGTTAGAAAAACTTAAGTGTAGTGAATCAATCATTTCCTTGAAAGCTGTATTTTTGTTTCCTAAAATATTAAGGTTGAGGTCACCACATATGACGATTTTCGAGTATTTGGGTGCAAAGTCTTCAAGTAGGTCACTTATCAGTCTATAATTTGCTATATCAGGGGCCATGTATATTAGGGTGTCCCAAAAAAATCAACTTTAAATTTTTGTAACGCATACCCTCTTATTTTATTCGAATACTGTCAAAACAATAGTAAATAAAGTTTCATGTACTTTGAACCAGAGGAACCCGTGCCGACTTGCATCTAAACATGTCAGTACTTGCAAGGCATGGCACGCGAGTAATAACATATCGATAACTTGTTATTGCATGTTTATTTTATTAGTAAACACATTGTTCTCGTTCTGTTAACATGTCGGTGGAGTTACGCAGTTGTAGAAAGGAGATATTTTTAATAGGGAACGTTAAACATCAAATTACTGGTTCAAAACTTCCCTCTAATGGGCAAGTACTGGCAGTTTTGTTCTATAATATTCGTGAAGTGAATTTAAGTGTCAATGAGAGCGCAAATCTTACTATTCGTGAGTGCATTATTTATTGGGAAAAGGCCCGTATCCCGACAAGATCTCTACCTAATTGTGTTAAAAAATTAATTACATTGTATCAAGTTTGGAGAAATTTGCAAAAAAATGCAAACAAAACAAAAAACGTGTTTGAGCAGCGTCGACATGAGTTTGTTACAAACTTAAACAATTTGTTTGACATTGCACATGCGGATGCACTTCAATTAATAAAGATAGATGAAGATAGGATTTTTTTGCAGCGCCAAAGAGAACCAGGCCGACCTGGTCATTTAGCCGGAGTTGACCAAAAACAAACACACAAAGAAGAAAGAGCGCACCTTAGAAACGTCGAGGAGCAAAAACGACGTGCTAAATATTTTTCATCCTTAGCTCCTTCAACATCATCTTATGACCCGCTACAAGAAAGTTTGTCGTCTGATTCAGAATTGATGGATTTACAGGAAATTTTGCCAAACCTAACCAAAACAGAATCCAGTATAAATAAAACTGTTATGAGGAAGAATTTTATCACTCCAAAATTAGTGGCAGCATTAGATCGGTGTCAATTGAGTGTGAGAGATGCTGTGTTTATTATTGAAGCAACTATTGAAGCTCTTGGACATAACACAGACGAATTTCCTATAAGCAAGTCCACTATTCAAAGGGTTCGTACGGAAAAGCGAAAAGAGCGAGCGGAAGCCATAAAGGTTAATTTTCAAAACCAGGTTCCGGATATTGTAACACTCCACTGGGATGGTAAACTTTTGCCGGCTTTAGATTCACGCAAATCTAAGGAAGAACGTCTGCCGATAGTTATAACGTTTGACGATAAAGAACAACTTATCGCTGTACCAAAGTTGGATAACTCTACAGGAAAGGAACAGGCCCAGGTACTTTGGAATGCTATAATTGATTGGAATCTTGAGGATAAAGTGCAGATTTTGTGTTGTGATACGACTGCTTCAAATACTGGTCGAATCAATGGTACTTGTGTACTTCTCGAACAGAAACTAGGCAGGGAAATGATTATTTTTGCTTGCCGCCATCACGTCTACGAATTAGTACTAAAAAGCGTGTTTGAAGCAAAAATCTGCCAAGTTACCACAAGCCCAGACATTCCAATGTTCAAGAAATTTCGAGAGAACTGGAAGAATGTCGATCCCGAGAAAATACAGAGCTGTACAGAAAAGCTATCATGTTTGAATGTTTCTGAGATCAACAGACTTATCGATTTTTACCAAATTGAATTAACTAAAGAAATTACTAGGGATGATTACAGAGAGTTAATCGAACTTTCAATAATATTTCTTGGCGGCGATGCAGAAAAAAAATTTAAGATCCGGCCTCCAGGTGCCATGCACCAAGCTCGATGGATGGCGAGAGCGATTTACTCATTAAAAATATCGTTACTTGGTGATCAATTAAGAATTTCTAACAAAGATAAAGAAGCTCTGTTAGACGTCTGCCTGTTCATCGTGACAATATACGTTAGGCCTTGGTTGCAATGCATTTTAGCAGTAAAAGCACCTTACCAGGATTTGTGTTTTCTGAAAGCTATAAAATCTTATGAAACAATAGATGAAAGCATCTCGAAAGCAACATTACAGAAGTTTTGCTTGCATTTGTGGTATTTGACAGACGAAGTGTCTACCTTGTCTCTATTTGATGATGATGTAAGCCAAGAAACGAAAGTCAAAATGGTTGCTAACTTAGCCATCTGCTTATGGTAAATGCTACATTCCATCGAAAGAAGAACTTTGTGGCAGACTTTATGGTAAGTTTGAAAATTAAGTTTGTTTTTTTAACTTTTTTATTTACATAACTAAAAAATTATATCAATAATCCTCCTTTTTTTGTTTTCAGAAAAAAACATCGATGACTTTGTTTCAGTCAAAAGCAAGTCCTTATTTAGTCGATTGAAAATTGATGGTGCTTTTCTCCACGAGTGCCCCTCTTTGTGGCTTAAAAATGCTTCGTACCAACATGCTAAAAGCAAGCTATTAAAACTGAAAGCAGTTAATGACTCTGCTGAAAGAGCAGTCAAGTTGATGCAAGAGTTTCACGGCCTGCTAACTGTTCAAGAGGAGCAAAAGCAATTTTTATTTCGTTGCGTACAAGAACATCGACAAAAGTATCCTGACTGTAAAAAACAAACATTAAAAAGAAAATTAATAAATAATTAACCTACTTTCAACAATTAATATAATAATAAAGTCCAATACCGGATGCCTTATTTCAAAAATAAATGAGTTTTGCTTTTCCCTCCATTGCTCCATACTAATTTTTATGTTTAGATTTTGGCGTTAAGTCGGCACGGGTTATCGTCATCCGATCGCAATAATATTTGATATTTCACTTATCTGGGTCAAATAGAAAAAAAAAAAAAGGTATGCGTATCTCTATCTAAAAAAAAAATTTAACCCTTATAGCCTGGGACACCCTAATGTATATGCAACCAATCAGACATTTTTCAGTACTATTCTTCACCTCAATGAAAACGTATTCCACAAGATCAGTGGGCGCTGATTTCTTCAAAAATTGGAAATTATAGTACTTTTTCATATAAATTGCAACACCCCCCCTTCTATGCGACGCCTATCGCTCCGAAAAATCCTCCTACAAGTTAAGTTAAATAAATTATCACACATTTCCATTTCTAACTAAGTTTCCGAGACACATAACACACCAACCATCCCATCATTAAACACATATCTTAAGTCGTCAATTTTGTTTCTCAAACTTTGAGCATTTAAATGACAAATATTAAAGCCTTTTTTTTGTTTACAGAGAATATCAATTAGTATTTTTGATTCACCTCTGGAATCACCCTGTGCCTGTAAGTTGTCAATCATTTAAGAACAGAGAGAACAGCAAACAAGCAAATAAATAAAGAGCACGAGCAGCAGCCACAAAATTAAAAAAGCTAAAAAAAAGAGTTAATAATATGCAAATAGTAATGAAAACCCCTGTTGATCGGAAGGGTAAGAGAAAGTAGGAGAGAGAAAGAGAAAGAGTTAGAAGGAAAATGGAAATGGGAATAAGAATAATATCTATAAAGAAAAAGAAAAACAAGAAAAGTAATAATTGACAATATACTGGTGATGAAGTAAATAACATTTTAAAGAGAAAAGAGTAAAAAAGAAAAGAGAAAAATAAGTATCCTCTATTATAATAATAATTTTTTTTACGCTTGTGATTGTGAGTTTTCATCATTGAGTATAAGTGGTTGACTTCGTGCGACAACAGCATTCAGTGCTTCTTCGTCTTCTATTTTGATGTAGCTCCCATTTCTGCATTCTCTAACGATGACAGATCCATGTTTAGTGGAAACAGAAAACAGCTGTTTTCTGTGCTTGAGACGAGTGGCTTTGTGAAGAAGAGAGCGGTTCCTTGCTGTTAATCTCTCATTCATATATATAGCAATACTGGTGGTTGCCTCCAAGCCAACGTCATTTAGACAAAGTTGGCGTTTTTCTCTTTGTCTATGGTCGGCTATCGATTTGAGAACATTGTTTCTGTCTTGACTGTTTTGAAACTTTAATATAATTGGGGGATCGTTTGCATTATCTCTTCGTCGAGATCGAAAAAGAGCTTGTAAGACTGGTAGCCTGCATTTGATTGTATGGCATAGATGGTGAAAGATGGTTTTAAGATTTTCTTCGGGCAAGTGTGGAACCCCGAAGAGAATAGCATCAGCTGCAAGCTCTTTTCGTTCCAGAGCATCACATCTTTTATTTAATTCGACCAGGTCATCATGAAGAGTCACTTTGTTGCAAGAAATGGTCTCCAATTTCTCCACCCGCAATTCCAGATCGTGCAGTGACTTGTCTATCTTTGCCGTATAATTTGACCAGTTTTGTTCAATTCGAGATATTTGATCCATAATCTCGTTCCGGAAATTGCTTAGTTCATTAGAAAACTGACTCAAAATTTTTTCGGTGTGGGCTTTCAGTTGCATTTCAATCGCCTCAAGAGTAATTTCTTTTGTGGTGTTGATAACACTCTTTGATGCACCAGTCTTCGCACTTCTTGACGTTGGGGTACCACTTAATATAGGGGTAATCGAGACTAGAGCATCAGTTGCATTCTCTTGTTTCCTTTGCAACCGAGTCAAAGGGGCAGTGTTTGAGTTTAAACTCATTTTGGTGTTTCACGAAACAGTATGTTAAGCGGCACTTTTACTAAAACAAATTTTTAATTTTTATCGATTTACTTGTTACGAGGAATGCGAATGCACTGATTTCGACTAGTTTATTTCTGGATAACGTAGGAAAAAATAAACTGAACTTTTCTTGCAAATTTAAATGTTAAAGATTTATTTAAACAGAACGTTAAAAAGGGAGATTCAAAATGTACGTCTATTCACTCGAACATCACTCACTCGATGATCTCGGCAAGTCGCCACTAAGTCCCCTAATGAACGTGTCGAGGGCCTTTGACCTGTATGTTTGTGTAAGTATTCTCATTGCTTCGGAGCTGGTGTCCATACATGCCACCTTATTCAGGATTAGTGAGAGATGTGCGTATACCGACTGGTAAAACTCGTGAGTCGTTTTGTTCCCTTGTGTTAGGGACGACATTTGGTATTCTAGAGTATTTATATCTCGCTTTTCTGCGTAGTGCATGATCAAGCATTTCGAGATGCAATCCCATTTCAGCGGAGTACTGTACGCCTCCAATACGATGTCGGCATTACCAACAATCTTGTTTCGTATTACGCTTAAAATGGCAAAATACTTAGGTGTGCCTTTGATTTGTTCGTAAATCTCAAGCACTCTCTCTACGCTCTTTTTCTATGAACCAAATTCGGCTGGTTCGCCGGAAAAAGTTTTCAGACAACTCACTATGTCGGGAATTCTATCCATACCGGATAAATTATCCCTTAATTCTGGGTTGATAGTTTCATCCATATCGTGGATCGGTTCCTGATTAGGATTGAGTGCCCTCTGAATCATAGCCTGCCCTTGAGTTTCCAGTACACGGCTGACGATAGATGTAATTAAAATATCTAGCGCAGGAGTTGATTGTACTGTGTGAGCATTTGCTTGCGAAGTAGACGATCGGAATGACTGATCGGCAATATCTGTAACTTCGACTTGGGCGGGTGTATCTTGATTGGTAGGTACGTGATTGCCAACGCTTGCAGCGGCACGAGTTGTTGGAGCCATTTTGGTTAAAGTTAGGTGATTTCGGTAAATGTTTAAAATTTAAAAAGAAAATATGAATATGTAAAAACGAAAGTTTAAAAAGATTATTTGAACTAGCTTAGGTCTCCTGTTTGATTTGATTTAAATTCTAGCGAATGATTGTAATTTAGCAATGCTTTTTTGTTTTTGTTTTTTTAAATGTATTCACTTTCTTATGACTATTTTCTTGAACTTAGCTGTTTTACGTTACTTAATTCTGATTTATGTTTTCTTATTACTTATTTCTTTACTTTATTATTATGATTGATTTCAACGTTTTTCACTTATTTTTGATTCACTTAATTCTAATGCTTACATTAAACTTAATACGGTCGTCATCCCACGCTGGTGAAGTTGGCAGTTGTCCTTTTTGCTGAGCTACTTAGGTGCCTCGTTCACATTCCCTCGTAGTTTGGTTCGTCTATAGATTTCCACCGATGATTCCGCTTGTTTGAGCCCAGATCACAGTGTTCATGATTTGAGTATTATAATCGCGACGCGAATGGCGAGCTTCTTTAGGTCGGGCTTAAATTCACGTTTTTTTTTTTCACTAAAACACACTGTGCTGGGCCCCACGTTGGGCGCCAATTAATTAATTTAAAACTGAAGTCTTAAAAAAATATATTTTTATTTGAGCATAGCTTCCGCTTGCTTATCAAGAAATGAACAACATTTCTTACAATTCGTTATCTTAAATACTAATTGTTGTGCCGACCGAACCGTGGGATACTCGTTGTTGGCTCAGGTGTCTATCATGATTTCGCTGGATGTAATTTGTCGCTTGCGCTCCAGACGCGTTGTCAGCAAATTCCCTCACGTACTTCGTTGTTGTCGATGTTGAGCAGATTCGTGGGAACATATTTGCACGGCGTTATGATTTTAATTGTTTGAGGTGATAACTTATATACATACGTATATGTGTATGTACATTTAACATATGCTACTGCAATAATGATAATGCGAATGCAAATTCATGTTACTGGTAATTGATTAACTATAAATAGTGTGATGTATGCATGTTTGGCAATGAAAACAATAAGAATAAATCTCAGATAAAAGTTAAAGAAGTTAGTAAATGTTTTATACAATATAAAGTTGAATAAATTCAGTAGAAGTTCCAAACAACTACATTGCCTTACTTCCATGACAGTGGAATTTGGATCAGTTCTCTAACGTAGGCAAGATAATATCTGAGGACCTTTGTAGCTCGGCAGCTATTATACCGTCCGGACCAGCAGACTTGTATAGTTTAAAGCTATGCAGCGTCCAGAGCAGTTTGTCTTTTGTAATCAGACCATGAATTTCGGTCACGGTTGCAGTAGTCCTATTTGGGTTGCTGCTGGCCGCGAATAGGGAGCTACCTGGAAAGTGAATGCCCAGTAGTAGTTTGAGTGATTCATCACTTGAGGTTGTCCAAGAGCCATCGGTTTTTAACAGCTAGGCATCACAGGATTTGTGGAGAAGATTTTTCTTAGAGATTTTACCACAGAGGTGTCTGTGATTTTGTCACAGAATGATCTCCAGGATTGTCGCTTCTCAGTTCTTTTTTGTACAATATAATTTGAGGAATTCTTTTTATGAGTCCCAGTCAGTCAATTTTCTTGCGCTTTTTGCTAAGTTTAAAAGTTTTCTGTAAGTGCTTTAAAGCAGTCCCAGTACTGCTGTCCATCACTGCGGCTTTTTCTTGCCTCCAGATTGAATAAGAGAGCAGGAAGCTGCCATAGCCTGATTAAGAGCCAAGGTGAATTCCTTGTCTTTCATGTCAAATTCATTGTTCATTGGTATCACGTCTTTTGGCCAATCAGTTTTCTTAAAATTACGGATTGCTGGTTGGCTGGGAGGAGCATCACTCAGGCTGAATTGAATGCATCTGTGGTCATTGCCAATGTTGCAGAAAATGAGGTTAGTGCTTATTATATAATCAGAAAGTGACTCACTTCTATCATTTATGTCGGTACTGTCCATACCGTGTGATGAGCCTTAGCATCGCACCAGATGATTAGCTAGCTTCCAGTACCACCCTTTCGAGGTTATCACCATGGAGATGGGCCACATGATGGTGGCCAAGATATTCCGGTGCCAGCCAGTTGGGGCCTTTAGCCGTCTCTAGTCTGGCAAGGGTTAAGGCGGGGTTACTGATATTAGGAAGTAAAACTGCATTAAGGCTGCGTTTCACTAATATACAAGTTCTAAACTTACCTTTTTCGCTTATATAGAGCGGAGTGTATACCTACAGGTGTCCCAAGTACACGAACCACGCCTTCCACGGTCAATGGTTCCTGGATTAGGATAATATCTTGTGCGTTTTTGGAAAGATGCAGAATAAGTGCGGCCGAAAACTTTTTTAGACTGATGGAGATTAATCTGGAGAAATCGTAGCAGAGTAGCCTGCACCACGGTGCTGTTCATGTCCTCCGATTCTGAAGATGTGCCCTAGAGCTCATATTCTTCCTTCTCTTCTCTTTATTGTCAGAAGAGGAGACCGACGGATTAATTGTTGCCTCGGGTAGATTGGAGTCTTCGCTATACATTTCTGGACTCAAAACCGAACCGAATCATGCCTTTAGTCTACACCTCTATTAACCTCTATTAAGGGATTCGTAATTGATCACGATCAACGCGCATCCAAAACGGTCCCTTAGTTATTCTAGTTTTGCGACTTTCCAGTCATGAGTCGGAAGGGTCGGGTTGCTGAACCTGATGGTCTCCAGAATGCTTTCTGGGAAGAAGGGTTCGGCTGGGATCCAGTTGCGAGTTCTAGGGCTGCTAGCGCTATCCTCCTTAGATACGACTTCGAATTATACACCTGACCAAATCTCTCCTTTGATCTTGACGTTGCCTTGGTGTCAGCCAGCGTCGCTTGTGATGGGATATGGTCCGCTGTTTTCCAGCCTGATGGCCAAGAATTTTCCTAAAAGCTTTAACCTGACCAACTGCCATAGAGCGCCTTAGATGGAGCTTGTTACAATCTTATCTCTCCTTGAAAATTTAGTTTTAGGCTCGTTGCGTTTGCCTTTAGAGGATGGTGCACCATGGCCTGTCATAGTTTTAGGTCTGCTCGACAATACATAATCCTTGCCGGTAATCGGTTGCAGTCACCGTTTTACCGCCCGGTATTAAGGCAAGGCCTTGTTTTTTTTTTGTTTTTAGATTTTATCCATCAATAGGTCCCACGAATAGCGGAGAAAGGATAGTCCATCTGGTCGCCAGGTATCCGGATACTCCGTTCGCGACTGAGCTATTTTTGGAGATGTTGGGCACTCAGCCAGATTGATCGTCGGCACGAGTCGAGTCGTATGACAACTTGATCCTGCCCAGGGGGAAAGGAGTGGTTGGGAAGGTGGTGTGAAGAGGAGGAGACGGGGGACCATCCTACATATAAAGAACGATCGGAAAGACAGAGACCTTATCTGTTTGTACCCATTTCGCTCTCGCTATATAATCTTCGACAGGTGAATACTTACTGTAACTCCAGGAAGATGGCACTTATATATGCTGCGATGCTTCTGCTCAGAATACTTTTTGCAGTAGTAGCATATGCAACTTAAGAGACAATCTTCCGCCGCCTTTCGTCAGTTAACTATTCAGACCTTGAACAGTGCCCTAACCAAGTGTTTTGAGCTGTCGTATTCTTCTAGGAAGCGTTCCTACAGATCGCCCGTTCTGTGGTGGAACGCAGACTTGTAGTGACAACTTAAGGATAGCATAAAGAATATAAAGAGCTAATTCAGATTTCGAAGAGTGCTTCTTATACAGACCTTTGCGAATAAATCGAAATACTCGGTGAAACCAGAAATCTAATCAAAGCCCTCTAAAAAACCTGATTTCATTTACACTGAGTTGAAATCAGAGAATGTTTGTCATGCTCGAAGTTCACTTCCAAGGTAACTCACATGAAGTTTAATCTCGGATTGGAACACGCACTGCAACAAGTTTATTAAACGTTACGCCAATCGAAGCACTTCGAATAGAAGCTGAATATACATCTGTCGAGAACTTGGGTGGGAAGGGAGATAGCAGTAAATGTACATAGCTAGCAAAGCACTAGCCGGCATCAAGTAACATTTGTGTGTTCTCGACAATTCTACAACCACAACATTTATTCCCTTGCCAATTTGGGAAAGATGTTCGCTGAAAATCAATATAAATTTGCAAAACGCGCAGATAAATATATTCCAAACAAGCAATTGCAAGGCTTACACAGGAATGGTTGCATCTTTGAACGCAAACCGATTTTTGTACACTGATGGCTTATTTAAGGATAACAATTCCACACATGCTCTAATTGAGATTACATTAAACCGGGAAACCAAAATTGTATATCATTGATTTCTTACAGAGTTCACTGTTTGCTTCAAACTAGAGCTAACGGCAGTTGGGAAAGTGATGTCTATCACACAAGCTTGATAGAGACGGAAGAGACTGTAATATTTACTGGAAATCTAAGTATTTTAAACAGGCTGCGTAGTGGACTCAATAAGTGGTTCTCCTTTGACTACATTAGAAATAATCTTAATACCAATACTAACCAAACCTTAGCACGCTGGAATTATTGAAAACGAACGTGCAGATACTGCAGCCAAAGAAACGATTAAACTTTACAGTAATAACTCCGAATTCATATCGACTCACCCGGAACAGTTTTTTAGTAACCCTGGAAGTGGAGTTAACTGAAACGTGGAAAACCTCTCTAAATTTTCTATGGATTTTAGGAAACTTCTGAAATAGAGGACTGAAAAAACTTTATTCAGAAGATACGTGCAAATACTGCGGTGGTCCAATCCTCTTGCAAAGATGCCCTAACGATCAACACCCGGTCTACAGCTTCCAAATAGAGCAACAGTATTCAAGTTACAAGTTGGACGTTTTATCGGTAGTACGAGCTTTAAAAAGACTGCTGTTTATCTTCAGGGTATGGCAAGCGTTCGAAATAACAATGAAGAAACGTGGCATCTATCCTATTATTTCTCGCTGGGCCATGGTGATTGATGAATTTAAGTAAGGCACCGAAAAAAAAGGGGTAGCAATGCAGCACGTCGACGCGCTTAGTCGGTGTTCAGCCGTGTTTCTGGTGCAGGGACTTCTACGTAGACGATGTTATGACAGGGGCAGATAATTTGACAATGGCAAAGGAAATTCAAACTCTACTAACAGCAATCCTTCAAGAGGGAGGATTCAAGTTAAGAAAATGGTACTCCAATCATCAACAGTTGCTGACGAGTATCGCTTTAGAGGACCAAGAAATCTCGCTTGAAGCAGGCAGCATGGAATGTTCCGTTAAAACCTTGGGTTTAACGTGGCTACCAAAATCAGATGTATTCCCAATAAAGACAAATTGTGCACCGCAAAGAAGGTTCACTAAAAAATCGATAGCGTCCGAAATAGCGAAACTCTTCGACCCTCTCGGAATTGTGGCCCCGGTAGTAGTCGTTGCTAAATTATTCTTGCAAGAAGTGTGGGAATTGAAATATAATTGGGATGCGGCTTTGCCAATGGAAATGTCTACAAGATGGAGCAAATACCGCGAAGGTTTACAACATCTGGACAAAATTCGAATTCAACCTCATGTTTTGGCACAATGCATACCAGTGTCAGTACAAATTCACACATTTGCGGACGCATGGGAAAAGGCTTATGGCGCAGCGGTATACCTTCGATCGATCACTAAGGATGAAAGGGTAATAGTCCGATTATTGTGTTCCAATTCACGTGTGGCACCAGTGAGCAAAACATCATCTGGAATAAACTCGTTAACAATACCTTGTATCGAGTTATGCGCACCCCTGTTAGCCGCGGAACTTTCTAACAGGGTACATTCAGATCTTAAAATTAACGGAGCAATTTGTCATTTTTGGACAGATTCCCAAATTGTACTTAGCTGGATTAATTCAAGTCCAGAATAATTTCTAACATTCGTTGGTCATCGGAAAGCAGCAATTCAGCGTCTTTCTTGCAGCACACAATGGAGACACGTCAAATCAGCTGAGAATCCAGCAGATGTATTGTCAAGACGAATCAGCCCAGAAATGCTACGGAATCACAATTTATGGTTCTACGGTCCCACCTTCTTATATTATAAAGAATCCATATGGCCGCCATTCAAACATCCGCATTCAACCGACATTGAGAAAAAAAGACATCATTATTACTTGCGACCGCCAAACCGTTGAGCTTCATTGAAGGAATTAACCATTCAAATTCTGGCCAATGACAGTAACGGAATTGGACAATGCTCTTCAAATTATACTTAAATATGTTCAAGAATGTGAATTCAAAACTGACATCAATCGCCTTAAGAAATATCAGGAGCTGGACAAAAAAGCGCATTACTTGGACTTGCCGTATTTCTGGATGAAGGAGGACTTTTGCGTGTGGGAGGCAGATTACAGAAGTCAATTTATTACACTATTTGACGAAAAACATCCAATATTGTTACCTTATACCCACCCCTTCGCATAAATGTTGATGACATATATACCGAAAATTTGCACGTTGGACCTCAAGCTCAATTATCTATAACTAGACAACGTTTTTGGCCAATCATGGGAAAGAATATAGCATGTTCAATCGTTCAGCAATGTACACACTGCATCAAGGCTAAGCTAAGATGTACTCTCAGATGATGGGTAACTTACCACCACACAGAGTGCAACGTCCGTCCATCAATTGCGGAGTAGATTTTTGCGGAAAAATCTGGATTTACTACCGCTCGAGAGGAATTTTTTATTTTTTTTAATTTAGTGGGGCCTAACGCCCCCATTTATTTCGCTTAATACAAGCTTTAAGTAACTTAAAAACTAGGACTTAAGAACTAACAAGAATTAGGGGTTAGGAAGTAAGGGAATGGTGGAGGAGATCAAATTTAAGACGATAAGTGCTCAGGTTAAAATCAAAAAGGGGGAGGTTTGTGTTAACCTTACGGAGCATGCGGGAAATTGGTTCGTTAGAGCCATAAGAGGTGCGGTGGGTTGGGATATAGAAGAGACAAAGACAGCGTAAATTGCGAGGGTTAGTGTTGAAGGAAATAGAATTGTAAAGGGAAGTCCACAGAACCGGAGAGTAGTCGATGAATGAAGAGAATGTCAGCTACGTCTCTGCGTTTTTCTAGGGTATTCAGGTTAAGAAGTTTGAGGCGGTCGCGATAGGGAGGTAAGATAAATGGGTCACTCCAGGGTAGTCCACGAAGAGCAACCCGAAGAAAACGACGTTGAATGTTCTCGATTCGGGATATATGAATTCGCTGAAAGGGGGCCCATACTTGACTGGCATATTCAAGGAGGGGCCGGACAAGGGTAGAATATCAGGAGCACGACAAAGAGCCTATGCACTCAAGTTGCTCAAGAAGTTCAGTACATCAGTCAACAGCTAACAGATCAAAACGAATTGCTTGGGACTCAACTTCCATCTAAATCACGAAAGGTTAAAAGAGGAGCTGTGGACGCTGTTGGCAACATTGCGAATATACTCTTTAGAGTACTTGATTCTCGATACGCTGAGTAGATGTCCGCTAATATTAACAAGGTGCACGTCAATGAAAACCATCTGCTCGCATTATTGAAAAATCACACGTCAATATTGGATTCCACTGTAAATATAATGACAAAGAACCAAGCAGCCATGAACCAACAGCATAACCAACTTTTAAAACAATTAGATCTAATAATCAATCGTGTGCACAATATTACCGAGTACGAATATCAGATAAAGGTTCAGCAGCTATTTTCATCATGGTCTATCTACACCACATTGCTTATTACCAATATTCAGCGGACGTAAAAATCTATTTTCACCGTGCTAACAGACACTTATCATGGAAGAACCAATTATTTACTGATTTCACCAATCCAATTGAGGGAAGAAGTTATCAAAATTAAAAATCACCTTCCCCCTGAACTTAATTTTCCTGTTGAGCTAAACGACATGCTGGAACTATACAAATGTATGGCAGTAGAAGGGCGAATCACGAACAACCATGTGATATTTAAAATCAGTTTACCACTGATCGAACGCGAAGAATTCACAATGTATAAGATCATCCCGATTCCAGCAATTACAGACAATACGCTTATCACAATACAACCGTCATCTACATATCTTGCAGTAAGCGCTCATCAAGACGAGTATTGTCCGTTACCTATTCGAAGACGACATTGCATCATGCACCATTATAAAAAATAAAAGGCATCTATTCACTCAAAACCATCCAATCTATCGCCGGGGATCAAACATTAGCTTGAAGTCAATCTACTTAATAATAGACCGTCGCTATCAACATGTCAATTAGGGGTAGTTGAAACGAATACAGTCTGGTCAAAAATTCCAAACACAAACCAATGGAACTACGCCGTAATCAACGAAATACTTTTGAACATAGTATGTGACAATCAACCATCGCATCTCACAATTAGCGGAACTGTCTTATTGAAACTTCAGCCAACCTGTGTTGTAAAGCAAGATTATCTAAAATTGCAAGCTCATCATATATACACAAGCAGTATCCGACTATGGGAAACCAGATTTTTTCAAGTTTTTTTTGGGTGTTCTAGTGCTCCATTAGCAATACTCCGTCAGTCACGGTACAAGAACCGTGGTCTGGCCAACAGACGATAAAAGAATCGTTACATCTTTATAATCTTCAATTTACTGATTTGAATCTCTTATCTTGCAGTTGCATGGGAAAGTATCTTAGACGAAATACTATCCCATTCGTATGCACCTGAACAAATATCCAATTACCGAAGGTTTATGTCGGCGCGAGTTACATACTCGTACAACCCAACCAAGAGTCACATATCAATAAACTGTTCGCATAATACTTATTTTGTTTATTTAGTATTTGCAACAATGTGTCTAGTATCAAAATTCATTTCCTTTCACACGGTTAAACTGTTCGCATAATACATATTTTGTCTATCTCACAACAATGTACGAGTATCTAGTATCAAAATTCATTTTGTTTCACACGTTTTTGTAAGAACAGTCAGCATAAAATATGTATAAATACCAATATAATTCAGACACACGAGTTCCTTTTTTGTCAATAAAACTTCAACGTTTAAAAGAAGAAGTTGTATTTTTTAATTTGGGTATCGCTCCCAAATATAAGTGGCGCAGTCGGTAGGATAAAACTACATCCAGTACGTCGTGAATCTTTTTTCGATGGTTTATCAGTAATAAGTTTCAATATCGACGGTTAATCGATAGCAGTGACATACTCGTGCATATAAAAGAACTCGTTTTGAATTGTGTGAAAAGTGAAGTGATTCAACGGAATATTGGATCAGCGAAGGATTATCGCAATCAACAATCAACAATCAATTCGAGAGGTCTCAACCTCGAAAGTTCAAAGGACCAATGAAGGAAACATCATTAATAGTACTGTAAGTTGAGTTCTCATAATAACCCATCCCTTACATACTAACCGAACTTTATTATTGAAATACTGTATATTCAATGTCAAATATTAACAATAAGATTAAGACAAGAAGTAATCCTTATAGCCTTAATAGTTTTAATAACGAGGTGGAAGATAGTAAAGATATTTTTAGTACTAGCTTAAGTGATCATCTTATCTTAAATTTTTCAAATTCAGAAGACAGTGTTTTTTATCTCTCCAATATGACCACAAATAATAGTCAATTAAATATGAGATTTGCTTAAATCTCTTCGTATTCCGGATGCTATAAAGGATTTGAAAAAATTCGATGGCAATCCCAGGCTCCTCTATGAGTTCTTAACGAACGTAGAGGAAATTCTTTCTCTGATTAGGTCTGCAGATGGAACTAGTTATGGTAAACTTCTGCTCCGTGCTATACGCAACAAAATAGAGGGACCTGCAAACGAGGTTCTTAATATATACGGTACCTCGCTGAACTGGGACAGTATAAAATCAAACCTCATAATGCACTACGCCGACAAGTGTAATGAAACCTCTCTAATAAGAGATTTGCATGGGTTGAGGCAAAATCAAGAAAAAATAGAACCATTTTACAGCGAAGTAATAGAAGTGCTATATGCCATAAATAATTATGTGCAGATCCACTCCACAGACTCTAAAGTCATAAAAGCAAAACGAGAATTGTACGAGGAAATGTGTCTAAACGTATTCATGATTGTATTAAGAGACTTACTGTTCGAGCAGTGAAGCCAACAACCCTGGCAGAGGCCTTTTCATTTTGTATCAAAGAACAAATACATATTACGGCCGAAGAGAAACAAAGCAACCTCCTTCTAAACCTTTAATTAAGATAGAACACAAACATCCACAGCCTCAGTTTGAATTCCCCCAAATTCCTAACCTTAACCAACAACAAGCTAAATTTAATCAGCAACAGCTACAAAATATGTATCCCGCACAATCTTTTCGATTTCCCTTGCAACCGAACACTAGCTTAAACTTCCCAAATACTGCATACAAAACGCCTTTCATACCCCGACCGATACCAAAGGTACCTCCACCAGAACCTATGGACATCCTTTCTGCACAAAGTCGTCCCAAATAACCATCCAGTCCTCGTCAATATTTTAATGGACAGCCTAATATAATAATAATAATAATAATAACTTCAGACCGTCACACTACACTATTAAGGAAGTACATAATATAAACGAGCAGACGTTAGAACCAGTAACTGACAACATGATGCACCTTACACAAGGAAATCCCCATCCGCCATCAGAAGAAACAACTACTATCCAAATCTGGATGAATTTGTTTTTTTCCAAGATCCACCTGAAACCGAGTCCACGGGAACAGAACAAGATTTAAATTTTCAGAACCCAGCCTCGGACAAAGTACTCGTATTAAATACATAGATATTAACAAACATGGACACTCTTTACCCTATATTCATATCTCATCACCTTTTGGAAGACTCTTGAAATTCCTAAAAGATACAGGGGCTTCATCCTCTTTTATAAACCCTGAACACATTCTTCCTCAAGATCAAGAAATTGTCCCACCTATAATCATAAAAACTATTCTTAACCAACATAAAATTGATAAAGAAGTATGTTTACCCAATTTTTTCGAATTTAATTGTCCCGGAGAAATGAGATTCCTAGTATTCAAATTCCATGGATACTTTGACGGATTATTAGGTCTAGACACAAAGCTAAAATCGATCTAGAAACTGAAATACTTATTACCCCGTTTACTAAAATTCCCTTGCTTTTCAAACCTAATTTCATGTCTAAGAAATATAGTATTCCCACCTATTCTAACGCATTATTATGGCTACCTGTGGATATTCGCAATGGTAACATTTTTATTAGAAGTATTGAAATCAAACCCGGAGTTTTTGTTTCAGACGAAATCTACAATGCCAATAACTTGTACAGCCTAGTTGAAGTAAGCAATAAGTCAAGTATTAACCAAACAATATTCATAGAACACCCCTTAAAAGTAAATACACTCTTAAATTTTGAAATTTGTGAATTAAGTAACTTTGATAAGACATACGGAAACAACTTAGAAGACCCAGTTGCCAATAACATTACTGATTTATTACGGCTAGAACATCTTAATTATTATTATTATTAATTATTAATTTATGTACGAACTATGAAGATATATTTTACAAGAAAGAACAAACTCTTACCTTCACCAATGCCATTAAACGAATGGCTTTCACCAAATTGAAATGCATACTCAAGACATACCTAAAACTGCCTTCACGGTAGAAAATTGCCATTATGAGTTCATAAGAATGCCCTTTGGGCTAAAGAACGCACCCTCCACATTCCAGAGGGTAATGGACAACGTCCTCAGCTATTTGGTCGGCAAAATTTGGCTTGTGTATATTGATGACATCGTTGTGTTCTCCACTTTCCTTCAAGAATACATAGCAAATCTCAAAAAAGTTTTTGGACGATTAAGGCAGGCAAACCTTAAAGTACAACTAGATAAATCCGAGTTGCTCCGTAAGGAAACCGCATTTATAGGACACATCATCACCCAAAACGGAGTTAAATCAAATCCTGATTACTAAAAACGACACTGAATGCGCAAGAAAAGGATGCAGAATGCAGCATCTTCATGGATATTATAGCTAATCCAGAATATAGCTAATCTAATTGAGGAAGGGCATCCTTTCCAAGTACCGCGAAGAAGACTACTTTCTTGTGTTACCTAAGCAGATGCAGACATTAGTCGTTATGAGGACTCATCTTAATGGCCATGTCAGTGCAAGGTAGGTGGAAAAACCAATCAACAAGGACTACTTTGTTAAGAGGCTGGCAAAGAAGGTAAGCTCTGTAATTACAATTTGTGTTACCTGTATCTTATCCGAAAGAAAAGCTGGTAAACAAGAAGGGTTCTTAAACGCTACAGAAAACCCCGACATACCACCACACATTTCATTTTGACGACTTGGATCCTTTACCATCGACTTTCAGGAATTACAATTATCTTTTTGTAATTGTCCACGCTTTCGCTAAGTTTGTGTGCAACTATCCGTTGAAAACCACAAACGCGGAAGAGGTAGTTACCAAGTCGGAATAGCAAAGCGAGATTTTCGCAAATTCAGTCCGGGTCGTACTTCTAACAAGTTCGATGAATATTGCCAACCGTGTCAATTCAAGGTCACCGAAATTAGCGGACAAATAGAACCATCATCTTCGTTCTTAGTAAGCTGTCAGTGGACGACCTTAAAAAGTGGTTCAAGATTGTGCCTAAGCTACAAACAAAAGGCAGTAAATACAATGGTGGTAAGAAGCACAAAAACATATCTTTTTAACTTCTTGTAGGTGCTCCAATGCGTTACGGTCTAGATTCCAATCTTGTGGCGATGATAAAGGAAGATATGGTCTAGCATTTTGCTTAAATGAGAGTTGAGCTTGGAGATCGCGTAAATGCTCAAATTGTGCAGCTCCAGCAGTTAATCTAAAGCATTTTACCCTTCGAGGGAAGGAGACGAGGATATACCACATTAGAGATCTAGTTGTAGTGAAGCGAACACAATTCGCTCCCCAATTGAAAGTTTTCCCTAAGTATTTGGGTCCGCACCAAGAGCTGGTAAAATCATCCGCAGCTGATTCCATGTAGCCTTAGATGTTAAAAGACTCACGCGTGAGTGGCGATTTAATTGGCGGCATATTAACATAATTCTTAAATAATTTCCATAAATTACTTTTTTCTTTAAATTCAACACTATAAACCATTGAATTAAAATATACAACATATACAACAAAAACGACAGATTCTAACCAAAATCAAGCTCGACCGAGTGTTTAATTTTGATTTCTTATTAAAAAAAACATATAATTTGTAATAACCGGTGCTAAAACCGTAGATAGCATAACAAACACAAGTGGTAATTTCAATAGAACTTCTTTATTTTTATTTATTTAGACTACCACGCTCTGACACGATCTCTAACAGACTAACTCGTGAGTGAGAGAGCGCATCGTGGGTGTAGAGAGCACTATGTAGTGAAGCGATGAGTGGCGAGAGCGTAAACCTGCGTGTCAGCTCAGAGCTCGTCCTCGCTGACAGGTCGCCACATCCCTCCGATTTTTTTTAGTTTCAGCTTCATTGAAGAATCCTCGGTCCGAGAATCATCTGCGACGTCTTCTTTACCTTCACCAGGTGAGAGGCCGTGAGTCTCCTCAGTTGTTGATTGTTCTACAGCAGTCTGAGATGGAGTTGGAATCTTCTTTACATGGGTTACATTTCGTCTGAAGGTCTTTCCGTCTTCTCCTCGAACAACTACTTCGCTCGGACCTCTTTGGAACACTTCAACTCGTTTGAGTCAAAAGTCGGTGTTAATTTATTTGCAGGAACCAGGTTATGAAGCAAAACCTTATCGCCGACACCAATGCCTCTTTCTTTTCCTCTCCGGTCTCTGTCTGCCCTTTCTTTCCCCGAATGTTTGCTCATTGTGTCTAAGTCTCGCACCTCTGAATCTAAAATATTTCCGCTTATATCTTGTACAGAGGCCATCTTGTCCCTGATTGTTCTGTTGTAAAGAAGCTTCGACGGTGACTCACCGGTTGTACCATGTGGTGTAACGTTGTACATTAAGATTAACTTTTGTACTTCCCTTTTATAATCCCCCTTTTCATGGGCAATTTGAAGCCGCTTCGGAATAGATCGATTCATATTCTCCACCTCGCCGTTCGCCTGTGGCCAATACGGGAGCGAGGTTATTAATTCAATATTGTTGGCTTCAAAATGGTCTTTGAATTCGCTGCTAACGAATTGCCGACCGTTGTTCGCCTTTATCGACTTAGGGTAGCCTAACCTGCAGAATTTTTCCTCCAAGTTGGAGGAATTGTAATTTTCTTCATAAAATTTATCTCTTGATATCGGGGGTAATAATCAATGATGACAAAACTGAAATCATGGATTGGTAATAGTAATAAGTCGATTGCGATACATTGCTAAGGTCCGTCTGGGAATGCATGTCGTTGCATGGGAACTGGTGGTGATGGTTTTGAAGGTAGTAGACATTCACGACACTGCTTCACGAATGACTCTACTTCTCTGTAAATTAGCGGCCACCATACTTTTGACCGAAGTCTGCGCTTCATGACTGTTTCTCCTGGATGGCCTTCGTGCCCTAGGTGTAGTACTCTTCGTCGTAATGCCGCTGGTATAACAATTCGGGCACCGCGAAAGAGAATGTTCCCCAGGGTGCACAATTTCAACCGAAATGGGAAGAACTTGTTTTTAAAATTGGTCGTCCAATCGTCACTCTTTACACTTTTTACGGCTTCTACGAGTCCTAGATCCGTGTCGATGAATTTTACTATCTAGCTTATTGTAAGTGCGTGGAAAACCGTATTTTCGTGCACAGACGCTGTCACAATGGGTGTCAAACGAGTCAGTTTCTTCAGTTTTGTACAATCTTGACAACGAATCGGCTATGTTTAATTTACTCGCCTGCTATATTACTTTAAAATTAAAGGATTGAAGTCTTAGTACCCATCTTTCAGTCCGAGCTGGAGACTTTGATGTTTGTTTGAAAATGGCTTCTAGTGGCTTATGATCAGTCACAAGCTCAAAAGTTATTCCTGCGAGATAGTAATAACAGCGTTCTACAGCTCAAACTAACGCCAGGCTTTCCTTTTCAGTTTGTGAATATCTCCTCTCTACAGTAGAGAGGTTTTGCTGGCAAATGAGATAAATTGAGAGTTTCCATCTTGAAACTGCAAGAGGACTGTACCCAACGCTACTGGACTTGCATCGGCTATTAGACGAGTGAGATTCTTGGAGTTAAAATAAGCCAGAGTGGGAATTTTCACAAGAGAATTCTTTAATCGCCGGAACGACTGCTCTTGTTTTTCGCCCCACGTAAAGGGGACGTTTTTTTTTACTCCATAATGGTTCCGTAGCGTCTGCCATAGCCGGAATGAACTTCCCTAGATATGTCACAATGTCCTATAACGCAGATGGAATACGACGTAGATGTTGTTGTACCGACTTGACTGACTCACCTCACGATAGTTGAACCTGCATGTCTTTTATTTTTTTGGGAATGCTCTTCAAGATGATTAATGTCAACCCCAATTTTAAAAACTTTTAATTTGATGGCTATTTCACGGCCTAGTAACGATTGTTTGTAGAACGAAGCGATTGCTTCTGCTCGCTCATTCACGCTTCTGGGGGCTTCAAAAACTGATATTATTTCAAGCAGATCCTTACCTGCATACGCTCTGAACCGGTTTGGTGATTCCTTTCGGATGTTCAGCAATGCTCTCGAATTGTTATAAATAATTGTTCGCAGTCTTTTTCCCCTCTAAGATTGAATCGTGACCCTGAATCCATAACCATCGCCAGCTTAGCCAGCCCCCAACAGAGCAAACAATTTTCCCACTTGATGGCTCGCCTAGCTCTTCTGTTATTTTGAAGCAGTCATGTTCATGATCCCTTTCCCCTTTGTTCACCTTTTCCTCTTCCTTTTCTTCGTCTACAAACCTTAAATTTGACTGTCCAAACCTTTTTCTTTTCGAACTCCACCTGTCTTCAAAATTATTTTTTCGTTTATCTGTTTTAGTCCTAAATCTTCTGGCGAAATTTCCCATAAACCCACACTTATTGCATCTGACATTTCTGGCCGGGCAGCCACTACTCTCTCTAAAATGACCTAATCGCCCACATCTCTGGCATTCTCTGCCATGGTTTGAATGTTTCTCCTTCTGCGCAGAGAAAATGTTATTGATCCCACTCGACGATGGTGTAGGGGTCATAGTTTCCGTCTGGCTCGCGATTTGCTCATGCACTGAGCACATATCTATCACCTATGTGATGACCGATACCATCTCTCCCATTCTGATCGGATCAAAGATTTGTCGATCGTACAAACTCATCCTTCTTTCACGGAATGCCTTTGCCCGGAGTGATGCTTTACTCACTCTTGCTCCGCTCTATTCTCTTTTAGGAAGAACAGTTTAATGTTCAACTTCGAAATTTAATGCCAATGGTTCACAATTAAATGTAATCCCATTTTCCCTGCAATTTAATGCGATTACAACAATTTAGTCCAATTTGATGGACAACTTTCTTACTTCCGGTCATCCACTCACTTTTCTTTCTTTTTGTTTTTTTTTCTGCGTGTACTACATACTCGCGTCTATGATTTCTCCCGATTCCAAATACAATGAGAATGAACGGAGCCATTTCTACCATTCGGATCGAATGACCGCTCTATCAATAGTCTCACACAGAAATGGTCTTATTCGGATGTCATTCATTTTTATGAACCTGTTGTACTAAGAACGATTAAGCCAGCTGGTCTGTTTGCTAAAAGACACAATTGAATGTGAAGACTTTCTTGACCTGCTCAGATACGAAACTTATTATTTTTCCCAGTTTTACAATTGAATGTAATAAGTAATCTTCACCACAATTGAATGTGCAGTCTATATATTTATGTATATATCCCTCTCTCTCTCTCTCTGTTTCTCACAATTTAATGTGGGTCAATTCACCTGTTCAAGTATGAACTTGTTTACAATTGAATGTAATTATTTAATCATTTATCCATACAACGTTATGTGTGTACGAGTACTATCTGTCTGTTTCTAATTTTTGTTTTGTTTTGTTTTTTTCTTTTTTATCCTCGTCGCCAATGTAATGACCGGTGCTAAAACCGTAGATATTTTTATTTATTTAGACTACCACGCTCTGACACGATCTCTAACAGACTAACTCGCGTAGCCGAAGTTGTGTGGAGGATTACCGGCGAGTGAGAGAGCGCATCGTGGGTGTAGAGAGCACTATATAGTGAAGCGATGACTGTCGAGACCGTAAACCTGCATATCAGCTCAGAGCTCGTCCTCGCTGACAGGTCGCCACATAATTCAAAGAACGAGGAATCAAATCCAAATTATTTAAGAAATATTTCAGATAATGTTTACAGAAACATATACAATGAAATATTTTTACGAAGGTTAATTAATCCTTAAAGAATAGTTGTAGTGTTTTTTTAAATATTTTTTTTTTCTTTTTAATTTATTCTTAACTTCGGACTTAAATATTAGAAATTAGCTTTATTTACTTCGTTTCTGGTATCTTAGATATACGAGGGGCGTTCAATATATTCTCGGTATCGATATGAAGGAAAATGCGAATTCAATTTAAATTGTTTTTATTTTTCAATATAATCTCCCCTAACATCAATGCATTTGCTACATCTTGAGATAAGCTTTTTTAAACCCTCAAAAAAATAAATTTCCTCTTTCTCTGCAAAATACCCATTTATTGCCGACTTGAGTTCTTCATCACCCGAAAATCTTTTTCCACGAAGACATTTTTTCAAATCCGGAAACAGGAAATAATCACTAGGGGTAAGGTCTGGACTATAGGGTGGTTGTTGGATTTCTTCGAAACCACAATCTCGCGCAGCAGCCTTGGAAACTCGCGCCGTGTGAACAGGAGCGTTGTCATGAAGAAGCAACACACCCGCTGCGAGTTTACCCCGTCTTTTCTTTTTAATTTCCTCCCCCATCCCCTATGCAAAGTGGAAGCGTAGGATGTGGCGTTGATGGTTTCACCTTTTTTTTTGTACTCAATGAGCAAGATTTCCTGTGAGTCCCAAAAAACTGTGGTCATGAGCTTCCCGGCAGACGGAGTTACTTTGAACTTCTTCGGGGGGTCTGTTCCTTTTTTATGCCACTGCATGGACTCTTGTTTGCTTTCAGGGTCATAGTGGTGGACCCATGTTTCGTCCTCAGTAACAATTCGATCCATAACACCGTCCGCGTTCTCACTACACATCTCCAAAAGCTCTCTACAGCATGCGATTCTAACTTTTTTCTGAGGCGCTGTGAGCATTCGTGGCACCCACCTTGCACTGACCTTTGAAAGGTTAAGATGGTCATGAAGAATGGTGTGAATGGTACCAATCGAAAGCTTGGTGATCTCTGCCATCATTTTCACCTTTATTCGGGCATCCTTAAGAACAAGTTTTTCGACTTCTTTGATGCTTTCTCCCGTACAAGCAGTAGCCGGGGCGCCGGAGCGGGGGTCGTCTTCAATGCTCTCTCTGCCTCTCTTGAACTCAGCTGACCACTTTTGCTCAGTTGATAATGAAGGTGCGGAACCCTGGTAAACAGCCACCATCTCTTCATGAATAGTTTTTTGACTTTTTCCTTGCTTAGTGAGAAATCTAATTACAGCGCGATGCTCAATTTTCACCATCATCGTCTCAGTTGCCATTATGATTCTGTTTAACTAGAGATAAAACGCGAATCAATAATCACATTTATATGAAATTTTAAATGAATACACTAAAATAATAGTATTACTTGATAAATAATTATATATACAACTATATATACAATTTATATATACAACCACAGCTTCATCCCGGTACCGAGAATATGTTGAACGCCCCTCGTATGTATAAATAAATTATAGTTGGGAAATTAGCCAAATATTAAAGACATAATTTAAAGTAGTATTCGTGTTATGGGGGACAGACACCCACTTAGAACGCCAACGTTGACATAAAACGTCAAGTGTCAACCAACGTGCTCACCGCAAAAAAACCAATCGTTCGTGGTTTGTCCACGAGTCTAACCTCATTGTAACTATTTAATACATCAGAAATAAATATATTTGATCCAACATTGTAAACTACGTATTTGATTTATATGGTGCCGAAATCCGCGTAACTTCATATATTGTATTCATTTTCATATTGTAAATGATTTAGTGCAAATGTCGGAAAATCACTGCAATTTTCTACGCACACTGAAACCACTCATCGTGGAACACGGTATGAAAACAGCAGTACGAATACTTTGAAGTTGCCACCGGTATGAGCACGAGAAACCACAGATCGTCCAGATCGCCACATTCATATCTGCAATCGGATACATTGCGACCCAGGTCTACAATTCATTTCCAGACTCTTTGTCTACGGGCGAACTAACGGTAGAACAGGTAAAATCTAAATTTCAAACATTTATTATACCTAAAATAAATACCACCTTGGAGTGCTAGAAATTTAATAAAATTATACAAAAGGAAGGAGAAAGTGTCGACGAATTAATGTCCAGACTTAGGTTACAAGCAAATAATTGCGGGTTTGAGCAGCTGACGGATAGTTTGCTGAGACACCAACTAATTTTGGGCATAAGAAACGACGAATTAAGAACCAAACTATTGTCAGAGGACATTGGACTGACCAAAACGATTCAAATATGCCACTCCACAGAATTGGCGCAAAGAGAGACAGTACAAATCATGGAAGAAAGCGAAAGAAAGATGACAACATCTTTGATGGCTTAGGATGCCTAGGAAAACTACGAATAAGACATCGATTTGATAGACAACCCAAAATTCGAGATAAGTCCGGCTCGGCGAGTTTCATACAAGATTCGAGGTGAAGCCAAGAATGAACTTGACAATATGGTAAAATTAGGTGTCATCGAACCCACAAAAGAGGCTATAGTATCAGTATGGTCAATGGTTGTCCGCAAAAATCAGAAATTGCGAATCTGTATTGACCCAACCAACGTGAACCGTAACATAACGCGGCGTCATCATTCAATGCATACTATAGAGGAAATTGTAGCGCAAATAAGTGGCTCTAAATATTTTACACTTTATGCGGGGTTTCTGTCAAGTGCGTGTATAAGATCGCACGAAAAAAATTGTAACGTTTGCAACACCATGGGGAAGGTATAGCTGTAAGAGGCTTCCTTTTGGAATTGGTTCTGCTCCGGAGGTGTTTCAACACATCATGAAAACTCTCTTTGGTCAATTATCAAACTTAAAAGTGTTGATAGATGACATCCTTATCGAAGTAAAATCCATCGATGGCTTCAGACGAACCACAGAGCTTGCAATCAGCATTTTAAAAGCAAACGAATTGAAATTAAATAAATCCAAATGCGAACTCGAGCAGCAGAAAATTAAGTTCCTGGAACATATTATCAGCGCACAGGGTATGAGACCAGATCCCAAGAAAACAGATGTGATTAAACGACTTAAGGAGCCAAGAAACCGTAAAGAATTAATGAGAGTTTTGGCAAAATTCACTTATCTCAACAAATATATTACAAACTTTTCAACCATCACGAAACCACTGGGCAGACTTTTAGAAAAATCAACACCTTGAATGATATGCGTACTCATATACATCAATATCATCAATATATCAATATCCGTTTATGCATACCAGCATTACACATCAACTAGAGTATGGTATATGCCAATATCACTGAACAGGTTGCGAACGCTGCTCTCTGATCCCTTCGGAGAAACATTACTCTTTGCACAAACTCTGGGGTTAGCCAAATAAGCACCAACAATGAATTGGTGAATAATGCATATGGGCATACATATGTACATACACTAACATAGATGCTGTTGACTTCTCTTGTTTTTCTCATTAAGTATGTTTAAGCTTCTTATCATGTAAGTTAAATAATTGAATTTCTTTCCAATTTTGAACTTTGTGGAATAAAGACTGATTTTGTTTTCAGTGTTTTCAGTTTATATGCATTTTTATTTATATACTTAATTTACTCTTACATGCTAGACAAAAAACTCTTAAAAATTAACTTAAATAACTTAAAGTTATCTTAAACTAACTTATTGGCCCCATGCGGGCACTCTAAGTTAAATATACCACTTACAAATTATGACTTTCGACGTTTATTACCGATTTCATTCTTATTCTACAGTGACTTAACCACAGCTTAGACTAAGAAAACATGTTTAAAAACTTAGTACATGGACTATTTTAATTTTATTATAAAAAATAAAACTAAAAGCCTACATACTACCTAAAACTAAATCTTAATCTACTTAACCTACTTACATCTACATGCATATTTATATATACATAATATATAAATATATTCATATATATACACATTATTATTTTATTTATTTATTTATTATTTTTTTTTCCTTTTATATTTTTATTTATTTTTTTGTTTTTATATATTTTTTTTCTTAAAAACTAACCTAAACCTACCCAAAACTATGTACTCGTAAGCCGGTCGTGGCTACAATAAAAAACAAAACTTAGGCTGGCCCACCTTGCTTCACATGAAACTAACTATCACTGTAGGAGTTCGACGACGAAGCATCCTCCTCTTCAACAATCCAATAAAAGTGTTGGTGCTGCCGAGCAACTTCCCTCATGTCACGACTCTCTACCACCCTACTGAAACGGAGAGTGTGAGATGTCTATGTCGCAGTTAGTCTCGAGCGACGTGGAAGATTAGCGGTACCGCTAATCTATTCTGGATCAGACCTTTTCTATCTAGATAGAGGAACGCTTCTGGAGGAATAAAGCCGTCAAAGCGAACTCTCTCGTGATACATATAATTGGGCTAGAAAGCCCCGGAGATCAGGTTGTTCGATGAGGTGATTGCTCTTGCAATATGCCTTCGAGTCAACTTAATGACGAAATTGCCCACTCTTATTAGGTTCGCCCTATTATACAAGACATCATTGGGATAGAATTGTATTACTCAGACTCTGGTGTTCTGTATAAGCGAAGACAAGTCCTAAGACAAGCCCTCTGAAACACCCGAATCTTTTCCGATAAACTTGCTTTCGCGTTGAACCACACGGGACATCCAAACACAAGCATGGACCTGATAAGGGCCATGTAGCACCTTCACCCTCGCATCGAGTTGGCTGTTACAAAACAGTCCCTTTGTAAGGGCAAAAGCACCTGTGGCTCTGGCCAGAGCAACATCTATATGTTTGTTAAAATACAGAAATTGATCTAGATCACAATGTACCAGACCACATTTCGACAAGCAAGTGGCTGCCCATGCTGCCCCACGATCGAGAATTTTCGCCAATTCTTTCTGGTATCCCTACAGCCCCCAGACAAAGGCATCCTAAACAGAATGGTTTCCGACTTCTGAAAGTTGATTTTCAACTTACAGTCATCGCAATATCGCTTAGTTTTGCCGAAGTCACGCTGCATAAGTATATTAATGATATCGATCTTAGGACCTGATCTGTACGCGATTATGTCGTCTGCGTACGCTATGGCATGGTGAAGTGAACCTATCAGATCACTTATATTCAAATATTGAATATAATCCATGAATTCACCGCACCTTGTTGCAGACCGTTTTTAATGTTAAATGTTCCAGCAGAAGTCACATCACCATTCTTCACGATGAACTGTCTACTGGAGAATATATCAAAAAGAATATACAGCAGTGGTTTACTAATGCCCAACCTGCCCAGCTTGAAAAAGAGTCCCTCTAACCACACGGTATCAAAGGCCTTCTCCAAGTCAATCAGGCAGGCACCTGTGCACTGTTTCTTGCCTTTATTCCATTGGCTATCAGAAACCAGTTTAGACGCAGGATGAATAATATCATGCCCCGCCTTGAATTGGAATTGATTATCCGGAACTATATGTTTGTCCTCAACCCACTTAGTCAGGACTCTATTGATCACCTTCTCGAGAACCTTACTGATGCTTGGAAGAAGACTGATCGAGCGGAGATTCGCCGGATTGGAAGTGTCTTTATCCCTTTTGGGAATGGGATGTACCACCGCAGTTTTCCAATGCGCCGGACAATATGCATAATTCATTGCATTATTAAACAGGGTGGCATAAATGTCCACTGCTTCTAGTGGGAGATGTCGAAGCACAATGTTCGGTATTTCATCGGTTCCCACTGATTTCTTATTTCTAAGTGATTCGAAGATCGTTTGCAGCTCTTCCTTCGAAATGAACGGGGCTAGTACCCTATCGTTGGTGATGACATTATTTGCCATATTCTCGTCACTGAACTTGGTGAAACCCGAGCTCTCGAATCGCCAATTCACAATTTCATTTCGAAAGTAGAAATTGTGCACAAGGACTCGATTCTTCATATCGTGGTGCGGGCCACTGATAACATTCGCCTTGTACACTTCTTGAAAAGTCGCTCCTATAACCTCTACCTGCTCCTACAGAACCTCGATCGGAAAGAAACTGTCATCATCAACAGCCTCATTTGGATCTATGCCTGCTGCTACAAGTATTTGTTCGTTGTTCGTCGTTCGGGCGATTTTAAGACATGGTAGGTCGTTCTGGTTATGGAATAAGTCTTCTCGTCAGTGCGTTGGTACCTAGGTATCATTTTGTTCGTTTGATTGTCTCGTCCATTAGTCTTAGTTACCTGTCAATCTCCTCGTTTGACAGATTTCTGTTGGACGGTGGTTATAGCGAATTCGAGGAGAGTGCTCTAGTCAGTGTTCTGGTGAAGTGTGTCCACCGCACCCTACTATAATTTTCGGTATGCCTTTGAACAAACTCATCCAATTCCGCAATTTCGTTGGGAACAGTTATTTCGGTGCTGAGACCGCAATGTTCACTGTCATACACGAAAGTGCGTAGACAGTTTGTAGTTTGTTGGTTAGTGCATGCCAGTTGTATGCGTGAGCCGAACAGCAGAAGATCCAAATAGGGCCTGTGTCTGGGAAACGACGGACTATCCGTCGCCTTAAGCCCGAGTCGTTACATTACACTGTGCTGACCCCACCAATTTAATAGTAGGTTCCCTCTAGTATTTGGTATATTGTTTCCCCAATCGCTATTTTTGCCGATAATAAAATAATTGTCTTCCAATTCCAGCCTCAGAAATCGAAAAAGTGTCTCGATCTCTGAGATAAATAAAGTGGATTGAGTAGCCTTAGGTGCATAGACAGACACCATGTACAAACGCTTTCCACTACGGAGGGGGATATACACGATGCATGCTTCCAGCACCTGGAACCTACGTACTACACGACTGTATACTCTTTTAAAACAAATACGTTTTCGTACAAAAATGGCGGCGCCTCCTCCTGAATGGAGTTGGGTCGGTTTCTCCGTACTTTTTTGTATCTTCTGTGCCTCATTTTGCGTCTTTTGGTAAGCTTAGTTTCGCTAACCAAAAGCACATCAGGGGCTTGGTCTTTAAGCAACTTAAATAGTGCGGCTCGTCGTTCGAGCCTAATCAGTGAACTCACATTCACAGCAATGACCTTCAGGGTTTGCTCCGCCACCTACGTACCCATTACGGCAAAAGGTGTGTTAGGCCAGGCAACAGCGCGTATACTTGATCCACCCGTGTGGTCTGTTCAGTTAAATGACGTTGGAGCTGAGCCATCTGCCCCTGGATAGAGAGCAAGATAGCTATCATGTCAGGTACTGGTTCCGGTGCTTTGGGCGCTGGGGCCTGATAAGTAACCTTCGCTTGCTGTACCGTACTTACCCTACCTGCCGCCATTTGGGCGTAGGTAACATGGGGAGTAACGGCTGGAGTTTGCAAATGCATGGGTTGACATTTCACTTCCACTTTCTGCTTCCAGGCCAGATTTATTCTTTTGATGTACTGGAATTTGGCACAACCCCGATAATTTGCATTGTGTCCCGTGTTCCTACATAAAGCACAAGAGAGTTGGCTTTTTTCAGACGCTCCGTCCTTACCCAGAGCGCATTCCTCGTACTTGTGGTTCTTTCCGCACTTCACGCATCGAGGCTGCATTTCGTAGTTCGCCGCATTGTAAATTGTAAAATGTTTTCGCTCATATTTAATTTCTCCCAATGTACAACCTGGTAGTCTAGGACTTTAATACTCCGTAGACCATCCAGATTTCTGGTGGGACTTAGCTGGACCAGGAAAATCGGCAGTTGCCGCTTCTCCCTTTTGGCTCTGGCTGTGGAGAAAGGCTTGACCCCACGAATTGGAGCCCTTCGCACTTCTTCTCTTTAAGCAGAGCAAGGAGCTCCTCTGGATCAGTCGACGGCTCTAATCCCCTCAGCAGCATTGTCTGCAGCTTGTCCTCCTTCGGTGTGTAGGAGAAGAACTCCGTCGTCAAATCCGTCAGTAATTTTTTTATTTTGTAATAGCGCTCCACTGTGTTACAGTGGATCGCGTGCCTATCTCCACTTAATCTTTTAATAAAAAAATTACAACCTATGGTCGGCTTACACAGTTCTATAGACTCCTTGGGTTCCATCTTATAAGTGTTTATTGGCGGAACCCTTTTTCTAGATGTCTTTTGTTGTTGTGGTTGCTGTAGTTTCAGTTGTTGTTGTTGCTGGCTCTTCTGCTGCTGTTGTTGTTGTTGCGGTGTCTGCTGATTGACTTTTTGAGCCTGTGTGTGTTTAGGCTGCTGTTTTGGTTTTTGTTGTTGCTGCTGAGTAGCTACGTGCTGTTTTTTTTTTTTTTGCTGCTGTTGTTGTGGATGTTGAGATACGAGAAGTTCTCATAACTGCTCTTTCTCCCTCCTTGCTATTTGTTTAGCCTTAATAGCTAACATTCTTTGCTGGAGAAGCTGTATGTTCTCTACCTCCTCCTCTTCGTCATCTGACTCAGAGGCCGTTGGAGATGCGAACATATTTTCGTCTTCCATATGTTGGCTTTCTCCACCATCAGCCAAATATGGGCAGTTATCTTTGGTGCCATTTGTTGTGCTGCTGCACTTTTTGCTGTTGTTGGTACCCCTTCCCTCGCTATGCTAGGCAGCTTTTCTGTAGAAAGGCACTTTATTAGGTTCGAAGTAGGCCTTTGCTTCCTCCTCCTCTTCATCTTTGGCTCGACCAATACTGCTGGTTGGCTTGAAGCACTCCATATATCGCCTGCCTTTTCAGCTTGTCCCGCTAATGGGTTAACGGACCGCTCTCCAGAATACAACGCGTGATGTTGTTTCCCACTTTTTCTTATTTATTTTTAAATTAAATGAAGAGAAAAAAAAAATTGTTATTAAACCCGGATTCGAACCCACGAGCTATGGTCTGTCGGGCGAACACACTCATTTCGTTTTCATTTTAAGTGCATTTTTATTACCATGAATTCATTAATACTTATACGCTATACAAAAAAAACCATTAAAAATTAGCTTAATTAACTTAAAATTATCTTATTCTAACTTACTGGTCCCATGCGGGCACTCTAAATTAAACATAATACTTATTTAATGTCTTTCGACGTTTCGTACAAGTAAAATTTTTTTAATTTTTTTTTCTATATTTATTTAAACTAAAACTAAGAAAACAATTTTATTTACTGCAAGAACTTAGTATACGGACTTTCTTTTCGATACAATCTTAAAAACTAAAACTTATAAACTATCTACCTATAAATAAATCTTAACCTACTTAATCTACTTAACCTACTTAAACTAACTTATTGTATATATCATACAATTTTTTTTTTCCTAGATGCGTTACCCCTTCTTTTAGAGAAGCTGTTACCCATCTAAGTTCTTATATAAATTTTTTTTGCTGTTTTTTTATTTTAATTTATTTTTTTTTTCTCTTATAACTACCCTAGTCCTACCTAAATCTATGTAAGCCGGCCACGACTAAATAATTAGACTAACCGACTTTGCTACCGAGTGAAGCTATATTATACTAGAGGAATTCGACGAAGAAACTTCCTTTCCTCCCATAAGCCACCAAAATTGTTGTACTGCCGAGCAACATCCATCATGTCGCGACTCCCTATCGACCTACTGAACGGGACGCTACGCACTCCCATGTGCGACGTCTCTGTCGTAGTTGAGTCGCCTTTCCGCAGCTGTACGAGCAACGTGGAAGATTAGCGGCACCGCCAATCTGTCCTGGATCAGACCTTTCATATTTAGGTAGAGGAGCGCTTCTGGAGGAACAAAGCCGTCAAAGCGAACTCTCTCATGATACATATAATTAGGGTAGTAAGCCCCGGAGATCAGGTTGTTCGATGAGGTAATTGCTCTTGCAATGTGCCTTCGAGTCAACTTAATGACGAAATTGTCCACTCTTATTAGGTTCGCCCTATTGTATAAGACCTCGTTAGGATAGAATTTTATGTACTCAGTCTCTGGTGTTCTGTATAAGCGAAGATAAGTCCTAAGACAAGCCCTCTCAAACACCCGAATCTTTTCCAATAAACTTGCTCTCACGTGGAACCACACGGGACATCCAAATACAAGCATGGGCCTGATAAAAGCCATGTAGCAGATCACCTTCACCCTCGCATCGAGTTGGCTGTTATAAAACAGTCTCTTTGTAAGGGCAAAAGCACCTTGGGCTCTGGCCAGAGCAACATCTACGAAGGGCGTTCAATATATTCTCGGTATCGATATGAAGGAAAATGCGAATTCAATTTAAATTGTTTTTATTTTTCAATATAATCTCCCCTAACATCAATGCATTTGTTACATCTTGAGATAAGCTTTTTTAAACCCTCAAAAAAATAAATTTCCTCTTTCTCTGCAAAATACCCATTTATTGCCGACTTGAGTTCTTCATCATCCGAAAATCTTTTTCCACGAAGACATTTTTTCAAATCCGGAAACAGGAAATAATCACTAGGGGCAGGGTCTGGACTATAGGGTGGGTGTTGGATTTCTTCGAAACAACAATCTCGCGCAGCAGCCTTGGAAACTCGCGCCGTGTGAACAGGAGCGTTGTCGTGAAGAAGCAACACACCCGCTGCGAGTTTACCCCGTCTTTTCTTTTTAATTTCCTCCCGCAAATTATGCAAAGTGGAAGCGTAGGATGTGGCGTTGATGGTTTCACCTTTTTTTTTGTACTCAATGAGCAAAATTCCCTTTGAATTTTGGCAAGGTGGCACCCACCTTGCACTGACCTTTGAAAGGTTAAGATGGTCATGAAGAATGGTGTGAATGGTACCAATTGAAAGCTTGGTGATCTCTGCCATCATTTTCACCTTTATTCGGGCATCCTCAAGAACAAGTTTTTCGACTTATTTGATGCTTTCTCCCGTACAAGCAGTAGCCGGGGCGCCGGAGCGGGGGACGTCTTCAATGCTCTCTCTGCCTCTCTTGAACTCACTTGACCACTTTTGCACAGTTGATAATGAAGATGCGGAACCCTGGTAAACAGCCACCATCTCTTCATGAATAGTTTTTTGACTTTTTCCTTGCTTAATGAGAAATTTAATTACAGCGCGATGCTCAATTTTCACCATCATCGTCTCAGTTGCCATTATGATTCTGTTTAACTAGAGATAAAACGCGAATCAATAATCACATTTATATGAAATTTTACATGAATGCACTAAAATAATAGTATTACTGATAAATGAGTCAATTTATATATATAACCACAGCTTCACCCGATACCGAGAATATGTTGAACGCCCCTCGTACATGTTTGTTAAAATACAGATATTGATCTAGCCAGATCCCAAGGTATCTGATTACATTTCGACAAGCAAGTGGCTGCCCGTGCTGCCCCACGATAGAGAACTTTCGCCAATTCTTTCTGGTATCCCTAGAGGCCCGAGACAAAGGCGTCCTAAACAAAATGGTTTCCGACTTCTGAAAATTGATTTTCAACTTCCTGTCACCGCAATATCATTTAATTTTATCGAAGTCACGTTGCAAGAGTATATTAATGACCTCAATCTTTGGACCTGTTCTGTACGCGATTAAGTCGTCTACGTACGCTATTGCATGTTGAAGTGAACCTATCAGATCACTTGTGTAAATGTTGAATAGGATCGGCAATTTCCCGCACCTTGTTGCAGACCGTTTTTAATGTTAAATGTTCCAGCAGAAGTCACATCGCCATTCTTCATGATGAACTGTCTACTAGAGAGCATATCGAAAAGAATATACAGCAGTGGTTTACTGATGCCCAACCTGTCCAGCTTGAAAAAGAGTCCTTCTAACCATACGGTATCGAAGGCCTTCTCCAAGTCAATCAAGCAGGCACCAGTGAACTGATTCTTGTTTTTGTTCCATTCGATATCAGAAACCAGTTTAGACGCAGCATGAATATCACCATGCCCCGCCTTGAAACCGAATTGATTATCCAGAACTATATGTTGTCCTCAACCCACTTAGTCAGGACTTTATTGATCACCTTCTCGAAAACCTTACTGATGTTTGGAAGGAGACTGATTAACCGGAGATTCGACGGATTGGAGGTGTGTTTATCCCTTTTTGGGGATGGGGTGTACCACCGCTGTTTTCCAATTCGCTGGATAATATGCATTATTCATTGCATTGTTAAACAGGGTGGTATAATTGTCCACCGCTTCTAGTGGGAGATGTCGAAGCACAATGTTCGGAATTTCATCGGTTCCCACTGATTTCTTACTTCTAAGCGATTCGAAGATCTTTTGGAGCTCTGCCCTTGAAATGAACGGTGGTAGTACCATTTCATTGGTGATGACATTATTTGCCATATTCTCGTCACTGAACTGGGTGAAACCCGAGTGTTGACTCGCAGTTTAGCGATGGTATTCGATCCTCTTCCAATAATGAAATCCGGTTAAAAATGATTAATGTTCCGATTTTATTTACTATAGAATAAAATAATACTTTAAAAAACTTAATTTTTTTTTTTATATTTTTAGACTTACGTTGGTACGGAAACAAAGAAAACCTAAATGCGGCCAACGTTCTGAGTGAAAAATCTTGTCCAAGTGGTAGCTATAATACAAGCAACAAATGAAAAATGCTGTTTTCACAGTCAACATAAATTCCCTCGAAATTAAACAAAACGGAGATTTTCTCAATTTCCCCCAGGACGTTGCCAGCAACAAAATCGTAAATTCACTTTAAAAAAAAACCTTTAAATTAATGGCTCGATGACACCGAACTCTCGAATCGCCAATTCATTATTTCATTTCGAAGGTAGAAATTGTGCAGAAGGACTCGACTTTCCAGGTCGTGGTTCGGGCCAATGATGTCATTCGCTTTATATACTTCCTGGAAAGTCGCTCCTATAGACTCTACCTTCTCCTGCGGATCCTCATTTGGATCTATACCTGCTGCTATAAGTATGTTCTCGTTGTCCGTCGTTCGGGCGATTTTAAGACACGAAAGGTCGTTTTGATATTTTCTCCGAAATATTTTATTTATTTGCGGAAACATATTCGGGTTGTTGGTGTTCAGCTCGAATTTTGTTGTTCCAATACAAACTTACAGATGCTCTGTAATTCTCTTTTATTAATACTTGGAGGTTTTTGATCGACGACTTTAGCGTCATAATCTCCGGATTATGTCTGCCAGTAAACTCTCTGTACAAAGTTTTTAGCCTTAACAGCAGTCTACTTTTATGTCGGTGCAGTGCGTCAATAGTTGCGTTGCGGAATAAGTCTTCGTTGTCATTGTGTTGATACCGAGGTATCGTTTTGTCCATTGTTCGTTTGGTTGTCTCTCCCATTAGTCTTACATACCTGTCAATCTCCTCGTTTGGCAGATTTCTATTGGACGGTGGGTAGAGCGAATTCGAGGAGAGTGCTCTCGTCAGTGTTCTAGAGAAGTGTGTCCAACGCACCCTACTATAATTGTAGGAATGGCTTTAGACAAACTCATCTAATTCCGCAATTTCGTTGGGAACAATTATTTCGGTGCTGAGACCGCAATGGTTACTGTCATACACGAAAGTGCGTAGACAGTTTGTAGTTTGTTGGTTAGTGCACGTGAGTTGAATTTGTGTGTCGAACAGCAATAGATCCAAATAGGACCCGTGTCTGGGAAACGACGGACTATCCGTCGCTTTAAGCCCGAGTCGGTACATTATACTGTGCTGACCCCACCAATTGAATAGTAGGTTCCCTCTAGTATTTGGTGTATTATTTCTCGAATCTCTATGTTTGGCGTTGAAATCTCAGCCGATAATTAAGTAGTTCTCCTCCAATTCCAGTCTTAGGAATCGAAAAAGTGTCTCGAGCTCTGAGATGAATAAAGTGGATTGAGTGGCCTTAGGTGCATAGACAGGCACCATGTACAACCGATTTCCACAATAACATTCACTGCAAGGACCTTCAGGGTTTGCTCCGCCATGTACGTACCCATTACGACTGGAGGTGCGTTAGGCCCGGCAGCAGCGCGTATATTTGATCTACCCGCTTAGCTTGTTCCTGTATTTGACACTGCAGCTGAGTCATCTGCCCCTGAATAGAGAGCAAGATAGCCAGCATGTCAGGTATAGGTTCCGGTGCTCTAGGCGCTGGGGCCTGAGAAGCTACCTTTGGTTGTTGTACCGTATTTCCCCTACCTGCCGCCATTTGGGCATAGGTAACGTGGGGAGTAACGGCTGGTGTTTGTGTCTGCACGAGTGGACGTTTAATTTCCACTTTCTGCTGCCGAGCCAGATTTACTCTTTTGATGTATTGGAATCTGGGACAACCCAGATAATTTGCGGTGTGTCCCGTGTTCCTACATAACACACAAGAGAGTTGGCTTTTTTCTGCCGCTCCGTCCTTACCTAGAGCGCATTCCTCGGATTTGTGGTTCTTTCCACACTTCACGCATCGGGGCTGCATTTCGCAGTTCGTCGCGGCGTGCCCGAACCTTTGGCAGCGAACACATTGTAAAATGTTTTCGCTCCTCTTTAATTTGTCCCAGTGTACAACTTGGTAGTCTAGGATTTTGATGCTCCTTAGACCATCCAGTTTGCTGCTGGGACCTAGCTGAACCAGGAAGGACGGTAGTTTCCGCTTCTCTCTTTTGACTCTAGCCGTGACGAATGGCTTAACCCCTACGAATTTGAGCTCTTCGCACTCCTTCTCTTTCAGCAGTGCAAGGAGCTCCTCCGGATCAGTTGACGGTTCTAATCCCCTCAGCAGCATTGTCTGCAGCTTTTCACCTTTCGGCGTGGAGGAGAAGAACTCCGTCGTCGAATCCCTTAACAGGATTTTAATTTTGTGGTTACAGTGGATCGCGTGCCTATATTGACTTAGTCTTTTAATAAAAAAATTGTTGCCAATGGCCGACTTACATAATTCTATGGTGTCCTTGAGCTCCAATTTGAAAGTGTTAATTGGAGGCACTTTCTGCTTAGTGGGTTAGACACTTGCTGTTTTTGTTGTCTCTGCTGCTGTTGCTTTTGTTGATGTTGTTGCTTCTGCGGTTGTTGCTGCTGCTGTTGTTTAAGTAGCTGCTGTTGTTGTTGTTGTTGCTGCTGCGGCTTTTTGGGCCGCTGTTGTTGTTGAGGCTGCTGTGTCTGATTTTGTGTTTGTTTTGTCTGTTTTGACTGCTGTTTCTGTTCTACGTTTTCCGTTTATTGCTGCAATAGTTGCTGTCTTACAACTTCTTGCTGTTGTTGTTTTTTTTTTTTTTTGCTGGGAGATTTGTTGTCGCTCCTTTTCTCTTCTTGCAGTTTGTTTCGCCTTAATGGCGAGCAGTTTGTTCTTTAGCTGCCTGATGCTACTATTTATAGCATCGACTTCTTCCTCTTCGTCGTCGGATTCTGATGCATCTAGAGATATGAAGCTGTTGTCGCCTCCCATGTAATGACCTTCGCCACCATCGGATATATATGAGTATTCGACATTGTCCGACTCCTGACCCATTGAATTTGCTGCTGCCGTTGTAGACGTTGTAGACGTTGAAGCCGCCGTCTCCCTTAATCCACCTGGCAGCTTTTCGGTGGATTTTGATAGAGAGGGGCGCTTCACCAGATTGGGGGTTGGACTTAGCTTCCTCCTTCGTTTGGCACTTCCTTCGGTTATCATAATTGGTAGGTTGCTTGATATGGCATCATGATCGGCTTTCGTGCCACTAGCTTTACCCGTAATGGGAGAGCGGAACGCTCTCTATCACTCATCACGTGATTCTTTTTGCACTATCATTTGTTTATTTATAATGGAAAATAAAATGTAAAAAAAAAAACAAATGTCTTGGGCTGGGAATCCAACCCCGGACCAGCCGATTGTGACTCCGATTCTGCTACCACTGGGCTAACCGGGTCCCCACACAGTATGTGTCTAAATAAAAAACTAAAATATTTTCACTTGTCGAAAGAGAAAAGACGAAACACATCCGCACTCTGCAAAAGTCAGTGAACGACTGAGGGGCGAACACACTGCCACTGTGCTAATTGGTGCCTATAAAAATATAATTTTGATTAGTAACGGCAATCCATTGCGTTGGTCGGATATCAAAAATGTTTTACTATCAAATCGTTTGATAAATGAAAGCGTGGAAAATTGAATAAATGAAGTAAAAATTTTAAGTTATGAAGGTTCGGTAGAGGAGCTTTATGAAAGATGTTTTGGTTTTTTGACAAAATTAAATATAAAATCGTATACCAGTCCAAATTTACCACAGTGGTTCAGTAGCAGTCAAAACGAAACTATGTTTTTACGGTTATTCATTGCGAAACTTCCTAGCGAACCAAAGCTCATTCTTCACGCCAGAAATCCTTCTTCATTAAATGAAGCTAAAACTATTTTAAGATACAGACAATTTTTTATTCAAAAAAAAAACTAATTTAAGCAATAAAAGAGGAAACAACAATTTTTCAAACAATTCATTTAATCATTCATCATTCATCATTTAGAAATAAAAATCCTGAAAATTTTCAACCACCACAAAATTTTTCTTACTGTAATCAAAATAATAATACTTTCCGTCAGCAAAATTTTTCAAAACCTTCTTCAAGCAATTTTTCAAAAACACAATCTTCAAGGGGAACAATGATCATGGAAGTAGACCACATTCAAGTTGACAATGCTAATCCTAGCGGGTCTGTAAAAGTGATCAATGTGTTCCAAATACCAAAATTTTCAGTCAAACACCTCAGATCACTTCCCTCTATAATAGTAATGGCAAGCCTTGGCCCAATAAAGTTGCTAATTGATTCGGGAGCTAGCACATCACTCATCCGAAAAGGACTTTTGCACAAATCCTTCAAAGCGGATCTGGAAAAGCCTATAAGCCTAAAATCTATTAACTCAAATATAATTTGCAACTCGAAAATCACTATTCCACTTTTCAAAGAGTTTAATTGACCTTTAACAAGGATTGTTATGTTTGAAACCAATTTAAGTGGTAATTTTGATGGTATAATTGGCTGTAGCGTTTTAAGGCCGTTACAAGCGAAAATTGATTTTGACAATCAAAAACTCATAACAAAAGATGCTCGTATTCCTTTAATTTTCGATTTTTCGCCAAGTCAATCAATGCCAGAAGAAATAAACAACTTAGCAAAAGATACTCGTATAACAGACATATATTTCGAAAAACCAAACAAAGAAATAATAATAAATAAATTAAAACTTGAAAACCTTAATTCGGAAGAACTAAACATATTAACACATACCATTAAAAAGTTTAAAGATGTATTTTATATTGAAGGGGAGAATTTATCATCGGTCGTACATATACTCATCAAATACCAACGAAAAATGATATAACCATTTATTGTTAATTATATAGGTATCCCGAAGCACGTAAAAATGAAGTTAATAAGCAAATTGCAGAGATGATCAAGGCGGGTATTATTGTAAATTCAACTAACGCTTCAACTAATGCTCCAATTTGGATTGTTTCGAAAAAAATTTACAATTCTGGTAAGCAGAAATGGCGCATGCAATGTCGTTGATTTCAGAAAACTCAATAATCTAACGATGGATTATAAATTTCCGATTCCCAACATAGAAGATATAATTTCTAAACTAGTTAACGCTAATTAATTCTCCACCCTTGTTCTTGCGAAGGGATTTCATCAGATTCCAATAATAGAAAATGATCGACAAAAGACAGCTTTTTCAACGTCGGCAGGGCACTATGAGTTCAGAATGCCATTCGGGCTGAAAAATGCTCCTGCGTCTTTTCAATGAATGATGAACGAAGTCCTTCATGACTATATTAATAACACTTGTGTGGTGTATTTGGATAACGTTCTCATCTTCTCCACATCACTCCAGGAGCATATTGATTCCCTCAATAAAATTTTTAAAAGGCTTCGTGAATACAACCTCAAAGTGTAAATCGACAAGTGCAACTTTTTAAAACATCAAACAGGATATATAGGTCATATTATTTCAGAAAATAGTATAAAGCCCAATCCAAACAAAATAGAAATAATAAAGCAAATAAAGATCCCTAAAACAGCAAAGGAAATAAATTAATTTTTAGGAATCACGGGTTTTTACCGTAAGTAAAAGTTAAGCTCTAAGGTAGCCCTCCCAATGACTAAATGCTTGAGAAAGGGTTATAAAATCAACACTTTAGTCTTTTGATAAACTCAAAGAATTTATATTTACCTGCCAGGTCTTAGCATACCCAGCTTTTACAAAAATGTTTACATTAACGAACGCTGCTTTGGGAGCTGTTCTTTCCCAAAATCAAAATCCCATAAGCATATGCATCTCGGACTTTATATCGTCATGAGTGCAGTTACAGCACAGTGAAAAAATAATTGCTGTCTATTGTATGGGTAACAAAGCATTTTATGCCATATCTGTTTGGACGAAAAATTAAGATCCAGACAGATCATCGACCACTTATATGGCTTAACTCGTTGAAAGAGCCAATTCTAAACTGCAGCGCTGGAAAATCAGACTAAATGAGTACTATTTTGATATAGAATATATTAAGGGTAAGTTAAATTACGTTGCTGATTTTTTAAGCTGCATAGAGATAAATTATGTAGAAAACGACGACATTAGATTGGACCTAACAACAATTCATAGCGGTGTTGAAAATTTAAACGACCATATCACTTTTTATCACAGATACTCCAATAAATATTTACAAACACTAATTAGTTCTAGAGAAAAGCAACACAAACGATACAAATATAATTTTGTTTCAAAAGAAACGAAGATCAATAATATCCCTAATTGAATATAATGAAGATTACGTTTTGGAGATTTTAAAATTCATTTTTTCAATCAAAGGAACTGTATGCCTTAATTGTCAGGATGATTCAATTTTCATTGCATTTCAAAAAACAATACAAAAATATTTTTCGAACACCCATAATATGAAAATTCTGAAATGTACAAAATTTCTTAAAGATTTGACTTCTAAAGAAACATTATTAGAAATAATTGAAAAAACTCAATTTAACAAGAACCATAGAGGCATCGAAGAAACCTTCTTAGAATTAAAGGACATTTATTACTACCCAAACCTGAGATGTGAAATTCACAAATTCATCAATAACTGAATAATATGTAATATGTATGACCGCAATTATTAAGACCAAAGCTAATGATATCAGAAACTCCTAGTAAACCAATTCACTCTTACACATAGATATATGGTTCTTAAATAAAAACAGTATGTTTCTAACTTGTATCTATAAACTTACTAAACATGCATCGATTCATCCCATAACCGATAGAAATTCCATAACAATAGTAAACGCCCTTAGATTTAGATTTGCAGTTTTAGGTAACTGGTTTAACTACCTAAAGGTAGTTGCAGATAAAGAGTTCAATACAGCTTTAATAAAGGATTTCCTTAGTTCACAAAAAAATTTATATCATTTTTCTTCACCAAACACACACACAGGTAACTCCACCATAGAACGTTTTCATTCAACTCTTAATGAACACATACGACTTTTTAAACTTAATAATAAAAATAAGGATACTGACAATAAGATTTTAGTTTTCAAAGCAGTTGAAATCTATAATGACAGTGTTCATTCTGCAACTAAATACAAACCTAACGAGCTTCTGCACTCAAATCTAAATGAGGTAGAATGGGAGAAACTTGTTAAAAGAATTCATGAATTAAAAGAAAAAAAAAATAAACAATATCAATGAAAATCGAAAAGAACCTCCTGAATTTAAAGAAAATAAATTAGTAAAAAATTTAGGATTTCATAATATTAAACAATAAAACAAATAGGAAAAACCTATTTTAGAGATAAGGATAGATTTAAAAGAGATAGACAAATTGTAAAAATAAAATACAAGTACCAAGAATCATTAAAAAGTGTAAATTTTGATAAAAAGGCTTACAAGAAGGAATTATTCTAACAGAAAAAAAAAACAAAAAACCAATTGTAAACCTACTATATGTATATTCAGATTTAATTTTTCAATTGAAACAAAATGAAATCGCTTTCCAATTTTCTTTCCTTTTTCCAATTTTGTATAGTATTTTTACTTGGTGCTAGTTGGTTATAAAAAATGTTTAAAAATTATAGCATGTAGTGAAAAAGTTGTAAATAAGCCTTGTAATAATTATGAGCTAAGTCACCATTTTGTAAAAGAATATGTACGACTGAAAAATAATTTTTGAACAATTTGTTCTTTCGTTCTTTTTTATAATTAAGATGTTTACCTACATGTTCTTTAAATGAAATGAAATAAGAAAGAATATTTTAGTTTATATATACATACATATATATTTATATATTAAAAAGAATTATGAAAGATTGTACTTATACTTCAAATTAAAACATACCTATAAATATAAGAAAAAAACAATGATGTACATATGGACATATGTATATTTATATGCAGTAACATATATATATGTATGTATTTATAAAACCAGTCATGTTGTAAGCACATGATGAGGCGTTATCAGCTCAGTATTACTGAAAAAAATAGAAACAATCAAACGTATTTGGACATGTATAGCGATCTGGCCTACTGTACAAACATTATTACCAGCGCTCTCCAATATTCATCTTTGATGAGCACCTGTAACACTGATAACAACCTGAAAACATACACAGTTTGCAATATGTTTTCTCCATACAACGGCGGGAATAGTGATATACAAACTCATATAAATATACATTAATGTATGTATATCAACATCCGTTTATGCATACCAGCATTACACATCAACATAGAATATGGTATATGCCAATATCACTAAACAGGTTGTGAACGCTGCTCTCTGATCGCTCCGAAGAAACATTACTCTTTGCACAAACTCTGGGGTCAGCCAAATAACCACCAATAAGGAATTGGTGAATACTGCATATGGGCAGTTTTAAGATTTATGTTTAAGATTCTTATCATGTAAGTTAAATAATTGAATTTCTTTCCAATTTTGAACTTTGTAGAATAAAGGCTGATTTTGTTTTATTTTTATTTTTGGTGAAAGCACATGTAACTCTTGGAGTTGGGAGACCGATTAAGCCAGTGCAAAAGATTCAAATAAATGATTAGTAAACCACCGGTATTTAAGTTGTATGACGTTAACGATGACGTAAAACTGCAAGTTGATGCCAGATCAACGGCACTAGGAGCAGTTCTGTTACAAAAAGAGCGACCTGTTGCATTTGCATCAAAAGCACTAACCGAGTGCCAGACCCTCTACTCACAACTAGAAAAAGAAGCGCTCGCTGTGAGTATACCGATAGTGAAGTATCAGACCACGAAATGGAAGATGACGTCCAGAGAGACACAGAAGATGGTTTTTTAGATGAAATTCGAGAAGCCCATGCACCGCCAATCGGAAATGAAACATAGCAAGAAGAAAGTACAGTCGAAAAGCCAGCTTCTTCATCGGGCTCTAGTACTCGTAGAATCTTAATTTTGCAACAGAGGACTGTTAGAGGTAAGAATAATCATTGTTGGTCGACTACAAAACCCATAAGGTGTAATTGTGTTACAAGACTGAATATTGCTAGACCAAATGTGTTCTCTGATGCCTTGTAGCCGAAAAACAAACAGGTAGCCTATGGAATTACTGTATGGAATGATAAATATTGATTGCATAAATGCTTATATTATTTACTGTCACTATATTTCTTGCAAAGGTGAAAACCCTTTAAATCGCATGAAATATATGAAGACCCTTACCATGGGACTATCATCAGCATTTATGCACAAGCGTTTAGAAGCTCCTACTTTGAAAAGATATCTGCGAGACAATATTGCTGATATGTTGCCAACAGATGTGCCTTCTACATCACAAAATAATACCGAAGATACCGGAGAGCCAGTAGCGAAGAAACGTACTTACTGCAGTTATTGGCCCTCTATAAAAAGGCGAAAGGCATACGCATCATGCAAAAAATACAATAAAGTTATTTGTCTAGAGCATAATATTGATATTTGCCAGAGCTGTTTCTGACTGAATTTTATTTAACCGTTCCTAATATAAGTATATAAGATGTCCTTATATTATCTTCATAATACAAAAGTATGATAATTTTCGTAAAACATAACTTCTATAACGAAAAAATGAATTTTTTAAAGTATTGTTAAATTTCTAGAAGGGGTTTAAGTTTTTGTTTATTTCTTAAAAAATGTATATATTAATACCTTATGTGTTGTTTTTAATTTTGTTTATATGTGTACTAGTATATAATAAGGGAAATTTTATTCAATATAATGAATATTTCGACACACAGCCAAGTAAAAAATACGGGTCAATTTGACGCATGATTATCTTTTACGTACATACAAATATAATTATCTTTCTAGGGTTAATGACCCAGTTCTAAATAGACGGTGGGTATGGGATAATTCACTTGTGTATGCGAGTGTGTTTATTTGACGGCATGCACGGTCATTGATCCAAAGGCACTCGATCGATGAATATTTGGTTGGATGCTTGATAAGCGGTTATTATAATTGCTTCGATTTTGAGTGGAATCCAATTAGAGGAAAAGTAATTAAATTGTCGAATATGTGACATGCTAAGTTGTGAATGTATATGATATGCGCAAGAAGTCAAAGTTAAATAATTAAATATATTAATAATAATAATAATAATTAAATTAAATAATTGTAGGTGCGGGATGAATGTAATCGAATTGTGGAATATGTGACATGCTAGGTTGTCAAATATACTATATGACATGCGCAAGATGCGTGCGCATTAAATAATTGTGGGTGCGGGGTGAGCAGTGGTAGCTATAACTACCCCAACGTTAGATTGTGGCACCGACGAAATTTTAAATGATTTCTTAATTTATCATGATAATAATGATATGATACGATAATAATTAATAGTATGGACGAAATTTCCCTCAACGACCGCAGAATTGAGAGAAGATAAACAAGAATGGCAAGCCAAGTATACTTTTCCTAGTGCAATTGGAGCTCTGGATTGTACTCATATTCAGATCTTAAAGCCTCATTTACATGGCGACGAGTATCTGAATCGCAAGAGTTTTTTTTCACTGAATGTGCAAGCCACGTGCAATGTTAATTAATGTTTCACAAGTGTTGATGTCAAATGGCCAGGATCTGTGAATGATTAAAGAATTTGGCGAAATTCAGCTGTTTTTAATATTATTAATGATAATTCGGCAACAGCTATTATTCTTGCAGGTGAAGGCTATGGTTTAATACCATAGATTATGACACCCTTCAAGAATCCAGTCACAGATGCGCAAAAAAAAATATAACAAGTTACATACCCGGGAAAGAGTAATTATTGAACGCATGTTTGGACAAGTAAAACGAAGATTTCCTTTATTGGCTTCCCGAGTTAGACTAGCCACAGAAAGAGTGCCTAAAATTATAAAAGCATGCTTCTTATTGCATAATATAGCAAAGCATCTCAACGACGAAGACTTTCCAGAAAGTGATATTACCGTCGCAGGAAGCACGTGTTCCTGAACCTTCAGAAGAGAACAGCACTATATACAAGCGGGGAGTATTGAGAAGAAGTGAAATAACATCAATAATTCAAGGTTTCTTTATGTTATAAAAGTTTTTATTAGTATTTCTATTTTGCTTTTTTTTTTTTCTTATGTTCAAACAGAAATATATGAACATCCTTTATTTAGTTTTTTCTTTATTAGTTCTATTTCTAAAAGGAGTTGTTTATCCTTTTGCAACGCACAGATTTCTCTTTGTTTCTTATTTAACTCCTTTTGCTCTAGGAGTACTTCCTTCTGAAGGTCAATGATCGAACTATTTTTACTTCTTGCGTTGAAACTTGCCGGAATTGTGGAATTGTCCTTCTTCCTCCTCCTGAAATGCTAGATACTCTCCACCAGGATACTCCAGATCTTCATCGAGATTTTTTCTGGTACTGAGCACACCGCATTGGTCTGCACCTGTAATAAATTTAAGTGTTTTGTACTATATAAAACTGTATTTAACCATAATAATTGTCAATGTAAATGTATATGTACCTGGTATTTTATTTAAAACTGGATTACGTTTAAAGTCCATCAAATCCTTTTGATTTGACGCGGGCCTTCAGATTTTCAATTTATTTCCGAATTTTGGAGATGTTCAAATCAACGCCATGGATTTTTTTAATTTGCTCCTCCATAGCTTCCAATGCAACTTGCTTTCTAATTTCCATGGCTGGAGTTTGGCTTTTGTCCAGCAAGCACGGATCAAATTGTATACAATTTATGAAATCCTCATCTTCCATTCCAGATTTCCTTTTTCTTAAAGGTTTTGCACCTAATACATCGAAGTATTCTTCTTCCGAAATATTATTCTCCATTTTTCAAACTTTTTTAAACTTTTTTTTAACGTTTTTAATTAATTATAAATGTGTCCTCGAATGCACACTCAACTACTTCAAGGGTTTACTCAATACTATTCATCTTTATTTACACCAAAATGGGGGGAACACTCAGATACACACAACTGTCAAAACATGTGAGTGGAGGGATTTCGTTAAACTTAACGAAAATTATTTTTATTCACACCAGATTGAGTGTTCCCTCCAAAATGTTGAGGGAACATTCACTCAATTTTTATTCACACCATAACGAAATATGTAGTAATTAAGAGCACATTGCTGTGTAAATTCTAAAATTTTGAATAATTTTTTTTATTGCTTAAAAGTTTTGATAAGTAATCTGCGCTTTTAATGTTTAATGTTTTAATGTTAATGTTAATGTTTTAATGTTAAAAAAATTTTACGAAAAAATTGTACTTATAATTTTTAAACTTTCCAATGACTACTCACTTTTAATTTGTTGGACATTTATGAGGTTTAGCTACGAAATAAACTTGTTATTAACATTTTTTTCATTGTCCTGTATTCAAAAATAAGAACGGAGAGTGTACGAAAATTACATGCAAATTATTGCTTCAATAAAACATTTACGAAAAACACATTTTAACCAGTTTTTACTGCAATATATTTCAATAAATTATAATGAAGATAAAGGAATTTCAAATCCATGAAAGTTAAATAACACTTATACAATTTCAACTAAATTCAATAAGCAGTTTACGTATAATTTTAGTATTTTATATTCCAAATCAAATCCTTTCCTTTAACATCTCTCTGCTCTTTAATGTCATATTTAAAAACTTAGACAAGACTTTCTCTACATTAAAATTTAACTCCATACTAACACTAAACCCGACTATTAAATTCGCTATTGGTAAAAACATTTTGGAAAATGTGGAGATTATACTTAAGCTGTATACTTAAGTTTGTTGTTAGTAAGGCCCATAACTTTAATATTCTTATATTATGATACCCGAGTATCTTACCAACTGCGCCATTTATTACCCAATTTATATGACAGCTTAATGAGCATTTAGACAATGGGCATTGGTTCAATACGTATAGAAAGGGTGGTGTTAATATGAAATTATCCAAAACCGAATCCAAAATGAGCGAGAGAAAATTGACAGAGTTTAACAAACAGCTGATTGAATTGACAGTTTGGTAAATTCGAAGTGCGTGTAAATTAATTCGGATGATGAGAGCGCGGAAGAGTAAAGTGTTACAATGCAATTTGAAAGTGTTTATATGATATTTCAATGCGATTTCAAATTTTGATTGCCGTTTATAAACAGGAATGAACGAATGTAGATTGAACATTTCAATGCGGTTTGAAGTGGTGTTTATATGAGCTTATTGAAACAATGTGCATTGAGTCAATGCGCTTTAAGCTGTCATATAAACTAGGTATATATCACTCTTGTGATATCCTAAGACAATAAAAAGACAACTGTTCTTTATTCCGACAAGACAACTAACTGTTCTTTATTCCGTCTATCTTAATCTTAATCTATCTTTCTGTCCACCAAACTTCGTAATCAATACGAATCAGAAGGATTCGGTTATTGAGCTTTTTCATAAACAATTCTTAATGACCTAGTTCTAAATAGGCGCTCATTTCATATCATTTTATATGCATTTTTATTTTTGGAATTTATTTACACTACAAGCTGGACAAAAAATGCTTAAATATTAGCTTAAATAACTCACAAATAATCTTATTCTATCTTACTGGCCCCATGCGGGCACTCTTAGTTAAACATTATACTTAATCTATGTCTTTCGACGTTTCTTACAGACTATTTTTATTTTTGTGTAACATTTATTAAAACTAAAACCAAGAAAATAAACTTTAAGTAGAAAAACTTAGTATATGAACTTTTTGTTATAATATAAAACTTAAAACTAAACGTATAAACTATTTACAACTTTATCTTAACCTACTTAATCCTACTTAAACTATCTAATCCTATACCGTATTTTAGAGAGTGTTACCCACCTCTGTTCTAATATATTTTTTTTTGTGATTTTTATTTTTTATTGTTTTTTTTTTTTGTTTTTTCTTAAAACTACCCTAATTCTACCTAAAACTATGTAAGCCGGCCACGGCTAAAAAAAAATATGCAGAAGACCGACTTTGCTCCCTATGGAGTTACGTAGGACTGGAGGAATTCGACGACGAAACTTCCCCTCCTTCATCTAGCCACCAGAAATGTTGGTGCTGCCGAGCAACGTCCCTTATGTCGCGACTCCCTACCGACCAACTGAACCGGAGGCGCTCCGCATTGCCTTGTGCAACGTCTCTGTCGTAGTTGAGTCGCCTGTCCGCAGCTGTTCGAGCAATGTGGAAGATTAGCGGCACCGCCAATCTGTCCTGGATCAGACTTTGCTATCTAGATATAGGAACGCTTCTGGAGGAATAAAGCCGTCAAACTGAACTATTTCGTGATACATATAATTGGGGTAGTAAGCCCCGGAGATCAAGTTGTTCGATGAGGTCATTGCTCTTGCAACATGCCTTCGAGTCAACTTAATGACGAAATTGTCCACTCTTATTAGGTTCGCCCTATTGTACAAGACCTCATTAGGATAGAATTTTATGTACTCAGACTCTGGTGTTCTGTATAAGCGAAAACAAGTCCTGAGACAAGCCCTCTCAAACACCCGAATCTTTTCCAATAAACTTGCTCTTACGTTGAACCACACGGGATATCCAAACACAAGCATATGCCTGATAAGGGCCATGTAGCAGATAACCTTTACCCTCGCATCGAGTTGGCTGTTATAAAACAGTCTCTTTGTAAGGGCAAAAGCACCTTTGGCTCTTGCCAGAGCAACATCTATATGTTTGTTAAAATACAGATATTGATCTAGCCAGATCCCAAGGAATATGACTACATTTCGACAAGCAAGTGGCTGCCCATGCTGCCCCACGATCGAGAACTTTCGCCAATTCTTTCTGGTATCCCTAGAGGCCTCAGACAAAGGCGTCTTAAACAAAATGGGTTCCGACTTCTGAAAATTGATTTTCAATTTCCAGTCATCGCAATATCGCTTAATTTTATCGAAGAACGTGACTTCGAGTATATTAATGACCTTAATCTTTGGACCTGTTCTGTACGCGATTAAGTCGTCTGCGTACGCTATGGCATGGTGAAGTGAACCTATCAGATCATTTGTGTAAATGTTGAATAGGATCGGCAATTTACCGCACCTTGTTGCAGACCGTTTATAATGTTAAATGTTCCAGCAGAAGTCACATCGCCATTCTTCACGATGAACTGTCTACTGGAGAGCATATCAAAAAGAATATACAGCAGTGGTTTACTAATGCCCAACCTGTCCAGCTTGAAAAAGAGTCCCTCTAACCATACGGTATCGAAGGCTTTTGCCAAGTCAATCAGGCAGGCACCAGTGCACTGATTCTTGCCTTTGTTCCATTGGATATCAGAAACCAGTTTAGACGCAGCATGATTAACATCATGCCCCGCCTTGAAACCGAATTGATTATCCGGAACTATATGTCTGTCCTCGACCCACTTAGTCAGGACTCTATTGATCACCTTCTCGAAAACCTTACTGATGTTTGGAAGGAGACTGATCGACCGGAGATTCGCCGGATTGGAAGTGTCTTTACCCCTTTTGGAGCTGGGGTGTACCACCGCTGTTTTCCAATGCGCTGGATAGTGTGCATTATTCATTGCATTATTAAACAGGGTGGTATAAATGTCCACCGCTTCTAGTGGGAGATGTCGAAGCACAATGTTCGGTATTTCATCGGTTCCCACTGATTTCTTACTTCTAAGCGATTCGAAGATCGTTTGGAGCTCTGTCTTCGAAATGAACGGTGGTAGTACCATTTCATTGGTGATGACATTATTTGCCATATTCTCGTCACTGAACTGGGTGAAACCCGAGCTCTCGAATCGCCAATTCATTATTTCATTTCGAAGGCAGAAATTGTGCACAAGGATTCGATTTTGCATTTCGTTGTTCGGGCCAATGATGTCATTCGCCTTATATACTTCCTGGAAAGTCGCTCCTATAGCCTCTACCTTCTCCTGCGGATCCTCGATCACAAAGAAGTTGTCATCATCAACAGCCTCATTTGGATCGATGCCTGCTGCTATAAGTATGTTCTCGTTGTCCGTCGTTCGGGCGATTTTAAGACACGAAAGGTCGTTGTGATCTTTCCTCCGAAATATTTTATTTATTTGCGGGAACTTATTCGAGTTGCTGGTGTTTACAGCCCGAATTTTATTGTTCCAATAAAAATTTACAGATGCCCTGTAATTTTCTTTTATTAATACTTAGAGGTTTTTGATCGACGACTTTAGCGTCATAATCTCCGGATTATGTCTGTCAGTAAACTGTCTGTACAATGTTTTTAGCCTTGACAGCAGTCTACTTTTATGTCGGTGCAGTGCGTCTATGGTTGCGTTGCGGAATAAGTCTTCGTTGTCAGTGTGTTGATACCGAGGTATCGTTTTGTCCATTGTTCGTTTAATTGTCTCGTCCATTAGTTTTAGATACCTGTCAATCTCCTCGTTTGACAGATTTCTATTGGACGGTGGGTAGAGCGAATTCGAGGAGAGTGCTCTCGTCAGTGTTCTGGAGAAGTGTGTCCAACGCACCCTACTATAATTGTAGGAATGCCTTTGAACAAATTCGTCCAATTTCGCAGCTTCGTTCGGAACGGTTATTTCGGTGCTGAGACCGCAATGATCACTGTTATACACAAAAGTGCGTAGACAGTTTATGGTTTGTTGGTTTGTGCATGTCAGGTGTATTCGTGAGTCGAACAGCAGGATATCCAAAAATTACCCGTGTCTAGGAAACGACGGACTGTCCGTCGCCTTAGGGCCGAGCCGATACATCACACTGTGTTGACCCCACCAATTGAATAGTAGGTTCCCTCTAGTATTTGGTTTATTATTTCCCCAATCACTATGTTTGGCGTTGAAATCTCCGCCGATAATAAAATAGTTGTCTTCCAATTCCAGCCTCAGAAATCGAAAAAGTGTCTCGAGCTCTGAGATAAATAATGTGGATTGAGTAGCCTTAGGTGCATAGACAGACACCATGTACAACCGCTTTCCACTACGGGCCGAGGGCCGAGTCGATACATCACACTGTGTTGACCCCACCAATTGAATAGTAGGTTCCCTCTAGTATTTGGTGTATTATTTCCCCAGTCACTATGTTTTGCGTTGAAATCTCCGCCGATAATAAAATAGTTGTCTTCCAATTCCAGCCTCAGAAATCGAAAAAGTGTCTCGAGCTCTGAGATAAATAATGTGGATTGAGTAGCCTTAGGTGCATAGACAGACACCATGTACAACCGCTTTCCACTACGGGCCGAGGGCCGAGTCGATACATCACACTGTGTTGACCCCACCAATTGAATAGTAGGTTCCCTCTAGTATTTGGTGTATTATTTCCCCAGTCACTATGTTTTGCGTTGAAATCTCCGCCGATAATAAAATAGTTGTCTTCCAATTCCACCCTCAGAAATCGAAAAAGTGTCTCGAGCTCTAAGATAAATAAGGTGGATTGAATAGCCTTAGGTGCATAGACAGACACCATGTACAACCGCTTTCCACTAGGGAGAGGGATATACACGATGCATTCTTCCAGCACCTGGAACCAACGTACTACACGACTGTATAGTCTTTTAAGACGTATACCTTATCGTACAAAAATCGCAACGCCACCTCCCTGAATGGAGTTGGGTCGGTTGCTCCGTACTATTTTGTATCTTCTGTGCCTCATTTTGTGTCTTTTGTGTCTTCGCTAACCAAAAGCACATCAGGGGCTTGGTCGTTAAGCAACTTAAATAGTGCGCCTCGTCGTTCGAGCCTTATCAGTGAATTCACATTCACTGCAAGGACCTTCAGGGTTTGCTCCGCCATGTACGTACCCATTACGACTGGAGGTGCGTTAGGCCCGGCAGCAGCGCGTATATTTGATCTACCAGCTTAGCCTGTTCCTGTATTTGACGCTGAAGCTGAGCCATCTGCCCCTGAATAGAGAGCAAGATAGATAGCATGTCAGGTACATGTTCCGGTGCTCTAGGCGCTGGGGCCTGAGAAGCTACCTTTGGTTGTTGTACCGTATTTCCCCTACCTGCCGCCATTTGGGCATAGGTAACGTGGGGAGTAACGGCTGGTGTTTGTGTCTGCACGAGTGGACGTTTAATTTCCACTTTCTGCTGCCGAGTCAGATTTACTCTTTTGATGTATTGGAATTTGAGACAACCCCGATAATTTGCGGTGTGTCCCGTGTTCCTACATAACGCACAAGAGAGTTGGCTTTTTTCTGACGCTCCGTCCTTACCTAGAGCGCATTCCTCGGATTTGTGGTTCTTTCCACACTTCACGCATCGAGGCTGCATTTCGCAGTTCGACGCGGCGTGCCCGAACCTTTGGCAGCGAACACATTGTAAAATGTTTTCGCTCCTCTTTAAATTTTCCCAGTGTACAACCTGGTAGTCTAGGACTTTGATGCTCCTTAGACCATCCAATTTGCTGTTGGGACTTAGCTGAACCAGGAAGAACGGTAGTTTCCGCTTCTTCCTTTTGGATCTAGCCGTGACGAATGGCTTAACCCCTACGAATTTGAGCTCTTCGCACTCCTTCTCTTTCAGCAGTGTAAGGAGCTCCTCCGGATCAGTCGACGGTTCTAATCCCCTCGGCAGCATTGTCTGCAGCTTTTCACCTTTCGGTGTGAAGGAAAAAAACTCCGTCGTCGAATCCCTTAACAGGTTTTTGATTTGTGATAACACTCCACTGTATTGCAGTGGATCGCGTGCCTATCTGAACTAAGTCTTTTAACAAAAAAATTATTGCCTATGGCCGACTTACATAATTCTATCGTATCTGTCAACTCCATCTTGAAGGTGTTGATTGGAGGTAACCGTTGTTTAGTTGATTTCTGTGGTTGTTGTTGTTGTTGTTGTTTTTGTTGTAGCTGTTGTTTATGCTTCAGCTGCTGCTTTTGCTGTTGCTGCTGCTTATGTTGTTGTGAGTTTTGTTGTTGTGGCTGCTTTTGTATGTTTTGTTGTTGTATTGCAGTTTTCTGTATGTTTTGTTGTTGTATCGCAGTTTTCGGTGTGTTTTTTTGCGGTATAGACTCGCTTATGTGTGACTGTTTTTGTGAGTCCTGGAGTTGCTACTCCTTCTGTCTCCTCGCAACTTGCTTGGCTTTAATAGCCAGTACCTTTAGTTGCAGCTTTTTGATACTGCTATACATTACTTGCATCTCTGCCTCTTCGCGGCTAACGATGCGAAAATGTTATCACCTCCCATATAGTGTCCTTCTCCACCGTCAGATACATATGGGAAATCGTCTTTGTCAATTTCTTTTCTATATTGTTGTCGTGCTGCTGCCCTTGACGATGTTGTTGGCGCCTCTTCCCTCACTCTACCAGGCAGCTTTTCAGTAGACGCTGAAAGGGAAGGGCGTTTCACAAGATTAGGAGTAGGCCTCAGCTTCTTCCTCCTCTTAGCGCTAGTTTCTGGTTTCCCAGAAGGAGAATGGGCCGACATAACGGCCTGGTCATCTGATGACAACAAGTCATCTGCTGGGCCCGCTATTTGAATAGTGGACAGCTCACTTTCACTCATTGTCTGACTGTTCACTTATTTATTGTATTTTTTTACTTTTAAAAATGGAAATAAAAATAAAAATTCCGATATGTTTCGGGGATCGAACCCACGACCTCTGCTTTATCGGCAGACACCACTACTACTGGGCCACCGAAGCACTTGGCCAAAACGTTTCTGGTTGTTCTTTTATTAATTTCGCTTTTAACTAGAAGCCGGCACGTTTGTTCTCCACGGAGATCTATGAACGACTGACCTAAATAGGCGCTGGGTAGGGTATAATTCACTTGTGTATGCAAGTGTGTTTATTTGACGGCATGCATGGTCATTGATCCAAAGGCACTCGATCGATGAATATTTGGTTGGATGCTTGATAAGCGGTTATTATAATTGCTTCGATTTTGAGTGGAATGCAATTTGAGGAAAAGTAATTAAATTGTGAAATATGTGACATGCTAAGTTGTGAAATATATGATATGCGCAAGAAGTCAAAGTAATGAGTGCGCATTAAATAATTGTGGGTGCGGGGTGAGCAGTGGTAACTATAACTTTTAACCTCATTGTAACTATTTAATAAATCAAAAATAAATGTCTTTGATTCAACATAGTAAATTACGTGTTTGATTTACGAGTATAATTAGAAATAGTAACAATAAGAAAAACAATTAAACCGCCGATAAAAAAATCTATGCGGAATTGAATTTTCATTTTTACTAAAAGAAATCGTGATATCGGTCAAAAACTACTTTAGAGAACTGGATGCTATCTTTTGAAGACTGTTGACCAATCTAAGAAAATCTACCAAGGCGTTGGTTTTGATACTATCAAACTTATGAAAAAAACATTAAATCACTAAACTTTGGTATAAATGTCTTTGAAATTTGATAGGGATTACATTATTACTTGTGGAAACAAATCCAGCTTAACCTTCATCTCATCCTTGTGTAGAAAACTACAACAAAATTTTTGTTTTCTTAATTTCTCAAAAACCACTAATTGCAAACTTCCGGAATTTTCAGACTTTGTTTATATCCTTCATTAACGAAAATAAAACGTACCTCCCATAATAAAAATATTTATGGCTGTTAATAATGCACTAATTACATTGTCTACCCTCATGTATAGATTTCTACACATATGGACAGTAAGTGCATGTCATATAAAAATCATTTGCGTTAAGTGTTTTAGCAAGTGAATATCGTTGGTATATTTAGTGAAATTTATAAAAATAATAAAAGATAACAATGTCAAAAGCAAGATATCTGACAGAGGAAGAAACGGAAGCATTTTTGAATGAAGGCGATGGCGATATCAGTGATGTTTCCGGAGACAGTGATGGCGAATTTGTGCCAGAAGAGAATATTGATGATGACGATAACTTTTATTCAGACGATAGCGATTCTGACGAAGAGCAAGCGAGTGGCTCAAATGAAACCAACGAATCAATTGCTGAAGTTGAAAATGTGGATCCACTGCTTGTTTCGAAAGATGGTATTGTTTGGCAACTACAGCTATTTCAGCATCAAAGTGGTAGATTGCGGAATGAAAATATTTTTTTTCTCTTCATATTAGAACAACAAGATATACCGAAGCTCGTGTCGATAGCATCAAAGATGCTTTTTTGCTTTTCTTCCCACCACAAATTGAAAATACTATTTTGAAGCATTCAAATGCGTATGCACAAGCAACATATCGTAAGGATTTCAAACAAATCGATTCGAATATGTTGCAAGTATATATTGGTGTTTTCATTTTAGCTTCTGTTTATACGTAAGTCGTAGTTGCTTTCTTTCTTATTTCAACTGATTCTTGACTTTTTTACTTTTAGATCGAAAAACGAAACTACAATTGAATTGTTTGATGGTATTAGCGGTCGTCCGGTGTTTAGGGCAATTATGTGGAAGAAAACATTTGAGTATTTGAATCGAGTTATTCATTTTGATGATGCCATTAACAGAAGACAGCAACGATCTACAGATAAATTTGCACCGATTCGGGATATATTTGATAAATGGTCCAATTTATTGAGTGACTACTACAATCCACATGAATGTGTGACAGTTGACGAGCAATTACTTGGTTTTCGTGGAAGATGTAAATTTTCGTCAATATATGCCATCAAAACCAGTAAAATACGGACTAAAATTCTGGTTGCTGGTTTGTTCTTATACCTGCTATGTTTGGAAAATCCAGCCATATTTGGGAAAGGCGATTGGAGCCTTGTAAGTGTACCGTGTTGCAAAGTATTTTGCATAACTCAATCGAAATCGAATCGACTGAAAAAAAGTTACCAGCGATTATAACTTATTACAATAAAACAAAAGGTTTGTTCATATACTACTTTTTGAAATTTCAAGACCCTCTAATGTTTTTTTTTTCATTCAGTATTGGTGGTGTGGATACGGTTGACAAAATGCTAGCTTGTTACAGCTGTAAAAGAAAAACTAACAGATGGTCAATGGCTGTATTTGCAAACATGATTGACATTTCTGCTTTAAATGCATTAATTTTCAAAGAAGTGAATCCGAATTGGCAAGCAACATAAACAACAACAGTAAGAAAGAATTTTCTACGTGAACTTGGAATATCCCTTGCAAAACCACTTATGGAAGCTAGAAGTGCGAAGCCAGGATCAGCATCGTCTGCTTTATTGCTTGCAACTGTTTTGGAAGAAAGTTCACCATCGTCACGTTTAGAGGATGTTTCTGCATCAAATTCAACTAATCCACCAAAACGGTCAAGAAGCGTTCCACCACAAATTAAAGGCAGAGCAAGATGTCACGTTTGCTATGAAGAAAAATCCGCAAAAAAAAATAATGTCTATGAGACGATTTGTTGTTTTTGCACAAAAGCTGCATGTAAAAATCAACATAATCGAAATGTATGCGTAAAATGCATTCAAGAAAAATTAATTTGAACCTACCTACCTTCTCTTTTTATTTTAGAAATAAATTATAAAAGCAATTTTTCTGTTTAATTTAAAAAATAATTTTGAAAGTACATTAAAATCCCATATGTATAGAAATCTACACACGAGGGTAGAGAACGTAATTTTTTTTGAGGATGAGATGAAGGTTAAGTTTGGTTAGAGGATAGTCTTGTAGGAGGCCGTGGCTCAAATGTTGGTGTATTGGATTCCAACCGCGGGCGAAAGACATTCATTTTTTCAGTCAACTAAAATCATTCAAAATGAGTGGTTGCCTAGAATATAGTAAGAAGTCCAATTACACTTCAGGTGGAAAGAGCATGTCAAAAAATAAGAATAAAAGTATGTGTATAAAGGGTGAACAAACAGTGTGGATATTTTTATTCAGATATTTTATGACTAGTCATCGTGGAAATTTATTGAGTATTAAACTTATACCAATTATAAATGGAACATATCGTTCATATGACCACTATTACTTAGAGGCATATATATCAATTCGAATGGTGTGTTTGAGGTTTTTCATTATTCTTTGATTATTGTCATAGACCTTACCTTTGGAATAACTTTCTAAAAACAAGTCTCTTCACCGCCATATTTGAGAAAAGAAGCATGTTCCAGTGATGACACCAGTCCATGAACCAACACACTTTTTTCAGTGAATTATATAAGAGTTTTTTGATCGATCGCAAATTGTGATTCATCAGAATAGATCACTTTTGACTAAAACATCCATTCAGCGAAATTGTGACATAGTGAGTGGCACAATAACTTTAGTTCTTGTATCATGTGGATTCTATATGGGTGTAAAGTGGCGTAAGCAGAAATTACTGCTGTGATGAAGATGAACCAGGTTATGGATGATATTTCTGACCAAGAAGATGATACCGAACATAGTGAAATACATGGGACTGATTATCAATACGAAACTTACCTTCTGGCAACATATAAACCCCATATGCGAACGAGCGTCGAATGGCGCAATGTCACTAAGGAGACTGATGGCAAACATAGGAGGTCCTATCACCAGCAAACGAAGGACACTAATGTCAATCACATTCGCCATTCTTCTATATGGCTATGAGATCTGGGTAGACGCACTTCACAAGAAAATCATAAGAAGCAGATGATAACAATGCAGAGACGCGGAGCTCTATACGTGGCAAGTTTGTACCAAACGGTGTCGGAACCAGACATCCCTTTAGTCGCATAGGTGACCCCTATCGACCTCCCAGCGGCAGAAAGGAAGTACGTTTACGACAAAAAGGCAAAAATTGGAGTGGAAGAGGCAATCGAGGAGAAGTACTAAATGGGAGTGGCAAGAGTGTTGGAACCCGGAAAGCAGATGATTAAGGATGTGGCTCAATGGATTGGGACAAAAGACGGCGAAGTAAATTACTACGTCATTCAGTTTCTCATTGGACACGGATATCTCAACGCCTTTCTTCATAGATCGGTAAAGCCAACACACACCAACCTGCCAGTACGGGGACTCTCAACTAGACGATACAAACCGCATTGTTTTTGTTTTCAGGAGGAGGTAAGCTCAACAATGGGAGCTGGAAAGCAGCATCAGGCGAGAAATCATAGTCAAAAAGACGCTGACGAGCGATCAGACCTGGAACCAAATTTGTTACTTAGTAGAAGTCACACTCAGGACAAAAAAGAAAGAGCAAGACGCAAATATACCTTTAACAGACTAATAAAAGCCTCACCAGCAAGTTAGATTAAACCCGGACAAGAAGATAAACATAACAAAGTCGACCGCAAAGGCGAAAGAAAACGACACCACTCTGCAGTAATGCGAAAGCGGTTTCGGAATGGATGATGTTACGTTTATAGGGATTGAGATGATTTTTAGTGGGTGTAGGAGTTGCATGGTATTTGAAGTAGAGCGGAATTATTTCTCGTCGTTATTAGATCCTGCACCCTAGGCAAAAACTAAAGAAATAAAAAAAAAAAGTGGCGTAAGCAATATTCAATTGCTGAATAGGGCGACGAGTAACCGAGGTGCGTAGAATATTTCCAACACTTTGACTTACAGCATTCGGCTGTATGAATTTTGCTTGATTTTCTTCCAAACGTTTAACCATTATGCGAACTCAGAACTTAAAAAAGCCTTTATGTGGACCAAAAATGTGGCGAATCCTGCGAAGTGGAACATTTACAGAACGCCGATTGTCATAATAACTTTGATTATCTAACAAAAATGAGTAATATTGTGGTAGGTGACTCTATGACTAAAATCGTCTAAATTTGTATTTGATATACATATGTATGTTATAAAGATCAGCAATCATCAACTTAATCGATGCCATTTAATGATAACCGAAACAGTATTATCTGTTCTCAGACAAATTAATTGATCATTGAGATCGAATTTCCAACTAGCTATACCCAAAATACCTATATCGTTGCTTTATATCCAGGTTCTAGGGAATCGTACATACGTATTGAACTTGTGAGTTGGTCGAAGAAAACAAAATTAACAAATGATGTAGCCGTTCCAAAACAAAATTCTAAGAAATAACGTAAATGTTCCATAGAATACATCTGGTAATGTAAAAGCTATTTAAAGTTAAAATGCAGGTAGTCCAAAAATATGTTTTTCAGTTTTAAAGGCATTTTATTTTCTTAACACTAACTCTTACATTCTAACAAAAAATGCTTAAATGCTAGCTTACAATTACTTAACAATCTTATGCTAACTTACTGTCCCCACACAGGCGCTCTAAGCTACTCTAAATTCTTATAACTATGTCTTTCGACTTTATTTACATTTTACGAGGGGCGTTCAATATATTCTCGGTATCGATATGAAGAAAATGCGAATTCAATTTAAATTGTTTATTTTTCAATATAATCTCCCCTAACATCAATGCATTTGTTACATCTTGAGATAAGCTTTTTTAAACCCTTAAAAAAATAAATTTCTTCTTTCTCTGCAAAATACCCATTTATTGCCGACCTGAGTTCTTCATCATCCGACAATCTTTTTCCACGAAGACATTTTTTCAAATCCGGAAACAGAAAATAATCACTAGGGGCAAGGTCTGGACTATAGGGTGGGTGTTGGATTTCTTCGAAACAACAATCTCGCGCAGCAGCCTTGGAAACTCGCGCCGTGTGAACAGGAGCGTTGTCATGAAGAAGCAACACACCCGCTGCGAGTTTACCCCGTCTTTTCTTTTTGATTTCCTCCCGCAAATTATGCAAAGTGGAAGCGTAGGATGTGGCGTTGATGGTTTCACCTTTTTTTTGTACTCAATGAGCAAGATTCCCTTTGAGTCCCAAAAAACTGTGGCCATGAGCTTCCCGGCAGACGGAGTTACTTTGAACTTCTTTGGGGGGTCTGTTCCTTTTTTATGCCATTGCATGGACTCTTGTTTGCTTTCAGGGTCATAGTGGTGGACTCATGTTTCGTCCCCGGTAACAATTCGATCCATAACACCGTCCGCGTTCTCACTACACATCTCCAAAAGCTCTCTACAGCATGCGATTCTCACTTTTTTCTGAGGCGCTGTGAGCATTCGTGGCACCCACCTTGCACTGACCTTTGAAAGGTTAAGATGGTCATGAAGAATGTTGTGAATGGTACCAATTGAAAGCTTGGTGATCTCTGCCATCATTTTCACCTTTATTCGGGCATCCTCAAAAACAAGTTTTTCGACTTCTTTGATGCTTTCTCCCGTACAAGCAGTAGCCAGGGCGCCGGAGCGGGGGTCGTCTTCAATGCTCTCTCTGCCTCTCTTGAACTCACTTGACCACTTTTGCACAGTTGATAATGAAGGTGCGGAACCCTGGTAAACAGCCACCATCTCTTCATGAATAGTTTTTTGACTTTTTCCTTGCTTAGTGAGAAATTTAATTACAGCGCGATGCTCAATTTTCACCATCATCGTCTCAGTTGCCATTATGATTCTGTTTAACTAGAGATAAAACGCGAATTAATAATCACATTTATATGAAATTTTACATGAATGTACTAAAATAATAGTATTACTTGACAAATAAGTCAATTTATATATACAACCACAGCTTCACCCCGATACCGAGAATATGTTGAACGCCCCTCGTAAGTTCATCACGGTACTATCTTCAAAATATAACTTTGATATATCCTCAAATCCGTGTGGATCTCCAATCCTCTTTAGGAAATGAAGTCCTCATGCAGTTGAAACACTTACTGGTGCAGGACCGGTTCCATATATTTTTGCGCCCGTCGCAGAATAATAATAGCGCCATTTAAAAATTTAGATTTAAACAATATGAGTAAATTTTAAAACGATCGCAAAATCGAAAATATTTAATTATGTATGTATACATTTTCACATCACCCAAAGAGGTGGAATACCAACGCATTTTTTTTGTGTTTTCCCCTGTAGTCCTATTCCTCAATACATCTACGAATCAAAACAAGTTCAGATAAGATTTACTTGTTAAATATTTCATGCATTAAAAATAACCAAAAAAATCAACAGCGAAACATTTTTTTAGGAATTAATGAATATAAATTAAATAAATTAAATAGATTCACGCAACTATTGAATAAATATTAAACCATACATACATGTTATTGCACTTGCGTGGTTTTTTGGTAAAAATTTATTACCTAGTAAAATAAAAAAGATGAAAAAGTTTAAAGCTAAAATTAAATTACATACATTTTATAAGAATAAGGTTCCTTTAAGGAAGTCACAAAAAAATATAAACTAAGGAACTAAAGTTAGGTATTTCCATAGGCAAGAAAGTTTAAAATTAAAAAGAGTGGTGCCTTATGGTGTCTTGAAAATGATCTAGAAAATTACAATCCAGCTCCGACATAGTTTCTTTTTCAATTGATATGGTTGGCAAAGATATCAAGCGTTTCTGGGACATTGAAGAACGTAAGAAATTTTTTATAATCTTAGGTTTGGAAAATGAGCGTTCTCCTGATGCTATAGTAACTGGTAAGGTTAAAACTATTCTTAGGGCTATAACAGTATTTGGAACAAGAATCTTCATATTTCTGTTATGAATAAAATTAAAAATGTCTATCGCGGAATCATTTTCATTACTCAAAGTTGACAACATCATGATTTCTCGATAAAATTCTGAGCCACTTATATATACACATTATATGTACAATTCATTGTGCACTTTTATCTGCTCAAATCCTTCAGAAATTGATAAAACGCCTTGATCTAAAATTTTAAAACAAAATTCTACCTTAAATCTTTCTTGCGGTTCTATAATGGGCTCATCTCTTCTTTCGTAGGAAAACCGAGTTGCCCTTTTTCGGAACCACAAGACTGCGATAGCTGAGTACAAGGAACATCTAGATCGACAGCTATGATCCTAGCTTCTTCTAAAAACAAGGAGCATTTTTCATCATTTCTCAATTCTATGAGAAATTGTTTTGTTGATCACAGAATCTCAACTGCCAGCTTGAGGCACATATTCCGTTGTTGAAGGAAATTGTTAGCAATATTAATCCTATCTGAAATTGTGTGCCAAAGTACAGCGCAGCAAATAAATCAAAAATTAGTCATCTTGCCGCCAAGGGACTGGGCCATATATTTGGATTTAGGGTCGTCAGTTTGTGATAGTTCAACAAGGGATTCATAAACTTCTCGTAAGTATAGGTATAATGGCCTGATCGTACTTATTCTACTCTCCCATCTGTCAAACTTATAAGATGTTTTTTCAGAACCGACCATCTATTTACAGAACTAGAGGAAAAAACATATAAGCTCTCAACCGTGTCAAAAAGAACAAAGTTTACAGTTTACACGAGTTGCAGAAAATTGCCATTGTCTTGCTCGAATAAAACATCGGTGCTTCCTGTAAATGCTAAAGGCTGTGTCTCCAATGCTCAGTTTCTTTGGCCGTCTGGTTTTGCTTTTCAGAGTCTATTGTTTTGCCTTTTCTGCAAACCTAAATCTAAATCTCTCCAAGCCCGAAAAGCTGTCATATGTAAGAGACTTGTCTCATGCTCTTGAGTAGTCCTTGACAAGTGATTCCAGTCACCATAGCCTGTGCTGGACAAAGCGACACTCCTTTTCGCCGAAGATTTTGAGTAAACTAACCATGTCTTTGATGTTTTCTCACCATTTTTTAAATCTCTTTGGTAAAAACGGGTACTAAACTTCTTGCTTTTAGTTACAGGGAAATCAAGCTCCACTAATAATTGAATAGCTTGATCACTTAAATTTGGCCATAATTTAGGCTCTTCAAATGCTGGTAAAACCTTAATTGCACTACTTTCTTCAACATCATTTAACACATGTAAGGCTGATTCTGCCTGAATTGGCTCTGCAATATTTTCTGTAGGCAATAAATTATTGCAACTTAGACTTACCGATGTTGAAGGACACACAGCAAGGTATTTTATGAACTGCAGCGCCTGTTTTGTATTGTTTGCCTCAACCACCTTCCGTTTGCTCCTATACTCACTACCTGGTAGTTTTTTCATTCCTGAATACATTTCTGAGTCCCGACCTCAAGGCAACATTTTTGAAAATATTTTTTAACCGACTTGACAGGAACTGTTTTTTGTACTTTAGAAATAAACAATTACAAAAAAGATACATATATTTTAAAACTGGCTGGGTTTTCTAGATTCTCAAAATTAAAGAACAATTCTAAAATTATCCAAAAACAAATTTGTGCAAAAACACAAAACATACTCTGACATACAATCTTAACAGAACAAGCGCGTACCTACTGTGAAATATAAATACATATAATATACAACCACAGATGCTATAGGTTACACGCCGAAGGAAAAAATCTAACCATTTTTCCATTCAATGGGTCGTATCTGTACGTCCCAGTTCGATCGAACTAGAGTGAATCATACTCAGACATGATGTTACTCTTAATTGTTCTGTATTATCAAGTTGCGTGTTCTGTTTGTTGGATAGAAGTTTTCCGTTTTTCACAACGTAATTTTTTTAAATCAAATTTGACTGATAATAAACATTATATTTGAGAATCGTAGTAAGGTCAAAGCAGAATGCGCTCTCTTTAATGTTGTGTTTATTGAATAGTTGTTTTGCGTTTTTTTCCAGATAAAATTTGAATTTTTTGATTTTTGGATGCTATGTTTTTTTCTAACTTTCACGAACAATGCTTCCGTAATAGAACGAGGAGAGCAAAGTATAGAAGGTCCTTGCGATGTTCATAGCAAGGATATTTTTCACCAAACAATTTCGGATCTCTAGTATTTGTTATACTTATGCGTTAAAAAATTCATTAGTTGGTGCCTTCAGACTTCCAAAGTCACGTCTTTGAGAATAATTTTTTGCAAAGATGAAAAATTCCGAAGCACATGTTATTTTTTCATTAGTTTTTAAAATTAGTTTGGAACAATTTAAACATTTGTTCCTTAAAAGCATTTTAAAAGCAGGATATCCAGTAAAATATCGCATTGCTGTTGTTTCTGATGTGGCCTTAGTTTCGATTTCCATATCACAAATGAGTTTTTCGTACAGAGTTTCATCGCATACGATTTTCTTACGATCCATAAGCAATGAAGAAGTTTTTGGAATATTAGTTTCAGTTGGGGATAAGTCTACGTTTAAAAATTCTACATCATCATCATCACAGTTACTGAAAGAAGAAAAATTAATAAGATTTGACGAGAGAATTTTCGACACCAAAACATTAAATTCGTAAACAGACGGATTTTTGTGTTAACCACCTTTGATGCGAATAATAGAAAATAAATTTTCTAATACGTCTTGATGAATTCTCTTTGTTAGTAAGTAATCCACGTTCTCATATAGGCCATTGCTTATATCATGACAAAGTAATAATACCCCGTTTATAGTTTGTTCCATTCCTTTTAAACAAAAGTTTCCCGGAAGGTTAACTGATTTTGGTATATCTTTTAAGTAAGATAAAAATTGTTTCAACTCATTATAAGCTGGATTCGCTAGCTGAGCTCCCCGCCTTAAAACGTTCTTTTCATAATGTCAACCACTATCCATGGAATCAAACACATTGTTCACTTTTAGTACGAAATCTTTCGTTGCTACAGCTTTATTAGAGCTTTCTTTTAAGCAATTAAGTTCAAAAGCAGTTTGAATCGATACCGCAGTTGTCCGGCTAAATATTTGCGTTGCAAGGTGAACATGGAATTTTGTCGAAGGCATTTGGTGCTATATGACAAATTCTAAATTTTAAACATGTCTTAGCTACGTTGTCAACTTCCAAATTTATATTTTTCTGATAACATCAAAAGACACTTTACCATCTGGAGTTTGTAGATCTGATTTCAATAGAACATTTGATTGTAACAAATGAGGGAAATCATAAAAACAAAATATTTTTTCATCATTAAAAATTATAAATGGGTTTTCTTCAGAAACACCTAACAGTTTATAAGCTTTTCTATTATTGGCCCTTTGATCGCAAACAATAGCATATATCTTTAGACAAAGCTTTTGACAGATTTTCAAATTGTTTTTATAATTTCGCTTAGGTTATCCCCATTTACACCGTTTGCTGACATAAAATAGTTGAAAACACTTTTTCAACTATCAAGCAAACCATTTAGCATGAAAACACATATTTCATATGCAAACAATCTACTTCTTTCTACACCGAGGTCTTCGAAACCATCTACTAAATCATTTTTTATATTATATGTGAGGATTTTACGATTCCTAATTTCATCAAATATCAGGACAACACAACGTTCTCGCTGGTTTAATAAAGCGAACTTTGACTTAAGATACGAATGAGCATTGTTTTCATATCCTGGTTGTAATCCTTTTACAGGAGCCCATCTACAGAAAGAGGAAATGTGAGGATGTTTAAAGCCAAGTATATCTCTCAAAAATTTATAGGCGCTTTGTGATCTATAATAAATATTTTGGGAAAGTTCTTTTTCGTAGCTGTTGTATTTTGTAGTCTTTGGTTCTTTCAGAAGCATTTTACAAAATGTTTTTCAATGGTCTGAAATATTGAGCCTTTCGATTTGAGACGTAGTAGATATTTTATTTTTATTAAAAATTTTTATGGCAGTATGCGCTCTGTTTTTTTATAATGTTTTTTTTTTTAAATTTCTTAATTTAAGTTTGTAACTTAACAATATTTTTTTTTAAAGTTGCATTTTTTTGTCCTCTTTTGCAATAAATGATCCCACCTTACACACGAAATGCTGCAATTGCTCGACGTTCTTCTTCGATTAGTTAAAGGAGACTTCAGATCTTCTAAATTCCAGTTTGAATCTAAATCAGAATTTAAATTTAACGAAGGAACAGCATCCGCCTTAAGATATTTTTTTCCTACAAACTCGGGACAAAAATGATCTCCACAAACAAAGTATTTGCCTTCATTTTTAAAACCACAAATTATTTAAAATTTAATTTTTTTTCCTAGAAGGACGTTTAAAAATTTCCAAGTCATGGTAATTCCTTTTAGTTTTCCTAAAAAGACATAGCATCATAAATAATGCTCTCAAAGAGCTTGGGTATTGTGGAGAGCTTCGCAATAGGTCTGTAATTTGAGATTTCATCTTTATGGCCATAAAAAAGGCCAGGTGATTATATATCAGTTTTTCCAGGAATGGGGAAAGGCGCATTGAGATAAGGAAAGTCTGAGCAAGGCAGTGATAGGTTTTGCCAAGTAGACGGCGCACTTTTTTAGAACTATGGGGGGTACACCATCAGGTCCAGCGGAACATTCATCTGCGAATGCCATTGAGATATCCACCGAAGTAAAGGATGTTTGTGGACAGCTGTTCAAGTATGAGAAATAAGATAGATCGGGGTTTTGGATGTGGCAAGCAAACGATTGGATAAAGAATTCGGCAAAGAAGTTTGCTATTCTTTGCGGATCATCAGACGATGAATTGTTAAACTTCATAACTGTCATAACTGTCCGACTTTCTTTTAGAGTTGATAAACTGGAAAAAGCGTTTGGAATCAGAAATAAGACTATTATGCATGCGGCTTAAATAATTGGAATACAGTGATTCACATAGATCTGAAAACTGGGTATACGCAAGCTGGTATTTATTAAAATCCACTTCAGGACGTGTACGAAGATAGGAGTGTTAAAGTTTATATCTCTTATTTCGTATTGACCGTAGTTCCTTGTTATACCAAGGTGGGGATAACGATGGATTTTTTCGCGGTACAAAAGGAACAGACTGGGAAAAGCAATCGAAGATGATATTGTAAAAAGAGGTAAGTGCATCATCAACGGGAATACTAGAGTTGAAGAGAAAATTGAAATTAGCTTTAGAAAGAAGATTGTTTAATTTAGAAAAGTTGGCTCTTCGAAAATTAAAGTTGTACACGTGTTCAAAGCAAAAAGGTTTTGAAACGTTGGACGAGAACGTCGTAGAAAGAGGCGGGTGGTGAGAATCTAGAGTGGTAAGGAGGTGCTTGCTGGCACTATGCTGTTATCCACGTCAGTGGAGAAGATAAGATCGAGTTGTCTACCAAGATAGTTGGTTATGCCACTTAACTGAAAAAGTCAGGAGTCCACGAGACAATCAATAAAAAGAATTTCTTTCTCCGCACTTGCATTGCTGGCGGTGTAGTGTGAATCATCAGTGCATATCCATTTGAGTCGTGGTAAGTTAAAGTCAGCCATAACGACAACAGTGTCATTTGCGTCAGCTTTGGCAAACAGGGCATCGAATTCGTCAATAGCTAGTTGGTAGCTGCAGGTTGGTTGCGATAGGCGAATGTAGCAACAGCAAATAAAGAGATTGCGCTTAGAAATAGGAATTCTTACGCAGACAAATTCAAAGCAAACTTTAGATGGTTGCTTAAATAATACAGAATTAAGGCGAGTACGTACAGCCAAAAGTACTCCGCGGCCAGTTGATTCGTCGTTATTCATAAGGCCATCGTTTCGGTGGACATCATAATCATGAGTAAATAACTCGCTATTCTTAAAATTAGAGGAAAGGTTGGTCTCAGTAAGAGCAAAGATATCGTACGGCAGGTTTTGCGAATTAGTATAGACTTCAGATGTTTTTGTTCGAAGTCCTCTAACATTTTGATAGTAAATGCTGAGGAAATCAGGGAGTGCAAATAGAGGTAGAGGTGGGTTAGGAGCAAAAATAGTTCTTAAAACTAGAACGCGTTCTTTGAAGGTGCCAGAGTCGCTTTGAGCTGACATGGGTGCATAAGAGGAGAATTCGCTTGCAACGTCTGTAGGCGTGATATTAAAGGCTTAGTGAAACCGTATGAAAATCTAACGCAGGTCTTTTGGGTTTGTAAGAAGTCCATCTTGCTGAATGGAAACCATAATATTTGTTTTGGTTGTGCCATCAATGCAAATGGAATCAGGCTTATCGTGTAGATAGCTAGATAAAGGCAAACGTTTTCGTAAATTCTACGATCTCTAAGTCGGGGTTGAATGTAACGGCCATCATCACCCGAAGCGGCAAGTTGCTTGGTTATCTTTGCCTTCGGTGGGAGCATAGGGTCTATAAAAGTTGTAGGGTTTGTATCTTATTTAAACGGAGGGGATGGATTGAAGGTGTGCAAGTAAACGAAAGTAGGGTAGGTGGACTTATTAGAAGCCGAGTTAGTAGAATCAGTTTTGCTTTCTTTCGGACCGGGATTGGATGGGAGTACAAAAGATACCCGGTTATGCGATGAATTATTTAGCTTAGAATTATTAGAGGAAGGGAAAGGAGATGTGGAACGAATCATTTGGGAAAAGGAGGGGAATGTTCCTACTTTAAGACTTCAATTTGGGTCATAATTATGTATGCTGGTTTGGTTGTGAGGCTTGGGTTGGCTTAACACTAAGCTTAGATTTAATCTTAAAATTAATCTCCTTTGCGTTCATCTTGTCCGTTGTAGGCTTTCGGTAGATTACTTTTTTACGGTTGATTTTCCTCATTGTTAATTTCTCTAGCTTAAATGATTCGGATGTGGAGTTCTGGAAAAGCCATTCATATTTTGAAGGAATATCAACATTGAATAGCTTAAACTTTAAGAGTTTACCGGCCGACTTTTGTTTGCGGTTTCTGACATTAACTTTAAAATGCTGCTTAAAGTAATTGATCAGCCAAGTCGGGTTTGCATGTGCGGATGCAACTTTAATAGTGAAAGTGGTTGTATTGGACTCACTTAGCTTTTTAACTCGACTATTCTATTCAGATACGGTCCAGGAAACTTCAAAGCGGGTAATTGAAGGTTCAGGAGATTCTGGAGGTGTTTGAGATGCTGGAAGTGCTTGAGATGCAGGAAGTGCTTGAGATGCTGGAGGTGTTTGAGGTGGTGGAGGTGCATGAGATGATAGTAGTGCGTGATATGCAGTAAGAATCGGATGGGTGTAACTACAAGTTCAGGAGCCGAATGCAATGGAGAGGAAGGCGTTAGGATGGCGTTTTCAAGCATATCAGTAAGTAGAGAAGTGTTGTAGGCCATGCTTGATTGAGGCTGGATGTGTGAAGCAAATTCCTCAATCTTAAAGAAAGTGATCCTGATTTCATCAACAATGCTGCTTAGTAATAAACGAGACTGTTTTTTTTTTTTTATAATGAGCGCGCGTTCAAGGGATTGTATACCCTTAAGGTGATTGTTCACAGCGCGGGCAAAGGAAGTTTAGGGAGGAAGAAAAGAGAGGTACCGATGTACATTGCTTTTAAATGTTTGCAAGTTATAACGACCAGGAAATACAGAGATCGGCAGGGCATTCCATAAGCGAGTTGTACGGCTTAGGAACGAATCACGATATTTTAGAGTACGTCCGAAAATGGGCTTGAGGGTATACGGATCAGAATTCATAGAGACGAGTGTTACGGTTGAAAGTTTGAATTGGCGGAATGCTACTGGTGATTTCAGTGGAGCACTGTTGGTGGAAATAGCGATAAAACAAAGTGAGACAGGAGACATTACGTCGGTGTTCGAGGGTCTCAATTGACTGACTGATATTAGTATTATCAATGAACTTTATCGCACGATTTTGAATCCTATCTAGCAGGTGCAGAGATGTTTTAGGAGCACCTGACCAGATGTGGGCATTGTACTCCAATTTTGGACGGATGAATGCCTTATATATTGAGGCCAGATCAGAGGCGGTAAAATATTTCTTACATCGCTTGAGGAAACCTAGACATTTCGCAGCATTTTTGGCGACATCAAATATGTGGTCATTCCAACGTAAGTTGTCATACCGAGAATAGAAAGTTTTTCGGTTTCGACGATGCAAGTGCCATTCATGGATAATGGCTTTTTTGTTTAAATTTCGCTTTCACGACAGCAGACAGCATTGTATGTTGAAAGCATTAAATTCCACTCTGTTGATAGTTCCCCAATTGGTTATACTGTTGATATCGGAATTTAATGGGCTTAGCATACGCTGCCGTTCTCGTTCGACAGCCGAAGAACATGGCCATGAGTCCGGGAATGATTATGAAAAGCAGAGAGTACTGTCATCAGCAAAGGAATATATTGGATTAGAAGTAGCAGACAAGAGATTATTAATGAAAATTAAAAAGAGTGTCGGAGACAGAACAGAGCCCTGGGCACACCAGCATTTATTTTGTGAATATCAGACTTGAAACCGTCCAAGACAACTTGAATTGAACGTTCCAAAAGCTAATTTCTAATCCATTGAAGAAGAGAGTCGTCGATCCCAAATGCACGCATTTTCGACAAAAGAGCCTGATGCCAAACTCTGTCAAATGCCTTAGAAATATCAAGTGCAACTATCTTGCTTTCACCATATTGATGTACGCTTTGGTTCCACTTTTCGGTGAGACGTGCCATCAAATCACCAGTGGACCTGTTGCTACGAAAACCATATTGCGTGTCATTGAGAAGTTTTTGTGTTTCGAGATATTTCATGAGCTGACGCTTTATCAGCGTTTCCATGACCTTGGAAAGAAGGGACGTAAGTGCAATGGGTCTGTAGGAGGAGAGAGAAGATGATTCGTCTTTTTTAGGGACTGGCTGGACAAATGCTGTTTTCCATCTGCTCGGGAAGAGTCCTAAAGAGTAGGATTGATGAAAAAGCTTACGCAGTGGTTTTGCCAGCGAGGAAGAACACCTCTTCAGAAGAAGGGGAGATGTACCATCTGGACCAGTGGATTTATGTATGTTGAGATCTTTAAGTACTCTTGCTAATACACGAGTGCGAAAGTAGATTCGTCCCATTGAACATTCGACGCACTCAAGTGTAGGCGGAGACAAAGCACAATCTGGGAGTGTTGAGCTGGCCGCAAAGTGTGCAGCAAGCAGATTGGCCTTATCCAAAGAGCTGACAGCTGGAATGTCATTGTAAATGAGCGTTGGGATGGAGGATGAGGCGGAATTTCTAATGTTTTTGACGAACGACCAAAAATTGTTACTGCCTTTGGGACATTGCAGTATTTTTTGCCTCAGTTTTTGGTCGTATAGGAATTTCACATGCTTAAGAAGGGCGTTGCAGTTATTTCTGGCTCGTTTGAACTTTTTTCGGTTTTCCTCTGTCGGGTTGGTCTTGTAGGACCGAAAAAACATTTCTCTAACCCTGACGGCCTCTTTACAGCTCGAGTCGTACCATGCCTTTTCTTTTGGTTTGATACTCTTCATCCAATGAGGAATAAAGTATCTCATTCCAAAGACAATGGTCTCTGTGATCATATCAGCAGCGGCATCCACGTCCTTATCGAGGAAGCATAACGGCCAGTTAAAATTCCTAAAGAAGCTATTAAGACCGCTCCAGTTGGCTTTCTCGTATTGCCATATGGTTCTTTTAGAAATTTTTTCTCTAACTGTGTGATCGGTGTACGAGAAATTAGCTGATATGACACAATGGTCCGACGAGCCTAGAGGGCAGAGCACATCAATGGTGTACTTATCAGGGTGAGAAGTTAAAAACAAGTCCAGGGTGTTGGCGGTATGACTATCAACGTCTGGTATTCGCGTGGGCTCATTTACAAGCTGCGTTAGGTTGTTTTCCGCAGCGAAGATCTCAACACACCGTCCTTCGGGTGTTGTCTGTCCAGAATGTCGAAGCCACCCAGAATTGTGTATATTGAAATCGCCCGTAATAACGACTTCAGTATGAGGATACAGGGATACAATTCTTTGAATGGAGTCAGACAGCGCATCAAACTCGTTAAAAGTTGAATTGCTGTCCAGTTTGGGGCTTCTATAAATAAAGCAGTAGTGGATAATTTGCTTACGGAGATGGAATTTTAACCACATGAAGTTGAATTCCGGATTGGAACATGGATCACATTGTGGTGGAGTTGGGTAAGCTACATCACCACGCACATAAATGGCGAGACCGCGGAGAGAGAAGAATAATGGCACTAGTTGGTAGCCAGGTAGCTTCAGATCCGAATGATCTGAGAGGTGTGGGCGGGGATCTACCTGCGTTTCACTAAGTAATCACTAAGAAAAGTGATTACTTTTTAGCCCGCGTATATTGGCTACGTCTACCCTGAATTCCCTAGTCATAATTCCAGACAAACACAGAAAACAGAAACACCGACGATACTAAGCAAGGCTGCGAAGTGAAAATTCTGACATTGATTTACTGGATCAAATTGTTGTAGGTGTTATGCCCTTACAACAATATGCACCAATAAAATTTTCACTCATAACCCGCTATGCATCAGTTGTTACATACACTCAGCCACTGCCTGTATCGTATGGTAAATACAGTAACGGCAGTGATTGAGTGCAAGCAACAGTACTTCGACTAGGAGCGGGAGAGGTGGGATACCCGCACTGTATATTTTTTTTTTCTCACTGCACTGCACTTCTTGTTTTTTTTGCACACGCGCGTGTTATACTTCCAACTAAGTTGAAGTATGGTATATCAAACAAAGAAGAATTTATGCTTAACAAACTCTAGCATTTAACAATTTATTATTTACTGCTTAACTTCCGACTGTCAACTGTCTTATCTTTTTATTAGAACCGATGCCCAAAAGATATTCTCCTTACATACATATATTTAGTATTATGTACATTTCTACATACAATTATAATCAAACTGATGGTTTGCCTAGCAACAGTCCCAAGCATGTTAAGAGAAGTGAGAGTATGCCAGTATGCCAGCCTATTGATGCTCATACAAATAGTTTTGGCTGATGTCGTCTGATATCAGGTAGAAGTGGCTGCTCCCATTCCTGATCATGTTGCTCCTGGTATGATGGGTGGCTAGTTGGGGAATGTTTGGTGCTGTTCGACAGTTGTGTTGTGTGTTGTGCACATAACTCCTCCGGCCGAAGAATGAACTGATGTGGCGAATGACCGAAGTTCATCATTTTGCATAGATCTAGATAGGTAGATGCATATTTTATACTGCAGTGCAATTCCGAGGTATCGGTGTTTGATCGTAGGAGCAAACCATAATTTGAACCCTTTCCCCTCTTTGATCATATCGGATAAGAATAAGGGTTATGCATGGAATATTGAATGCGGAATTTGGAATGGGGTAAGGAATAAACTGAATACTCTGAATGTAAACCAACTTCTTTTGTGCGATAATAAATACATGAAATCAAACTTAAATCATTTTTCCTGACTCAATTTAAATTTAAAGATACATATATTGTTGCAATAAGTGAGAAAAAAAATTAATATATTAATTTAAGTAATGATTAGATAACCTTTCCAGCTAATCTTCCTATAGACTGAGATGAATGTATGTACATAAGCAACTCAAGATTTGTCACAAGCAGGTTTTGTCTTTATTTTTTGTTAGTGTACCTTCCTTTTATCGGTGTCAACAGTTATTTTATAATTTTTAAGTACTTTATGCTCGTTGAATCTAGGAGCCAATTTATTCCTTCTAACGTCCATTTCGTATATTGTTTCGTCCTTAATATAATTAGGTGGATTCACGCGTTTTTCATTAAGTTTATCTATGACTCTTTGCTTTTGATTTAAACTTCGTTCGTGAACTAAGTATGTGTCCGGTAAGCAATTCAAATGGAGAGAATTTTGTTGTTGAATGGGTACTATTATTATACGATATGACAGCTTCGTCGACTATTTCCCCAATAGGTTTGTTGCTGTTCTGAGACTTTATGATCCTTATTAGCTCTGTTAATGTGGAATGAAATCTTTCTACTGGAGAGTTGCCATTCGAAGTTTTTGCACATATTGTGTGAGATTGAATGCCGTACATTTCTAAGAAATCTTTAAAAAGTGAAAATAGAAATTCACTACCGTTGTCGGATACTAATAGCTTAGGGATTCCACGATGGGAAAAGAAGTGTTTCAAAGACCTAATGATATTAACACTATTTCTAGCGGAAATTAAATACACACATGCAAATTTACTGAATTTGTCTAGAATAGTGAAAAAATTTTCTTTGTGAATTGAGTATATGTCTACATGAATTATTTCCAGCGGCTTAGAGGGTGTTTCTGTAAACTCGAATTTTAGTTTTTGCTTTTTCTTATCGTATTTATATTTTTGGCAAGTGTTACAATTATTTATAATACGTGTTATAGCCTGTTTCATATTAGGGATGATGATCTTTTTAAATGTTCCAAAGTCTCACTGATACCTCTGTGATTAGAACTCATATGATACTCTCTCACTAGCTGTTCTTGTTCATGGATTTCGGTAACATCTTCTAACAACGTTGTACATCGCACCAATTTCAAGTTGGCATTACAGAAATATTTGGAGTAGATTAATTGGACTATCTTGAATGTGTTATCGTCTGTTAGTAGACCTGAAATTATTTTTGTGTTGAAATAATTCTTTTTTCTCGCTTGAATAAAATTCTAAATATTGGAATTGATTTACTACGACCTTGATTTAATTTTAAAATAATTTGATTTGAGAATTCATTAAGCGGACGCTCAGAAATTGGTATTCCGTCGCCCATATTTTCAAGTGCGGAATGTATAGTGCTAAGTCTGTCATTTTCATCTAAATTATTTTGAATTGAAATATTTGAATGTTGCTTTCCTACTGTGGGTTCATTAGCCTCGCCTACATTTATTTCCACCCTCGAGAGTGCATTAGCGTTAAGATTTAGTTTTCCAATTTTGTATATAATGGTATAATCGAACTCCTCTAGTTGAAGCCTCCAACGAATGAGCTTGGAGTTTGGTTCTTTCAGGGAGAAGAGCCAAGTAAGGGGCTTATAGTCCGTCATTATTTGGAATTTTCTCCCGAACAAATATGGTCGAATATACCTTGTCGCCCAGACGACCGCTAAGAGTTCCTTTTCTACAGTGCTGTAGTTTTCCTCACTCTTGGATAATGTCCTACTTGCGTAGCAAATTGGTTAATCCGTGCCTAAAGGAACTTGGGACAATACCGCACCTAATGCAACGTTACTAGCATCTGTAGTGACGTTGAAAGGCTTGGAAAAGTCGGGATATTGAAGAATTGGTTCATTACATAGCAAAGCTTTACAGGTTTCGAAACATTTTATATACCTTGCATCCACATTTATTTTGTTGTTTTTACGAAGGCACACGGTCATTGGTTTTGTCAGGTTAGCAAAGTCTCTTATAAATTTGCGATAATATCCGAGTAACCCGAGGAAAGATTTAATCTGTTTTACGGTTTTCGGTATTGGAAAATCCTTTATGGCTCGAATCTTTTCCGGATTAGGTTTTACACCCTTAGCCGTTACTAAATGGCCTAGAAAAGAAAATTCCTTTTGGAAAAAATTGACTTTTGCAATTGAACTTTTAGGTTGGCATTTTTCAACTTTTCGAAGACCGCATTCAGGCTCTCGACATGTTCTTGAAGCGACGTCGAAAGACGATTATGTCATCCATATACACGAGGCATACTTTGCCTTGGAGGTCTCGCAGGACATTATCCATAACCCTTTGAAAGGTTGACGGGGCATTTTTAAGGCCAAACGGCATGCGTATAAATTCATAATGGCCGTTCTCCACTAAAAATGCTGTTTTTGGAATGTCCTTCTCATTGATCTCAATTTGGTGGAAAACCGAGGCAAGATCCAAGGTCGAAAAGTAAAGGCATTTTCCTAATTTATCCTAAATTTCGCTTATGTTTGGCAGTGGATACCTATCTTCTATAGTCTTATCATTAAGCTTGCAGTAGTCAGTTACCAGCCGCCATTTCTGATTTCCATCAGCATCTTTCTTTTTAGACACTATCCAAATAGGGGATGACCAAGGGGAGAAACTGGGACGAATTATGCCCTGATCGAGCACATCCGAAATTTGCCTCCGCACCTCTTCCTTATGGACGTAAGGATAGCGATAGGACCGGGTATACATTGGGGTTTCATCTTTGGTATTTATTTGGTTGGAAAATGTTAGGTTGTGACCTTCCCTAAAAAAGATGTCCTCATATTTCTTACACAATTTGTGTACCGCATTTTTTTCCTCAGAGTTTAGATGTTTAGGGGTATATGCATCGTATATGTCTGTATTTTCAAAGGACCCACTATTGCTTATAGAAAAATGATGTACCTGTGTGAATCTATTTGCTAATTGGGCTTCGATTGGTTGCTCAATTAAGAAAGTTTGGGGGTTATCGGAAGTATTAATAACTTTGACGTATGAGTACCAATCTTGAGCAGTATATATACCCTCAGGTATAAGCAAATTCTCCTGAATAATTATGGATTTTAAATAAATGTCTCCAGATTCTACGTCTACTGGTAAATAACAAACTAATTTGCTTTTTCCTGGAATCTCATAAGCCTTCGACATCAAATTAGGTTTATAATTTAGTGGAATTTTCACGGATTCATTTTCAAGTAAGGAATCCTTCAAGTTAATATTTATTTTACGTTTCCTAAGTATGTCAGTTCCAATCAAACCGTCGAAATAGTTGTGGAATCTAAATACTAAGAATTGCAAAGTTTCTTTTGTCTTAAATTCGAAAAGGCCCCTAATACTAACTTGCTGGTTTACGTATTCCGTACAAAAAACTGTTTTTATTTCAATTGGTTCTATATATTTTACATCCTCCTTCTTTATAACATTTGGATTTATAAATTATTTATTGCTTCCCGTGTCTATGAGAAATTTAAGCATATTTTTACCTATGCTTTGAATTGTAATGTATGGTAGAGGATACGTATTATGGGTATTTGCGTCTAAATATCCAATTGAGTGCCCGAGGCTTGTGGGGGAAAATTTGTGTCATCTATAATATGACTAGTAGCTGCTTGGTGATCCGAGGGAAATTGATTGGAAATGTGGCTAGAGCTACCAACAGCTTCTAAGCTATGGAGTTGATGTCGATTGTTGTTGTTGGAGTTCCTATTTGTATTTCCACTATAAGTATCCATCGATTCTGGAGGTGGGTACCTACTAATAGCAGAACTGCGAGCATATCCCGAGCCCCCTTGCCCGTTGCGCCCACTTTGAACAAAGTTACCACTCCTATTTTGTTGATTCCTGTTATTATAGCCTAAATTGTTGTTTTGTTTATAGGCTGTTGAACTATTCTGATGCCTACGATTTTCTTGTGTGAAAGGATCGTTTAAAAAAGCATGTGGGGGATATTGTGAACAATTATTGTCATTTGGTCTGAAGGATTGTGTTGCATAATTATTCATCGGCCTCTTCTGAAACCTTCTGTTTTGGGGAGGCTGATATCGGTAATATGTGCCTTGAGAGTAGGTGTTATTTTGCTCTTGTAAGCAGAAATTAAATGCGTCCGCTAGCTTTGTTGGTCGCATCGCTCTAATAGTTGACCCCAAAGGTTCTCTACGACCGGACAAAAATGCGTTAAGACACATTTCTTGATATAAGGTGTGCTTTGCATCAATAACCGACTGTATTTTTTCGTGTACCTTAACGTGATTTAACATTGCCGATAGAACTTCAATTATTTGGGAATAAAACACTTGTACACTAGAATTATTCTGCCTGAGCTGGTGAAGATCCCTAATTAAACACGTTTCGTTCCTCTTATCTGCATAGTGAATGATCAAGTTGCTTTTAATTTCATCCCAGTCTACAGCTGTACCGTACATATTCAGGGCCTCGTTTGCTTGGCCAACAATCAATAATTATTTTTTTATAGCTAATATTTACATTAAGATGCGGCATAAGGCCTAGAATTTCCTCCACATTACTAATGAAATCAAAAAGTACCCTCGAATTGCCATCAAACGTGGGAATGTCTTTGATAGCATCCGGGATTCGCAAAGAATTAAAAGCGTCCATAGCAACACTCGCATTGGAATACATATCTTTAGACCTAAATTGATTATTATAAGTGGCGACTATTTCCGATTTAATAACTGAACGATTCACTTTAATCACTTTTATACTATTTTTATTCTCGATTTTTCTCCAACGAGGGTTGTAAATAGAAGTTCTTGAATGCACTTTCAGAGTTTTCTGTTTGGGGATAGGAGGCATAGGAGTAGAACCCGATACAAAAAAAAGAGAAAAAAAAATCAAACTTGGACTTACTCTGACCAACTTCCAAATTCTTGAGACTTCTCGGTGATCGAGTATTCCTTTCGTTCTTGTTGTTCCAGTAGTCTTTATGATTATTGCTGCTCCAGTATTTGTTGATTCTTGATGCTCCAGTAGTCTATATACTTCTCCGATAAACCACCGGGACGGTTCGTTTCTTATCCAGTTTAGGTGTATAGCTACTAAATATTCACTATATTTAAGTGGCTGGATAATGTAACCTTTCTTGACTGCGTCAGTTATACTTCCAACTAAGTTGAAGTATGGTATATCAAACAAAGAAGAATTTATGCTTAACAAACTCTAGCATTTAACAATTTATTATTTACTGCTTAACTTCCGACTGTCAACTGTCTTATCTTTTTATTAGAACCGACGCCCAAAAGATATGGTCCCTACATACATATATTTAGTATTATGTACTTTTTTACATACAATTATAATCAAACTGATGGTTTGCCTAGCAACAGTCCCAAGCATGTTAAGAGAAGTGAGAGTATGCCAGTATGCCAGCCTGTTGATGCTCATACAAATAGTTTTGGCTGATGTCGTCTGATATCAGGTAGAAGTGGCTGCTCCCATTCCTGATCATGTTGCTCCTGGTATGATGGGTGGCTAGTTGGGGAATGTTTGGTGCTGTTCGACAGTTGTGTTGTGTGTTGTGCACATAACTCGCGCGGTGTGTTTTTTTTTTGTTTTTTTGTTTGCACAGCACACAATAATATTGCGAGTGCACTGGTTGAGTTGTGCACTCGACGGTGGTCGACTCGATACTGTAAGGAATCGTTACTTATTTCGTCGATTTTACACATCATTGTTGTAAGCCGTGGATCACTTCTGTTAGGAGAATGTATTGTTCTTTTGGACGGAGCTTGGAACAAAATATCAAGGTCAGAGCGTAGGGTGCAAAGAGATGCCTTTAATTCATTTAGGGTTGATAAATGTGAATTTGAAGCCGCTTGAATAGCACTTTTCAACTCGAGACTCGTTTTATGTTCACTATCACATTTAGAAAGTTCTGCATTTTTGGTCCACTGCTTGTCGTACTGCATAAATTTAGATCTGAATTGACTAGAAGATTGGTCGACTATGCAATACAGATCTTTAACACTCTTTTGAATTTGGTGAAGTTTTTCAAATTCAGTTGAACTTACTTAAAAAACAGTTTATGTTCGACATCAAGAACATTTATGGAATCGCTTAAGCATTTGATGGCTAGCATAATATGGGAGGGTGAAACATCCTTACATTCATCACAGTAAAAAAAATTGTTTTTATGATCTCTCAGACAGAGGATAGATCTTCTGCTCAGGCCTACACAGAGAGCGAGAAAATATCTTGCACATAACCCTCTGCAAATCACCAAGTCAGCATTTAGATCATTCGTGAAAGGGGTTTCCGCACTGATTTGACATGTTTCGTTTATGTTGAGGTAGGACAAAGTTGATGAGTATATGAATATTTATTTTTTTTTTTATTTTTTTTTGCGACGTTCACCGAGTTTATTGGGGGTACGCACGGTTTTTGCAAGGGTTTCAATTATTTCTTTCGCACAGTTGATAGTTGGGATTGGGGTCGGTCACTGGGTTTGTTATTTATTTTATTTATTTCTTTACGACAGTATTGGCAGAAAAAAATGAAATAAAATTCAATTTAACTATGGGAGCGAAAACAAAATGCGACCGAGCAGCACAACGGTTGATATCAAACTGGAATTAACTGGAATGTTGTTGACCTTAACTCCTCCGCCCTTAAATTCGAACGTTCTCGTGAGATGTTGTTGATGTCACGAGATGAGGGATGTCTTGAAGGCCTATGGTTGTTGCCGATTCCCAGTTGATGTTAGTACATTTGTCCTTAATCAGACCTTTATTTCTTGGTATTTTGTATGCGAAGGTGGAGGTAGCCAAGACTGTAACCATTAAGATGATGTTCACGGATAAGTTGATGTTGTGTTTCGTTTCAAGTAGCTCGATTTCTTCAGTGCGATTGACGTACAGCTTTCTAATAATTTCGAGGGACAGTACCTTCTCTATCTTATCTGGCTTATATGATCTTTGTAGTATTGCCGGTAAGGGTTGATGACTTGTGAATTCTTTGGACATAATTGTACTTCCCTTGACTTCAATGGTGGTGTTGAAGTGTTTGTTGATGATATGTTCACACGGCGCGAGTTTCCAAGGCTGATGCGCGAGATTGTGGTTTCGAAGAAATCCAACACCCACCCTAGAGTCCAGACCTTGCCCCTAGTGATTATTTCCTGTTTCCGGATTTGAAAAAATGTCTTCGTGGAAAAAGATTTTCGGATGATGAAGAACTCAAGTCGGCAATAAATGGGTATTTTGCAGAGAAAGAGGAAATTTATTTTTCTGAGGGTTTAAAAAAGCTTATCTAAAGATGTAACAAATGCATTGATGTTAGGGGAGATTATATTGAAAAATAAAAACAATTTAAATTGAATTCGCATTTTCCTTCATATCGATACCGAGAATATATTGAACGCCCCTGGTACTATGGATATTATCTGTCTTAAGGCAGCGAATTAGTTCTAAAAGTGTTGAGTGAAACCTCTCCACTTGACCGTTAACCGAACTTGTGTAGGGAGGTGCTTTGAAAACTTGAACATATTCTCTAGCATGAATGCTATAGAATTAGAAGCCAAGGAGTTTTCATTATCTATGACTATTGTTTGAGGTACCCCAAAAGCCAATATCAGTTCCCTAAGAGGTTGCTTAATATATTCTGAGGCTCTTGATTTCAGCATTTTGGCTAAAGCATACTTAGAAAACTTGCCAATTGTATTATCAACATGTATTATCTGGCCGGGGTATTCAGGAATAGTAGTGGGTTCTAGTTCGGGTTTGTTCGGGTGCCTATCGTACTTATGTTCCTTACAAATTTTACACTGTTTCGTGATTTTTTCTATTTTGGATTTCATATGGGGAAAATAAAAATTCGTAGTTATACTCCTCGAGTATTGCCTTCCAACGTTTTATCTTATTGTTGGTATTTTTGCTGCTTAAAGCATAAGTCAAGGGTTGATGGTCGGTGAATATTTTTAGCTTGGTAGGACCGTACAGGTAGTTTCTTAATGAATTGAGAGTCCATACTATAGCCAACATCTCTTTCTCATTAGCAGCTTAGTGTTCTTCCGCTTTACTTAGAGTTCAGAAATAAAAGTAATTGGCTTATTATCTTGAGCCAGTACGGCTCCAATTGCGTAATCTGATGCGTCGGTAGTCAGGACAAAATTCTTTGTTAAAGTCGGGAAAGGTAACTCAGAAACGAGTGAGTTTTTGAGCTTACTAAATGCTTCCATTGCTGCATCTGTCAAGTGAATAAGTTTCTTACTTGAGGCCGTTTTCGACACACGTCCATCCTCCCCTCGTAAAAGGGCTGTAAGGGGTTTTGCCAGCTTTGCGTAATCTTTAATGAATCTGCGGTAAAATCCCGACAGACCAAGAAATGATCGCAGATCTTTCGAAGTTCGTGGATATGGGAACTTGGTGATAGCTTCCACTTTAGCTGGATTGGCCTTTACACCGTTTGAAGATACGATAAATCCCAGGAACTCGACTTCTGGTTTCAAAAATTCTCATTTGTCCAATTGTACTCTAAGGTTGGCTTGCTGGAGAGTTTCGAAAATAATTTTCAAATTTTGAAAGTGTCATTCACTGAACACAATTATGTCATCGATATAGACATAACAGATCTTACCGATGTGTTTTCGTCAGATATCGTCTAGGGCTCTCTGAAAAATAGATGGTGCGTTTTTTAGCCCGAAGGGAAGTCTCACAAATTCGTACTTCCCATTATTGACAGAGAATGAGGTCTTCTCGATATCGTCCTCGTGTAGAGGTATTTGGTGAAAACCACTTTTTAAGTCGATCGCCGAAAAATATTTATTCTTTCCTAAATGCGCTAATACTTCATTAGTTTCAGGAATCGGATAACGATCTGGTATTGTTATTGAATTGAGTTTTCTGTAATCAATTACCCAACGGTACTTCTTTTCATCTGAAGCATCCGTTTTTTTTGGTACAATCCATACTGGGGAGTTGTACGTTGACCGTGAAGGTCGAATGATTCCATCATTTAATAACTGATTGATTTGTTTACCTATTATGGATATGGATATGGATAATGCTTCGAGTAAACGGGATCTTCGGTTGTCGTGCGAATTCTGCCCTTAACTTTGGTAGTAAAGGTGAGTGCCTCATTCGATTCGCTGGTCTCACTCTTCTTGTATCACTTGCTGGATTCTGATATTTACATTATCAATGGATTCGGATATTTGTTGTTTCAACCTAATTTTATTACTATTGTTTATAATCATGTAATTTTGTTTGGCATGGATGACAGCCGATAGATCTTTAAAGCTGTCATTGCCAAGAATTGCATGAAATGACCGGAGTGAAGGTAAAAGAAAAAATGTAATATTAGTGCCAGGCTCAAAGAGATTTATTATAGTATGGTGGGTGATTTCTATGTTACCACAGACTGAATTTGCATGGAATTTTTTCTGATTTGGGATAGGGTTTCGAACTAGATTTGGTTGGATGTAATTTTTATTTGAACCGGTATCTGTTAGGAATTTAAGGATATTATTATTCTTCATCCTACACTCAAAATATGGTAGTGACGAGTTCGTTAGCCTACAAAATGTAGGTCAACAAAGTCAGTAAATGTTTCTTTCGATTGTACGTTGTCTTGCTGGTCTACCTGTTCATTAAAATGTTGATCACTTCCAATCTGATTGGTCATGGCTGAAATCATGGCGTTGTAGTTGCTAACTTCTTGAGATTCCATAGACGTAAAATTATTCTGGGGGTCCACTCCGCAAGTTTCCAGATGAAAATTCCTTAGGGGCTCGTTAGAATTTGGATATTGTTGCGAAGGAGCTATAGGTTGATTCTGGGGATCGAGGTTTCTAAACGAAAATTCCTTTGGAGCTTGTTAGGTTCGGAAATTTGGTTGTTGGGTGAATTGGTGGTTTGGAGCGTGAGTTGGTCGTTGGTTGGGTTGAAATGGTTGCCGTTGGGTGTTTGGAAATTGTTCAAAATGCGGGCGCTGTGGAAGATGAGGTGGAAAATGTGATGATTGAGGTACATATGCCAATTGTGGATAGAACTGATGCTGGTCTGGGAATTTATGTGCAGTAATTGGTGGAAGAGATTGTGGTCTCTTCACTTTGCCGGTACTATGGTGAGCGTGTTTGGCTCTGAACTGTTGGTTCTCAAGTTTAGGTTGTGCCGTAGGAAGGTCGGCTGGTTCCCTTATACCTAGGAGCCAGGGCAGGTCACCCCTGAGACCTCTAATGAAGGTATCTAAAGCCTTCTCCCTATATGATGATGTCAGGTGGTGTAATGCATCAGGCGGTAAATCCATACTCGAGATTTTTTTCATTATTAAAGATAGGTGGTTGTAAACCGACTGATAGTAACTCTCTACTCTGTTGTTGCCCTGAACGAGAGTCGTCATATGGTACTCATATGGTACGCCTATCGGCATAATGAAGCGTTAAGCATTTTGAAATACACTCCCAATTAAATGGGAGCTCCGGAGAACTCCCTTAAACACCTCACGACATCTAGTACCTTGTCCAGATCACTAAGGTTCGTAAAGGTGGTCATGAATGGTCTCATCAGTTCCTCTGTGAAACTGATTATTAGGATATATCATTGATTGTACTACGTTTTTACATTCATTAATGCAGACGCTACTCGCAATCAGTCGGTCACTCATTTTCGTTGCGATAAGAAGTACTTCAGCTTGCAAGTAAAATTAAACTGTGAAATAAACTTTTCATTAATAACTAGACATACGGCTTGATAGGCCAGAAGTAGCCTAGTGCGTGTGTTCCCCAGTCGTCAGTCGTTAATAGACCTCGACTTTTTATTTAAAAAATCCAACATGATAACAATAATATATATAATAAATTAATTTCCCTATCAGCATCTACAGAGAAGCTGCCTGGTGGAGCAAGGGAAGAGGCACCAACAACGTCAAAGAAAGCAGCGACACAACAACAACAGCGAAAGAGGCAAGAAGAATACCCATATGTTTCTGACGGTGGGGAAGGCCACTACATGGGTGGAAACAATAGCTTTTCATTCCTAGCTGCCTCTGAGTCAGATGACGAAGAGAACGAGGTCAAAGCCATAAATAGCAGCATCATGCAGCTACAGCAACAAGTGCTTGCTAACAGAGCGAAGCAAGTGGCAAGGAGGGAGAAGGAGCTACAGCAACAACTTCAGATACCTCAGAAACAACAAAACATCAACGTGGAGCTACCACAAGAAAAACATTACCAGTCACTAAAACAACAAAAAATACAAAAACCAGCAAAAGAACTAACAAAGATGGATCCTAAACCCCAACCTAAAAATAAACAACAAAAACAACAACAGCAACAAAAATCGCAGCAGCAGCAACAACAGCAGCAGGAGCAACAGCAACAACAACAACCGAAATCAACTAAGCAGCGGGTACCACCAATCAACACTTTTAAGATGGAGTTGAAAGAAACTATTGAACTATGTAAGTCGGCCATAGGAAATAATTTTTACATTAAAAGACTTAGTTTAGATAGACATGCGATCCACTGTAACACAGTGGAGCGCTATAATAAAATAGAAAACTTATTGAAGGAATCGACGACGGAGTTTTTCTCCTACACCCCGAAGGGTGACAAGCTGCAAACAATGCTGCTGAGGGGGTTAGAACCGTCGACTGATCCGGAGGAGCTTCTTGCACTGTTGAAAGAGAAGGAGTGCGAAGAGCTCAAATTCGTAGGCGTTAAGCCATTCGTCATGGCTAGAGCCAAAAGGGAGAAGCGGAAACTACCGTGCTTCCTGGTTCAGCTAAGTCCCAATAGCAAACTGGATGGTCTAAGGAGCATCAAAGTCCTAGACTACCAGGTTGTACACTGGGAAAAATTAAAGACGAACTGCGAAATGCAGCCTCGATGCGTGAAGTGTGGAAAGAACCACAAATCCGAGGAATGCGCTCTAGTTAAGGACGGAGTGTCGGAAAAAAACCAGTTCTCTTGTGCGTTATGTAGGAACACGGAACACACCGCAAATTATCGGGGTTGTCCCAAATTCCAATACATCAAAAGAGTAAATTTGGCTCGGCAGCAGAAAGTGGAAGTTAAACTTCCACACGTGCAGGCACAAACACCAGCCGTTACTCCCACGTTACCTACGCCCAAATGGCGGCAGGTAGGGGAAATACGGCACAACAACCAAAGGTAGCTTCTCAGGCCCCAACGCCTAGAGCACCGGAACCTGTACCTGACATGCTGGCTATCTTGCTCTCTATCCAGGGTCAGATGACTCAGCTTCAGCGTCAAATACAGGAACAGGCTAAGCGGGTAGATCAAATATACGCGCTGCTGCCGGGCCCAACGCACCTCCAGTCGTACTGGGTACGTACATGTCGGAGCAAACCCTTAATGCCCTTGCAGTGAAAGTTAATTCACTTATTAGGTTCGAACGAAGAGCCACACTGTTTAAGTTACTTAAAGACCAAGCCCCTGATGTACTCATGGTTAGCTAAACTAACCTTACCAAAAGACACAAAATGAGGCATAAAAGGCATAAAATAGTACGAAGAAACCGACCCAACTCCATTGAGGGACGAGGCGTTGCGATCCTCGTAAGAAAAGGTATACGTTTCAAAAGAGTATACAGCCGTGTAGTACGTAGGTTCCAGGTGCTGGAAGCACGCATCGTGTATATCCCTTTCCGTAGTGGAAAGCAGTTATACATGGTGTCTGTTTATGGACCTAAGGTTACTCAATCCACTTTATTCATCTCAGAGCTCGAGACACTTTTTCGATTCCTAAGACTGGAATTGGAGGAGAACTACTTTAATATCGGCTGAGATTTCAATGCCAAACATAGTGATTGGGGAAATAATACTCCAAATACTAGAGGGAACCTACTATTCAATTGGTGGGGTCAACACAGTATAATGTATCGACTCGGCCTTAAGGCGACGGATAGTCCGTCGTTTCCTAGACACGGGTCTTATTTGGATCTCCTGCTGTTCGACACACGAATACACCTAATATGCACGAACCAACAAACCATAAACTGTCTACGCACTTTTGTGTATGACAGTGACCATTGCGGTCTCAGCACCGAAATAACCGTTCCGAACGAAGCTGCGGAATTGGACGAGTTTGTTCAAAGACATGCCTACAACTATAGTAGGGTGCGTTGGACACACTTCTCCAGAACACTGACGAGAGCACTCTCCTTGAATTCGCTCTACCCACCGTCCAACAGAAATCTGTCAAACGAGGAGATTGACTGGTATCTAAGATTAATGGACGAGACAATTAACCGAACAATGGACAAAACGATACCTCGGTATCAATACACTGACAACGAAGTCTTATTCCACAACGCAACCATTGACGCACTACAGCGACATAAAAGTAGACTGCTGTTAAGGCTAAAAACCTTGTACAGACAGTTTACTGGCAGACGTAACCCGGAGATTATGACGCTAAAGTCGTCGATCAAAAACCTTCAAGTATTAATAAAAGAGAATTACTGAGCATCTGTAAGTTTGTATTGGAACAACAAAATTCGATCTGTAAACACCAGCAACCCGAATATGTTTCCGCAAATAAATAAAATATTTCGGAGAAAATATCAAAACGACCTTTCGTGTCTTAAAATCGCCCGAACGACGGACAACGAGAACATACTTATAGCAGCAGGTATAGATCCAAATGAGGCTGTCGATGATGACAACTTCTTTATGATCGAGGATCCGCAGGAGAAGGTAGGGTCTATAGGAGCTACTTTCCAGGAAGTATATAAAGCGAATGACATCATTGGCCCGAACCACGACCTGGAAAGTCGAGTCCTTGTGCACAATTTCTTCCTTCGAAATGAAATAAGGAATTGGCGATTTGAGAGTTCGGTGTCATCGAGCCATTAATTTAAAGGTTTTTTTTTAAAGTGAATTTACGATTTTGTTGCTGGCAACGTCCTGGGGGAAATTGAGAAAATGTCCGTTTTGTTTAATTTCGAGGGAATTTATGTTGACTGTGAAAACAGCATTTTTCATTTGTTGCTTGTGTTATAGCTAACTCGTGGACAAGATTTTTTTACTCAGAACGTTGACCGCATTTAGATTTTCTTTGTTTCCGTACCAATGTAAGTTTAAAAATATAAAAAAAAAAATTAAGTTTGTTTAAAGTATTATTTTATTCTGTAGTAAATAAAATCGGAACATTAATCATTTTTAACCGGATTTCATTATTGGAAGAGGATCGAATACCATCGCTAAACTGCGAGTCAACATCATTTTATTTAATTGAGGTTAGTTGATTTTTTACATATATAAATACGTACTGGAATTCATCGCACAATGCTGGAGGATGCCAAGTATAGTTGCGCAGCTCTAAATTGCCGTTTGCCTGATGACGACGAGATGGTTTCATGTGATTCATGCAAGCGCTGGTGGCACTACGCATGTGCCGAGTTCAACCCCGACTTATTTGACACAGTTACTCCTTAGTTTTGTCGCTTGAAGGATTGCGATTCGGAAGGAGGTCAAAGTGGGAAGGAACATGCAGGTTCAGAACTATCTAGGGACGATACTGATGCATTAGCTTCTGTGGATGTTTTAATTGAAGCGGCGAAAGCGGCACAATCGTCAGTTGAGGATAAGGAGAAAGAAATTGCGTCATTAGAGAAGGAAATGGAAAGGTTCAAGGTGCAGTTAGAAACAGCATTCACAGTTCCAGTGCAGCAAGGTGCAAGTGCAGTACACTCGATTGTAGATAAGAAGATTAACAGCAACAGGCTAGAGGAGATTAAGCAAATCAGTTGCAGACACCGACAAATTCTAGCAAATTCCAACTACGCTTCTCACTCCACTCCCATCTCAAATATGGCTGGAGATAAAATTAAGGCGCATATCAGCCACCAAGACAATCACCACCACAATTCGGGCGACCAGCTAGTCATGGCAAAGTTACTGACCATTTTAAATCGTAGCCAGGTTCAAGAATTGCCCACATTATCAGGTCATGACAAGAAGGAATGGCCTTACTTTGAATCTGTTTTCAAATCAACCAAGTTAGAAGGTAATTTTAACCCTAAGGAAAACGTTGCGCTCCTGAGGAAGGCACTAACCGGAGAGTCGTACAACATCGTTAGCGATCGTTTGAGGTATTCAACAGATGCAGACGCAATCATGGCTTAGCTACGTGACATTTATGGAAGAGCCGATATTATAGTTCACAGTTTCACATCGAATCTACTCAGGTTACCATCGTTGAGTTCAGGCAGTGATAATAAACTTCGCCAGTGGGCTGTGTCCTTAAATGAGTTTGTCGCAGACATCAAGTCGATGGATTTGGAAAGGGAACTTGACAACAACTATGTTTTGACGGATATAGCTACCAAACTGCCTCCTGGTCTGTATCAGGATTGGCAAAAGCGAAAGTTGTCGAAGATTCGCACTAATTTGGAGGATTTTGCAGTTTTCATTACTGAGCGGTTGCTAAGTTTACCTCCGGATATAACAACAAAGTCATCCAGGTCCTTATTAAGTGAAAAGTCGAACGGGCCCAGTTCATCCATGAGAGTTATAAACCATCAACAAGTTTTATCTAGCGGTGTGTTTGCTAAGTGTGCAAATCGCAAGCACGCGTTAAGTGACTGCAAAGAGTTCAAGGATCTACTTTCGGAGGAAAGGTTTGCTTTCGCAAAGAACAAGGCAATCTGCTTTAGATGTCTGGATCCAGAGCCACATAAATGGAGAAGTTGTTCGCAAGGGAAAACATGTGGCATTGGAGGCTGTGCGAAACATCATCATCCATTACTCCATCCGTCAAGTTTCAAATCATCTTTAAGTTCTTCAGCTCAACCGTTTTTACCACCAGCACAGATTCATTCGTCTCATTTAGGAGCTAAGGTCACAGTAATGTTTAGAGTTGTTCCCATATGTTTATACGGGAATAACAACAAATCTTTGGACACGTTTGCGTTTCTGGATGACGGATCGTACATAACGATGGTTGAAAAAGATGTTTTCGACGAACTGGAGTTAGAAGGTGAACCGGAGCAGCTTACTCTCCAATAGACAAAGGGAGTCTCCCGAGTTGAAGATCCTTTGCCAATCAATTTGTGTGTTTCTGCGGTAAACAAGAGTAAGCGACATATGTTAAGGGACATATACACTGTTAAGGGTCTAGAGTTGCCGTGTCAGAGTATCAACACTGCTGTTCTTAAAGAAATGTATCCTCATCTCAAGGGCTTACCGTTGACAGATTTGTGTAAGGCGAAACCAAAGATTTTATTGGTGTTAGATCAGGCCAAATTTATCCTGGGTCGTTCTAGTCCGTCGTTTCCCAGACACGGTTCTATTTGGATTTTCTGCTGGTCCACACACGAATACAAATGACATGCACTAACTAACAAACTACAAACTGTCTACGCACTTTCGTGTATGACAGTGACCATTGCGGTCTCAGCACCGAAATAACTATTCCCAACGAAATCTTGGAATTGGATGAGTTTCTTCAAAGGCATTCCTACAATTATAGTAGGGTGCGTTGGACACACATCACGAGAACACTGACTAGAGCACTCTCCTCGAATTCTCTCTACCCACCGTCTAACAGAAATCTGTCAAACGAGGAGATTGACAGGAGTCTAAAATTAGTGGACGAGACAATTAAACGAACAATGGACAAAACGATACCTCGGTATCAACACGCTGACAACGAAGACATATTCCGCAACGCAACCATTGATGCACTTCACCGACAAAAAAGTGGGCTGCTATCAAGGCTAAAAACCTTGTAGGGACAGTTTACTGACCGACATAACCCGGAGATTACGACGCTAAAGTCGTCGATCAAAAACCTCCAAGTATTAATAAGAGAAAATTACAGAGGATCTGTAGGTTTGTATTGGAACAATAAAATTCGGGCTGTAAACACCAGCAACCCGAATATGTTCCCGCAAATAAATAAAATATTTCGGAGAAATAATCAGAACGACCTTCCATGTCTTAAAATCGCCCGAATGACGAACAACGAACAAATACTTCTAGCAGCAGGCAAAGATCCAAATGAGGCTGTTAATGATGACAGATTCTTTGTGATCGAGGATCCGCAGGAGCAGGTAGAGGATATAGGTGCGACTTTCCTGGAAGTGTGCAAGCCGAATGTTATCATTGGCGAAAACCACGATCTGGAGAATCGAGTCCTTGTGCACAATTTCTACCTTCGAAATGAAATTGTGATTTGGCGATTCGAGAGCTCGGGTTTCACCCAGTTCAGTGACGAGAATATGGCAAATAATGTCATCACCAACGATAGGGTACTACCCCCTTTCATTTCGAAGGAAGAGCTCCAAACGATCTTCGAATCGCTTAGAAGTAAGAAATCAGTGGGAACCGATGAAATACCGAACATTGTGTTTCGACATCTCCCTCTAGAAGCGGTGAACATTTATACCACCCTGTTTAATAATGCAATGAATAATGCACATTATCCAGCGCATTGGAAAACTGCGGTGGTACATCCCATCCCCAAAAGAGATAAAGATACTTCCAATCTGGCGAATCTCCGCTCGATTAGTCTTCTTCCACACATCAGTAAGGTTTTCGAGAAGGTGATCAATAGAGTCCTGACTAAGTGGGTTGAGGACAAACATATAGTTCCGGATAATCAACTCGGTTTCAAGGCGGGGCATGATATCATTCATCCTGCGTCTAAACTGGTTTCTGATATCCAATGGAACTAAGGCAAGAAACAGTGCACTCGTGCCTGCCGGATTGACTTGGAGAAAGCCTTCGATACCGTATGGTTAGAGGGACTCTTTTTCTAGCTGGATAGGTTGGGCATTAGTAAACCACTGTTGTATATATTTTTTGATATGCTCTCCAGTAGACAGTTCATCGAATTGCGATGTGGCTTCTGCTGGAACATTTAACATTAAAAACGGTCTGCAACAAGGTGCGGTGAATTCGCCGATCCTATTCAACATTTACACAAGTGATCTTATAGGTTCACTTCACCATTTAATAGCGTACGCAGGCGACATAATCGCGTACAGATCGGATCCAAAGATTGAGGTCATTAATATACTTTTGCAGCGTGACTTCGACAAAATTAAGCGATATTGCGATGACTGGAAGTTTAAAATCAACTTTCAGAAGTCGGAAACCATTCTGTTTAGGACGCCTTTGTCTGGGGCCTCTAGGAATACCAGAAAGAATTGGTAAAAGTTCTCGATCGTGAGGCAGCACGGGCAGCCACTTGCTTGTCGGAATGTAGTCAGATACCTTGGGATCTGGCTAGATCAATTTCTGTATTTTAACAAACATATAGATGTTTCTCTGCCCAGAGCCAAAGGTGGTTTTGCTCTTACAAAGAGACTGTTTTATAACATCCAACTCGATGCGAGGGTGAAGGTTATCTGCTACATGGCCCGTATCAGGCCCATGCTTGTGTTTGGATGTCCCGTGTGGTTCAACGTGAGAGCAAGTTTATTGGAAAAGATTCGGGTGTTTGAGAGGGCTTGTCTTAGGACTTGTCTTCGCTTATACAGAACACCAGAGTCTGAGTACATAAAATTCTATCTTAATGAGGTCTTATACAATAGGGCGAACCTAATAAGAGTGGACAATTTCGTCATTAAGTTAACTCGAAGGCACGTTGCAAGAGCAATGACCTCATCCAACAACCTGATTTCCAGGGCTTACTACCCCAATTATATGTATCACGAGAGAGTTCGCTTTGACGGCTTTATTCCTCCAGAAACGTTCCTCTATCTAGATAGGAAGGGTCTGATCCAGGACAGATTGGCGGTACCGCTAATCTTCCAGGTTACTCGAACAGCTGCGGACAGGCGACTCAACTTTTAATTTTCATTAATGATCCCTTGTCTGCTAATCCAATATATTCCTTTGCTGATGGCAGTACTCTCTGCTTTTCATATTCGTTTCCGGACTCACGGCCCTGCTCTTCGTCTGTAGAACGAGAACGGCAGCGTATGCTAAGCTCATTAAATTCCGATATCAACAGCATAACCAATTGGGGAACTATCAACAGAGTGGAATTTAATGCTTCCAAAACACAATGCTGTCTGCTGTCTTTAAAGCGAAATTTAAACACCCAGCCATTATCTATGAATGGCACTTGCATCGTCGAAACCGAAAAACTTTCCATTCTCGGTATGTGTGTCAATGACAACTTACGTTGGAATGACCACATATTTGATATCGCCAAAAATGCTGCGAAATGTCTAGGTTTCCTCAAGCGATGTAAGAAATATTTTACCCCCTCTGATCTGGCCTCAATATGTAAGGCATTCATCCGCCCAAAATTGGAGTACAATGCGCACAATTGGTCAGGTGCTCCTAAAACATATCTACACCTGCTAGATAGGATTCAAAACCGTGCGATAAAACTTATTGATGATACTAATACCAGTCAATCAATTGACACGCTCGAACACCGACGTAATGTCTCCTGTCTCACTTTGTTTTATCGCTATTTCCACCACCAGTGCTCCACTGAAATCGCCAGTAGCATTACGCCCATTCAAACTTTCAACCGTAACACCCGTCTCGCTATGAATGCTCATCAGTATACCCTTAAGCCCATTTTCGGACGTACTCTAAAATATCGTGATTCGTTCCTAAGCCGTACAACTCGCTTTTGGAATGCCCTGCTGATTTCTGTATTTCCTGGTCGTTATAACTTGCAAACATTTAAAAGCAATGTACATCGGTACCTCTCTTTTCTTCCTCTCTAAATTTCCTTTGCCCGCGCTGTGAACAATCACATTAAGAGTACACAAACCCCTTGAGCGCGCGCACATTATAAAAAAAAACTACGACAGAGACGTCGCACATGACAGTGCGAAGCGTCTCCGGTTCAGTAGGTCGGTAGGGAGTCGCGACATGAGGGATGTTGCTCAGCAGTACCATTGTACTGTTGAAGATTGGTGAAGGGTACGATGCTCCGTCGTCGAACTCCTCCAGTGATAGTTAGCTTCATGTGAAGCAAGGTGGGCCAGCCTAATTTTATTTAGCCATGGCCGGCTTACATAATTTTAGGTAGGTTTAAGTTAGTTTTTAAGAAAAAAAATATGAAAAAAAAAATAAATAAAAAATATGTATATATTATGTATATATATATAGTATATATATATATATATATATATATGTATATATATATATATATGTACATATGCATTAGATGTAAGTAGGTTAAGTAGGTTAAGATTTAGTTTTTAAGTAGTTTATATGTTTAGTTTTAATTATTATAGATAAATAGGTCCAGACACTAAGTTTGTTTAATTAAAATTCATTTTCTCATTTTTAATAAATGCAAAAATAAAATTAGACTGTAAGATTCGTCGAAGGACATAGTTTAAGTGTTAGGTTTAACTTAGAGTGCCCGCATGGGGCCAGTAAGTTAGAATAAGATTATTTGTAAGTTATTTAAGCTAATTTTTAAGCGTTTTTTGTTTAGCATTTAAGAGTCTCTCAAAAAACCCAGTTAGGATGGATTCTATTAGTAAAGATACCCAGTAGCGCTCAAGTAAGCAGTTTTTCGTGCCAACTCGACTCAACCATCGACACAACTCTCCGATAATTTTGGGAGATCAAAGAAGAGCCCTTTCCAAGGTATGAAGCTGAGGAAGAAAAGGAATGTGAGGCACAATTTATAAAAAATACTATAAGATTACCTTGTGGTCGGTATCAGGTTTGTCTACCGTTTAAGGGTGGCAAGTATCCCACCATGGGACCAACACGTCACGGTGCGTTAAAACGATTTTTACAGTTGGAGAGGAGACTCCATTGTAACCCAACACTGCTAAAAGAGTATTCAAAGACCATGCAGGAATATCTGACACTCGGCCATATGTCTCCTGTAAATGAGTCAGATTAAGTTCTTCAAACAACACATCACTATTTTATTCCTCACCATGCGGTCATCAAAGAGTCCAGCAGGACTTTTTAAGCAATCGGTGGGGCGTCACTCAACGACCACTTAATGATCGGACCTAAGATGCAGAAGAACGTAATTGATATCATAATGAGATGGCGGTTATACAAGTACATATTTACAGGAGACGTCGAAAAAATGTACCGCCAAATTCAAGTCAGCAGCAAGGACTTCCATTATCAACACATACTCTGGAGAGAATAGCCTGAGGAAGAAATAAAGATGTTTTGCTTACGAACAGTGACGTTTGGTACAGCATCAGCACCTTACCTCGCTATTAGAGTTTTCCAGAAGTTGGCAGACGATGAGGCCCACAGATTTCCGTCAGCAGCACAAGTTTTTAAGGAGGAAACCTACGTCAACGACGTCATCACCGGTGAAGACAGCATTGAAGAAGTCCAGGAAAAGTTGCAAGCTATTAAGGAACTGTTGGAGACAGCAGGATTCCATTTATGAAAGCACGTCAGCAACTCCAACTTAGTACTTCAGCACATTCCACTGGATCAGCGTGGGATTAACTTCTCCATTCCATTTGATGAGAGTGCCAACGTGAAAACTTTGAACATAAGATGGTTACCAGCACTGGATGTTTTTTCCTTCCAGGTCGCAACTATAAGTACTGAGGACATCACTAAACGGTCGGTACTCTCCTCCATAGCCAGGCTCTATGATCCGATGGGTTAGGCTTCACCTTGCATTATCAAGGCGAAGATGATAATGTAGAAACTATGGTTTAAGGGATCGGAGTATAACAAACCATTACCTCCAGAACTGTTAAACGAATGGTTGAGTTTCTCTAGGGACTTGCTTGGGTAATGTTGGCATTGAACGTATCCACATTCCGCGTTGGATCAACACCAGCAAGCAGATCAAGATGGTAGAAATCCACGGGTTTAGCGATACGTCGGAGAAGGCATATGCGGCTGCAGTTTATCTACGTGTTCTTGGTGAAGATGATAGAGTTCACATGAAGCTGCTTTTGTCCAAAACAAAGGCGGCACCATTTAAACCAATCACTCTTCCACGATTAGAACTTTGTGGAGCTATGTGGTGTAGTGTGGCAGTGGTGTAGTGGTAGTAGCAAACGCTTCTCACTCGGAGGGTCCAGGTTCGCATCCTGCCCATGGCAAATCAGTTTTTCATTGTAATTGGAACTCAGACAAAAAAATTCTGCGTGTGAAGGCATAACACTGACACGTAGATTTGGCTGTTATAAGAGTTTCAAGCAATGAAAAAAATACTGGGAATTATATCTCGAATCACTCTGAGTGAAGAAAAACTCTCCGTCCTATTCGGACTCCCACCCCTGGAGAGCAAACATAGAAACCAAACACACCTGAGTTTCAAACCACTACAAAAACAATTTTCCTTTCTCCTCCTTCTAACTTTCCGCCCGCGCCCTGGCAACAGTAAAAGGGTATCTAACCCCTTAGGCGCGCGTAAATTATAAAAAAAAAAAAAAAAAAAAAAAATGTTGCTGGCAAAGCTTTTAACGGAATCGGGACGAATTTTAAAGTTGGGCAAAGCGAAAACGGTGGCATGAACGGATTCCCTTATAACGTTGTAATCCAGCACAGAGCTCATCCATCGAAATGGAAAACCTTTGTATGCAACAGGGTTTGCCAAATCCAACGGCTTACAAGTTGTGCGATATGGAAACACATTCCCTCACAGGTCAATCCAGCAGACTTAGCGTCCAGAGGAATCCAAGCAGAAGATCTCGTTGACAACGAACTCTGGTGGCAGGGACCGGCATTCTTACGACATCGATGGGACGCACCATTTCCAGAACAACCACACGTCCAGGAAACACAACAAGAAGAACGTCCAACGTGAGTCCATCATCAGGTCCTAGAAGAAGGAATAATAGAAGCCTTGTTACTCAAACATTCAACACTATCGAGAGTAATTCGCATAGTTGGTTACTGTCTACGGTTCTTATGTAACAAACAACAACACTATCGGTCTCCAAACGTTGTGCTTTCTCCACAGGAGCTTGAGACCGCATTTATGAAGATAATAAGAACCGCACAAGAAAGGATGTTTCCGGAGAAATTTAAAGAAACCAACACACACTAGTTCAGAGGGCTAAAGGCACTGAACCCTTTCAAGGATGAACAAGGAGTACTACGAGTTGCGGGTAGGCTTCGTAATGCAGACCTCCCATTCAACACCAAACATCCCATTCTGCTGAGTCATAAACACCCACTAATACACCTCATAATAAAAGAAGCACATGAGAAAACCCTCCACGGGAGTAACCAACGAGTGATGGAGTATATACGTCAGAGGTTCTGGATATTTTGGCTCAAGACCACCATCAAAAACTTCATTTTCAAATGCAACATTTGTTAAAGGTTTAGAGCGAAACCCTTAGAAGAGCTGATGAGCAGTCTTCCAACTGCCAGAACGACGATATCCAGACCTTTCACATACAGAGTCGTTCATAGACCTCAACGGAGATCACACGCATTACGCATTTCTTGTTCGACTTTAAAAGTGTGGAAAAAAAAAAAATAAATACAGTGTTAAACAACGAATTTTCAAGTGTACAGTAGCCGAAGTGGTAGAGACCCGGACAATAAATCTCGGGGTTCTGGGTTCGCTTCCCAGCCTCTGCGAAAGTTTTTTATTTTTATTTAATTCATTTAAAAAGACAATTTATTAAAAAGTGTTTACATAATACAAACCGACGTGATGGATTGTGGAGAGCGGTCCGCTATGCTAATAGCGGGATCTGCGGAGTTACCAGGCGAGGCTTCGAGTGGTTCGAGCCAAACGCCAAAAGCAAAGAGAAAGAGGAAGCTAAAGCCAACCTCTAACTCGTTACAGCGTCCCACCCTGCCAACGTCCACTGAAAAGCTTGGTGGATTGAGGGTATTAAACAATTTCGCTTCATTGGCAGCAAGCGAATCGGATGATGAAGAGGAGGAAATCTTGTCCATAAGTAACAGCATCAAAATGCTGCAGCAAGGTTTACAGGCCATTAAAGAGCGGCAAATGGTCAGAAGGAAGAGGGAAGAGCATGAGCTATCCCAACAACAACAGCAGTCGCAGCTTGCTCAAAAGCAGTCGCAACAAAAAATACAGTCGGCACAAGTGCTACAACAACAAAACGCAAAACAAAAGAAACAACAACAACAAGAGCAGCCACAACAACGGCAACAGCTAAAACAGCAGCAGCAGCAACAACAACAAAAACAACAACAACAGCAGCAGCAGACGAAGAAGAAGGAGAAGGTGCCTCCTATCAACACCTATAAATTGGAGGTAATTGCAACCAAGGACCTGTGTAAGTTGGTCATTGGTAATAATTTCAATATTAAGAGATTGGGGAACGATCGCCATGCCATCCACTGTAATACAGTGGAGGGCTACGCGAAAGTTAAAGAGCTCCTAAAGGAAACGACGACGGAGCACTACTCATACACACCGAAGTGTGAAAAGCGGCAATCGATGCTGTTGAAGGGGTTGGAACCGTCTTCTGATCCTGAGGAGATCCTAGCACTGCTCAAAGAGAAGGAGTGCGAAGGACTCAAGTTTGTGGGGGTAAAGCCGTTTACCACAGCCAGAGCTAGGCGGGAGAAACGGAGTCTGCCGTTCTTCTTGGTGCAGCTCAGTCCCGAAAGTCGTCTGGATAGTCTAAGGAGTATCAATGTCCTAGACTACCAGGTGGTTCACTGGGAAAAATTAAAAAGGAGCGATGGCGTTATACAATGCGTTCGCTGCCAGAGGTTCGGGCACGCCGCGTCGAACTGCCAAATGCAGCCTCGATGCGTGAAGTGCGCAAAGAACCACAGTTCCGAGGAGTGTGCTCTGGGTGTTGACGGAGCATCCGATAGGTCGCGTGCGTATTATGTGGGAACGTGGGACACACCGCAAACTATAGGGGTTGTCCTAAGTTCACCGAAATTAAAAAAGCAAAATTGGCTCGGCAGCAGAAGGTGGAGGTCAAACGTTCACCGGTGAGGTTTCAATCACCAGCCGTCACGCCCCAAATTTCCTACGCCCAAATGGCGTCAGGTAGGGAGGCTACGGTACAGCAAGCGACTGTTGCTTCTTCGGCTCCGATGCCGAGAACAACGGAAGCTGCACCCAACATGCTAGCCATCTTGCTCGCAATCCAAGGGCAGATGGCTCAGCTGCAAAAGCAGGTTCAAGAACAGGCCAAGCGGGTGGACCAGATCTACGCGTTGCTGCCGGGCTACGCAACACATGCCGTAATGGGTACGCACATGGTGGAGCAAACTTTGAAGGTCCTTGCGGTGAATGTGAATTCATTGATTAGGATCGAACGAACAGCCGCGATGTTTAAATTGCTACAAGACCAAACTCCTGATGTGCTTTTCGCTAGCGAAACCAAGCTAACCGATAAGCACAAACTGGAGTACAATAATTATATCGTTAGAAGAAGAAACCGGCCCAGATCCAAACGTGGAGGCGGTGTCGCGATCTTCATTAAAGAAGGTATAAAATTTCACAGAGTGTACAAGGGCGTGTTGCGCAGTTTCCGGGTGTTGGAGGCAGTCGTCGTTTAGATCCCGCCCCGCAGTGGAAAGCGGCTGTACTTGGCCTCTGTTTACGCACCTGAGGCTTCACAATCCACCCTATTCATTACAGAGCTCGACACGCTTTTTCGACTTCTGAGGCTGGAATCGGGGGAGAATTATTTTATAATCGGCGGGGATTTCAACGCTAGACATAGAGATTGGGAAAATAATTTGCCAAATACTAGAGGGAACCTACTACTCGATTGGTGGGGTCAGCACGATGTCATGTACAGACTCGGTCTTAAAGCGACAGATAACCCGTCGTTTCCCAGAGGCGGGTCTTATTTGGATCTACTGCTGTACGACGAACGTATACGACTGACAGATACGAATTTACAAACGCTAAACTGTCTGCGCACATTCGCGTATGACAGCGACCATTGCGGTTTTAGCACCGAAATTACAGTTCCCAACGAAATTGCGGAATTGGAGGAGTTTGTCCAAAGATATTCTTACAACTACATTAAGACTCGATGGACACGCTTCTCCGCAACCTTGACAAGAGCGCTCTCCTCCAACACGCTCCGCCCACCGTCCAATAGGAATTTGTCAAACGAGGAGATCGACAATTACCTAAAACAAATGGACGAGACAATTAAACAAACTATGGACACTACAATACCGCGGTATCGACGTACGACTAACGAAGACCTGTTCCGCAATCCTACTATTGACGACTGCACCGACAGAAAAGTAGACTTCTGACAAGACTTAAAAACTTGTACAGACAGTTAACTGGCCGACAAGACCCGGAGATTAGGACACTGAAGTCGTCGATTAAAAATATTCAAACGCTAATAAAAGAAAATTACAGAATTTCTGTAAGTTTGTATTGGAACAACAAGGTTCGGGCTGTAAACACCAGCAACCCGAATATGTTTCCGCAAATAAATAAACTATTTCGGAGAAGAAATCAAAACGACCTCCAGTGTCTTAAAATAGCCCGGACAACAGACAACGAACGATTACTGACAATAGCAGGTATTGATCCAAATGAGTCCGCTGATGACGACTTTTTTGTGATCGAGGATCCACAGGAGAAGGTTGAGGCCATAGGGGCGACTTTCCAGGAAGTATACAAGGCCATTGATAACATTGGCCCTAATTACGACCTGGAGAATCGCGTCTTGGTGCACGACTTCTGCATTCGAAATGAAATAGGGAACTGGCGATCCGAGGGCTCTGGTTTCACCCGGTTTAGCGACGAAAATATGGCAAATAACGTCATTGCCAGAGAGGGTGGCCTACCCCCGTTCATTTCGAAGGCAGGACTCCATGAGATCTTCGACACAATCAGGGCTAAGAAATCGGTGGGGACCGATGGTATTCCGAACATCGTGCTTCGACATCTTCCTCTAGAAGCGGTGGACATTTACACCACCCTGTTTAATAATGCAATGAATAATGCACATTATCCAGCGCATTGGAAAACGGCGGTGGTTCAACCTATCCCCAAAAAGGGAAAGGATATATCCAATCCGGCGAATCTCCGATCGATAAGTCTCCTTCCGAATATCAGTAAGGTTTTTGAAAGGGTAATCAATAGAGCTCTGTCTAGGTGGGTTGAGGACAAACATATAGTTCCGGATAATCAATTCGGTTTTAAGGCGGGACATGATATCTCACATGCCGCGTCTAAACTGGTTTCTGATATCCAATGGAATAAAGGCAAAAAACAATGCACTGGTGCCTGCCTTGTTGACTTGGAGAAGGCCTTCGACACCGTATGGTTAGAGGGTCTTTTCTATAAGCTGACTGGGCTGGAGATCAGTAAACCACTCTTGTACATTCTTTATAATATGCTAACCAACAGACAGTTCATCGTGAAAAATGGTGATGTGACTTCTGTTGGAATATTTCAAATTAAAAATGGTCTTCAGCAAGGCGCGGTCAATTCGCCGATCCTATTCAACATTTTTACAAGCGACTTGATAGGTTCACTTCCCCATACTATTGCGTACGCAGACGATTTGATAGCGTACAAAAATCGAGGTCATTAATACTCTCTTGCAGCGTGACTTCGATAAGATAAGACGATTTTGCGATGACTGGAAGTTGAAAATCAACTTTCAGAAGTCGGAAACCATTCTCTTTAGGACGCCGTTGTCTAGGACCTCAAGGGATACCAGAAAAAATTGGAGAAAGTTCTCGATTATTGGACAACACGGACAGCCTCTTGCCTGTCGAAATGTGGTCAGATACCTTGGCATCTGGCTAGATCAGTTTCTATATTTTGGCAAAAATGTGGATGCTGCTCTGGCCAGAGCTAAAGGTGCCTTTGCCCTTTTGCCCTTACAAAGAGACTGTTTTATAGCAGGCAACTCGATGCGAGGGTAAAGGTAATCTGCTACATGGCCCTTATCAGGCCCATGCTGGTATTTGGTTGTCCCGTGTGGTTCAATGTACGAGCAAGCTTAATGGAAAAGATTCGGGTGTTTGAGAGGGCTTGCCTTAGGGCCTGTCTTCGCTTGTATAGAACACCAGAGTCGGAGTACAAAAAATTGTATCCTAATGAGGTCCTTTACAACAGGGCGAACCTAATACGAGTGGACAACTTCGTAATTAAGCTGACTCGAAGGCACATTGCAAGAGCAATGACGTCGACAAATAACCTGATATCTGGGGCTTACTACCCCAATTACCTTCATCACGAGAGTGTGCGCTTTGACGGCTTCGTTCCACCGGAAGCATTCCTCTACCTAGATCAGAAAGGGTTGATCCAGGATAGATCAGCGGTGCCGTTAATCTTCCACGTCGCTCGGACAGCTGGGGACAGGCGACTCAACTACAACAGAGACGTCGCACACGGCAGTGTGGATCGCCTCAGGTTCAGTAGGGCGGTGGGGAATCGCGATAAGAGGGATGTCGTTCGGCAGCACCAGCATTTCTGGTGGTTGAATGATGGAGAAGATGATTCGTCGTCGTTTCCGTCAATTACGGACCAGCCTCACTAATGAGGCAGAGCTGACCAATCTGTTTTCTCTGTAAACAGCGATGGCCGGCTTACATAGGTTTAGGTTAGCATTTAAGAAACATATGCATATATCAGTGTATACAAAGGTGTATACTGATATATGTATATGATTGTGTATAACGTCTATGTGTGTTTATGTGTGTATTGTACAGTTAGTTTAGGTAGGCTAAGGTTTATTTTAAGTTAGATACTAAGTTTTTATTAAAAATAAAAAATTATGTCCATATGCTAAGTTTTGTTAACAAATTTTTTTCTTAGCTTTAAGTATACAAAATAAATAGTTTTAAGAAAATGTAAATGAAGTCGAAAGACATAGTTATAAGAATTTAGAGTAGCTTAGAGTGCCTGTGTGGGGCCAGTAAGTTAGTGTAAGATTATTAAGTAATTGTAAGCTAGCATTTAAGCATTTTTTGTTAGAATGTAAGAGTTAGTGTTAAGAAAATAAAAATGCATATAAAACTAAAACTATAACTAAACCTTTCACATACACTGGCGTGGACTATGCCGGACCGGTGGGGGTGAAACCGTGGAGAGGTAGGAACGCGAAACAACACAAGGGCTACTTTGCATTATTTGTATGCATGGCGACAAAGGCGATCCATATCGAGCTCGTGAGCGATATGACGACACAAGCGTTCATCGCCGCATTCCGACGTTTCGTGTCAAGAAGAGGACTCTGCCGAGAACTATTTAGCGATTGTGGAAAAACTTCATCGGAGCAGACAAGGAGCTTCACAAATGTCTCCAGGCATCCAAGATTGAGTGGAAGACAATAGCGAATTCACTGGCAAACGACGGCACAAAATGGAATTTCATTCCACCTGCTTCCCCGCACTTTGGAGGTCTATGGGAAGCAGGTGTGAAATCAGTAAAGTTTCACATAAAAAGAGTAGCCGGGAATTCAGCGCTGACGTTCGAGGAGCTCACCACACTCCTAACTCAGAGAGAAGCATGTCTGAACTCCAGACCATTGTGCCCACAATCAGATGACGTCAACGACTTACAACCAATAACACCGGGCCACTTCCTAATCGGTTCACCACCACAAGCACACTATGAACTAGTGAAAATGAGTCAACTAGAGCGATGGAAACGAGTGCAGGCGTTATTCCAATCGTTCTGGAGATGTTGGAGTTCGGAATACTTATCGCGACTGCAGCAGAGACCAAAGTGGATGAAGACAATACACGATCAAATCAAGGAAGGCGATTTAGTTCTCATCAAAGATGAACGGCTGCCACCACTGAAATGGAACATGGCCAGGATAAAACAGCTTCACCCCGGTACCGACGGTCTGGTCAGAGTGGGTGACACTAAAAACAGAGACAGTAGTACTAAAACGACTCATAACAAAGATATGCCCACTTCCGAGCAACACATCAAACGCGGACACAACACAGATTTAATACAGGCATACGACATCATAGACACAAACACCTATCTACTTACGTTACAACACAGATTCACCAAAACAAAAAAAAACAAAAAACATTTTACCTTCAGCGGAACCGTGATTGTGTCGCCAAATGGCCCCTCCTCGACCGTACTCGGACCACCAGCAACGTAGGATCTTCGGGAAGCAATCACGTCCGCAAAATTCCACAAAAATTCAACACAACACAAAAACTACATGGGATCTAGCACAAGGATTCGAACTAAAATCTACAGAACCGACACTCTAAAAAAAAAAAAGAAAAAAAAACAACAAAATAATAACGATTATACCAAATCAAGCGGAACTGTGATTGTGTCGCCAAATGGCCCCTACTGGACCGTACTCCTACGGCTAGTATCGCAGGATCCCCAGGAGGCAATCACTTCCGCAAAGACTTCGCAAAGTCCGACACATAATTTAAAAATGATTATTAACATTCCGGATAAAACAACAACACAACATTCAGCAGCAGAAATAACCATTTTAGTAAAATTGTGTAATCTCAAATCAAGTCGGGAAACTAAAATGGTCATAACATTAAAAAAGGGGCAACAATTACAGGAATGCCAGCAACGGCAACACTACCAATGATAAAATCATGGTCCACTCAAACATAAAATCCACTCAACTTTACTGCCAGCTCATCCACCGCATACTTCATACATCCCATTCATAGTACAATCCAAACAGCACAACCCACTCAGTCCGATTAACCCACTCAGCAGCCATATACATTCATACACATCCGCACATACAGTCCCCTCACTCGTGATACAAACCGATCAAACACAATTCCCATTCGTACTCAGAACTCCAAACACACACGCACACACACACACAACTTACGCACTTGAAACTAAAGAAAAACAAATAAAATGTAATAAAAAAAAAAAACAAAATAATTGCAAAAGTCCATTAAAACCACCTCAATAAATGTACTCACAGCCGATCCAAGGTTGACAAACACAACACAACACACGCAAGAATAATACGAATGAAGGCGAAATCCAATAAACAAAAAAAAACGAATGGAGGCGAAAACTAATAAACAAAATTTAAAACATTACTTAATCAATGAAATAATAGAATTTAGTCATTAAACTTACCAGAAATCACTGCAACAAATCAACAGAAAACAAAAAAATAAGCGAAAGTTTTACCACGCACTTCACTTCACTTCTATGTAATTGATTTGAACCACCAATTACGGAATTTGTAGTATGGGGACAATAAAGAAAGAAGATGGGCAGTAGAATCTGCACTACTCCAATGTTGTTTTCTTTTGTTCTTCTGTAATGTCCTCTCGTTCACGTCCATAAGTGTGCATTGTAAATTGGTCTAATGCCATTTCTCTTTTTTTTACATGAACAAATTTAGCCAAATTATCGAAAGTGGTGAGATAAGCAGAAGAAGGCAGCATCCAGGGACATTTACGATTGCGAACGCTGTTCACGGCCGGGGAGTATGTTCGAATATAAACGCAGTTAGTATCTATGTACATATAAATCTATTAAATTTCAATATTAAGTGTAATGAGAATAAATAAAACATAGAAATGTCAACACTTTATTTACAAAACAAACAAAACATGTACTAAAACAAAAATATATGTCATGATACAAATGTCAATTACAAAAATAACATTGGATTAGCAGTTAAATAAAGATTTTCAGTTTTAATTATTATAACGTAAAAAATACCGAAAGGATATAGTCGTTTTATTTCTCTTTTTGAAAAGTTATTTTTTTGGTAAAGCAACATACTCGTATATAAATAAAAATGCATAAAATCTGAAAAAAAAACTGCACTTCACCGACATAAAAGTGGGCTGCTGTCAAGGCTAAAAACCTTGTACAGACAGTTTACTGACTGACATAACCCAGGGATTATGACGCAGAAGTCGTCGATCAAAAACCTCCAAGTATTAATAAAAGAAAATTACAGAGCATCTGTAAGTTTGTATTGGAACAACAAAATTCGGGCTGTAAACACCAGCAACCCGATTATGTTCCAGCAAATAAATAAAATATTTCGGAGAAATAATAAAAACGACCTTCCATGTCTTAAAATCTCTCGAAAGACGAACAACGAACAAATACTTCTAGTAGCAGGCATAGATCCAAATGAGGCTGTTGATGATGACAGCTTCTTTGTGATCGAGGATCCGCAGGAGCAAGTAGAGGCTATAGGAGCGACTTTCCAGGAAGTGTACAAGCTGAATGTTATCATTGGCGAAAACCACGATCTGGAGAATCGAGTCCTTGTGCACAATTTCTACCTTCGAAATGAAATTGTGAATTGGCGATTCCAGAGCTCGGGTTTCACCCAGTTCAGTGACGAGAATATCGCAAATAATGTCATCACCAACGATAGAGTTCGAATTAAGAGCTCCAAACGATCTTCGAATCACATCAGTGGGAACTGATGACATACCGAACATTGTGCTTCAACATCTCCCTCTAGAAGCGGTGAACATTTATATCACCCTGTTCAATAATGCAATGAATAATGCACATTATCCAGCGCGTTGGAAAACTGCGGTGGTACATCCCATCCCTAAAAGGGATAAAGATACTTCCAATCTGGCGATTCTCCGCTCGATTAGTCTTCTTCCACACATCAGTAAGGTTTTCGAGAAGGTGATCAATAGAGTCCTGACTAAGTGGGTTGAGGACAAACATATAGTTCCGGATAATCAATTCGGTTTCAAGGCGGGGCATGATATCATTCATCCTGCGTCTAAACTGGTTTCTGATATCCAATGTAACTAAGGCAAGAAACAGTGCACTCGTGCCTACCGGATTGACTTGGAGAAAGCCTTCGATACCGTATGGTTAGAGGGACTCTTTTTCTAGCTGGATAGGTTGGGCATTAGTAAACCACTGTTGTATATTCTTTTTGATATGCTCTCCAGTAGACAGTTCATCGAATGGCGATGTGACTTCTGCTGGAACCTCTAATATTAAAAACGGTCTGCAACAATGTGCGGTAAATTCGCCGATCCTATACAACATTTACACAAGTGATATGATAGGTTCACTTCACCATGCCATAGCGTACGCAGACGACATAATCGCGTACAAATCAGGTCCAAAGATTTACGTCATTAATATACTTTTGCAGCGTAACTTCGACAAAGTTAAGCGATATTGCGATGACTGGAAGTTGAAAATCAACTTTCAGAAGTCGGAAACCATTCAGTTTAGGACGCCTTTGTCTGGGACCTCTAGGGATACCAGAAAGAATTGGTGAAAGTTCTTGATCGTGGGGCAGCACGGCCAGCCACTTGCTTGTCGAAATGTAGTCAGATTCCTCGGGTACGATGCAAAAGCAACGACCTCATCGAACAACCTGATCTCCGGGGCTTTCTACCCAAATTATATGTATCACGAGAGAGTTCGCTCTGACGGCTTTATTCCTATCTAGACAGTAGAGGTCTGATCCAGGACAGATTTGCGGTGCCGCTAATCTCCCACGTCGCTTGAACAGCTGCGGACAGGCGACTCAACTACGACAGAGATGTCGCACACGGCAGTGCGGAGCGTCTCCGGTTCAGTAGGGAGTAGAGAGTCGCTACATGAGGGATGTTGCTCGGCAGCACCAACAATTTTGGTGGCTAGTTGAAGGAGGGGAAGTTTCGTCGTCCAATTCCTCCAGTACTAGGTAGCTCCATAGGAAGTTATCTGACTATTTTATTAGACTTGGCCGGCAATAGTTTTAGGTAGTATTAAGTTAGTTTTAAGAAAAAAAAAATATATAAATTAAGAAAAAAAATTAATAATAAAAAAAAACAAAAAAACAAGATACTAATATATGTATATATATATTTATATATTTAGTATATATATATTATGTATATATATATTTTTGGATGTCTATATTTATGTTAGATGAAAGCAGGTTAAGTAGATTAGGATTTATTTTTAGGTAGTCTGTAAGTTTTTAGTTTTAAGTTTTATAATAAAATTAAAATTAAGAGTCCATATACTAAGTTTTTTTCTATTTAAAAATGTTTTAGTCGCAAAAATTCCATTGTCAAGTGCAGTTCGTCGTAGTGATTTACTTGAATATCGCGTTCATATTTATAGAACAATTATTAGATTGATAAAATGTTCACCCCATATATCGAGAAAGGGCAAATTATGTTGAATTTCATCACGTGTATCAAAATCTTCGCAGATATCCAGACCGATTTTGGCAATACTGTCGTATGTTAGTACCATCCTTTGATTTCTTGTTGGAAAAAAGAACTTTCCGCGCTTATTTTCTCCATGGTTTTACTTCGTCGCTCAGCGATGAACTAAAAAATTAAAACAGATTTGATTACAGAGCGACGTCGCTCTGTCGCTTAGTGACATCGCTCATCGCTCAGGGATTGCGTGGCCACCCCCATACGATTTCATGTGTTTTAATTTTCTTGCGTCACTTAGCGACACGTCGCTCAGTCGCTCGTCGCTCACTTTAAGACTTCGCTAAAACACCTTAGAGATATGATGTTGGAAGGCCTGGGTAAGATTTTGGTGTTATTGGTTTTGATCCTCTTGTGAACCGGCACGGTTTACTCCAACGATCTCTGGCGCTTGGAAGAGCCCTTTTTCTTCTAATCCGTCTTTAAGGATGTTGTTAATCCACACTTTTCTCAACCTCCGGAATGGATTCGAAGGTTTTGATAATGCGTAAAACATTTCAGCGTCTGATATAGAGCGCCATGGATGTGGCTTGCCGACGCAGCTGAGCCCCTGATTCCTCCTTCGAGGGATGAAGTGATAGGACCATGGCTTGCCACAGTCTTACCACTCCTTGAAGGTTTGGTTTGCATGGTACAGTTTCACCTCCGATCGACAAAGCAGGAGCCTTGGCGGTAGTAGGTATTAAAAGAGTTGCAGTCTCGGGTTTTATTTTTTTTTTTTGAGAAAGTATCCATTAGAAAGGATGGTCCATTTGAACAGAGATCCGCTATATAAATCCGTATTATAAATCCGTATGTCGCCAGGTATTCCGATACTCCGATCAGGACTGAGCTATTTTTGGAGATGGACCTAGCATCGCCACGGGTCGTATAACACCATCCTGCCCAGGGGAAAAAGGAGTGGAAGGGATGCTGGAGAAGTGGAAGTAGGGGGTGAGCATCCTTTAGTTTCGGGACTCATCTGTAGAACTTCTCGAAATTCATTGACCTGATTCAGCCCCTATAACTCGACAAGTTCGATGCCCAAGTAGAGGGTTATAGCACAGATAATAAATCTATTTTATGTGTTCACGACACTCCTCCGTCAAAGCTAACCATTCATTATATTTAACAGTGCCTTTTTTAGGGAAACGAAATAATTTCCTATCCGAAAACTCATTTTCGGTTGCTATGTGCTATTGCGCACTTTGTTCTCCTCCAGGACATTTTTATTTGTAGATTGTTGCTCAGATATAAATGTGTTTATCTACTTTTCAGCTTTTAGAAATATGTAGATATGGAGGTAGTTTGTGATTAACCTAAAAATCTTATTAGTTAAAATAGGAGCAAAACAGCTCAAATTGTATTATGAAAATCAATACACATAAAAATATCTACATTTATAGTTTAACCTGTGCACTTTAATTATCACTTCAATTCAATTCAATTACTTTTCAATTACTTATTATTATTTATATGCACTGCAGATTAATAACACGAATAATATTTTGCTTGTCAAACTTCAATTACAAAATGTAACGAAATAGTCCACTTTTCCCGATCTTTCTTACATATGTACATACCCATACGCTCAAATAAAATACCAACTCATGAAAAATTATTTAATTGCCTGTTGCAGTCGAATGAAAACACACAGCCAAGACTTCATACCCCTTGCACATGTTTTTCATATTCCTTGTGCTACTGCCCACAACTTGTGGTGAGAGAAAAAAAAAATCTTTCAGTAAACAAAGCCAGAAAGAGAGAAAATAAAAAAGCTTTATATTACTCCGAAAGCCCTTGTCGGCTGGACGAGTGTCGGCGGGATGAGTGTCGGCTAATATGGCCCATACACCACGTCTGCACAGGCCAAGTTTAAACAGGCAATGTTTAAATTGCTACAAGACCAAAGTCCTGATGTGCGTTTCGCTAGCGAAACCAAGCTAACCGATAAGGACAAACTGGAGTACAATAATTATATTGTTAGAAGAAGAAATCGGAACAGATCCAAACGTGGAGGCGGTGTCGCGATCTTCATTAAAGAAGGTATAAAATTTCACAGTGTGTACATGGCAGTGTTGTGCAGGTTTCGGGTGTTGGAGGCAGTCGTCATTTACATACCGCTCCGCAGTGGAAAGCGGCTGTACTTGGCCTCTGTTTATGCACCTGAGGCTTCACAATCCACCCTATTCATTACAGAGCGCGACACGCTTTTTCGACTTCTGAGGTTGGAATCGGAGGAGAATTATTTTATAATCGGCGGGGATTTCAACAGTAAACACAGAGATTGGGGAAATAATTTGCCAAATACTAGAGGGAGCCTACTAGTCGATTGGTGGGGTCAGTACGGTGTTACGTACAGACTCGGTCTTAAATCGACGGATAACCCGTCGTTTCCCAGAGGCGGGTCTTATTTGGATCTACTGCTGTATGACGAATGTATACGACTGATAGGTACGCGCTTCTCCGCAACCTTGATAAGAGCACTCTCCTCGAACACGCTCCACCCACCGTCCAATAGGAATTTGTCAAACGAGGAGATCTACAATTACCTAAAACAAATGGACGAGACAATTAAACAAACTATGGACACTACAATACCGCGGTATCGGCGTACAACTAACGAAGACCTGTTCCGCAATCCTATTATTGACGCACTGCACCGACAGAAAAGTAGACTTCTGTCAAGACTCAAAAACTTGTACTGACAAACAAAACCCGGAGATTAGGACACTGAAGTCGTCAATTAAAAATCAAACGTTAATAAAAGAGAATTACAGAATTTCTGTAAGTTCATATTGGAACAACAAGATTCGGGCTGTAAACACCGGCGACCAGAATATGTTTCCGCAAATAAATAAACTATTTCGGAGAAAAAATCAAAACGACCTTCAGTGTCTTAAAATAGCCCGGACAACATACAACAAATGGTTACTGACAATAGCAGGTATTGATCCAAATGGAGCCGCTGACGATGATGTGATCTTTGTGATTCTTTGTGATCGAGGATCCACAGGAGAAGGTTGAGGTCATAGGGGCGGCTTTCCAGGAAGTATACAATGCCACTGATATCATTGGCCCTAATTATGACCTGGACAATCGCGTCTTGGTGCACAACTTCTACATTCGAAATGAAGTAAAGAATTAGAGAATTGGTGATCCGACGGATCTGGTTTCACCCGGTTTAGCGACGAAAATATGGCAAAAATGTCATTGCCAGAGAGGGTGGGTAACCCCCGTTCATTAGGAATGAAGCACTCCATAAGATCTTCGACACAATCAGAGTTAAGAAATCAGTGTGGACCGATGGTATTCTGAACATCGTGCTTCGACATCTTCCTCTAAAAGCGGTGAACATTTACACCACCCTGTTTAATAAAGTAATGAATAATGCACATTATCCAGCGCACTGGAAAACAGCGGTGGTTCAACCTATCCCCAAAAAGGGAACGGATATATGCAATCCGGAGAATCTCCGGTTGATAAGTCTACTTCCGAATACCAGTAAGGTGTTTGAAAAAGTAATCAATAGAGCTTTGACTAGGTGGGTTGAGGACGAACATATAGTCCCGAATAATCAATTCAATTCGGTTTCAAGGCGGGTCTAAACTGGTGTCCAATATCCAATGGAATAAAGGCAAAAACCAATGTACTGGTGACTGACTTGTTGACTTGGAGAAGGCCTTCGACAACGTATGGTTAGAGGGTCTTTTCTATAAGCTGACTAGGCTGGGGATCAGTAAACCACTCTTGTACATTCTTTATAATATGCTAACCAACAGACAGTTCATCGTGAAGAATGGTGATGTGACTTCTGTTGGAATATTTCAAATTAAAAATGGTCTTCAGCAAGGCGCGGTCAATTCGCCGATCCTATTTAACATGTATACAAGCGACTGGATAGGCTCACTTCCCCATACTATTGCGTACGCAGACGATTTGGTAACGTACAGATCAGGTAATAAAATCGAGGTTATTAATATTCTCTTGCAGAGTGACTTCGATAAGATAAGACGATTTTGCGATGACTGGAAGTTGAAAATCAAGTTTCAGAAGTCAGAAACCATTCATACCAGAAAAAATTGGCGTAAGTTCTTGATCATTGGACAACACGGGCGGCCTCTTGCCTGTCGGAATGTAGTCAGATACCCTGGAATCTGGCTAGATCAGTTTCTGTATTTTGGAAAAAATATAGATGTGGCTCTGGCCAGAGCTAAAGGTGCTTTTGCCCTTTTGCCCTTACAAAGAGACTGTTTTATAGCAGCCAACTCGATGCGAGGGTAAAGGTAATCTGCTACATGGCCCTTATCAGGCACATGCTGTTGTATTTGGTTGTCCCGTGTGGTTCAAGCTTAATGGAAGAGATTCGGGTGTTTGAGAGGGCTTGCCTTAGGTCTTGCCTTCGCATGTACAGAACACCAGAGTCGGAGTACAAGAAATTTTATCCTAATGAGGTCTTTTACAACAGGGCGAACCTAATACGAATGGACAACTTCGTAATTAAGCTGACTCGAAGGCACATTGCAAGAGAAATGACCTCGACGAAAAACCTGATATCTGGGGCTTACTACCCCAATTAACTTTACCGCGAGAGTGTGCATTCTCACGGCTTCGTTCCACCGGAAGCATTCCTCTACCTCGATCAGATAGGGTTGATCCAGGATAGATCAGTGGTTCTGTTAATCTTCCATGTCGCTCGGATAGCTGGGGACAGGCGACTCAACTACGACAGAGACGTCGCACACGGCAGTGTGGATCGCCTCAGGTTCAGTAGGGCGGTGGGGAATCGCGATAAGAGGGATGTCGTTCGGCAGCACCAGCATTTCTGGTGGTTTCCTCGTCGTTTCCGTCAATTTTGGACCAGCCTCACTAATGAGGCAGGGCTGACCAATCTATTTGCTCTGTGAATAGCGATGGCCAGCTTGCATAGGTTTAGGTTAGCACTTAAGAAATATATACATATATTAGTGTGCTCAAAGGTATATACTAATGTATATATTGAATTGTGTATATGTATGTGTATGTGTGTATTGTGTATGTAGGATTAGGTAGACTAAAGTTTATTTTAAGTTAGATATTAAGTTTTTATAAAAAATAAAAAATTACATCCATAGTCTAAGTTTTTTGATAACTCTTTTTTCTTAGCCCTAAGTATACAAAATAAGCCTTTCTCAATAAAATGTAAATGAAGTCAAAAGACATAGATATAAGAATTTAGAGTAGCTTAGAGTGCCTGTGTGGGGCCAGTAAGTTAGTGTAAGACTGTTAAGTAATTGTAAGCTAGCATTTAAGCATTTTTTATTAGTATGTAAGAGTTAGTGATTAAGAAAATAAAATTGCATTTAAAACTAACTAAACTAAACTAATGTGTTGGTTCGGTTTACGCCCCCCTGCTTCAAATTTAACCGTTCCCTCTCGGAAGGTGTATGTCTTGAAGTTTGGAAGAAATCCTTTTTAGTACCCATCCATAAGTCTGGGACCAAAGCCAATGTTGAGAATTATAAACGAATTTTTAAGCTTTCGGCAATCTCTAAGTTATTTGAAAACATTATTAAAACTCAAAATTGAATTCCTTATAAGAGAGTATCTGCCGGATGAACAGCACAAATCATGCATTATTTTCGACCTTTGTTCTGAAACAAATTGAGAAAGGAAACCAAGTTGACACCATATATACAGATTTCAGCAAAGCTTTTGACTCAGTCAACCATGATAGGCTAATTTATAAATTTGAATCTTTCGGATTTCGTTCTCAATTGCTTCGTTGGTTGTCTTCCTTTCTTCTCGACCGAACCCAACAGGTCAAGATCGGTAACTTTGTATCAACAGAAATTAAATGTAGCTCTGGTTTTCCTCAAGGGAGCCCTTTGGGCCCGCTTCTCTTCATCATCTTCATTCGTGATATAGTGAGAAATATTAAACATGGACAGTGTTTATTGTTTGCCGACGATCTAAAATTATTTAGAGCCGTTAAAAATACTGAGGATTGCTCTTTATACCAACTAGATTTAAACAGCATCACGTAATGGTGATGTGCCCTCACGTTAAACACAAGCAAATGTAATTTCATTTCATTCTCCATATCATCCTCTATAATTCAATTTGAATATTCGATTGTTTCCATACCCCACTCCCGAATTAGTGAAGTCAAAGATTTAGAAGATATGTTAGATACTACTTTTTCTTTTAATGTTCATTTGCATCGTACTTTATTCAAAGCTTATTCGGCTATAGGTTTCATTAAGAGAAATTGCAAAGGCTTTTCTGATCCGTTTTATTTCCTATCATTATACTCCGCTCTTGTTAGAACTTATATGTAATACGCAGTTGTGATTTGGAATCCCAATCTCTCTTCTGACTCCGACCGAATTGAACGTGTTCCAAAGTGTTTCACAAGATTTATTTTTTACAGAATGCACAGGAACTTTTGCCCTAATTATAAAGCAAGATGTTTACTCCTTGGCTTAAAAGCGCTAAAGTCTAGACGTACTCTACATGATATAATGTTTGTTAGAGACATTCTCGGTTATCATATAAGATGCCCTATTCTATTATCAAAAATAGGACTTCATAACCCTATACGGGCATTGAGAACACGGCATCTTCTTTTTGTTGAATACCACAGAACGAATTATGATACTAACGGACCGCTTACTCGAACCGTCAAAACCTTATACATTTTTTAAATTTCATTTATGTATATATATTTTGTTTTCTGATATCTGTTAGCACTTAGGTGACTTGTAGATGTATATATAAATAAATAAATAAATAATGTTGTAAGGCTTTTTTTTTATAATTTACGCGAGAATAAGGGATTGATACCCTTTTACTGTTGCAAAGGCGCGGGCAGAAAGATAGAAGGAGGAGAAAGGAAAATTGTTTTTTGTACTGGTTTGAAACTCAGATGTGTTTGGTTTCGATATTCGCTCTCCAAGGGTGGGAGTCCGAATAGGATGGAGAGTTTTTTCTTCACTCAAAGTGATTCGAAGATTATAATGCATAGTATTTTTATGTGCTTGAAACTCTACAACAGCCAAATCTACGTGTCAGTGTTATGCCTTCACACGCAGAATTTTTCTGTCTGAGTTCCAATTACACAAATGAGAAACTTGAAAAACTTACCAATGAGTAGGATTCGAACCTTGACCCTCCGAGTGAGAAGCGATTACCACTACACCACGGCCACCCACACGACATAATGGCGTATTTGAACTGTAATAAGTTGTACTCCATTTTGATTTAAAACAGCCTACGGGGCTCTTATGTTCCAATTGCATTTTCATATTTCGAAAATTATCTTCAATATTAGTACTAGCATTTATTTCCATATGGCATTATTTCGTTTTCCATCTTTTCGACATCACTTCATCTTGATCTGCCTTCAGGTATTATAATGCTAATGCCAACCAGAGATCCTCCAGCCCCTTCAATAGCATCTTAAGCACTAAAAGATTGCTGTAGCTCATTCCGTAAAATTTTGCTGTTGAAAATATCTGAAAATCCATGTTGATACGAAATAAATCGATTAGATCTTATTGGTGTAGTTATTGCCTTTGTACAGAAGCAGGTACACCTGCTTTAATGGTTAATTACCTTTGCGGTTTCAAATATTTTTTAATGGATTTACCGTAATACACACTTACTCCACTTTTCTAAACAATAATAACTCTCTCGCAAAGATGTATACTAACCATTAAACACTATTATACCGCCAATACTAAGTCCACTGATGAAGATATGCCCTTCGGTTCAACACGTATGAATTCTAGTTCTGCAAAAACTTGTTCGGATGCAACACACACGAAAAAGTACAGTCCCAATCATATTAAACGTCCAATGAATTCGTTTATGGTATATACATGTCAAGAAATCATCAACACAAGCCCACAATTACACAATACAGAGATATCTACAAACCCTTAAAGAGAATGGAAGAGTTTATTACGGAAAAAACTTTATATGAATAAACGTTTACGTAAAATGCATATAAAAGAATATCCCGACTATAAAAACAGTCTACAAAAGAAACAAAGTAAATCATTAAGCCGAATCACCATCGCTGTCATTGACATTGCAACCACCATCGGCACCAGATAAACAAAGTAATACAAACAATAATACAAATACAACAAATCTTATTGCTGGAAAACACTAACATTATCAACATATCTCAAATCACGACGACAACAGCACGGATATCAATCTCACCACTCAGGCAATCGAACATGAGAACAATTTATTTGAGAGACTTATATCGCATTCACTAAATTCACCAGAAGGCGTTAAATTAAAAACTCACGAAATATTAGATTTCTTCCAATATGGCCTTGAATCGTAAACATTCGAGGATTATTCGCCATATTTCGAATATAACGATGACAAAGGTCCATATTCAATGACGCTAACCTACATCCTATCATTTAATTCTTATAAAAATCTACAACAACAATCTGCCCAATTAAGCACACACCCAACAGCAACAACAACGTCAGGAGCAACAACAGCACCAACTGAACAACACCAACCTTAATAGTTCTCATCTGCAGCCGTAATCACACTTCTTCAATCTTCAACAGCAGGCCCAATTACTTCATATGATCAGGAGGAGCGAAAATATTTTGCAATGTGTTCGCTGCCAAAGGTTCGGGCACACCGCGTCGAATCGGAAAGAACCACAAGTCCGAGGAATGCGCTCTGGGTAAGGACGGAGAGTCTCTTGTGCTTTATGTAGGAACACGGGACACACCGCAAATTATCGGGCTTGTACCAAATTCCAGTACATCAAAAGGATAAATCTGGCCCGGCAGCAGAAAGTGGAAGTTAAACGTCCACCCTCGCATTTGAAAACTCCAGCCGTTACTCCCCAAATTATCTACTCCCAAATGCCGGCAGGTAGGTGAAATACAGTAAAACAAGCGAAGGTTGCTTCTCAGGCCCCAACGCCCAGAGCATCGGAACCAGTATCTGACATGCCAGCTACAGCCGTAATCACACTTCTTCAATCTTCAACAGCAGGCCCAATTACTTCATATGATCAGGAGGAGCGAAAATATTTTGCAATGCGTTCGCTGCCAAAGGTTCGGGCACACCGCGTCGAATCGGAAAGAACCACAAGTCCGAGGAATGCGCTCTGGGTAAGGACGGAGAGTCTCTTGTGCTTTATGTAGGAACACGGGACACACCGCAAATTATCGGGCTTGTACCAAATTCCAGTACATCAAAAGGATAAATCTGGCCCGGCAGCAGAAAGTGGAAGTTAAACGTCCACCCTCGCATTTGAAAACTCCAGCCGTTACTCCCCAAATTATCTACTCCCAAATGCCGGCAGGTAGGTGAAATACAGTAAAACAAGCGAAGGTTGCTTCTCAGGCCCCAACGCCCAGAGCATCGGAAACAGTATCTGACATGCCAGCTATCTTGCTCCCTATCCAGGGTCAGATGGCTCAACTCCAACGTCATTTAAATAAACAGACCGCGCGGGTGGATCAAGTATGCGCGCTGCTCACTCTCTTCGAATTCGCTCTACCTTCCGTCCAACAGAAATCTGTCAAACGAGGAGATTGACAGGTATCTAAGACTGATGGACGAGGCAATCAAACGAACAATGGACAAAACGATACCTCGGTACCAACACACTGACGAAGAATATTTATTCCGCAAAGCAACTATTGACGCACTGCACCGACATAAAAGTAGACCGCTGTCAAGAATGAAAACCTTGTACAGACAGTTTACTACAGACATTACCCGGAGATCACGACACTGAAGTCGTCGATTAAAAACCTCCAAACATTAATAAAGGAAAATTATAGAGCATCTGTAAGCTTGTATTGGAGCAATAAAATTCGGGCTGTAAACACCAGCAACCCGAGTATGTTCCCGCAAATAAATAAAATATTTCGAAGAAATAATCAGAACGACCTTCCATGCCTTAAAATCGCCCGAACGATGAACAACGAACAAATACTTGTAGCAGCAGGCATATGAGGCTGTTGATGATGACAGCTTCTTTGTGATCGAAGATCCGCAGGAGCAATTAGAGGCTTTAGGAGCGACTTTCCAGGAAGTGTACAAGCCGAATGTTATCATTGGCGAAAACCATGATCTGGAGAATCGAGTCCTTGTGCACAATTTCTAAATTCGAAATGAAATTGTGAATTGGCGATTCGAGAGCTCGGGTTTCACCCAGTTTAGTGACGACGATATGGCAAATAATGTTATTACCAACGATAGGGTACTACCCCTACTACGTTCATTTCGAAGGAAGAGCTCTAAACTATCTTCGAATCACATAGAAGTAAGAAATTACTGGGAACCGTTGAAATACCGAACATTATGCTTCGACATCTCCCTCTAGAAGCGGTGAAGATTTATACCACCCTCTTTAATAATGCAATGAATAATGCACAATAATGCGTAATGAATAATGCACATTGGAAAAAAACTGCGGTGGTACATCCCATTCCCAAAAGGGATAAACCCATTTCCAATCCGGCGAATCTTCGGTCGATCAGTCTTCTTCCAAACATCAGTAAGGTTTTCGAGAGGAGTAGAGTCCTGACCAAGTGGGTTGACGACAAACATATAGTTCCGTATAATCAATTCGGTTTCAAGGCGTCTAAACTGATATCCAGTGGAACAAAGGCAAGAACCAGTGTACTGATGCCTGCTTGATTGACTTGGAGAAGGCCTTCGATACCGTATGGTTAGAAGGACTCTTTTTCTAGCTGGACAGGTTAGGCATTATTAAACCACTGCAGTATATTCTTTTTGATATGCTCTCCAGTAGACAGTTGATCGTGAAGAATGGCGAGGTGACTTCTGCTGGAACATTTAACATTAAAAACGGTCTGATCTTTTTATTTTTTTTTTATTTGCTTATATGATAAATAAATGACGTAAAACAAATGAAAAAAAGGAATCTTGTACTAGTGATCCTTCCTATCGATTGCTTAGTGAGCAGAGACTGACACTTGCCATACACGGATGGTGTTGTCAGAGTAGCCAGCGAACAAAGTCTGTCCATCGGTGGACCAGGCGAGTGACAAGCACTGTGGTTGATCGGCCTTCGATGTTTGCGAAACAACCTCTGGGCGGAGTTCTTCGACGGTCTTTTTGCATGCCAAATCCCAGATCTTGATGGATGGACCATAAGCGACGCACAGCCAGTATCGGTTCGGTGAGAAGCACAAAGCATTGATGATGTCGTTGTGTTCCAAAGTGTACAAGTTCTTGCCGTCATTAAGATCCCACAAGAGAGCCTTGGCGTCCTTGCCTCCGGAGGTGCATAGGGAACCATCGGGCGAAACGGTAACAGTATTCAAGTAACCACTGTGTCCATGGTGATTGTTCTTCAACTTGCAATTGGCCAAGTTCCAGACCTTGACGGTACGATCCCAACCGCACGAGACTATAATTGGGTTCGAGTGGTTTGGCGAGAAACGAACGCATGACACCCTGTCACTGTGTCCATCTTCGTGGATGGTGTACTTGCACTCGGCCAAAGTGTTCCACAATTTGATTGTCTTGTCCCCGGAGCCGGAAACGATTTGACGATTGTCAGCAGAGAAGGCGACTGAAAGGACGTCCTTAGTGTGGTTTTCAAAACGACAGGTGGTCTTGCCAGCGGCCAAATCCCAGAGACGGAGAGTCTTATCCCAGGAGCCAGACAGTGCATAGTTGCCATCGGATGAGAGGACAACGTCAATGATAATGTGCGAATGTCCATACAAACGCTTCTGTATCCTCATCGCGGGTCAATTAACAGACAATGAGATGATAGTGTCGGGATCCTTTGGATTAGTGGCGATTTGGGTAACCCAACCATTGTGGCCCAAAAGGGTCCCAAAGTGGCCGAAAACTGCAACAAGGTGCGGTAAATTCGGCGATCATATTCAGCATTTACACAAGTGATCTGATAGGTTCACTTCACCATAGAATGCCGTACGCAGACGACTTAATGGAGTACAGATCAGGTCCAAAGATTGAGGTCATTAATATATTTTTGCAGCGTGACTTCGACAAAATTAAGCGATATTGCGATGACTGGAAGTTGAAAATCAACTTTCAGAAGTCGGAAACCAGTCTGTTTAGGCCGCCTTTGTCTGTCTGGGGCCTCTAGGGATACCAGAAAGAATTGGCGAAAGTTCTCGATCGTGGGCCAGCACGGACAGTCACTTGCTTGTCGAAATGTAGTCAGATACCTTGCGATCTGGCTGAATCAATTTCTGTATTTTAATAAACATATAGACGTTACTCTGGCCAGAGCCAAAGGTGCTTTTGCCCTTACAAAGGGACTGTTTTATAACAGCCAACTCGATGCGAGGGTGAAGGTGATCTGCTACATGGCCCTTATCAGGTCCATGCTTGTATTTGGACGTCCCGTATGGTTCAACGTGAGAGTAAGTTTATTGGAAAAGATTCGGGTGTTTGAGAGGGCTTGTCTTAGGACTTGTTTTCGCTTATACAGAACACCAGAGTCTGAGTACATAAAATTCTATCCCAATGAGGTCTTGTACAATAGGGCGAACCTAATAAGAGTGGAAAATTTCGTCATTAAGTTGACTCGAAGGCACATTGCAAGAGCAATAACCTCATCGAACAATCTGATCGCCGGGGTTTACTACCCCAATTATATGTATCACGAGTGAGTTCGCTTTGACGGCTTTATTCCTCCAGAAGCGTTCCTCTATATTGAAAGCAAAGGCCTGATCCAGGACAGATTGGCGGTGCCGCTAATCTTCCACGTTGCTCGAACAGCTGCGGACAGGCGACTCAACTACGACAGAGACGTCGCACATGGCAGTGCGGAACGCCTCCGGTTCAGTAGGGCTGTAGGAAGTTGCGACATGAGGGATGTTGGTGGCTAGTTGAAGGGGAGGATGCTTCGTCATCGAATGCCTCGAGTGATAAGTAGCTTCATGTGAAGCAAGGTGGGCCAGCCTAATTTTTTTTTTAGCCATGGCCGGCTTACATAGTTTTAGGTACGTTTAAGCTAGATTTTAAGAAAAAAAATATATAAAAGCAAAAAAAAATAAATTAAATAAAAATATATATATGTATATACATATATTTATATATTAGGTATATATGTATTATGTATATATATATGCATGTAGATGTAAGTAGGTTAAGTAGATTAAGATTTATTTTTAGGTAGTATGTAGGCTTTTAGTTTTAAGTTTTATGATAAAATTTAAAGAGTCCATATACTAAGTTTTTTTAAACATGTTTTCTTAGTTTAAGCATTAGTTAAGTCACTGTAGAATAATATTTAATTATAAAGAATAACTTAGAGTGCCCGCATGGGGCCAGTACGTTAGTTTAATATAATTTTAAATTATTTAAGCTAATTTTTAAGCGTTTTTTTGTCTAGCATGTAAGAGTATGTAAAATGCATATAAACTGAAAACTGAACTGCAGTGTACTAACCAGTGATGCCGTATCTCCGCAAATAATCATCAAATTGCAACAGTATCGCCTCGCCGACCCCAACATTTTAGACAGCGAGTACTATAGACTATCTAATGTAGTATTAACAGAAATTCACTGGTCTACAAAGATGACTATATGGCGCCGTCAACTTCTCATCTGAAGTATCGTTCCGAAAATGATCGAATAATATGAAAGTTGATCTTTATTTTAAGGTGAAAAATAGGATGTATATGGACATACATATATATACGATAGATAGAAATATAAAAATAAAACAAAACTTTACCACGACTGCAAAATCCGAAGGAATTGTTCGAAAATCCATAAACGAGATGAGGCACTTTTGTGCCAAGATACTCGTAGCACATCAGTGAAACTGGTATCAAAGTAAAGCTGAGTGTTAGTACAAGTTAGTGAAGTTTTATGAAAATTGTATGTCAAGACTTTGAGATTTTCTTATGTAAATTTCCTATTGCGGGTGGATCTTCGCACATATAATATACGTTTTTGGTATCAAATAAAAGTTGATTTCATAGTCTTTTGGGTAACGATCATGGATCTAATATTTTAAGTTTTTGAAATAATCAATCTAATTCTGAAGACTTTGAAAGTAAATTTTTGTTTTTAAAAATCCCTAATTTCTGAAAAATCTTCAGCGAAAGCATATATTTTTTGCGCCACGTTAAAAAGCATCATTTAAGCTTTAATTTAGTGCACAATAATGTAAGATTCAGCCAACATTAACCAAAAAAAAAGCACTTTCAAAGTCCTAAGTGTGCTCAAAATGTAGGTACATGGTACGTACCTAAATGCTTTTTTTACAGAAACTTGAATAACATTTTGCTGTTTTTTGTTTTTTCCATATAGACATTAACAAGACTATGAATCTGACTAACGCCAAGCAAGAACAAACATACATATGTATATAGTAGATAACTTTTGATTGTCACTTTCTATGCAGTTCGCTTCCAGTGTTTGCTTCTTTTTCATATTCGTGTTGATAAGTTAGAAAAGTGTAAATATGGAAGTGAATTCAGGTAATCAATGTTTTAATTGTTCAATTGGATTACAACACTACATAAGAGAGCTCACAAGTTATCTATGTCTTAAACAATTGAATTTCTCTATAAGAAGTAAGGCCAAATATATTTTTTTCTGTTAGTTAACAAGATTGTACAGTTCAGATTTGAATTGTCTGGGAGGGTACCTATATCTACAGGTGTACGCTCTAAAAATATGTATAAATATATACCTTACTTTATATTATTTTTAGATACGAGTACCAGAATCAATTTCGATATGCCATGAATCCTATACAGGCTTAAGTTGATAAATAATCGGAACCCGTTGCGAGAATTTGGGCATACATTGGTAAGTTTTTGTTGCGGCTCTTCGCTGAGGTCGATTAGATCTCATAATGTCCCACAGAACTACCTCAAAGAAATATTTTATTGCAATGGGTTCCAGCTCAACAGGTAAATTTCTAATCTCATATAAAATTACATTCGTTTCATAAAAGCATTACAGAATATCAACATAAGTCAAGCCTGTATGTACTGTTGTCTGCGGGCTTCTCGGATGATAAGAAGGCAGCGAATAGAAGATCAAAACCGGCATGATATCATCCTTCCTAAACGCGAAGAACAGATTGTTGTTGAAGTAATATCCGTGCAACTAAAATTATTGTCAGCAGTTTACAAACGCATTTCTGCAACAGAATCCCAGTGCGTATTCGGTAACTGCCAAAGTAGTGAAAGATTACGTATCCCGAAAGTGATAAGGAAACAGTTACTAACTGATCACAAATAATTTGTGGTATACCAAAAAATGCTCACATTTGTGGCTTTCATATTTCTGCACAGGATTTGTCGTACTAGTACAGAATTTCGTGATTTTAATGGGGGACAAGTGAATGATTTGACGTCGATTGTTACCAATCAATCTTCACAATATCAACGAAATGTACCGGCATTTATGTCGGTATTGTGTAGGATTCGGTCCAGAACAGTTCACGGTTTTACATAGCCACGTGTCGTCCAATTCAAGTGCTGAGCTATTTGCTAAGATGGCAATATTAAGCATTGGCAATAGTAATGGTAAACTTTTTCTGTTTCTTAACAAATCCTGCAGAACACTGCAACGGCGCTTCTTACAAAGTGTTGTAATGGACATATTCTTGAAGTATTGGGTTCGTATGCTTCCCCTGATTCGGATGCTTCAATAATGAACAAGCTATTTAGAAACGAAAATGGGGTGATGAGTTTTTCAGGAGGAATGATGCATCATTTTCGAAAGAGGCTTTTGAGATTCAAATTCCACCCTAGAATCAAATGGATACAGAGCTCGTATGCCCGAATCCCTGCTGGAAGGACAGCAGCAATTAACAACACTTCAAGCAAACAAATCACAATGTATAACGATGTGTAGGTGGGTTGTAGAAGTTGTAAATGAACACTTTAAAAGAGTTTTTAAGCTGTTCCGTTTCTCCTCACTTGATGGGTGATTATAAAATAGCTTCAGCAATTTTAAACAAGTTTCATGCACTGACCGAAGACACAAATGATGCTTATGAGCTGCAGCAAATCGCTGCAAGTCAAGATGATTTGCACGTGCCAATCAAACACCTCTTGATCTTTTCACCAAAGCCATAGGTGAAGTAGGAGAGATTTGCCCAGGTGCAAAACTCAAGGTCGTGTCTAAAGAGGATATCCCTTGCAGACCTCGAACTCGCACCTGGATCCCAGCCAAACCCTCCTCCCCAGAAAGCATTCTGGAGATTATCAAGCTCAGCAACCCGACCTTTCCATCTCATGACTGGAAAGTCGCGAAACTGGAAGAACTAAAGGGCCCTTATAGATGCGCGTTGATAGTGATTGTTGGAGCACTTCATCAGCATCATATGTCACCGATATTTTTACATTATTTTCTAATCTTGAATTGTTAATTTTAAATTGAAATATTAAATTGTGAATTATTAGAAATCGTCATTGTACTAAATTTTGTTAATTGTTCATTTTTTCAATTTGGCGCCAAAAAAATTCGAGCTGCCATATTTTTGGTAATTATTTTTCTTAAACACTTATACCAATTGTAATATTATAAATACCAATAAAAGCTAAGTTTTTTCTCTCTTGTACAACCAACTCGCTGGCATACTCGTTTTTCTCTCAATATTCCTTGTCCGCTGTCACAGAATTAGTTTTATCGTTGCGCGTAACAATACTTCGAGGTATTTTGTCGTAATAGAATCAAAAAAGTCCCACATAACCCACAATTCTCGTTTGTTTCGGTATGAATTTCCCTGTGCAGAAAAAAGTAAATTTTCTCACCAAGCGGTCAGACTTTCTGAACGTACATTTTTGGCGCCCAACGTGGGACAATAACAATTATATGCTAAAAACTTACAAAGACTACAAAAAACTTATAGTGAATATATTATTAAGAAAAAAGACAGTGAGACAGTGAATCGCGATCATTTATCGGTTGTGCACGTATACAGGAAAAAGTGCAAAGTGCAAGTCATTTTGAGAGCACCAAACGTCACCAGAACCAATCGCCACCATCAAGGAGAAAGAGGAAGGAGAGTCAGAAGATATTCATTGTCCCATCGACTACAAAGTATAGAGAAAGCTAAGTATTCCTCCCTGAAAAGGTATGTAGATAAGTAAGAATCACTCCAACTAGTAGAATGTGCATTGGGTGAAACTACGAGTATCATACTTAATTATCAGCAAAATCTCGACCAAATCAGAGACAAATTAATATTAAAATTAGATAAAACACACCTTTGACATACGAGGCATGTAAATTGTTTCATTCAAATTTAATTATATTGCATTAATGTTATAAAACCATATTGAAACAACATCGGAGTGTATTACCCATGATCTAACTTCATTTGAGCATTATATTTTATCGCTACTTTATCCGCCGATTCGTTTGATATCGCAGTACAAGAGATCGCCGACACATTTCATCATTGGATTTGAATTAAACAGTATATCAGCAGTTGTCAGTGGGTTGTACAGTCATATTATTTGGTTTTTATTTGGGATTTGGTTTTGCGGCTAATAGCTTGTTGCAATTAATCCTTTACATTGTCGTTTTATTCTTCTTATACGCATAGTGCTACTACAATTTCGAGTTGGTAGTAAATAGATAAATTTTCACATAAGGCCTTCACTATTTGAAGTTGATTTTATCTTCGAACTCATTGTCGTAAGCGAAACATCGTTCATAGCTACGGAAGTTTCTGCACTTTGGCAAACTTCACTTTCAACTCTATTGTACATAGTTGAGGTTGACAATTCGTAAACGGATCGTTGTCCGTAATGTCCGAACCATCGATAGGGGAGTTAAAGCAAACGAGATGTTCAACAAAGAGAAGCGTAACTAGAATAAATAACAGGCAAAGAAAAAATATGGTTATAGTCGGAATCTGATCAACCGAAACGAAGATTAGATCCCTTGTTCAAACCACCATTCGCTCAAGACTCAATAATTTTGAGCTTTTTTTGGAATTCCTCGTAACATCAACCATTACAGGATACCAATCTGATTCAGAACTTAAGGTAAAGAACTGGAACCTACCCAACGATATTGAACTTGCAGATGAGCAATTCAACTATAGCCGATCGATATGCTGATCGAAGCTGAAACCTTTTTGAACTACTTCTGAGATGTCAAATTAAGCTCGGACCGGATCTCCCCTGGCTGCAAAATACGCACTTAGGGTAAATTGTATCTGGGAGATACAGGAGGCAACTGCAACCGAAAAGCAGATGTGCTGTCTAAGTTCATGGGAAGACCCACTGGAAGCATTCGTCGAAAAGTTTTGGGAGTTGGAAGCAGTGGATGAACCCAAGTCTAAGTTAACAAAAGAGCAGGCAGACTGTGAAGCAAACTTTCGAAAAACTATGGAAGAACTACATAGTAGGAGACTAATGGTTCAACTGCTCTTTAAACAAGATTCTGGATACATAGGAAATTTTTTCGACATAGCTTTGAGGAGAATTTTATCTCTGGAGTGCAGGTTACCAAAAGATTCTTCACTCAAATCCGATTATGTTAAATTTCTGCGAGAATATAAGGATCTAGGGCATATGTGCTTAGTAGAGTGTCCTAACTTGAAGGAATCTCATTATTACCTCCCTCATTAAGCAGTTCTGAAACCAGGTAGCGTCTCAACTAAACTAAGAGTGTTATTTGATGCCTCATGCCGCACAGCATCACTGGTCCGACTATTCAGGATGATTTGTTTGACTACAGACATAGTTAAAATGTATAGACAGATACTGATGCATCCTTCCCATCGTAAGTATCAGTACACTTTATGGAAGGAAAGCGAGCAATCACTCATACAAACCTAAGAGCTGAATACCGTTACCTATGGTACCACTTCGGGGCCATTTCTGGCAATCCGCTCGCTTATGTATTTTGCTGAGAAATTTAAAATTAATAAATTAGGTTCCAAGATAATTCGGCTGGACTTTACGTCGATGACATGCTCATTGGAGCTGACGATCTCGATGAATTGCTTCAGATATGGAAGGAAGTGGTGACAATTTTGAAGTCTCTTACGTGTACCTTGGGAATCACTTGGGATCCCAATAACACCATGTTTTATTTATCTACAAAAAAATAATCGCACACATTCCATTTGTACGAAAAGATCTACACATGTTGTCAATATCATCTGCTCTGTTCGATCCAATGGGGTTACTAAGCCCACTAATCATTGATGGGAATATCCTTCTCCAAAAGGTCTGGATTGAAAAATAAGACTGGGATGCGACAGTTTCGCATAATATTGAGACAGAGTGGCGTCAATTTATGGTGGACTTATATTCCCTCAAACACATTTGTGTTCCACGGTTCGTTTTATCTGCAAATAAGCAGGTAGTAGAAATTCATGAATTTTGTAACACATCCCTGCACGCATATGGATGTTGCATTTACACCATAACTATCGATACTTCAGGGTCTGTATTTGTCAAACTTTTGGTGGCCAAGTCTAAGGTGGCACCGGCAAAAAAGAAACAACTCCCGCGACTGGAACTTTGTGGTGCTCCAAATTGTGGTTACAAATTGCACCTATCTTCAATAAATCGTACTCGAAAATCTTTTTTTGGTCAGACTTTAGCATTTCTAGGATTTCCACTCATTCTTCAAAACTCACAACGTTCGTAGGAAATCGAGGAGCGGAAATTCAAGAGCATACGCAGGACATCATCTGGAGACATGTACCGACAAAAGAAAACACCGCCGGTATTGTGTCACAAGGCTGTACGACCCAGGAGCTGCGGAACTCGAAATAGTTTTCAGGACCTTCGTTTTTATTAGAAGGCCCTGAAAAATGGCCCCTACACTTGAATGAAAAACTTTCTTCAGAATTCCTTAAGTTAGAACAGAGAAAAATGCTTTGCTTAGTAGAAAACATCCAGAGGATGCACCGTATTTATTGGATATCGTTAATAAATATAGCTTTTACAGAAGAACAATACGCACTTTCGCATACGCATTTTCGCATATGTGTTACGGATTGTCAACAGGATGAGGAAGCGTTCGGCGGAAAACGTTAGATTTCTTACCCCCATGGAGCTGGATTCGGCTCCGCATGATTCCTAATGGGAAAGTTGCTAAAGGAGCTATCAAATGTTTAAGCCCGTTCATTGATGAGTCTAACGGAATTCAATTGTTAAAAATAGGAGGTCGACAAAAGAATGCGAACATTCCAGAGGAGCAGAAACATCCATTTCTTCTTTCAAAGAAGTCGAACTTCGTTCTATCTATGGTTAGGGATATACATATATCAAATTGTCATGCATGACCCAAGACTCTTGTTGCAACGACAACGATTCTGGATCGTCAACACAAGAGATATTGCTAGAAAAGTCATCAAAAAGTACATACCTTGTCCTAGATACCTTCCAAAGTTACTTCAGCAGGTTATTGGTGACTTACTTGTTGAAAGATTTATCTCTTCTCGACTTTTCTGTCGTTATGGTGTGGATTTTTGTGTACCAATCTATATTTTCTATAGGATTCGGAGCAAAGTTCTCTATAACACGTATGTGGCAGTTTTTGTCTGCTTTGCATCAAAGGCTGTCCACCTTGAAGCCGTATCGGATTTATCCGCACTTTAAAATGCATTTTGTTCAAATGACAATATTAATTTTCGTTTTATCCAACCTAGAACTCAACATTTTGGTGGGCTCTGGGAGGCAGCCATCAAGGTTGCAAAGGGCCATCTTTATCGAAGTCTTCACAACGCTAAACTGACATTTGAAAAGCTCTCAACGGCACTGGTCGAAATCGAAGCCAATATTTTCGCTATCGACCGATCCCAATGATTTGGAGGCTTTGACTCCGGGACATCTTCTCATCGAAGCAGCGCTAAAGGCCATTCTCGAAGCACTAGATGACGTATCTGACATTAGTTATCTGCAACAATGGCTTCGCATAAGCGCTGTTAAAACTAATTTTTGGAAGTGCTGGTCAGACGAATACGTCAACGAACTTCAACAACGATCGAAATGGTCAACCCATCAATAGAATCTTGAAGCTGTCGCAATGATCATCGTCCATGAGGATAATCTTCCTCCCCAGAAGTGGTTGCTTGGCAGAGTCATCAGAACCATCCTCGGTAATGATGAAAAGGTGAGAGTTGCTGACGTCGGGATGACAAAAGGAGTTATAAGACGTCCAATCCGCAAGCCGTTTTTTCTGTTTGAAAAGCACCTTTGAAAGGGGGCGGAATGTTGGAGCACTTCATCACCATCATATGTCAGCGATATTTGTGCACTATTTTCTAATCCTGAATTGTTAATTTATTTAAATTGAAATGTTAAATTGTGAGTTATTAGAAATCGTCATTGTACTTAATCTCGAGCCGCCATGTTTTTGGTAATCAATTTTCTTAAACATTTATACCAATTGTAATATTATAAATACCAACAAAAGCTCCGTTTTTTTTCTCTCTTGTACACCCAACTCGCTGAAATTCTCGTTTTTTGCTCATTGCTCGTTGTCCGCTGCCTCAGCTTTAGTTTTATCGTCACGTGTAGCAATTTTTATTTCGAGGTATTTCATCCTAATAGAACCAAAAAAGGCCAACAGAACCCACAATTCTCGTTTGTTTCGGTGTGAATTTCCCTACGAAGAAAAAAATAAATTTTCTCATCAAGCGGTCAGACTTAATAAACTTATAGTGATCAATAAGGAATCCCTTAACCTATCCTGCCTACGCTAGAGAATATCATGGGGATCTGTGTAGAACTTATCCAAATCCCACTGTCATGGAGATAAGATAAAGTATTAAATTGTCTATTATTTGAACTGCCAACAGAAGTCAATGTAGTTTTCATTCCCAAAGCCGGAAAATGTTCTCATGTTGTCCCAAAGGACCTCAGACCTATAAATCTATCATCTTTCCTTCTGAAAACTCTAGAACGACTGATTGATATCCATATACGAGCTAAAATTGATCCAAGACTTTGGTCAACGGCTCAACATGGCTACTGTAAAAGAAAGTCGGTGGAAACGGCTCTGCATTCACTGACTAGCCACATCGAACTATCCCTACAATATAGAGAGTACACAATGGTTACTTTCCTTTACACAGAGGGTACCTTTAACAACGCTAACACATCAATGCTATTTAGCAGATAATCAACTCCAATAAGGGTGGGGCTTCTCCTAAACGATGTGTCAGCAGAGGTACGCCGCAGGGCGATGTCCTTTCCCCCTTCTCTGGAACCTAGTGGTTAACGAACTGCTGATATACCTGGAAGCGGGTGGTAGCAGGGTGACTGCCTATGCGGATAGCGTTGCTATAGTCGTCTCAGATAAGCATCTTAATACCATTAAAGAACTCCTTCACCTAAATCTTAATAGATTAACCCCTTGGGCAGTAAACCTCCATATAGCTGATTTTGTCCTATTTTCCAGGAAATACAAGATCCCAATTATTGACCCTCACTCAATAAACGGTACCAGTTCAGTCCTTTCCGATACAGCAAAACATCTGAGTCTCATTTTTGACAGGAAACTTAATATTCAAGAAAGAGTCAACAAAGCTACAGTAGCTTCATTCTCTTGCAAAAAAGCCATTGGGAATAAATGTTGCCTTGAACCTCGTATAACCCACAGTCAGCCACTGTAGACAATGCTGTAAACTACAGCAAACTGAGCATCGTCTAAAGAACAGCATATCTATACATAATCGGAGCCTTACGGTCTACTCCCTCTACTGTCAGCAGGCGAGAAGCTCCGACTGCAGCTATACTACACAGTGGACAAATAATTTATTTGACAACGCTAACATTCTTAATACATTAGAAATCCTAACAGAGAACATCGATTACATCATACCTGAACTTTGGTTTGACAAAAACTTCCATGTAAGCTTTCCCTCTAGATCCTTCTAAAAGGAAGATGCTTTGATGGAGGAAGTGGATTGACTCACTTCTACACAGACGGATGGTGGAGGTGTTTTCTCAGATAAGCTAAATCTAAGCCATTCTTTTCGTCTTCCAAATCACTGTCGCGTGTTCTACGGGGACATATTGGCGATTAAAAAAGCTCTGTCCTGGCTGAAGGAAAACGTGATATCTTCAAATCATATCCGCATCTTTTAAAACTAAATTCTAAAACCGCCTTTGAATGCCGATCATCTCATTTGGAGATCGCAGAGCAGTTCAACTTCCACCATTGATGGGTGCCGGACCACAGAGACATTCCAGGGAACTGTAAGGCCGATGAACTTGGAAAGCGGTAGAATAGATATATACGAGTATAGGTATCGCTACATGCAAATTAACATTAAAGCTGATTGCCAATAAAGGAACAGACCTTGGACCAACATGTCAAGCTACTAAACAGATCTAGCCAAAGCTGGATTCGAATCGCTCGAAGAGTCTGATCCTTCTAAATAGGAAACATCTCAGTGCCATCATAAGTGTCATCACTGGACACTGCCTTATAGGCCAGCATGCAAAAACAGGAGACAATCCTCCACCTACTCGATACATGTCCAGCTCCCTCCCAGAGAAGAAAACTCCACTTATGAGCTTTCCTCTACAATGACGTAAACGATCTAAAGAATAAAAGTCTCCTACGCTTCATCGTAAGCTCAAACTGGTTCTATTAGTAAGAGGATCATAGATCCACGTAGCATCACAATGAGGCATTAGGCCTAAGTGGGATATTCTTTCCAACAGCCACTCTTACTTACCTACCTACCTATTATTGCTGTTGTCAACTGTCGGATGTTGTGCTCACGTTATGAGTATTCTGTGATATCTTGGGTATGCTCGCCATCAACCTAATATAGAAATACCACCTGCACTTTTTCCGCATAAAATTTTAATAGATGACCAAGCTGATGAAGAATACTTTAATGAGACGTAAGAATCACTGACTGTTATCAACCATACCATTCTAAATAAATTTATTTTAAAAACGAGGTCTCTGAATTCTTATTCTTTTCCTAAATCCTACATACATGTGTATGTTCTTGCCTAGCTATGATCAGGGCCATAGTAATGTTAACGTCTATATTGAAAAGACAAAAAACAGCATCATTTTTTCAAGTTTCTATAAAAAAATAAAGCACGTAGTTACTTGCCATGTAACTAGTCGTACATATTGAGCACATAGTGATTAATTTGCACAACCTACGACTTAGAAAGTGCTGTTCTTGTTTAATGTTGGTTAAATTCTACATTATTGTACACCAAATTAAAGCTTGAATGATGCTTTTTCACGTTACGGTAAAAAAGAAATACGCTCTCGCTTAAGATTTTTCAGAGTTTACTTTCAAAGTCTTCAGAATTAACATAACATCATGAGCCGTTTCTCACTGAACTGAATAACCCTGATCTTCTACATAAATAAAAATAAAAATTTCTAACATTGAATAAAATTGGTCAAGTTATGTAAAAAAACTAGATCAATCTCTAAGCGATCTGCAATTGCGTGTAGAGAAATTAAAAACTAATTGTTGTGAATTGACTAATCTTTACGATAAATATTGTGCAACTACATAAAAGGCGTAATACGCTGGAAAGGGAAGAGCTGTCAACGGATGCTATTCTCTTCGGAGTTCCACAGCTTCCTGAATAATATCTGCAAACGGTTTTCCAAGATCTCTGCCACACCATAGACTGCAGGCCTCCAGTCTTGGAAGCTCTTTTTCCCCAATCATTTTAAAATTCCATCACACCCGAGAGAGAAATATGGTTTTCAAGTCTATAGTTAAATATTGGAAGCGAGAGAGATGTCAGTTATGCCTGGGTGACATTGGTCTGGAATCAACTGAAAATGTAAACATATATATAAACGAAAGCCTTACAGAAATAAATCGCTTCCAATCACGCCAGGCCATTAGGCTTAAGCATCGAAAACAGCTGTTCTCTATCTTAGCAACACATGATTCTGTTTTCGTGAGAGAATGCAAAAATGGTAGAAACATGTACCAAATATAAATAGATGACGAAGGAATCTTGAGTGCGATTGCCGCAAAATGTCAAGCAGATCTTATCAAACAACAATATTGATAGACATAATAACACAGCAAGAAATTTATATATTTAATTGTAAATTTTCTATACTCTTTTTGTTCTCTGATTGTTTTTGTTTTTTATCAATATGAATTTAGTTTTCTCTTTTTTAGTTTTTTTTTCCTTTTTTTAACTCGGCAAGAGGCGCACCCCATTATGCAACACGAACTATCACTACCGGGTGAAAATAACATATGAAGAAAGTAATAAAATCTTTACATATTATGTTGATTTTTTATGAAAACTTAGTATAAAATTGCTTGCCTTTAGCATATGACAGCGTAAAATACGAAAATTAGATTCCAAACAGTTTAAAAATTAAAAAAACCAGATCAATATTAAAGGAACATAAATTATTCTTACTTATAATAAATATTTCAGCATATTTAAATCTAGTTTTTTCTTGGAAAAAATAGTAGAACATAGCCTAAAAATTACGCTGCTTAACAAGAGCAAAGGCATTATGTTTTAGTTTTGACTACAATTTTTGAGCACATTCTTCACAAATGGGAACAGTATGTTCTCTGCATATACTTCAATCAGTCTTTGTTTTTCGATTCTTTTTCCAAGGACACACAGCACATCGTGAAACAGTCTTTCGCGAGCATGATTGATGGGTCCTTTCCTGATGCGAGCGATCCAGTTTATGGTTTTCTTCATTATTACCATCAAGTAACAACATTATTTTAGTTGTTATAGCTGAAGGTAAACTTATAATGGCAGATCTAGATATTACGTGTGGCATAACAAGTGCCAGGCCCAGCTGCTTCAAATAATCTTGCCTAGGTAATACAGTTTCGCCGCGATTATCTTTGTTAGATTTTACAATAGCGTACGCATTTATGCCACCGATGTTCAAAAGACCAGAGAATACAACCATAGGCCACCTTTTAGTGATGCGTGACACTGAATAGGTTCCACATAACTCGTCAACGACATCAACTCCACATTTATGTCTATTATAGTCCGTTATCATCTCCGGTTTCTTGGCACCAACGGTAGGTTCATCAATTTTTGCATCATGGTGCGTCGTGGAAGCTAAAAGTACAACCTTCCCTTTTCTGGGACATAAGATACTAAAGTGCAATCCCATTGAAATACGAAAACTGAACTATTCATCTCTCTTCCTTTTGTTGATATTAAATAAGGTGGCACTTGAGCCTTATTTTTTCTCACAGTTCCCAAGGCAGTCAACCCGTAATCATTGAGTAACTCGTGCATGAGAGGGAAACTGGTGAACCAGTTGTCCATCACAATATTTCCATGAGAGTTTTTTATTGGCTCCACGAACCGATTTACGACATCGGCTGCTATATTTTTTTATATTAGCGTTAAAATCTTCAAAAATTTCCGTAAATGTAGCAAGCTTGTCTCCTGGTCTTCCTTCATCACGCGTATGAAAACCATCAAAGCCTAAGCACCTCAAAAGAAAATGAAACCGTTTTCGTGGCATTGCTGCCGAACTCATATCACACCCAGTACCGTCTGTAGCCCAAAGGTCTTTAGTGTTGAGGTGCCCGCTTCGTAGCCCTCGTAGTCTTAGAGCAATCCAAAAAGTGCTCTAATTTCGATCATATCTGTAGATTTACAATCTAGCTCTGTAGCATATTTTGATTTCAGATTTTGTATATATATATTAGTATAGTCAACAACTTTTTGTATAATACTTTCAGTAAAAAAGAGCATCTGTGATATTATAGTAGCACAGTTTTTACCTTCATGAAGGGGACCGAGTAGATGTGAAGTTATGCGATCGAGTCCGAACATTCTGTGGGGGTTCTAAAAGTTGCCAATGAATTGCTTTATTTCTGCCAGTAAATTTTCCACGCTTGATATACAACAAGGGCACATCATTCAGATACTGGTAATTTTGCATATCTATATGAGACTGAGGTGACATAACCTCATAATCAGATGTCGACATGGTTGATGATGCGCGTATGTCTTCTAATTCTTGCTCTGAAATAGTGTTATGATCACCATAGTATTCATTATCTTCTATCTCAGATATAACTTCTCCCTCGCTATCTTCTAAAAGCAGATATTCTTCAATTTGTTCTTCCATAAGTGGCAAAAAGACATCTTGATATTCTAAAACCAACAAAACAAAATAAAAAACCAAAAAAATAACGCAAACACAAATAATCGCTACTGGTTAAAAAATACCCAGTAACCTTGTACGTGATAGCAAAACGCTATCTGTCAAATGCTTGTGTATTAAAAATTGCGGACTGTCCTACATCGCTAAGAAGGTACATGTAAATACTATAATAGCGCTGCACAAAAATTTTCGCAAAAAGAGATTTTTACGAATTTATAAGCCATGAGGTAAATTTTACCCGGTAGTGCCTCCTGGAGAGTTAAAACTCTTTTTCCAATCCACTTTTCCGCAATTCTTTTTGACTTCAACTTATCTCAGTTTTTAACTCTTTCCCTTTCTAAGGTCGAGTTTTTCATTATAGTGTTCTTATTGCGTTTTTCCTCATTTGATTTGTATTGATTTTATTGTGCTCGTGTCACTCGTGCTTATCGTTGTGTTTGTTTTTGTCATTAAATGGGCGAAAACTTCCATATACAGGGTGATTCCATTGCTCACTCAAATAATTTAATAAACATACCTTCGAAACAAAAGAGAGGACTAAACGTTTGCCACTTAAATGTTCAAAGTTTAAGAAATAAAATTGATAATCTGAGATATGTGTTTAACGATGGCATGGTTGACATTATTATATTATTGTATATGTGTTTCGAAAACTTGGAAATTGAAAATTTTTTCTGAGTGACAAGCAACGAAAGGAGGCAGGGGGTGTAGCAATCTACATTAAAAAATGTTATAATTACCATATTGTAAAAAAATCAGCGCCAACCGATCTTATAGAATATGGTCTTATTGAAGTGAAGAACAGTCGGAGTAAGTGTCTGAATGGTTGCGTATACATGGCGCCTTTTAGGCTTTTGCAATAAAACATTTGTTTGAGACCTTCTCCTCACAATTTCCTAAAGTCATGATTTGTGGTGATTTTAATCTGAACATTTTAGAGAACAACAACAAAGCTTTCAAAGAAATGGTTGAATCTGTTAAAAATTATACAATGGCAACTCCCTTTCCTTATACATAATCTCTTGGATTTCTAATGTTTACTTATTTCTTACTAATACTTACTTAATTTATATATATACGTTAACTTACTTATCTTTGAAATTTATATAATGAAGTAACTTTTATAATTCTCAGTCAGTGGTAGTAGTTTGATTTGCAATAAAGTAAAGTATTTCTTAAATGTTTCGGTAGCTGCTGACGTTAGATCGCTGACTAACTTGATGTGGATGGCCTTTGTCGAAAGACACACAAATACTGCTATTTACCCCTTTGAGGTTTTGTTGCATCTGCCCTTCCACATTTTGATTTCGACTGGTCCAGCATAATCTACCCCCGTGTTAGTAAAGAGTCTTGATATGGTAACTCTTTCTGTTGGGAGGCTACCCATTAGTTGTTGTTGCATTTTTGCTTTGTAGCGGTGACATCGTACGCATTTATGAATGGTGGTCTTAACCATCCCCTTGAGATTCATTATCCAATACGTTCTTCGAATTTCTGCCATCATCATCTGCTGACCGCCATGTAAAGTGTCTAGATGAGCCTCATTCACAGTCAGTCTAGAGAAGTGGTGTGAATCCTTCAGAATGATGGGATGTTGTTGGTTAAAGGGAAGAGGTACGTTGCCTAGGCGACCTCCTACGCGTAATATTTCCTCCGAGTCTAAAAAGGGATTCAAGTTGAGAATCGAACTTCCCTTGGGTATGGGCCTTTTAAGTCTGAGGGCTTTAATTTCTTCAAAAAATAGCTCACCTTGAATGATTTTGATCAGTTTATGTTGAGCTGCCATGAGCTCATCAGATGTGATTGGATGTGTGTCTAGCGGTATTTTGTGCTCAGAAAGTATGTTGTTTATATATCTCCGCCATATTGTTATAATACGAACCAGGCGCCGTAGTGTTGAAAACTGATGGAAGACGGCGTTGTTAATGACACTCAAGTGACATGCAAGGTGAGCAAAGTGAACACGAATGTCTCTTAATGTGGAATCATAAATTGACCTTTTTCTATTTCTTTATCATCCCGTTTAGATTCCACATCAGTTTCTGGAATGTCCTGTGCATGCTCTTGCGTGGCGAAGTTTTTGAGAAACGCTGGCCCATGCCACCACATTTTACTGTTGATGAGCTCTTCCGGCGATGCTCCTCTGGATCCGATGTCTGCTGGATTACTTTTTGTGCTGACGTGTCGACAGATACTTACACCTGTCAGATTTTGGATTTCGATTATCCGATTTGCGACAAATGTCGTACGACTCGCAGGACTTCCTTTGAGCCATGATATGACGATCATAGAGTCGGACCACGCCCAAGTCTCGGGGTTTTCAAACTGCATCGAGTTTATAATTTTTCGCAGGAGTTTCGCCAAAAGAAGAGCAGCGCAGAGCTCCAAACGTGGTAGTGACACTGGTTTAACTGGAGCCACTCTGGTTTTAGATGCTACCAGGTGTATGCTCTCACTAGAACCTTTGACAACCCGTGCATATACAGCTGCTGCATATGCCCTTTCAGAGGCGTCACTGAAACCGTGCAGCTGGACTTGGGCGGAGTCATCGTATCCAATCCAACGTGAAATTTGGAGTTCCTGCAACCTTACTAATCCGGTGCGTAGGTCGAGCCATCGACTTTCTGTTTCCTGTGAAACTGGCATGTCCCAGGTGGCTTCCTCTCGCCAAAGTTGTTGAAGGATAAGTTTTGCCTTAAGGACTCATGGAGAAACCCAACCAAGCGGATCGAATAGGCGAGCGATGTCTGCGAGGATGGATCTTTTCGTATATTTTTGCACTGTAGGTAAAGTGATTTTGACTTTGAAGAAGTCGTTTGCAGGATGCCATTGAATACCTAAGGCTTTGATTGCATCTGGAGAATCGAAATTTAGTGGCAAGTTGATTTCTCTTTCGTTTTCAGAAACTTGCTCTAGAACTCTACTTGAGTTGCTAGCCCACTTGCGAAGCGGGAATCCTGCTGAATGGATAGTGGATAATAGGTCTTTTTGCAGGGTTATTGCGCTTTCCTCGTTGTCGGACCCATAAATGAGATGGTCAACGTAGAACCCTTCTGTCAGTGCCCTTGCAAAGTGTGAAAAGCTACTTGAGACGTCTGAAGCAAGCTGATGTAAGGAGCGAACAGCCAGGTATGGTGCTGATGCCGTGTCAAACGTGACGGTGTTTAAGGCGTAAGTTTTTATTGGCTCTTTCTTTTTATTTCTCCATAATATAAATTGATACGGTGTGTCTTCTTGCGCTATCCATATTTGCCTATACATCATGCTGATGTCGGCCGAAAATGCTATTTTGAACTTTCTCCATTTAGCAATTAAATCGACGATATATATCCGCCTGTAGACGTGGCCCAATCAATAAATAATCATTTAGCGATTTTGAGTTGGTGGTCTTACACGAGGCATCAAAGACAACGCGAAGTTTAGTTGTTGTACTCGACGGCTTAAAAACTGCGTGATGTGGCAAAAAATAGTGTTCTCCAATTGCTAGTTGTGTGTTTAATTTGACCTCTTTCATGAGTCCCAAGATAGCATATTCGTTATTCGTTCATACATTTGCAATAGGACTCTTTTAGTTTTGGGGTTTCAGCGAAACGCTTTTCCAATTGGAGGAATTTCGCCATTGCTGCTTGTTTCGAGTTTCCGAGCCATGGTCGAATATCGTCTTTGAATGGCAATCTGACTTCGTATCTGCCATCCCTTCTACGTTTCACAGTTCTTGTAAAATGTTGTTGACATTTTTCTTCTTCTACCGTAAGTTTTCTCTCATCTAGGTTTTCTTCCAATTCCCAAAATTGCCTTAGTTGCTCATTTAGAGAATTAAAGTGGTTTCTTATTATTACGGATTGGGACTGCGAGGTGGTGTTGGTACTTCCTGTTAAGATCCAACCTAATTCCGTTCTTTGAGCCACCGGTGATCCATGTGCACCCTTGAGCAGCCCTTCAAGTATAATGGATGCGTAGACGTCAGCACCTATTAACAGATCAATCTTCCCAGGTTTGTTGTACGAAGGATCTGGTAACGGCAGATTTGATAAGTGCAACCAATTGTCCCTTTTAACCTGGTGAGTTGAAAGCATGGACGTAAGGTGACTTAACACGAATGCCTTGATGTTAAGATGGAATAATCCATTAACTTGAGAGAAAATGGTGAGACAGACCTGTGAGTGCGACGTGCCAGTAGAAGCTTGGCCTAGACCAGTCACGCAAGTCAACGTTTTTTGCCGTTTAAGACTATGAAGTTGTGTAGCGTTTTCCGTTATAAAAGAAGCTTCTGATCCGGGGTCTATCAGAGCTCTTAGCAAATGATGCGTTCCATTGGACGCCCCTACCCTTACAACTACCGTTGCAAGTAACACATTTAATTGCATTTGGTTGAAATGCGTGTTGAAATTTTGTAACACATTAGAATTTGTTTGACTGTTTGTTTGAAGTTGGTCGGGCCGAATTTTGGACAAGGTAATTTCTGGTATTGTTTTGAGTCTCAAGTTGAGAATGGTAGTGATTGTTGTTGGTATCATTCGGGTTTTGTAAACCAAAGTGTAGAAGCGTATGATGTTTCAAACCACATTTTAGACACCTGTTGCTACTACTGCATGTTGCAGCAAAGTGATCGTAGCCAAGGCAATTTTTACAAATACCATTTTTCTTGGTTACTTCCGTTCGACTCTTTATATCCATGCTTAGGAATTTTTTACACTTCCGAATTCCATGAGACGACTGGTAAATTCGACAAGGATACTGTTTGTTGGTCGGTTGAGGATTAGCATGAAAATTGTTGGCTTTCCTAAAGGAACTTCCCTGAGTTGGTTGTTTTTGAGATCTGTTTAACTCATTAATGTATTCCAATGAGCTAAACCGGCCCTCAATAAAGGATGAAAAGGTATTCCAATCCGGAAGAGACTTTGAGGTGCCTAACTTATCTTCCTAGTCCCTTTGTGCTTGGGGAGGAAGCTTATGAAAAATGATGTATATAAGGATACAGTCCCAAGTTTCGACTGCTACCCCTAAGTTTGCTAATGCATGAATGCATTCGGTGCTAGTGTCGTGTAACGATTTTAATCACACTGCGGATTCTTGCCCTAACTTACCTTGTTCAATCAGTATTCTCAACTGTGTGTTGACGAGTTTCCGTTTATTCTCGAATCTTTCTTTTAAAATTTCCCAAGCCGAGGAATAATTTTTGCCGTCAACCGGAAGGTGCTGGATTAGCCGTGCTGCTTCACCTGTGACTGAGGTTTTAAGGTATTCCAGCTTTTGTATATCTGAAAGATCAACGTTTTGATCTATCATGCTCTGAAAGAGATTATATAACTCGTACCATTCCACAAATTTTCCCGAGAATGATTTTAACTGAATGCGGGGAAGCCGTATATCAGAAACCGATAATTTAGAATAATTAAGACGAGATGCGTCAAGGTTGGCACTAGCCGCTTCAGCGAACCTTTCGATTTCGTCGTGCAATTGCCCAATAAAACTAAAATAAATACGTTTTATTTTTGAATATGTTTCGTCCGATTGATACTTGTCCTTTAAAGGGTCTGCGTTACTGTTTACGATCGAGGAATGTTCCTTTTTCGCGCGTTTGAACATTTCCTCTACCTCCGTTATTCACGCATTTACATATATAACCCTTGGACTTTCGTGCCGCGGTATCTTTTTGAAATTCTTCATGGTCTTTTTGGAGTTCTTTAAGAAGAACTTCCTGGGCTTCGATAGATTTAGCCAATTTAGACATGTTTAAAAATGTTCACTTTCACTTTTAATTTTATATGGATTTAAATATTTTATACGTATTGGACACAATTGATTAAATGTATAGTTTTGTTTTAATTTGTTATTTATTAAATCATTTCGTGTTTCTTAGAAATTTTTATTAGATACAGTGATTTATAAAATTATTTAATTAGATGTTAAATGTTTAAATGTAAAAAGTAAAAGGAGGAAATTTCTCACCTTTGTGCTCAGCTTGTTGAGTGAGCGTTACTTTCTTGTTGTTGCTTCGTGATGCAGCGGTTGATGATCGTTACTGGTCTTGCTGTTTGATGTCTGTTAGATGTTCCGTAGCTTGCTGTATCTTGTATAGCTGTCTGGATGTCCGTTGGTTGGCTTGCTGTACCTTGTTAAACTGTTTGATGTCCGTTTGGCGTGCTTTACACTGTTGAACTGTTGATTTCCGTTGATTTTCGTGGCTTGCTTTTACACTTTTAAATGTCCGTTGGTTTTTTCTTTTAACTTTTCTCGAATAGATGATTCGAGTTGCTTTTAAACTTTACCGATTCTTTAAAACAATGATTTTCCTCGAATAGATGATTCGAACTAGTTTATAATTTTCACTGATTCTTTAAGTCGCGGTTCTTAAGGATCGAAGAACCAATGTTCCTGACTGAGGTGTCGTCAGGAAGAATTTGTGGTTTAAAATAAAGTAAAAAGTGCGTACAATGTTCAATCGTTATAATTAATTAATTTATTGGCCTGTCTCGGCTGATGTATATAAAAGAATGAAGAACAGTCTGTTGGTCTTTAAGAGGAAACCTATCAGCTGTTCTTTTACATTGTTCATGGTCGATAACCTTACCACTTACACTAGTCTACCTCTTACATGCTGTTTTAATACATTTAACTCCTTAACAATTGACATAGAATACATTGATGTATTCACTACTACTACTTTGATAATCACACATAGCACACATATGTTTCTTGGATGTGCTTATTAATGCCCCATGCTTCCGCCTCAGGAGAGAGAAGGACAGCTCATCAATCTCATTGACATAGCCACCTTGACAGTTGACACTTGATTTGTTTATTTATTGTTGGCAAGGTGGCTGTGTTTTAAATTGTGTAGTTTCGTTTTGAGTTCATTATTTATTGTTGGCAAAGTGGCTGTGATTATTGTTTGGACTAGTTATCGGATAGCTAGTCTTGTTTGTTGGGAACCAACAGTATCTGACTACATTCCGACAGGCAAGAGACCGCCCGTGTTGTCCAATGATCGAGAACTTACGCCAATTTGTTCTGGTATCCCTAGAGGCTCCAGACAACGGCGTCCTAAAGAGAATGGTTTCCGACTTCTGAAAGTTGATTTTCAACTTCCAGTCATCGCAAAATCGTCTTATCTTATCGAAGTCACGCTGTAAGAGAGTATTAATGACCTCGAGTTTTGGACCTATTCTGTACACTATCAAATCGTCTGCGTACGCAATAGTATGGGGAAGTGAACCTATCAAGTCGCTTGTAAAAATGTTGAATAGGATCGGCGAATTGACCGCGACTTGCTGAAGACCATTTTTAATTTGAAATATTCCAACAGAAGTGACATCACCATTCTTCACGATGAAGTGTCTGTTAGTTAGCATATTATAAAGAATGTACAAGAGTAGTTTACTGATCCCCAGCCTAGCTTATAGAAAAGACCCTCTAACCATACGGTGTCGAAGACCTTCTCCAAGTCAAGAAGGCAGGCACCAGTGCACTGTTTCTTGCCTTTGTTCCATTGGATATCAGAAACCAGTTTAGGCGCGGCATGTCCCGCCTTAAAACCGAATTGATTATCCTGAACTATATGTTTGTCCTCAACCCAGCTAGACAGAGCTCTATTGATTACTTTTTCAAAAACCTTACTGATATTCGGAGGGAGTCTTATCGTCCGGAGATTCGCCGGATTGGACATATCCTTTCCCTTTTTGCGGATAGGTTGAACCACGGCCGTTTTCCAATGCGCTGGATAATGTGCATTATTCATTGCATTATTAAACAGGGTGTGTAGATGTCAACCGCTTCTAGAGGAAGATGTCGAAGCACGATATTCGGAATACCATCGGTCCCCACTGATTTCTTAACTCTGATTGTGTCGAAGATCTCATGGAGTCCGGAAGGACGAAAACATCAGGACTTCAAAATGAACGGGGGTAGACCACCCTCTCTGGCAATGACGTTATTTGCCATATTTTCGTTGCTAAACCGGGTGAAACTAGAGCCCTCGGATCGCCAGTTCCCTTTTTCATTTCGAATGCAGAAGTCGTGCACCAAGACGCGATTGTCCAGGAAAGTCGCCCCTATGGCCTCAACCTTCTCCTGTGGATCCTCGATCACAAAAAAGTCGTCATCATCAGCGGCTTCATTTGGATCAATACCTGCTATTGTCAGTAACCGTTCGTTGTCTGTTGTCCGGGCTATTTTAAGACACTGAAGGTTGTTTTGATTTTTTCTCCGAAATAGTTTATTTATTTGCGGAAACATATTCGGGTTGCTGGTGTTTACAGCCCGAACCATGTTGCTCCAATACAAACTTACTGAAACTCTGTAATTTTCTTTTATTAGCGTTTGGATATTTTTAATCGACGACTTCAGTGTCCTAATCTCCGGGTTTTGTCGGTCAGTTAACTGTCTGTACAAATTTTTAAGTCTTGTCAGAAGTCTACTTTTCTGTCGGTGCAGTGCGTCAATAGTTGGATTGCGGAACATGTCTTCGTTAGCTGTACGTCGATACCGCGGTATTGTAGTGTCCATAGTTTGTTTAATTATCTCGTCCATTTGTTTTAGGTAATTGTCGATCTCCTCGTTTGACAAATTCCTATTGGGCGGTGGGTGGAGCGTGTTCGAGGAGAGCGCTCTTGTCAAGGTTGCGGAGAAGCGTGCCCATCGGGTCTTACTGTAGTTGTAAGAATATCTTTTTACAAACTCTTCCAATTCCGCAATTTCGTTGGGAACTGTAATTTCGGTGCTAAAACCGCAATGGTCACTGTCATACACGAATTTGCGCAGACAGTTTAGCGTTTGTAAATTCGTCCCTGTCAGTCGTACGCGTTCGTCGTACAGCAGTAGATCCAAATAAGACCCGCCTTTGGGTTATCCGTCGCTTTAAGACCGAGTCTGTACATCTGTACATGACATCGTGCTGACCCCACCAATCGAGTAGTAGGTTCCCTCTAGTATTTGGCAAATTATTTCCCCAATCTCTGTGTCTAGCGATGAAATCCCCGCCGATTATAAAATAATTCTTCCGCGATTCCAGCCTCAGAAGTCGAAAAAGCGTGTCGAGCTCTGTAATGAATAGGGTGGATTGTGAAGTATCAGGTTCATAAACAGAGGCCAAGTACAGCCGCTTTCCACTACGGAGCGGGATGTACGAGTAAAAGAACGACTGCCTTCAACACCCGGAACCTGCGCAACACGCCCTTGTACACACTGTGAAATTTTATACCTTCTTTAATGAAGTTCGCGACACCGCCTCCACGTTTGGATCTGGGCCGGTTTCTTCTTCTAACAACATAATTATTGTACTCCAGTTTGTGCTTATCGGTTAGCTTGATTTCGCTAGCGAAAAGCACATCAGGAGTTTGGTCTTGTAGCAATTTAAACATCGCGGCTCTTCGTTCAATCCTAATCAGTGAATTAACATTCACCGCAAGCACCTTCAAAGTTTGCTCCACCATGTGCGTACCCATTACGGCATGCGTTGCGTTAGGCCCGGCAGCAGCGTGTAGATCTGGTCAACCCGCTTGGCCTGTTCTTGAACCTGCTTTTGCAGCTGAGCCATCTGCCCTTGGATTGCGAGCAAGGTGGCTAGCATGTTAGGTGCAGCTTCCGTTGTTCTCGGCATCGGCGCCGGAGAAGCAACAGTCGCTTGCTGTACCGTTGCCCCCCTACCTGACGCCATTTGGGTGTAGGAAATTTGGGACGTGACGGCTGATGTTTGAAACCTAACAGGTGAACGTTTGACCTCCACCTTCTTCTGCCGAGCCAGTTTTGCTTTCTTAATGTCAGCGAACTTAGGACAACCGCGATAGCGCAAACCTTAGCCTGCCGACACATTATGTCCCAAATCGCACACCCAGTTATTCGCACCCGGTTTTTCCTACCATGATATGATCTTCCTGACAATAGATGTATTTCATTCGGTCGTAACCGACGTGAGTTTTAAATCATATCAATATACTCGGATGAATTTACACGAACTTTATCATGATTGCCCGTGCTTGAATTTGTGGCCGATTTAGAGCACAAATGATACTAGTTTTCAGCTGAATCGTTTCAGGATAAAGCATTTTCCTGTACACATACTCGTATATATGTACATCCAAAACAACTAAAGTGAATTTACCATGGTTTACCCAGGAATATAGACCTATCGCTATACTTCCATATTTGTCAAAAGTATTTGAAATACACCATGAAATATCAAGTTTTCTTCAACAAGAACAAGTTCTTTGCGCCTACCAGTCTGGATTTCGGAAAAACCACAGCGACGACATGAGAGTTGCAATAGACAAGAAACAAATCACCCTTATCGCTCTCCTAGATTTTTCTAAGGCCTTTTACGCCGTTGATCATGAACTACTTGTATCAAAATTGATGAACTTCTATAATTTCTCTGCATCAGCCGCTAATCTCATACGGTCCTATCTGGTTGAAAGAAAACAAGCAGTTCATGTAAGCAATGCTGTGTCAGATTATATTGCAATTTCAGTTTGTGTTCCACAAGGATCCATTTTGGGTCCCCTACTTTTCGCAATTTTTATTAACGATCTTCCTAAAAGCATTAAAAATTCTAATTTTCACATGTTTGCTGACGATATCCAGCTCTATTTAAGCTTTGAGAATGATCTTACTGATCATGCTGCTTTGAAATTTAATGATGACCTAAAACGTATCCATTGCTGGGCAGATGAAAACCTTCTGCAGCTTAACCCAAGAAAAACGAAGTGTCTTCTCATAAATAGAAACCCCTTATCTTTTAACAACGTTCCTTCAGTATACCTTGGTAATGAACCTATCGAATTTGTAAACAAAGCCAAAAATCTTGGTATTTGGTTCAATACAAAATTAACCTGGTACGACCACGTTTGCTCAGTTGTGGGAAAAATATACGGATGTTTTAGAAATCTCTCCCAAACTCAAAGCTTCACACCAGTAAATACGAAGCTCATGTTGGTCAAGGCCGTGCTCATTCCTCTGATAACATATGTCTGCGAAGTTTTTTGTTGCTAAGGTTTTCGCATTCAAGTAGATCTTTAAGTTTAATTGTACCTCGTGTTGCTTATCAAATTACCGAACGACAGGTTTTCGTTCACGCCATTCGCCTTTGGAATTTACTCCCCCTTAATATAAGACGATTCTATACTAATAATACAAATAGCTTTAGTGAAATTCTCTTTCGACATATAGCAGACAACTAGCAGGAATACTGAAAATAAATTTCACACCATACAAATATTTTATTTTAATTGTTCAAGAAAGCATATAATTTTTTTTTTTCTCTCTCTTTGTACTCAAATTTATTTCAATCAGATGTTAATATTTTTAAAGTTTACCTTATTGAGAAAGAATTTAATAGTTTAATCTTAAATCACTTATTAATTGTATCACATTTATAGCTTAAAGATCCGAATAGTCTATTATAAATGTCGTTGTTATACTGTAATAAAAATACTGAAATACTGAAATACTGGAGGTATGTGACTTATAGTAATTTAAGCTATGAACTTACTTTATTTCAGATGGAGGCGCTATAAATATTTGGCAATTCACAGAGAGTTCAAAGCTGCTGTTCAAAATGCTGTAAATTGTCTTATACGAAGACATAAAACTGCATTTTATAAAAACAAGTTTTAATCTTGTAATTCAAGTTCTAATTGGTGGAAAACATTCGTCAATTGGGGCTCAAATCAGAAAAAGCATGGCTTCCAAGTAACGTGAATCTTTCAGAACTCAATGCAAATTTTGTTTCTGTTTGAGAAGCATCTCCTCCATCAGGTTCTTTTGGTTCAATTAATAGTACCTTAAGTTCCGAATTAACTTTTTCTCTTTCGTGTATTGATGAAATTCTTGTTGATAGCACAATATTAAGTGTCAAATCAAATGCAACGGGCTCAGATAATGTCGATCCTAAGTTTATTAGAATTTTACTTCCAGTTATTCTACATCAAATTACTCATAATATATAATATACAATAATATAATAATATACAATTATAACAGCTACAACTTTTCCCGCACAGTGGAAAATCGCGAAAGTTCTAACTCTTCCAAAACCAAGTTGCTACAGAATACCGCCCTATTTCCATCTTGCCGTTTTTGAGTAAAGTTTTTGCAACAATAGTCAGCCAAAAATTAGAAACTGATGCTAATAAAATGATAACTAAATACCAGTCCGGTTTTCGTGCAAAGTTCAGTTGCACTACCTCACTCTTGAAGATTTGTGAAGACCTACCTTCCGGTTTGGATAGTGGCATGTTGGGACTAATTGTGTTTCTGGATTTTTCAAAAAATCGATTGCGTCAGTCATGAGATTCTATTGAGAAAACTAAAATACCAATTCCTGTTCGATAATTCGCTGTGTAAACTTATGTCCTCTTATCTAGGTAATAGATCGGAGTATGTTTTCAACCAGAATGAAAAATCATATTGCCTTCTAGTTTCTGCAGTCGTTCCTCAAGTTCTTTCTTAGGACCTTTTTTTATTTACGTGTTTTATTAATGATATTTATCAACGCCTTACGAATTGCAATCACCTGACATCGTCAGGTGATCGATATACACTATTTTCAAAAACCCGTAAAGGTCAAGCAGTTGATAATCTAAATCAAGAATTTAAAAATATTTATGAGTCGTCTTTAGATATCGGTCTTAGACTTAATCTCCCAAAAACAAAAGCAATATAAAGAATCTTGGAGTTTATCTTAGTGGTAACCTTCATTGGAACATTAATATAAACAAAACAGTATCCAAAATTTATGGAGACATCCGCGGACAAAGTTCTAACGAAAAATATCTTCAAACTAATATAAAACTAAAGCTTGTCAAGTCAAGCTTGTGAAGTTTTAGCAAATATGGACCATGAGTCAAGTAGAAAGTTTACAGTTGCCTATAATTCCTGTGCGAGATATATTTTCAATATAAAAAAAAATTAACCCATTTCCGCCTATTCTAAGTAAATAACCGGCTATTCCTTAACCAACCAGTCTTATGAATTATGGTACCATCTTGTTATTGCACAAGTTACTAATAAACAAAGAACCAGAATGTCTCTACGAAAACATCAGATTTGGAAAAAATCAGAGAACCTTAAAATTAATTGTACCTAGGTTCAAATATTTAAATACGTTTCAAAAATTTTATGTTCATGCAATTCAGCTCTGGAATAACTTGCCCTTAGATATCAAGCGCACGAGCAATACAGGTACTATTAATAAAAATGTTTTTAACTATTTCGCTGAAAACTCCCTCCGAGCTTATAAATCTATTTACTCTCTTTTCTCTTTTCTTTCTCTTTTTCTATTTTATTCTGACAATTCAAATTTATATACCTACGTTATTTAAATTATTTGAAAAAAGTAAATTCATATTATAAGCTTGTTCCATTTTGAAAACATGATATACGAGTATATATTACGTGAACAATGAATTTGTAAATAAATAAATAAATACGAAACTCACATGAGAAAATTTCAAAATCCCCACATACGATTTTCGTAAAACTTCACAGTTTTAATGTAGGTATTAACGCTCAGCTTTATTTTAATATCTCCTTAGGCTCCGCTTACTGTTGTGCTGCAGCATCGCTAAATCCCTTTTCTTTAAAAAAAAACTAACAACTGTAAACAAAAATTATCTAAGTAGTCATGGAAATCAAAAAAACTCTCAAAAATTTTAATTTTGAGTAATTTAAGTTGAAAGAATTTCATGGTTTCTCTATACATAAGCAAGTACAACGCGATTGCATGTTTGGGCTTAAACACGCAAGGTCGTTTTTATCTCTCCTCGAACTACGAGGGGCGTTCAACATATTCTCGGTATCGGGGTGAAGCTGTGGTTGTATATATAAATTGACTTATTTATCAAGTAATGCTATTATTTTAGTGCATTCATGTAAAATTTTATATAAATGTGATTATTAATTCGCGTTTTATCTCTAGTTAAACAGAATCATAATGGCAACTGAGACGATGATGGTGAAAATTGAGCATCGCGCTGTAATTAAATTTCTCACTAAGCAAGGAAAAAGTCAAAAAACTATTCATGAAGAGATGGTGGCTGTTTACTAGGGTTCCGCACCTTCATTATCAACTGTGCAAAAGTGGTCAAGTGAGTTAAAGAGAGGCAGAGAGAGCATTGAAGACGACCCCCGCTTCGGCGCCCCGGCTACTGCTTGTACGGGAGAAAGCATCAAAGAAGTCGAAAAACTTGTTCTTGAGGATGCCCGAATAAAGGTGAAAATGATGGCAGAGATCACCAAGCTTTCAATTGGTACCATTCACACCATTCTTCATGACCATCTTAACCTTTCAAAGGTCAGTGCAAGGTGGGTGCCACGAATGCTCACAGCGCCTCAGAAAAAAGTGAGAATCGCATGCTGTAGAGAGCTTTTGGAGATGTGTAGTGAGAACGCGGACGGTGTTATGGATCGAATTGTTACTGTGGACGAAACATGGGTCTACCACTATGACCCTGAAAGCAAACAAGAGTCCATGCAGTGGCATAAAAAAGGAACAGACCCCCCGAAGAAGTTCAAAGTCACTCCGTCTGCCGGGAAGCTCATGGGCACAGTTTTTTGGGACTCAAAGGAAATCTTGCTCATTGAGTACAAAAAAAAAGGTGAAATCATCAACACCACATCCTACGCTTCCACTTTGCATAATTTGCGGGAGGAAATTAAAAAGAAAAGACGGGGTAAACTCGCAGCGGGTGTGTTGCTTCTTCATGACAACGCTCCTGTTCACACGGCGCGAGTTTCCAAGGCTGCTGCGCGAGATTGTGGTTTCGAAGAAATCCAACACCCACCCTATAGTCCAGACCTTGCCCCTAGTGATTATTTCCTGTTTCCGGATTTGAAAAAATGTCTTCGTGGAAAAAGATTTTCAGATGATGAAGAACTCAAGTCGGCAATAAATGGGTATTTTGCAGAGAAAGAGGAAATTTATTTTTTTGAGGGTTTAAAAAAGCTTATCTCAAGATGTAACAAATGCATTGATGTTAGGGGAGATTATATTGAAAAATAAAAACAATTTAAAGTGAAATCGCATTTTCCTTCATATCGATACCGAGAATATATTGAACGCCCCTCGTATGTTGTTTATTTTCTGCATCATAGTCGAGTTGCTGATGTTTACTGGCCGAAATTTATTGTTTCAATACAAATTTACAGAAGCTCTGTAAAGGCCCATTGTCGACGACTTTAGTGTCATGACTTCCAAGTTATGGCCGTCAAAAATTGTTTATATAATGTTTTTAGTCTCAACTGCAGTCTGTTTTTATGTTGGTGTAGTGTCTCACTAGTTGCATTGTGGAATGTGTCTTCATTGTATATGTGTATATATTGAGGTATCGTTTTGTCAATTGATGTTTTATTGTCTCAGTATTTTTTGCAAGATTTTCTGTATAATAATTTCGACGTTACCACCGACAATTTTTTTATATATGTGCCATTGTCTTTAGAGCTAGTCAGTAAAAAAAACTAGACTGGTTGGAAAAATAAGAGCCAACAAACCACAATTACCAATGGAGTTTACACAAAATGACTACGAATTCATTTAGTTCAACTTTTTGTTTCTCACTGGGCCTGCAGTTGGTTAGATATACAAATGATACAAAAACGAACGTTCTTTTGTTGTCAACTTCACATCACGGCCAGGACATTGATGACCAAACTCAGAAGCCTGCAGTTATTATGGACTATAATATAACTAAGAGAGGCGTACTTACTTTTGACCAAATGGTAATACTCTACAGCTAAAAATTAAAGACTAACCCTTGTCGAGTTACATTATTTTATAATATATTGTATACTGCAGTCCTCGCATTACATATCGTATGATATCAGCAAAACAGCATGTTAGACAAGTAACAAAAATTCCAGAAAGAGAAAAGTTTTTATCAAAGGACTACCATTAGAACTAGCAGTCAAATAATTAGGAAAAAACAATTTCGAAACTAAGCTTGAGCAATTCTGTGAAAATTACGATGTCAATGATAGCATATAAAATATCAACAATTTTACCATTCCCTTCACAATGGTAAAACGCTAAAAAGCAAAAATGTTATGTGATCCTCCGAAACACAAAAAAAAGGCAATAAAACAACTGCAGTTTGCGATTTGTGTAATGTTCCTACCTGCACAAGGTACTACATACTTGTAAGAATTTGCGAACGATGTTATGTAACAGAAGAATCATCTGCTGAATCTATCGACGTTGTTCATAATCTGACTGATGTTGATGAAATATTCGTTTCTAGGTCTAGGAGCAACCAAGGCGCAGCAGAAATCACTCACCGACTTAAACATTCAGCTATTTGAAATATATTTACAGCAATTTAATTTTTTCAAGTACCTACATAATTTGGATTTAAATAAAAAAATATCTTCCCCTTGATCTCATACAAAAGAAAAATGCAATCTTCTTCCATACATATTGTATTTTATAGGGCACTGTACGACAACTTAAAGGCCCACGTACACGACAACTTAAAGTATCAGAGTACTCGGGTCGAGGGCAGTTTGCTGCACGCTTTCGACTGTGCACAACGTGTGTTAACCCACGTGCGTTTACTTTCGCAAGTCCCCTATAAAACGTAATTACCATTCGCAAACGCAATCGATCACCTGAGTCCGAGGGCAGCCAATTGTCCTCGGATAAAAAAACTATGAACAGCCATGTCCAGTGCAAGTGGTAATAATTCCTCTCCAATGTCATCCGGACACTGACAATAGTGATGAAATGGATGAAATCGTTTCACCTGTTGGAAAGAAAGTTTATGTGCCGCCCATTAAATTGTTACAAAAAGCTTGTTCTTGGGTCAACTGGACCTTATACGAATATAGGCCAAGATCTTTATGTAAAATTTTTGTGGTGAATTTTCACTATCTCAACATCGTATGTATACTCGTATATCGATCCATATTTAATAACCTCATAGCTTTTACTCGTAGTTATCAAAAATCATCTCAGTGATAATTTAATGTTAACAGTTCAAAAATGACGCGAATGTTAATATGACACCACTTATTAGATGATCCTCTAACATCTTAGTGCCCTTAAAAAACTTTTTCCAGTTGCATTTTTCTGACAAAACAAAAGTAACGGTAAAATAAAGTAACAATAATCGTTTCAATAATGATGTATTCAGTGCAGTACAATAGTATAGAATATTAGTTATATGGTGTTCAAAATAATAAGAACAAAGTAGTTTTTGAGCTTTTTCATTTTTTAATCCTTAATTGTTTTGTTTTATTTAATTGGTAAGTATTTATGACAGGTAGAGATGATATTTTAATTGTTTCTTAAATGTCTTCTTAAGCGAAAATGGGCCGTATTAAATACCGCACGCCAAAGTTATGGGATGTTACTCGTACTAAAAATTGAGAAAAAATTAAAAATCTCTGAGAAAAATTTCTGAAATCGTTTTCTATTCTTTGGGAATAGTAACAAATATTTTAAATGAAAAACAAAATCACTCGAGACAAGAGGAAGAAAAAAGAAAATATCTCCTAAAAAGCTTCACAAGATCCCGAATGAAAATCTGTAAAATAATTGTATCCCGAATATGCAGTAAAAAAATTTTTCTTAGCCAATAAATTAAAATTAACGTTGGAATAACCTGACAAATCCCAACTATGAACTGCCAGAGGCTGGTTAATTCAATGCCACGAGGATGTCAAGGATATTAGTGGGGTGGCCGTGGTGTAGTGGTACCAGTAATCGCTTCTCACTCGGAGGGTCAAGGTTCAGAACTCAGTCAGAAAAATTCTACGTGTGAAGGCATAACACTGACACGTAGATTTGGCTGTTGTGGAGTTTTCAAGCACAAAAAACAAGTGTGAATTATAATCTTCGAACCACTCTGAGTGAAGAAAAAATCTCCGTCCTATTCGGACTCCCTTCCCTGGAGAGCTAATATCGTAAAAAGGGTATCTAACCCCTTAGGCGCGCGTAAATTATAAAAAAGAAATGGTTTTAAAAAAACCAGTGAAATACTTCGAAATATTAAAATGGGAACCTCATGAGCAATATTTTTGTTCAATTCTTTTTCAAATTATATTCAGATGTGGTATTTTAATTTTATATTGAATGGTTTTTTACACAACGTACATATTGAAGCCCATAAAAATAATTGTTTTTTGAAGACTGTATTGTACTCGAATTGTATATTTATGTTTTGATTTCGGTAGTATTACGAACAATTTAAAAAAATAGCAAATTTGAAATAATATAAATAATAAAAATAGTTTCAACGGTCTCTTTTTATTTCAAATAATTAAGTATGTGGTAATTACCTACTGAGGTTCAGCTTTAATAGATCTCTTTGCCGTCACTTTGATGAAGCAATTTTCACATCTGCTTTCGCATTTTCTAGATAAGCTACTAAGACTTCTTATTTTGTGGCACCAAATCTCTATGACAACTATATTTTATATGTATGTGATTAAACAATTGTTACTGAAATCCTTTTCAAAGGCGGTAGTAATGTGACGATCATATGTGAAAAGTAAATTCACCCACAATAGATGAATGAGTGAAATAAGCCTACACTAGTGATACCCTAATTTTTCAGATTAGTATTAGAAAATCCCATCTTTTGTCAACACAAAAGTATTTCCATATAATACTTGTACGTACACACGCATATCCATTTATTGACACACCAACAGTCACTTGGAAACCAATAACAATTACAACGTCGAGTTTCCTGTATGAGCATCCTTATAAACATTCATATAAAAGCATATGTACATGTGTACATGTGTATCCACCAGTAACCCTTTTCTAGGGATCTTAATTCTCCTCAACACAGCAACATGAGCACATGGGCGCACTGTTTGTAGTCTCAAAAGGGATAACTGGTATTATTTCAGAAAGGCTTGCCATTTCCAGCAAAGCCTTTAGTTATCTTCTTCCTCTGTCATTTATAGATCACTGTCATTTCTACGCATTGTATTCCACAAAGAAGAAAAAAAAAGGGTGGAAAAAATGGAGTGGAAGGAGAAAAAATGTGAACATAATCATTATGTCATCGTATAACTGTAGCCCATAGAAATTTTCATTCCTTTAGGGACCCGTCGATGGGGCTGACCGGCCTTCTTCACCGGTGACAATACAAGCAAGCCAGTAAAAATTGGTCATGCTATGCTTATGTATACGCATAGATACGAATAGAGATCCTACTTCTTAGTTTACAGTAGGATAACCACAGGCTTAAATGGATATTTACACACTATGGAACTAGGTCGTGGCAGTCTTGCAATTGTCTTCTTTCAAATCCAATGTCCTTGCTGTAGCAGGATATCGTAGCGACCGACATTGAAATTGAAAACCCTCTTTTTTACAATATATATTTTTGTCCATTTGAAAAGGATGTTTGCTTGCTGCTGTAGCTACACATGAACATACAAAAAAAACTCAAATCTTTCTCTTTTCTGTGTACGCTTATATATAAAGTCGTCTGTTTTTATTTCGTCTCTCGTGAAAGGCCGATATGTAGGTACATATATGTAGTTGAGAATTTCATTTTTTGTTGCTTTTGACGGAATCACATAGAGTGAAAGGATGCATATTATAGGATACAATTCGTGCATCCTTCATCCCAGAGTATGAGCTTTCTAGGTTATCCTATTCGTAAAAGGGTTTCTTTCCTTGGTCACGGGTCTAAAGGCTATGAAAAATATTTATGTACAAATGTATGTATGTACGAGTATGTACGAGTATGTAGCTACGCAATTATGGTGTTGTTATTCACATGACTGACAACTTTGAAAGATAACATGTTTCCGTTCCTTTTTTGTTGCCTTTTATTTGATAACATACTAGTGAAAAAGAAATGTTGAAGTTGTTACAGTTTAAGCCTTAATTTAAGCTGACAATTGCATTCTTGGAAGGCAACATTTTACGTGTTATTAGCGAGATACCATCCAATATGCTCTTTAAAAAGTAAATGGCAAACATTGATTTATCAACTCAAATAAAAACTTTATACACTTTTTCAATTTTCCTGTGGGATTTTTGACAATGATAAACCAAAAGCTTAAAAAATTACCCATTACAACTAAATAAAACATATCTTATAGAAAAAAGGAAGTTTGAAATCACATCCCTTCTAATTGACGCAAAGTTGATATAGAATGCAGATATAGGAATATCTCCCTGATGAAAAAATTTCTTATATTGACAGCCGTAGGACTATGTATATTCTAAACTATTGCTATTTCACACAGATATAATATGATATAATTACATGATAATATATGATACAATTTCACACATCATTTATCCTTAGCATAGTATGTTAATTAGTTAAACATGTAGCTTTAACCTATGTATTTGTACTCATACCTTTATCAAATGGTACAGAAAAGATCTACGGAAATGTAATTTGGGGTTAAGTATCAGTTATAGCAGTTTCCACCAATTTTCTGTCCCGATATTTACACAGTTAGCTTTTTACAGATATTAAACAATTTCGTACAGTTAACAGGTTTGGTTTTAAATCACTTTGGGGCAAAAATATTTTTATAATTAAGTTTTAATGATGTAAAACTGTAAAAATGGTAAAGTATATCCAACACTGTCAGGAAGAAAAAAAATCGTTATATGCATAGTCAATGATATAAAAAAATAAATACTACAAGAAATCTTTTTAAAAACCCACAGGACCATACAAACAGTCGCAGCTGCTCTTAGGAAAGTGGACGAATTTAAAAAAAAAAAGACTTGAGACCTACGAATTACCATCGAACGATTAAATAGAAAGAAAAAAAAGAAATAATCCATGACTTTCTGGAAAAAAAAAATATAATAAATCAATATAAACATTGATGCTACGAGAGTACTATTAGTGGACAAGGTTCATAGGTGTCTATATGAAGATGTATAAAACGGTCGTTGCCCTCTCAAAATACATAAGCAAGTGTCAAGGTTATAAAAAGATTAGAGTTCTTTTAACATTCGCGACCAGTCGTTCGGATGGACAAATTTACGATATGAGTGAACTATGAGTATAGTTGAAAACTAAAATATCATTATTGAGCATAAGAAGTGCATTACCGGGCTATGGTCGAAACTTTCTGAACTTCTAAAACCTAGGTCTTATAGCATTTTTTCTAGCTTAAATAAGATATAAGTAAAAAGTTGTAATCCTTACTTTTATCAATAAAGTTTAAATTTGATTAATCAGTGCATTTTTGTCTGTCTTTTATGTGTGGAAACATATTTCTGCTGCCCATGGTATGTATGACGGAAAAGTCATTGACTAATGTTAAATGATAACTACTTTCACTTTCACAGATTTTAATTTCTTCATATAAATTTTCATTAATTAATAAAATATTGTTAATGGAGCTTTTTTCAGCTACTTTTTTCGGTTTCATAAAGACCGATTATTTCGGGAGGAATTTCGCAAAGTACACTTTTTCCTTCAAATGTCCTCACAGAAAAAATCTTGGTCTTACAAATCCAGAGAACATTCGCTTAAGTTGAAAGCGAAGTTTTCTATCAGGAAATATCAATTACAGCCGATTGATGATAAAATCGTACCACTGGTGCTCGAGTCATTTTTCCAGATCATACAGCAATTATTTGCAAAATAAAATTTAAAAAGGTTGATCCACTCTATGTTAAGTGTTGTAGTTCATCATCATAATCCCCATGTTTATTTTGAAGCAACCCGAAAAAACTGAAACAAATTTAAAAGATTCAAAAGCTTTTACGCCACCCCGTATTTAGTAGCTGTAGTGATGTGAAGTATTTAAGAAAATAAATAAGGGAGTATTGAATTGAATTGAGTGGCTAATAGCGCTGATTAAAATAACCCAGAAGTATTATGTTTAGCAAAAGTGATAAATGGTCTTTTACAAAATAGTCAATTTGTATAATACAATATTTTTCTTTAGTTACTTCCTTGTTTTATGACCATTACTCATTGGGTATCCGACCTTGAGGATGGTAATAGACGAAAGACAAATTTCCCCAAAATTTAAAAACAAACTCGGCCCAAAGTTATATGAGTTATGGAAGCCATAGAAAAAAAATCAGAAATTGTGAGTGCCATGACAACAAGCTAAAGTGTTAAAAGTATTGCAAAGCAAATAATCGGTGAATATTTCCAGGCACTAAAATACAATAGGACATAGTGTGTCATGCCATGTCGCTTAGGTACGATTCGAATACATGTTACGAAAACGATTTTAACAATAATGCTATCAATATATCGGGTTGAATATGTTCGCACTCACAAAGTTATTGGCGCGACCTGAAGAGTCACTCATCACTTGACACTTAAAAGAGTCTACACACCATTCTCATAAATCCATAAACATGTTTTTTTTTTGTTTTTTTTTTGTTTTCGCTAGTAATAAAATACAATAATTCAATCCTAGTTTAAATTCAAAAATTATAACTAGAGAAAACTGGATGGCATTTAATATTTCATTAAAAGAAATAGTATTAAAAGCCCCTTACAAGTTAACAAAATGTTTAAAAATAAAATAGGTGGAACCACACTGTAAGCTAAGTTTAAGAATTTTTTATTTAAAAAAGCAATTAATTAATTAAAAGAAATAGTATTAAAAGCCCCTTACAAGTTAACAAGATGTTTAAAAATAAAATAGTTGGAACCACGCAGTAAGCCAAGTTTAACAATTTTTTATCTAAAAAAGCAATTAATTCAGCTTTAAAAAAAATGTAACACAAATTATATATGAAGTAATTAGTAGATTAGTAGAAGAGGAAACAATTACAATTTGAAAAATTTGAGGTTGCAATACGTTAAAAAGAGAAGAATACACAAAAATATCAAGAATTATAAACGAGGGATTCCAGAGTCCTGTCATCTAGGACTAGAAACCAATGTTCTAATAGGTTCATAAATCTTTTTGTGAGACGAATAGGTCTTAGCTAAAGATATGCGAGTAGCAAGTTAAAGAACGGAAGTTATGGAAACACATTCTAGAATCAATAATAAGTCCAAGGTATTTAAACCCTTTAACGTTTTCAATTTTTAAACATTTGTCGCTGCAGCTAAGATTGCTACAAAATGTTATATTGGAAGTGCTTGGACAGCAGAAACAGCTCAATAGCTTACATTTTTGGCATTCATGAAAGAAAACTTCTGGGTAAAAATCATTTCGCGCTGGAAAGACTGAAAAATATTATTTATGGTTTAAAACTAATTATCAGTTTATGCAACGCAAACCATGTTCTAAGCAGCTCCAAATCCCAACTTACATCAGCAATTAAATTTAGAGGACTTACCGAACCCTAGGTTGAGCCTGCATCATCTGCAAAAGCTGATGATGAAAGTTAGCTTATATATTGAGTTAATATAGATTATTAACCCTACTAATAGTTAGCCGACGAGTTAAAAAATTGGAAGGCATTTCTATTGGGTTATACCACATTTTACAGTAAAAATTTAAAAGCCAATATTATTTTTCCGTGCATTTTTATTCAATCAAAATAGGATCCGCTAGCATCTACGACATTCTTCTAACGTGATACAAGGTCAAATATTGCTTTTTCGTAGAAGTGCTGAATTTTTGAGGTAATAAAATCTTCGAAAGCTTTCATAACCTCTGCTCGGTTCCGGAAGACCTTCTGTGGGCAAATGAATCGAAATTGCAGAAAACATTGTAATCCGGAGAGTACGGTGGATGCGGAAGAATTTCAAATCCCAAGTGCAAGAGTTTTTGCACCGTTACTTGTGAGGTATGGGGTCTAGCATTGTCATGCAAAAGGATCGGACCATACCTATTGACCAACCCAGGTTGTTTTTCAGCCAATTTGGCATGCAATATGTCGATTTCCTCACAATATTTGATAGCGTTTATCGTTTCTCCTGGTTCAAGGCACGAAAAGTGGATTGGTCCTTTCGATGTCCACCAAATTATCACCATAGCTTTTTTGGGTGAAGATCTGACTTGGGTGTGTTTTGGTTTTTCATCTGCATCCAACCACTGCCCAGATCTTTTACGATTATCATACAGTACCCACTTTTCATTACAGGTCACTATCCGGTGCAAAAACTAGGACGTAAAAGCTAACAACAATTAGTGGTTAGAAAATAAGGGAATGATGGAGCAGATCAAGTTTAAGACGAGAAGTGCTCAGGTTAAAATAAAAAAGATTGGTGCGTTAGAGCCATAAGAGGTGCGGCGGATTGGTATATAGAAGAGACGAGGACAGCGTGAATTACGAGGGTTAGTGTTGAAGGAAATAGAATTGTAAATGGAAGCGCAATCCGCAGAACCAGAGAGCAGTCGATGAATGAAGAGATTGTCAGCTACGTCTTTGCGTTTTTCGAGGGTATTCAGATTAAAAAGTTTGAGGCGGTCACGATAGGGAGGTAAGATAAATGAGTCATTCCAGGGTAGACCACGAAGGGCAAATCGAAGAAAACGACGTTGAATGTTCTCGATTCGGGATATACGAGTATGAATTCGCTGAAAGGGGGACCACACTTGGCTAGCATATTCGAGAAGGGGCCGGACAAGGGTAATGTAAAGTGATCTTGTCACATAAGGCTTGCAAAATTCTTTAGACCATCGTTTGATAAAACCGAGCGATGAGTTGGCTTTAAGGATTATCTCATCGATAAGCGAACGGAAGTTTAACTCTCTATGGTATAATATTCCAGGGTCACGAAGGGATTGAATCTGGGGTACAGGATGGTCATACAGAAAATAAAGCCGAAAGGGAGATTGATTGGACTTGCGAGATAAAGTCATAGATTGGCATTTGGAGACATTAAGCTCAAAGCAATTTTTTAGACACCAAGTGGGAAACCTATCGAGGTCTTCTTGAAGGAGAATATAGTCTTGGGATGAAGAAATAGTTTTAGAGAACTTAGTGTCATCGGCGGAAGTGAATACGAAGTAGTGTTTGATAATCCTCTCAAGATCGTTTATAGTTAACATGAAAAAGAGGGAGCCTAGATGGCTGCTTGCGAATGCTACAGTAACGGTTCTCCAGATAAGAAGATATCCATTTTAACAATATGGGGTCAAAACCGAGGGAAGACAATTTGAAAAGAATCAGTTGATGTGATATTTTATCGAAGGCCTTAGCAAAATCTGTAGCAATGACATCGATTTCCTTGCTATTTTCAACTAAGTTTGTAGTAGTTGATCTACCTTTTAGAAATCCATGCTAATTGGGTGATATAAGCAACTTGCACTGAACTTCATATAAAAAAATGTCGACCATTTTAGGTATGTGGGAAAGCTTAGCAATGGGATGGTAGTTGGTTACTTCATTCTTTGCTCCCTTTTTGTGAACCGGGGTTATGAAAGAGCTCTCTCAAACTTGGGGGAATTCCCCTTGTGTGAATGACATATGAAATAAGGAGGAAAGTGGGTGCGAAAGATTGGAGGCACACTTTTTGAGAAATATTGCTGGGAGCCGTGAAAAGGGAACATAGAGAGAAATGGAATTAAATATTTCACTGTAGTAAATGGAGACAACATCAGATGAGATTAGGTTGGTAAAGTCAAAAGAAGATTTGCTAAGATAGGTATTGATTTTGTGAAAATTAGCTTTATGGAAGTTGTGAGAAGAGATGGTAGTTGAAGAAGTGGGCTGGGATGGAGAGTTATGGAAAAGTGAGTGAAGAAGAGGGGGATGAAAATTGTCGACAGTTGATAGGATAAAGGGACATAACGTTACTGTGGAGTTAATAGGATCGCTAGTGAAAATAAGGTCTAGTTGCCTACCGATTGAGTTAGGGTCGCCACTTACTTGGCGCAGGCTTGAGTCAGTTATGCTTGAATGAAAATTCCTTGGATGAACTGGCGCTTGACGCGGTAAAATATAAGTGATCATCCGATGGAATCCACTTCAGAAGGGGCAGATTAAAGTCACCAAAGCTAAGGATATCGTCGATGGAGACACTTAGATCAATTAGCTGGGAGAATGTAGCAACACATAACGTACAGTGAGTTATTGGGAAATGTTACTTAATGTAAGCGATGCGCAGATTTCCAGGCGCGGTAATTATTTGTGATTCGTTCAGTTCATGGGGTACCTACTTATAGAGTTTCTTTACCTTTCTTATGAGAGAAAGATGTCAACTTATTGTCATTGGGGATACTCCCATGCTTTGTGCAATCTCCCGAACCGATTTCGTTGGGTTCGCATCCACCGTTGCTCTTAAAACATCGTCGTCAACTAACCTTTTCAGCTTCCAAAGTGTTTCATTTTCGAGGCTGAAATCTCTCGAACGGAACTTTGAAATGCGTCATTAATGTTTTTGATTGCCAATGACTCATTATGTCCCATTTTAAATTCGTAAAGGAAGATGGTTCGAATCTGAACTGCCGTAAATAATTCCTAGAAAAAAAATAACGGTACTTATAACAAACCCTAAAATTCTCACAAGTAAAGCACATGCACCACTTTATTTTATAAAAAAAAGAAAATTTAACGTTCTGGTACAAATTTTCTCTGGAAAACTTCTTATTTCAGACTGAGCGAAAATCTGACATTTCTGTGGTACAACATAAAACTAGGTATAAAAGTTTAATATACAAATTATATATCAGTATACATGGCCTTTGAGAATCTAGCAAACATCTAACAGTGACATTGGATACAAGGAACAGCGACTTGTACTTAGAATGCAAGTGCCTTCTAAAAATCAACGAACGCTATGTGTCTCTTCTTGGTTTCCTTTTGACCTCCCATTCCACTTTGCCTGATGTGTTGTACACACGAACGTTTATATTTCGATAAAAACTTAAGGATACAAAGCTGTAGACTGAACAATCTATATTCCTTTGGCCCAAACGAATTAATTGGAATAAAATAAGTTCCAGATGTATTCAAACGAAGGATATAAAGGTAATTTATGAAGAATTCCATGCCAATAAGTGGCAACATCTGTCGTCGTTAGAACCCTACATCCGGGAGATAGTTAATAGATCTCATTACTATCGAAATCAAAATATTAATTTAGAAAAAATAGTAATTTTCCACATGTATTTTGTGACAGCCCATCTGAATAAATGTCGTAATTACAACAAAAATGAAATTAGTGCTTGCAGAACCGGGTCAGTAATTTGACTCTATTTATTTATTTTTTTCAAAATATTCAAAATATGTTGTTCGGTAAAATGAGTTTTATATATATTTCCAGTGACATGGATAAATGTTCCACATTATATTTTATAACTTCTGCGACTTTAATATTATTCTGTCTTGAAGCACCACACCAACCTACAGAACTTCTAAACGTTGAAAGTTTTTTTTAAAACATTTCTCTTGCTCAGTTCCGTTAAATCAAGGAACATGTTCCAAACAATTTGAAATTTACCGTATACTTCAAAAGCTAAAAGATTTTTACTTTTGCAGTCATAAGCGATTGTAATTAGCATTTTTTTATTTTTATTATAATGAAGGCTTTGATGGCTCTTTTAGCCTGGCGAAGCCCTGTGATGTATTCCCAATGGGATATATAACATACATTTTGTTCTCCCAACTCTTTATTATTGAGTTAGTTGCTGAATTCGGAATATTACAGAACGGTTCAGCTCCGATGAAGGAATCAGCTGAATCGTTTCTTGACAGTTCGCCGGCTATGTTGTTTCCGACAATACCTCATATTCCATTTTTCCATTGGTTGCGACATCCAGGTATTTGAACCTAATATACCACCCCGGTGTCCATCCATCATATTAATAACATTTAATATCTTTGAGGTTTGATTTTGGGTTTTTGTAGTTACAATGCATGCTTCTCGGTTTGAGATCACTATAATGGACCTTCTACCTATCAACATAGTCCTGGGTCTCTTATCGCGCAGATCATGGCAAGTTCGGGGATTTCAAAGAGAAGATTCATTTGATCGATGTGATCTAATTCATGATCCCTGTTTTCGGTAGTCTGACCGTGCTGTGAATTGTCATATATTTTATAACCAGATGGAGTGGCGTTAAACCAATGAAGGTTTCAGTAGCCGCTGTGGGGCATGTGTGCATTACGCCGGCAATGAAGAGGCATGCAAATCTTTCTAGTAGCTTCAGCTTTTGTATGCCAGATTTTTCTTTTGTTTTGTTCAACCATACTACTGACGAGTAAGTGATGATGGGCCGTATCATCATTGTATATATCCAGTGGGTGGTCTTTAGGGTTAATCTCCAAGTCTTACCATAAATATGACGGCAAGACAGACCACATTGCACTAGTCGCTTTGGTAATTTTATTATTAATATGTTAGTTCTAATTTAGTTTTTCATCGAGAACGATTCCTAGATATTTTACTTCGTTGGAGTACACAATTTCTGTATCGTTAAGTGAGATCTGGTGAAGACTCAGATTTCTTTTACGATTGAAGGGAATATATATAACTTTACTGCGGTTGATTGAGAGATTTTTTCGAACACAACAGACGTTTACTATCTTTAGAACAGTCTGCATTATATAGCAAAAGTATTTGTGATGTTTATTATTCACTATTATGCCTAAGTCGTCTGCTAATTTTATTGTTTGATAGCCCAAATTATTAAGTTTTACTAGCAGGCAGTGTTTGAAAAACTGCCAGCGTAATAGCAACAGCACTAAAAAAAAACTGCTGATACTGTGATGCGAAAACAATTTATTTTTTAAGTTTTATTGCTTTGCTTTGCTGCGCACATGTCTACAGCTAAGCCACAGCAGAGCAGTCATGCTCGTTTCAGTTTGCTATTCTGTTGCTTTGATTTCAAAATTTCGTACAGTCAAAGCACAGTTTCAAATGTGCGCTTCTCTTCGTATGCTTTAACTGCCGAAGCAGGTACGAACAGTGCAGCGCAGCACAGCACAGTTTTATATTCTTTCTTCTATTGTTTGGTCGTGTTCGGTTTGTCTCCTTTATTTTATTGCTCTAAGTGATTTAACAATGGCGCCACGCAAAAACGCTTCGATCGCGATTTTTTTCATAAGCTGAGTTAAGCGAAAACAAAGCAAAAGCAACAGTTGAAATTCGAGTTCTCTTGCTGTTGCTTCACTTTTGCTGCGAAGATCTTCACAGCACAGAAACAGTTAATTTAATTTAAAATATTCCCACAGAAGTCACATCACCATTTTTCACGATGAATTGTCTATTGGTTAGCATATTATAAAGAATGTACAAGGGTAGTTTACTGATCCCCAGCCTAGTCAGCTTACAGAATAGACCCTCTAACCATACGGTGTCAAAAGACTACTCCAAGTCGACAAGGCAGGCACCAGTACATTGTTGTTTGCCTTTATTCCATTGGATATCAGACACCAGTTTAGACGCGGCATGTGACATGTAATGTCCCGCCTTAAAACCGAATTAATTATCCGGAACTATATGTTTGTCCACAACCCACCTAGTCAGAGCTCTATTGATTACCTTCCCGAAAACCTTACTGATATTCGGAAGGAGACTTATCGACCGGACATTCGCCGGATTGGACATATCCTTTCCCTTTTTCGGGATAGGTTGAATCACAGCCGTCTTCCAATGCGCTGGATAATGTGCATTATTCATTGCATTATTAAACAGGGTGGTGTAAATGTCCACCGCTTCTAGAGGAAGATCTCGAAGTACGATGTTCGGAATACCATCGGTCCTCACAGATTTCTTAACTCTGATTGTGTCGAAGATCTCATGGAGTCCTTCCTTCGAAATGAACGGGGTAGAGAGGGTGACTCTCTTTCAATGACATTATTTGCCATATTTGCGCCGCTAAACTGGGTGAAACCCAATTCTCAACTCCATTTCGAATGCAGGAGTTGTGCACCAAGACGCGATTGTCAAGGTCATAATTAGGGCCAATGGTATTAGTGGCCTTGTATACTTCCCCGAAAGCCGCCCCTATGGCCTCAACCTTCTCCTGTTGATCCTCGATCACAAAGAAGTCGTCACGTCAGCGGATTCATTTAGATGAATACCTGCTATTGTCAGTAACCTTTCGTGGTCTGTTGTCCGGGCTATTTTAAGACACTGAAAGTCATTTTGATTTTTTCTCCCAAATAGTTTAATTATTTGCGGAAACATATTCGGGTTGCTGGTTTTTACAGCCCAAAAATTGTTGTTCCAATACAAACTTACAGAAATTCAGTAATTCTCTTTTATTAACGTTTTAATATTTTTAATCGAAGACTTCAGGGTCCTAATCTCCGGGTCTTGTCGGTCAGTTAACTGTCTGTACAAGTTTTTGAGTCTTGACAGAAGTCTACTTTTCTGTCGGTGCAGTGCGTCAATAGTAGGATTGCGGAACAGGTCTTCGTTCGTCGTACGTCGATACCGCGGTATTGTAGTGTCCATAGTTTGTTTAATTGTGTCGTCCATTAGTTTTAGGTAATTGTCGATCTCCTCGTTTGACAAATTCCTATTGGACGGTGGGTGGAGCGTGTTCGAGGAGAGCGCTCTTGTCAAGGTTGCGGAGAAGCATCTCCATCGAGTTTTACTGTAGTTTTAAGAATGTCTTTGGACAAACTCCTCCAATTCCGCAATTTCGTTGGGAACTGTAATTTCGGTACTAAAACCGCAATGGTCGCTGTCATACACGAATGTGCGCAGACAGTTTAGCGTTTGTAAATTCGTACCTGTCAGTCGTATACGTTCGTCGTACAGCAGTAGATCCAAATAAGACCCGCCTCTGGGAAACGACGGGTTATCCGTCGCTTTAAGACCGAGTCTGTACATGACATCGTGCTGACCCCACCAATCGAGTAGTAGGTTCCCTCTAGTATTTGGCAAATTATTTCCCCAACCTCTGTGTTTAGCGTTGAAATCCCCGCCGATTATAAAATAATTCTACCCAGATTTCAGTCTCAGAATTCGAAAAAGTGTGTCGAGCTCTGTAATGAATAAAATGGATTGTGAAGCCTCAGGTACATAAACAGAGGCCAAGTACAGCCGCTTTCCACTGCGGAGCGGTATGTAAATGACGACTGTCTCCAACATCCGGAGCCTGCGCAACACTCCTTTGTACACTCTGTGAAATTTTATACCTTCTTTAATGAAGATCGCGACACCGCCTCCACGTTTGGATCTGGGCCGATTTCTTCTTATAACAATATAGTTATTGTACTCCAGTTTGTGCCTATCGGTTAGCTTGGTTTCGCCAGCGAAAAGCACATCAGGAGTTTGGTTTTGTAGCAATTTAAACATCGCTGCTCTTCGTTCGATCCTAATCAGTGAATTTACATTCACCGCAAGGGCCTTCAAAGTTTGCTCCACCATGTTTTTGTTGTATACCCTTAAAGTGATTGTACACAGCGCGGGCAAAGGAAATTTAGGGAGGAAGAAAAGAGAGGTACCGATGTACATTGCTTTTAAATGTTTGCAAGTTATAACGACCAGGAAATACAGAGATCGGCAGGGCATTCCATAAGCGAGTTGTACGGCTTAGCAACGAATCACGATATTTTAGAGTATGTCCGAAAATGGGCTTGAGGGTATACTGATGAGCATTCATAGCGAGACGGGTGTTACGGTTGAAAGTTTGAATGGGCGGAATGCTACTGGCGATTACAGTGGAGCACTGGTGGTGGAAATAGCGATAAAACAAAGTGAGACAGGAGACATTACGTCGGTGTTCGAGGGTATCAATTGACTGACTGATATTAGTATCATCAATGAGCTTTATCGCACGATTTTGAATCCTATCTAGCAGGTGCAGCGATGTTTTAGGAGCACCTGACCAGATGTGGTATTGTACTCCAATTTTGGGCGGATGAAGAATGCCTTGTGGCCAGATCAGAGGGGGTGAAATATTTCTTAGATCGCTTGAGGAAACCTAGACATTTCGCAGCATTTTTGGCGATATCAAATATGTGGTCATTCCAACGTAAGTTGTCATTGACACACATACCGAGAATGGAAAGTTTTTCGGTTTCGACGATGCAAGTGCCATTCATAGATACTGGCTGGGTGTTTAAATTTCGCTTTAAAGACAGCAGACAGCATTGTGTTTTGGAAGAATTAAATTCCACTCTGTTGATAGTTCCCCAATTGGTTATGGTGTTGATATCGGAATTTAATGAGCTTAGCATACGCTGCCGTTCTCGTTCTACAGCCGAAGAGCAGGGCTGTGAATCCGGAAACGAATATGAAAAGCAGAGAGTACTGTCATCAGCAAAGGAATATATTGGATTAGAAGTAGCAGGCAAGAGATCATTAATGAAAATTAAAAAGAGTGTCGCAGAAAGAACAGAGCCCTGGATCACACCAGCATTTATTTTGTGAATATCAGACTTGAAACCGTCCAAGACAACTTGAATTGAACGTTCCAAAAGCTAATTTCTAATCCATTGAAGAAGAGAGTCGTCGATCCCAAATGCACGCATTTTCGACAAAAGAGTTTGATGCCAAACTCTGTCAAATGCCTTAGAAATATCAAGTGCAACTATCTTGCTTTCGCCAGATTGATGTACGCTTTGGTTCCAATTTTCGGTGAGTCCATCAAATCACCAGTGGACCTGTTGCTACAAAAACCATATTGCGTGTCATTGAGAAGTTTTCGTGTTTCGAGATATTTCATGAGCTGACGATTTATCAGCGTTTCCACGACCTTGGAAAGAAGGGACGTAAGTGCAATGGGTCTGTAGGAGGAGAGAGAAGATGATTCGTCTTTTTTAGGGACTGGCTGGACAAATGCTGTTTTCCATCTGCTCGGAAAGAGTCCTAAAGAGTAGGATTGATGAAAAAGCTTACGCAGTGGTTTTGCCAGCGTGGAAGAACACCTCTTCAGAAGAAGGGGAGATATACCATCTGGACCAGCGGATTTATGTATGTTGAGATCTTTAAGTACTCTTGCTACTACACGAGTGCGAAAGTAGATTCGTCCCGTTGAAGATTCGACGCACTCAAGTGTAGGCGGAGACAAAGCACAATCTGGGAGTGTTGAGCTGGCCGCAAAGTGTGCAGCAAGCAGATTGGCCTTATCCAAAGAGCTGACAGCTGGAATGTCATTGTAAATGAGCGTTGGGATGGAGGATGAGGCGGAATTTCTAATGTTTTTGACGAACGACCAAAAATTGTTACTGCCTTTGGGACATCGCAGTATTTTTTGCCTCAGTTTTTGGTCGTATAGGAATTTCACATGCTTAAGAAGGGCGTTGCAGTCATTTCTGGCTCGTTTGACCTTTTTTCGGCTTTCCTCTGTCAGGTTGGTCTTGTAGGACCGAAAAAACATTTCTCTAACCCTGACGGCCTCTTTACAGCTCGAGTCCTACCATGCCTTTTCTTTTGGTTTGATACTCTTCATGCGATGAGGAATAAAGGATCTCATTCCAAAGAGAATGGTTTCTGTAATCATATCAGCAATGGCATCCACGTCGTTATCGAGGAAGCATAACGACCAGTTAAAATTCCTAAAGAAGCTGTTAAGACCGCTCCAGTTGGCTTTCTCGTATTGCCATACGGTTCTTTTAGGAATTTTTTCTCTAACTGTGTGGTCGGTGTACGAGAAATTAGCTGATATGACACAATGGTCCGACGAGCCTAGAGGGGAGAGCACATCAATGGTGTACTTATCAGGGTGAGAAATTAAAAACAAGTCCAGGGTGTTGGCGGTATGACTATCAACGTCTGGTATTCGCGTGGGCTCATTTACAAGCTGCGTTTCGTTGTTTTCCTCAGCGAAGATCTCAACACACCGTCCTTCGGGTGTTGTCTGTCCAGAATGTCGAAGCCACCCAGAATTGTGTATATTGAAGTCGCCCGTAATAACGATTTCAGTATGAGGATACAGGGATACAATTCTTTGAATGGAGTCAGACAGCGCATCAAACTCGTTAAAAGTTGAATTGCTGTCCAGTTTGGGGCTTCTATAAATAAAGCAGTAGTGGGTAATTTGCTTACGGAGATGGAATTTTAACCACATGAAGTAAGTTGAATTCCGGATTGGAACATGGAAAACATTGTGGTGGAGTTTGGTAAGCTACATCACTACGCACATAAATGGTTAGACCGCGGTGAGAGAAGAATAGTGGCACTAGTTCATAGCCAGGTAGCTTCAGATCAGAATGATCTGAGAGGTTTTTGCAGGGATCTACCTGTGTTTCACTAAGTGCCAAAACAGCTGGTCTGTACTTACAGACGTGAACGTATGCAGAAAAGTGATTACTTTTTAGCCCACGTATATTGGCTACGTTTACCCTGAATTCTCTAGTCATAATCACAGACAAACCTAACAGGTGAACGTTTGACCTCCACCTTCTTCTGCCGAGCTAGTTTTGCTTTTTTAATGTCAGCGAACTTAGGACAACCCTGATAGTTTGCGGTGTGTCCCACGTTCCCAAATAACACGCACGAGAGCTGCGTCCTATCGGATGCTCCGTCCCTACCCAGAGCACACTCCTCGGAACTGTGGTTCTTTGCGCACTTAACGCATCGAGGCTGCATTTGGCAGTTCGACGCGACGTGCCCGAACCTCTGGCAGCGAACGTATTTTATAACGCCTTCGCTCCTTTTTAATTTTTCCTCCGAGTGAACCACCTGGTAGTCTAGGACATTGACACTCTTTAGACTATCCAGACGGCTTTCGGAACTGAGCTGTACCAGGAAGAACGGTAGACTCCGTTTCTCCCGCCTGGCTCTAGCTGTGGTAAATGGCTTTACCCTACAAACTTGAGTCCTTCTCGTTGAGCAGTGTCATGATCTCCTCAGGATCAGAAGACAGTTCCAACCCCTTCAGCAGCATCGATTGCCGCTTTTCACACTTCGGTGTGAATGAACAGTGCTCCGTCGTCGCTTCCTTTAGAAGCTCTTTTACTGTCGCGTAGCCCTCCAGTGTATTACAGTTGATGGCATGGCGATCGTTCCCCAATCGCTTAATACTAAAATTATTACCAATGACCAACTTACACAGGTCCTTGGTTTCATTTACCTCTAATTTATAGGTGTTGATAGAAGGCACCTTCTCCTTCTTCTTCTGCTGCTGCTGTTGCTGTTGCTGCTGCTGTTGCTGTTGCTGCTGCTGTTGTTGTTGTTGTTGCTGCTGCTGCTGCTGATTTTTCAGCTGCTGTGATTTCAGCTGTTTTTGTTTTTGCAGCTGTTGCTGTTGCTTTTTCTGCTGCTGCTGTATTGTTTGCTACAGTTGTTATTTCTGCTGCTGCTGGTTTTGTTGTTGCTGCAGTTTTTGTTTCTGCTCTTGTAGCTTTTGTTGTTGGGAGCTCTCTACTTTTGATTGCTCCCTCTGTCTGCGCGTAGTTTGTTTATGCTTAATAGCAAGCACTTTTTCTTCCAGCTTTAGTATGCTGCTGGTAATATTGTTTATTTCTTCATCTTCGTCTTCCGACTCAGATGACGCTAGAGAGGCAAAGTTGTTATTGCCCCTCGCATACTGGACCTACCTCTTCGGGTCAATGAAAAATTCATTCACTACCTGGTAGTAAATTGTGAAACATTTACAGAACTGCTGGTCGGACAAACGTTTTTGGTGCCGTTTGCCCAAAAAAGGGTTACTTCAGGTACCATTTTCTGATGTTGAGTTATACCATGGAGTCAATGAAAAGTTCAAAAGTATTTAATAAAGATTTTCTTGTAGATCTCAGAACAGTTGGTCGGACAAACAAAATCCGGGCCCTTCTCTTTGTCCGACAGCTTTCAAGACCGGTATTTTTGATGTTAACCTACCTCATCAAGTCAATAGATAAATGGGGTATGGAATTAAAGCTTAGGCTGTTCTCTTTACAAATCTAGTGGTGGGACAAACATTACCTGGGCCAAATCATGTGTCCGACCACTTTTACTAAAAAACCTTCTACGTCACTACGTTGACTTTCTGTAGCTGAAAATCGGTTTTTTGATGTTAAAACACTATGAAAGTAGTACTTAATCATAGCCTTGAGTTTCTACTATACGAAATATTTAAGTTGAGTGTAAAAAAGCACCTGAAAATAGTATGTCTGACCATTTGCTTGCTTTTTTTCACAGAAAAATCAAGTTTTCTGTAACAAAAATTCTTACCCACAAACCAACCGAATTAAAAAACAAACTTTTAATAATAACATACTCTAAGCTGTGATTTAGCATTTCTTTTAAAATAAAAGTAATCTATAGTCTGGATCTCACTTTTGTCAATTGTCGTTTTACTATTACATCCTAAACACATTGGTATTTCAGGAATCTTGGAGAGTGAAATTGCCCAGATTAAATCTTTGAGCATCCCATTTTTTTTATTTTCGAATTCAGTGGTTGCATTCAAAATATCGAGTAATGGAAGTAAATGTGTTCACAGTGAACACTTAGAAGGTATTTTACCGACAAAAAAACCTCGGCTCCTCACCATCAATGACGAACTCAACGAACTCGACAGTAACACCAGTACGGACGATGATTTTATTGACGAGACTTACGTACCTTTTTAATATGTACTCGTACATTGAACATTTAATTGACTACTCTTAACTAACACCTAACTTACTCACAAACTGACTGACTGGGATGCGGAATACAATGAAAATCTACCTCTTCATGGTGCATTCTGGGTCACGCTAAATGATTTGCTGTACTTTACTTACAAAGATGACCCTATCATCAATATTAATCCTCAAAGCGAGATCACCATAAATACCAAAAAAAAAAACGTATTATAAAAAATAGTTTTAGTAATTTTCAATTTTCTCAAACTAGAAGATATAAAGCCATGCGGTTTCTTGTGTTCGATTCAGAATTGATATGCGCATTAATACAAAAGAGCAATTGGGCACATCATCTCACAATTTTGAATAATATTGATTTAAAAATAAAAAAAATTTTCCATTTTTTACCAAAAATTTTCCATTTTTTACCAAAAATTTAAGTTTGAATGCGAATTATTCAAAAACTATTCACACGAATAATTTGATATGAATTTTATATTAAAGAGTAAATTTTAGACTTTCAAATCCTTTATTGTAAGTGTTGCCGTTGTTTTTTAATAATTACTTTCCCATTTTAAGTAATTTTTTTCTAAAATTGCCCCTAACTCCTAAACGGGTCGAGATAGACCCCCTTCCCTTCCATAGTAAAAAATGCTAGTTTTTAACCCCTCTACAAAATACCGTTATCAATATTAGGTATACTTCTAAAGTTAAGATGGAAAACGTTAAGGTCATAAGCATTTGAGCTGATGTTCGAGCCTATAATACTACTACGAGTATTAGGGCATGTCATTCGAAGCTAATTTATAAAAACAAAAATATACATATATTCTCATATGTAGGTCTTTTCTGAACTAACTTTGGAGACTGCAGTCTTGAAACTTTGTTTAGTCGTCCACTGGTGATGGCCATTTTGGCCCCGGTTAACACTAAGGTTAGCTGAGTTTTGGTTCGGACTCTTAAGAGTTATAAACTTCTTCAAACATAATCTGATTATTATATATGATATGATGAGTAAAAAGTACGTTTATTGGTTGGTCAGATGGTCAGGCTTTCAGGGTGAGTTATTTTCAGATTAAATTATTAGCCACAATCTGCTCTTATGTAATAGCGGTAATAAATCCAAACCCACCTTTGTTAGTTCAATAGAGAGGAGGTATCTGACCTTACCATCTAATCTCCTTTTCTTCACACGTTTATCAAAACTGGCATGTGTCAGATGAGGCATCACCATCGGATGATATGCACATAAGATCCAATATAGGGTGCAATGCCTGACAAAGTCAAACTATGCGTATTCATGAGGAATCTCACGAACTAGAGAACTTCTGGAGAAAAGCTCGCTATCAATGCTGGCTCACTGCCTTCATCTCTACAGTCCATGTGGGATGTGAATAAGGCAGCCGATTAACTAAATGAAGTTATTATCTTTAATACGAGTATCATTTAAATGCAGTTGCAAATTGAAACGTAAAGGTAGCGCTTCATTATTTAATGGTACTTTGACTTGTATCAAATGAACTTTGAATTTGAATGAATTTTAATATACGACTACATACACTTGTTCACACCTCACATTGTATTTATCTGATGCGACGTTTATCTCAATTCATTTCACTGAACAAAAATGTTAGTAATTATTCTCATAAGGTGTGTACCAAGGTGGAATCCTCAACTTGAATAATGGTGAGCAAAATGTTTACTAAATCCAAACACACCGGAAATTGTGACCTATACAAGTTCACTTTAACCAACTTCAATAAATGATTGAGAAAGTCCAAGAGAGCTTCATGGAGAAAGACTTGCGAAAACTTGGAAAAACTACCAAGTTCTCACAATAGACTATTAAAATAGTTTAGGTCTGTTTCAAAAAGTAGATGGCACTTTCACAACTAGTCGAGAGGAAACTTTAAAAATTCTACAAAAGGTTCATTTCCCAAATTTTTTAAACAACACATATAATTCTGAAGCCACGAGCTTTTCCTGCTTTTCCAGAATTAACATCCTATTTGCAAATATGTTTAGCATATACAAAAATGAATGGCATACAAACTCATTTAAACCATACAAGGCATCTGGAACAGACAGAATCCTTCCTACTATAAACGCTTTATTTAGATCTAGCTTCAACTGGGGATACATCCCACAAGCCTGGAGAGCGGTAAATGTAGTCTTTTTCCCCAAACCAGATAGATCTTGTGAACTACCCAAATCTTATCAACCCATAAGTCGTTTTTCTGATTTACACACCAATAGGCATACAGTAAATAAAGATCCACGGAAGGTGCTTTACTGAATCTGATAACTAAAGAGGCCTTCCGAAAATAGTAGATTACACTATGTGCCTTCCAAAATTTGAAGGTGCCTTCAATAATACTGGATATGAATCCTAGGGACTAGAGCGATGCTCGAAAACTGTAAAGTTTCTATGTCTTCCGGAAAAACTAAAATCTCTGTCTCAGCGGCCAAAGGTTGTTCACAAGGAGGTCAGCGCTCTTATTGTCACTGGCCATTGTTGACCTACTAGCAGTGTTTAAAAGTGCTTCAATTGTTTTATTTCATTTGCTTTGACTTTGCTGCGACTGCGAAAAGTTTCAAACCGGGGGCAAAACGAAAGTAAAAACAGAAAAACGAAAAAAAAATTAACTTAACTGTTGCTGTGCTGTGAAGATCTTCGCAGCAAAAGTGAAGCAACAGCAAGAGAACTCGAATTTCAACTGTTGCTTTTGCTTTGTTTTCGCTTAACTCAGCTTATGAAAAAAATCGCGATCGAAGCGTTTTTGCGTGGCGCCATTGTTAAATCACTTAGAGCAATAAAATAAAGGAGACAAACCGAACACGACCAAACAATAGAAGAAAGAATATAAAACTGTGCTGTGCTGCGCTGCACTGTTCGTACCTGCTTCGGCAGTTAAAGCATACGAAGAGAAGCGCACATTTGAAACTGTGCTTTGACTGTACGAAATTTTGAAATCAAAGCAACAGAATAGCAAACTGAAACGAGCATGACTGCTCTGCTGTGGCTTAGCTGTAGACATGTGCGCAGCAAAGCAAAGCAATAAAACTTAAAAAAAAAATTGTTTTCGCAGCACAGTATCAGCAGTTTTTTTTTAGTGCTGTTGCTATTACGCTGGCAGTTTTTCAAACACTGCCTGCTAGTAAAACTTAATAATCTGGGCTATCAAACAATAAAATTAATTAAATTTTATTAAATCAGACGACTTAGCCATAATAGTGAATAATAAACATCACAAATACTTTTGCAGACTGTTCTAAAGATAGTAAACGTCTGTTGTGTTCGAAAAAATCTCTCAATCAACCCCAGTAAAGTTATATATGTTCCTTTCAATCGTAAAAGAAATCTTAGTCTTCACCAGATCTCACTTAACGATACAGAAATTGTGTACTGCAACGAAGTAAAATATCTAGGAATCAATACCTACGAGTATGTATTGGCGTACGCTACAAATACGACTGCTGTTGGGGTTAACGTATTTGTGTATATAAGGCCACAAGTCTTCTTTACTTTTGGAGTTCACTTTAAAGAAGCGTCCGACCTTATCTTCTTTACAAAATAACCCCAACGCTACGATTTTGATTTGTTCGGTTACACGGCCTCTGTTGTATTTCCTTTTTGTAAGGAAGGTCTCGTCGATTTGTACAGTTTTTCCTTCGCCGCCAATGTTAACATCGACGTGAGGTGCTATTATTTCGGCTATTTCACGAAAATAGTTATAGTAATCTATTATAATAGATTTACTAAGCTCACTTTTATTGTCGTGATGCCGCCAAGAGATTATATGCTAGTTTTAAAATAATAACATACGAGTACATGTAATAATATTTTTAAAAAATCGTTAGGTTGTAGCTTAAGGTTTAATTAATTTACCTGAAAAACCGTGTTCACAAGCATTTTGATAACAAAAGCGATAATTATTGCAAGCACCTCGCGAATCTCTAGCCGACATTGACGTCCATGGAAAAATGTACCGATATATGGGGTGATTGTATTTCTACAATTTTTGTCACCTTTTTTTTTAGAGCTTTTCTACCTTCATAGGTAAGTTGCAACACAGTGGGGGAATGGATGTTTTAGTGGGAGTTAAACCAGATTCTTCTAAAAATTCAATGCTTCTTTCGTTGGTCGACACCAAATCTCCGAACGAACAAAACACAGATAAGTTATTTAGTTTAGGATGGATTAGAGGATGCTTATCCGTCATTGCTTATTCACAAAAAATATCACTTGATACGCACTACGGTTGAACACAGAGTGATCTTTGTGAATATCAATAACTACACGCCTTATCACAAAAAGAAATAACGGTATAAAAGCCAAACGTTTGTTCAGTTATATTTTTGCATTATTATCAAGTGCATTACATATTACATACGTACAAACATAGATATTTCGCAAAGTAAATAATTTACTGCAACATTGGAACATGTGAATTTTCTATAATGCGAATTAGTGAAACTTTGTTATTAATGGGAACTTTGTACTTTTGTGATGAGTACTGTGGATGAAGAGTATTGATGACATAGGCGCCTGCCTGACGAAAAGCACATACCCCGAGCGGAGTAACGAAGTTGCGTGAGCGGGACCTGCCGTCTGTGGAAAGAGAGTTGAAATCCCTTAATCCCGCGAAGCGGGTCACCCGTGTACTCTTAATTAAGAAAACTATTGATATAGGCTTCTGCGAGATGTTTAAATAATACTCATTAACTTATTGAAAGGAAGACTACGTACATAAATGCCAAAAAACAAAACTAAAGTAGTAATTCCAATTTAAATTTTCTCAAAAACTAGAGGACATAAAGCCATGCGGTTTTTTGTGTTCGATTCAGAATTAATACGCGCATTCAATATAATTTGGCACATTATTTCACAATTTTGAGTAATATGTATTGTTAAACAATTTTTTTTTGTTTTAATTTGTTACCAAGAATTTGAGTTTTAATGTGTGAAAACTATGCACACGAATAATTTGATGTAAATTTTATATTTAAGAACAAGTTTCGGGCTTTCATATTCTGTATAGTACTTTATTGTAAGTGTTACCGTTGTTTTTTAACAATTTTTTTCCCATCTTAAGTCATTTGTTTTTAACTTGCCCATAACTCCTAAACGGGATGAGATTGACCCCCCTCCCATAGTAAAAAATGCTAGTTTTTAACTCCTCTACAAAATACCGTTATCAATTCTTATGCACCACGAGGAGGTAGAATGGCATTGCACTCCGCGTCTCAGTCAGTCAGTTTTTCAGTAAGTCAATAGTTAATTAAAAATAGTCAAGTCGATTTTTAATGTACATATTAAAAAGGTACGTAAGTCTCGTCAATAAAATCATCGTCCGTACTGGTGTTACTGTCGAGTTCGTTGAGTTCGTCATTGATGGTGAGGAGCCGAGGTTTTTTTGTCGGTAAAATACCTTCTAAGTGCTCACTGTGAACACATTTACTTCCATTACTCGATATTTTGAATGCAACCACTGAATTCGAAAATAAAAAAAATGGGATGCTCAAAGATTTAATCTGGGCAATTTCACTCTCCAAGATTCCTGAAATACCAATGTGTTTAGGATGTAATAGTAAAACGACAATTGACAAAAGTGAGATCCAGACTATAGATTACTTTTATTTTAAAAGAAATGCTAAATCACAGCTTAGAGTATGTTATTATTAAAAGTTTGTTTTTTAATTCGGTTGGTTTGTCGGTAAGAATTTTTGTTACAGAAAACTTGATTTTTCTGTGAAAAAAAGCAAGCAAATGGTCAGACATACTATTTTCAGGTGCTTTTTTACACTCAACTTATATATTTCGTATAGTAGAAACTCAAGGCTATGATTAAGTACTACTTTCATAGTGTTTTAACATCAAAAAACCGATTTTCAGCTACAGAAAGTCAACGTAGTGACGTAGAAGGTTTTTTAGTAAAAGTGGTCGGACACATGATTTGGCCCAGGTAATGTTTGTCCCACCACTAGATTTGTAAAGAGAACAGCCTAAGCTTTAATTCCATACCCCATTTATCTATTGACTTGATGAGGTAGGTTAACATCAAAAATACCGGTCTTGAAAGCTGTCGGACAAAGAGAAGGGCCCGGATTTTGTTTGTCCGACCAACTGTTCTGAGATCTACAAGAAAATCTTTATTAAATACTTTTGAACTTTTCATTGACTCCATGGTATAACTCAACATCAGAAAATGGTACCTGAAGTAACCCTTTTTTGGGCAAACGGCACCAAAAACGTTTGTCCGACCAGCAGTTCTGTAAATGTTTCACAATTTACTACCAGGTAGTGAATGAATTTTTCATTGACCCGAAGAGGTAGGTCCAGTATGCGAGGGGCAATAACAACTTTGCCTCTCTAGCGTCATCTGAGTCGGAAGACGAAGATGAAGAAATAAACAATATTACCAGCAGCATACTAAAGCTGGAAGAAAAAGTGCTTGCTATTAAGCATAAACAAACTACGCGCAGACAGAGGGAGCAATCAAAAGTAGAGAGCTCCCAACAACAAAAGCTACAAGAGCAGAAACAAAAACTGCAGCAACAACAAAACCAGCAGCAGCAGAAATAACAACTGTAGCAAACAATACAGCAGCAGCAGAAAAAGCAACAGCAACAGCTGCAAAAACAAAAACAGCTGAAATCACAGCAGCTGAAAAATCAGCAGCAGCAGCAGCAACAACAACAACAACAACAACAGCAGCAGCAACAGCAACAGCAGCAGCAACAGCAACAGCAGCAGCAGAAGAAGAAGGAGAAGGTGCCTTCTATCAACACCTATAAATTAGAGGTAAATGAAACCAAGGACCTGTGTAAGTTGGTCATTGGTAATAATTTTAGTATTAAGCGATTGGGGAACGATCGCCATGCCATCAACTGTAATACACTGGAGGGCTACGCGACAGTAAAAGAGCTTCTAAAGGAAGCGACGACGGAGCACTGTTCATTCACACCGAAGTGTGAAAAGCGGCAATCGATGCTGCTGAAGGGGTTGGAACTGTCTTCTGATCCTGAGGAGATCATGACACTGCTCAACGAGAAGGACTCAAGTTTGTAGGGTAAAGCCATTTACCACAGCTAGAGCCAGGCGGGAGAAACGGAGTCTACCGTTCTTCCTGGTACAGCTCAGTTCCGAAAGCCGTCTGGATAGTCTAAAGAGTGTCAATGTCCTAGACTACCAGGTGGTTCACTCGGAGGAAAAATTAAAAAGGAGCGAAGGCGTTATAAAATACGTTCGTTGCCAGAGGTTCGGGCACGTCGCGTCGAACTGCCAAATGCAGCCTCGATGCGTTAAGTGCGCAAAGAACCACAGTTCCGAGGAGTGTGCTCTGGGTAGGGACGGAGCATCCGATAGGACGCAGCTCTCGTGCGTGTTATTTGGGAACGTGGGACACACCGCAAACTATCAGGGTTGTCCTAAGTTCGCTGACATTAAAAAAGCAAAACTAGCTCGGCAGAAGAAGGTGGAGGTCAAACGTTCACCTGTTAGGTTTGTCTGTGATTATGACTAGAGAATTCAGGGTAAACGTAGCCAATATACGTGGGCTAAAAAGTAATCACTTTTCTGCGTACGTCCACGTCTGTAAGTACAGACCAGCTGTTTCTCCACTTAGTGAATCACAGGTAGATCCCCGCCACACCTCTCAGATCATTCTGATCTGAAGCTACCTAGCTAAGAATTAGTGTCATTATTCGTCTCTCACCGCGGTCTTGCCATTTGCATGCGTAGTGATGAAGCTTACCAAACTCCACCACAATGTGATCCATGTTCCAATCTGGAATTCAACATCATGTGGTTAAAATTCCCTCTCCGTAAGCAAATTATACACTACTGCTTTATTTATAGAAGCCCCAAACTGGACAGCAGTTCAACTTTTAACGAGTTTGATGCGCTGTCTGACTAAATTCAAGGAATTGTATCCCTGTATCCTCATACTGAAATCGTTATTACGGGCGACTTCAATATACACAATTCTGGGTGGCTTCGACATTCTGGACAGACAACACCCGAAGGACGGTGTGTTGAGATCTTCGCTGAGGAAAACAACCTAACGCAGCTTGTAAATGAGCCCACGCGAATACCAGACGTTGATAGTCATACCGCCAACACCCTGGACTTGTTTTTAACTTCTCACCCTGATAAGTACACCATTGATGTGCTCTCCCCTCTAGGCTCATCGGACCATTGTGTCATATCAGCTAATTTCTCGTACACCGACCACACAGTTAGAGAAAAAATTCCTAAAAGAACCGTATGGCAATACGAGAAAGCCAACTGGAGTGGTCTTAACAGCTTCTTTAGGAATTTTAACTGGTCGTTATGCTTCCTCGATAACGACGTGGATGCCATTGCTGATATGATTACAGAAACCATTCTCTTTGGAATGAGATCCTTTATTCCTCATCGCATGAAGAGTATCAAACCAAAAGAAAAGGCATGGTAGGACTCGAGCTGTAAAGAGGCCGTCAGGGTTAGAGAAATGTTTTTTCGGTCCTACAAGACCAACCTGACAGAGGAAAGCCGAAAAAAGGTCAAACGAGCCAGAAATGACTGCAACGCCCTTCTTAAGCATGTGAAATTCCTATACGACCAAAAACTGAGGCAAAAAATACTGCGATGTCCCAAAGGCAGTAACAATTTTTGGTCGTTCGTCAAAAACATTAGAAATTCCGCCTCATCCTCCATCCCAACGCTCATTTACAATGACATTCCAGCTGTCAGCTCTTTGGATAATGCCAATCTGCTTGCTGCACACTTTGCGGCCAGCTCAACACTCCCAGATTGTGCTTTGTCTCCGCCTACACTTGAGTGCGTCGAATCTTCAACGGGACGAATCTACTTTCGCACTCGTGTAGTAGCAAGAGTACTTAAAGATCTCAACATACATAAATCCGCTGGTCCAGATGGTATATTGCACTTGATATTTCTAAGGCATTTGACAGAGTTTGGCATCAGGCTCTTTTGTCGAAAATGCGTGCATTTGGGATCGACGACTCTCTTCTTCAATGGATTAGAAATTACCTTTCGGAACGTTCAATTCAAGTTGTCTTGGACGGTTTCAAGTCTGATATTCACAAAATAAATACTGGTGTGCCCCAGGGCTCTGTTCTGTCACCGACACTCTTTTCAATTTTCATTAACGATCTCTTGTCTGCTACTTCTAATCCAATATATTCCTTTGCTGATGACAGTACTCTCTGCTTTTCATATTCGTTTCCGGATTCACAGCCCTGCTCTTCGGCTGTAGAACGAGAACGGCAGCGTATGTTAAGCTCATTAAATTCCGATATCAACAGCATAACCAATTGGGGAACTATCAACAGAGTGGAATTTAATGCTTTCAAAACACAATGCTGTCTGCTGTCTTTAAAGCGAAATTTAAACACCAAGCCATTATCTGTCAATGGCACTTGCATCGTCGAAACCGAAAAACTTTCCATTCTCGGTATGTGTGTCAATGACAACTTACGTTGGAATGACCACATATTTGATATCGCCAAAAATGCTGCGAAATGTCTAGGTTTCCTCAAGCGATGTAAGAAATATTTTACCGCCTCTGATCTGGCCTCAATATATAAGGCATTCATCCGCCCAAAATTGGAGTACAATGCCCACATCTGGTCAGGTGCTCCTAAAACATCTCTGCAGCTGCTAGATAGGATTCAAAATCGTGCGATAAAGCTCATTGATAATACTAATATCTGTCAGTCAATTGAGACCCTCGAACACCGACGTAATGTCTCCTGTCTCACTTTATTTTATCGCTATTTCCACCAACAGTGCAACACTGAAATCGCCAGTAGCATTCCGCCCATTCAAACTTTCAACCGTCACACTCGTCTCGCTATGAATGCTCATCAGTATACCCTCAAGCCCATTTTCGGACATACTCTAAAATATCGTGATTCGTTCCTAAGCCGTACAACTCGCTTATGGAATGCCCTGCCGATCTCTGTATTTCCTGGTCATTATAACTTGCAAACATTTAAAAGCAATGTAAATCGGTACCTCTCTTTTCTTAATCCCTAAATTTCCTTTGCCCGAGCTGTGAACAATCACCTTAAGGGTATACAAACCCCTTGAGCGCGCGCACAGTATAAAAAAAAAAAAAAAAAACAAACTTTGAAGGTCCTTGCGGTGAATGTAAATTCACTGATTAGGATCGAACGAAGAGCAGCGATGTTTAAATTGCTAGAAAACCAAACTCCTGATATGCTTTTCGCTAGCGAAACCAAGCTAACCGATAGGCACAAACTAGAGTACAATAATTATATTGTTAGAAGAAGAAATCGGCCCAGATCCAAACGTGGAGGCGGTGTCGCGATCTTCATTAAAGAAGGTATAAAATTTCACAGAGTGTACAAGGGAGTGTTGCGCAGGCTCCGGATGTTGGAGACAGTCGTCATTTACATACCGCTCCGCAGTGGAAAGCGGCTGTACTTGGCCTCTGTTTATGTACCTGAGGCTTCACAATCCACTTTATTCATTACAGAGCTCGACACACTTTTTCGAATTCTGAGACTGAAATCTGGGGAGAATTATTTTATAATCGGCGGGGATTTCAACGCTAAACACAGAGATTGGGGAAATAATTTGCCAAATACTAGAGGGAACCTACTACTCGATTGGTGGGGTCATTTTTTTTCATTTTATATGCATTTTTATTATATGACTTAAATTACTCTTATATGCTAAACAAAAAACGCTTAAAAATTAGCTTAAATTACTTACAAATAATCTTATTCTAACTTACTGGCCCCATGCGGGCACTCTAAGTTAAACCTAACACTTAAACTATGTCTTTCGACGAATCTTACAGTCTACTTTTATTTCTATTTTTATATTTATACTAAAACTAAGAAAATTAATTTTAATTAAAAAAACTTAGTGTCTGGACTTTTTTTAATTTTTCATAAAACTTAAAACTAAAAGCCTACAATCTACCTAAAAATAAATCTTAACCTACTTAACCTAATGCATACATACATACATATATATACACACATAATATATATATACATAATATGTAAATATATGTATGTATATATATTTAAATTTTTACGATTGGTGGGGTCAGCACGTTGTCATGTACACACTCGGTCTTAAAGCGACGGATAACTCGTCGTTTGCCAGAGGCGGGTCTTATTTGGATCTACTGCTATACGACAAAAGTATACGACTAGCAGGTACGAATTTACAAACGCTAAATAGTCCGGGTACATTCATGTATGACAGCGACCATTGCGGTTTTAGTACCGAAATTACAGTTCCCAACGAAATTGCGGAATTGGAGGAGTTTGTCCAAAGACATTCTTAAAACTACAGTAAAACTCGGTGGAGACGCTTCTCCGCAACCTTGACAAGAGCGCTCTCCTCGAACACGCTCCACCCACCGTCCAATAGGAATTTGTCAAACGAGGAGATCTACAATTACCTAAAACAAAAGGACGACACAATTAAACAAACTATGGACACTACAATACCGCGGTATCGACGTACGACGAACGAAGACCTGTTCCGCAATCCTACTATTGACGCACTGCACCGACAGAAAAGTAGACTTCTGTCAAGACTCAAAAACTTGTACAGACAGTTAACTGACCGACAAGACCCGGAGATTAGGACCCTGAAGTCTTCGATTAAAAACATTCAAACGTTAATAAAAGAGAATTACTGAATTTCTGTAAGTTTGTATTGGAACAACAAGGTTCGGGCTGGAAAAACCAGCAACCCGAATATGTTTCCGCAAATAAATAAACTACTTCGGAGAAAAAATCAAAACGACTTTCAGTGTCTTAAAATAGCCCGGACAACAGACCACGAAAGGTTACTGACAATAGCAGGTATTGATCCAAATGAATCCGCTGACGATGACGACTTCTTTGTGATCGAGGATCAACAGGAGAAGGTTGAGGCCATAGGGGCGGCTTTCGGGGAAGTATACAAGGCCACTAATACCATTGGCCCTAATTATGACCTTGACAATCGCATCTTGGTGCACAACTCCTGCATTCGAAATGGTGTTGAGAATTGGGTTTCACCCAGTTTAGCGGCACAAATATGGCAAATAATGTCATTGAAAGAGAGTCACCCTCTCTACCCCGTTCATTTCGAAGGAAGGACTCCATGAGATCTTCGACACAATCAGAGTTAAGAAATCTGTGAGGACCGATGGTATTCCGAACATCGTACTTCGAGATCTTCCGCTAGAAGCGGTGGACATTTACACCACCCTGTTTAATAATGCAATGAATAATGCACATTATCCAGCGCATTGGAAGACGGCGGTGGTTGAACCTATCTCCAAAAAGAGAAAGGATATGTCCAATCCGGCGAATCTCCGGTCGATAAGTCTCCTTCCGAATATCAGTAAGGTTTTCGGGAAGGTAATCAATAGAGCTCTGACTAGGTGGGTTGTGGATAAACATATAGTTCCGGATAATCAATTCGGTTTTAAGGCGGGACATTACATCTCACATGCCGCGTCTAAACTGGTGTCTGATATCTAATGGAATAAAGGCAAACAACAATGTACTGGTGCCTGCCTTGTCGACATGGAGTAGTCTTTTGACACCGTATGGTTAGAGGGTCTATTCTGTAAGCTGACTAGGCTGGGGATCAGTAAACCACCCTTGTACATTCTTTATAATATGCTAACCGATAGACAGTTCATCGTGAAAAATGGTGATGTGACTTCTGTGACAATATTTTAAATTAAAAATGGTCTTCAGCAAGGCGCGGTCAATTCGCCGATCCTATTTAACATTTATACAAGCGACTTGATAGGTTCACTTGCCCATACTATTGCGTACGTAGACGATTTGATAGCGTACAGAACAGGTCCAAAAATCGAGGTCTTTAATACCTTCTTGCAGTGTGACTTCGATACGATAAGACGATTTTGCTATGATTGGAAGTTGAAAATCAACTTTCAGAAGTCGGAAACCATTCTCTTTAGGACGCCGTTGTCTGGAGCCTCTAGGGATACCAGAAAAAACTGGCGAAAGTTCTCGATCATTGGACAACGCGGACAGCCTCTTGCATGTCGAAATGTAGTCAGATACCTTGGGATCTGGCTAGATCAGTTTCTGTATTTTAACAAAAATGTAGATGCTGCTCTGGCCAGAGCTAAAGGCGATTTTGCCCTTACAAAGAGACTGTTTTATAGCAGCCAACTCGATGCGAGGGTAAAGGTAATCTGCTACATGGCCCTTATCAGGCCCATGCTGGTATTTGGGTGTCCCGTGTGGTTCAATGTACGAGCAAACTTAATGGAAAAGATTCGAGTATTTGAGAGGGCTTGCCTTCGCTTGTACAGAACACCAGAATTGCAGTACAAACAATTTTATCATAATGAAGTCGTTTAGAACAGGGCGAACCTGATACTTCATAATTAAGCTGACTCGAAGGCACATTTCAAGAGCAATTACCTCGATGAATAACCTAATATTACTACCACGAGAGTGTGCGCTCTGACGTCTTCGTTCCACCAGAAGCATTCCTCTACCTTGATCAGATAGGGTTGATCCAGGATAGATCAGGGGTCCCGTTAATCTTCCATATCGCTCGGACAGCTGGGGACAGGCGACAGGTAGTTGACTACAACAGAGACGTCGCACACGGCAGTATGGATCTGTATGTGTGTATTGTGTGTGTAGGTTAGGTAGACTTAGGTTTATTTTAAGTTAGATATTAAATTTTTATAAAAAATAAAAATTATATGCTAAGTTTTTGTTAACAAATTGCTTTTTCTTAGCTTTAAATATATAAAACAAATATTTCTAAGTAAAATGTAAATAAAGTCGAAAGACATAGATATAAGAATTTAGAATAGCTTAGAGTGCCTGTGTGGGGCCAGTAAGTTAGTATAAGATTGTTAAGTAATTTTAAGCTAGCATTTAATCATTTTTTGTTAGTATGTAAGAGTTAGTGGTTAAGAAAATAAAAACTAAAACTAAAAACTAACGGCCTCTGTGGTATTTCCTTTGCGTAAGAAAAGTTTCCTAGATTTGTACAGTTTTTCTTTGCCGCCAATGTTAACATCAACGTGAGACGATATATGTTCGGCTATTTCACGACAATACTTAAAGTAATCTATTATAGTGGGTTTGCTTAGTTCATTTTTATTGTCATGATGGCGCCAAGCGATTAAATGCTAATTTAAAAAAAAAAAATATACAACAATATTTAAAAAAAACTTAAAGTTGTGGGGGCAATCAACAACACTGTCACGGAGGTATATGAGAGAGAGGATATAAAAAGGACGCACTCGAAGAATGAGGGCAGTTGTTTTTCCGGCTTCTCATCGTGGCAGTTCTTGCAACAAACAAATTCTTATACTCATATTTTATCAGTTATTTTAAGTAAATTTAAATATATAATTTTATCACATACGTGTTTTATGTTACCTAAGTACACAATCTTACAAATTTGGGGACTCAACCAAAATATTGAAATAGTGTTTTTGTTTTTTTTTTTAATAATACGAAATGACGTGCTTGGAAGACATAAATGAGATAAAAAGGTTTCTAAAATACGGCAAAAAAACATTGTGATGACTCTACACAAATATGTATTTGAAGACGAAGGCGACGGATCCAACAGAAGAAGACTCAGATTGTTTCAAGGTTTCGACTTCGATAATAACGATGAGAGGTATAAACAGAAGCAAAAGTACCTTGATGAACATCTGTGTGCAGCTGACCTGATTACGATGCGCAACGCGTAAGGGATCAATTACGACGTAAAGGATGTGAGCCAACACATATTTGATAACTTAAGAAAGGGTTGTTTACTAAGTTCATGCAACGCCGATGACGACAACGAAGATGACAACGACGACGATGTTGACGACGATAATGATAACGACGACGACGATGCCAACAAAAATGCCGACGAGGATGGTGACGAGGATTATGATGACGACGATTGTAAGGACCACGATACCAACAACAACGATGACGGCGATGGGGAAAAGGAAAAAACCCAGAACGGAAACAACAACGGGGACCAACTCAATCAACAGAAAAAGTGTATACAGATGGTGAAAGAAATTAGACAAAACAGTAATAAAAACATCATTAAAAAGGAGCAAAAAGGAATGCAAGCAGCTGTTAAAAGTGATATACCGCCGATTTCCAGATTTGCGATCAACTTCATGGACATAGAGGACTCTATAAGACCATTCAATGGAAACGGGAAAATATCCGTGGAAATGTGGGTAAGTGAATTTGAAGAAATTGCTTCAATTATGTGTTGGGATGACTTCCAAAAATTTGTGTTTGCGAAAAAATCATTAAGAAGGTTAGCAAAACTCTTTATATCGAGTGAAAGGGGTATAACATCATACGAAAATTGAAATATGCTCTATTCGACGAATTTAGAAAAACAGCAAATAACGCGCAACTGCATAAATTGCTTCGCGAAAGAAAAAAGCAAAAAGATGAATGTTCAGAAACCTAAATGAACCAAGGGAAATTCGTAGTACACGCACACTATAATTTATGTAGCTAGCCTATGTAGTTTTTTTTTCTTATATTGTAAATTTCGATTAATCTGGCTGAGGACTTACTTGTGACTGAGACGTCGAGGTGTTCAGTTGTAATCAGTATTCTAATCTAATCACTAATTAAAGAATATTTGGTAACAGTTTAAATAAGGATAAAGTTGTTTCATTGATTAACATAAAAATCAGGAGTGTTGTTTTTGCTTCGCTATCATAACCCCAGAGCTTCCTGCATTTGTTCCAAGTCATCATGGTCCTTCTTCGTCGGATGTGTGAATCAACGCTTATATGAAATTTGTTGATGGATGATTTCAGGAGATAACCTGCTATAAGGAGCTAATTTTCGATGGAAAAACAATAAAAAACATCAGGTGAAACAATTAAATGTTGTAAGTAACACCTAACCAAGTGATTTTTCGATACATATACATACATATACAGCATTATATATACATACGAGTATTATAAAGAAGCATATAAGAAACCATAGTGTGCGAGTGTCGTGATCTCCAAAATACATACGAGTACTTTGAGACAACGTGGTCTAAAATTGATTAGAAACCGGTAACAGACTATAATTGAAAATCAATTAAACTTAGCTGTAATTGCGAGTCAGCATCTTTGTTAGTGGGTATGTACCTACTCGTACTCGGATAGAAAAAAAAACCCCAATACTCTTTGGCTTAGAAAAGTTTGCGGTATCAAACGGTTACTATACATATATATGTAGATAATATTGCATACGGTACATAATAAACTCTATCAAACGGGACAATCGCGCGGTTAATCCCTCACACGCAATCTATTGAACTTTTGAATTTTTTGCTTTTGCGTCGGTACATTTATCTAAAAAATTGCTTTAGATTTCTAATGAAAAAAATGAACAAAATTATTGCGAAACGTGGTCGCGCAAAAAGTGCCCTTACGCTTGCGTCATCATTTGCAGAGGGAATTGATAGCACAACGACGTTATCTACCTTAGAGTTTCGTCTTAATCACCTTGAGGAATCGTGGCAAGAATTTGTTAGTTTACAAAATGAGTTGTTAGACTATATAGACGAGACGGGGTACATAGACCGCGAGCCGGAGTACGAGGAATATGCCGAAAAGTACTTCCGCATCCACACGGTTCTTACAGATGCAATTTTCAAACTTAAGAAGGCACATTCAAGCGCGATTCCTGTCACAAGTCTTAATGCACCACAGGACATACCTGATCAACGGACAGAACATTCCATGAGACCCTCAAATAATTCGATTCAATTACCTAAAATTACTATTGAACCTTTTGTGGCGACTATAAAGACTGGCCAACCTTCCGCGACATGTTCTTAGGAACCGTGGATTCGCACACTTCGCTAACGCCTGTACAAAAACTTCATTTCTTGAAGTCATTCCTACGTGGGAGTGCCGCGGACTTAGTCAGTCATGTCAAATGTTCTGAAGCTAACTACCTTGAGACGTGGGATCGATTAGAGCGACGCTATGGCCAAACGCATTTGATTGTTAAATCATTTATTGATTCATTCCTATCGCTTCCAACCTGCTCTAATGGGAATATTGGATTGTTAAATAAAATAGCAGATGGAGCTGAAGAAGTTGTTAGAGGATTGAATGCACTTGACTGTAACGGTAGGGACCCTTGGCTCATTCATATTTTGCACGAAAAGCTAGATTATGAAACTAAGAAGGCATGGGCGGGAGAAGCAGGCTCAAGAGAGGGCCATACCATTGGGGAATTTTTGGATTTTCTGCAGGCCCGATGTCGTTGCTTGGAATCTTGCCAACCGACCGCGCGTTCGAGTCAAAATCGGCCTGGCAAGGCTTCTAGGCCACTTCATTCACATGTCGTTGAATCGCGTCAAGCCTGCCCCAAATGTAAAAGGGTTCATATGCTTCCTCAGTGTCCAGAGTTCAAGGCTCTATCCGTACCTGCACGTCGTGAACTTACTAAAAACTCATCACTGTGTTTCAATTGTCTTAAGCTAGGTCATTCATCTAGGAGATGTCATTCAAACTTACGTTGCCGCCTGTGCAATGCAAGGCACCATGTTTTAGTTCACTTACCTGAAAATCAACCTGCGTCATCGTCATCTCAATTACCCCTCGAGGCTTTTGCAGTTTCGAAAGAAACCTCCAACCTGTCACATCCAATTGCAGAACAACCTGTCTTTACTAACCACTTGCTTGAGTCGACTCACCGTTCCACCTCTGTCTTACCCACCGCTGTTGCTCGGATTAAGGATAGATCGGGGAATTATCAGGACGTTCGCATGCTGCTAGATTCGGGATCCCAAGTGTCATTTATAACCGAAAGGATTGTCCAACGTTTAGGATTGATTCGAAAACACTCTCGTATCCCAGTCATTGGTATTGCCTCTAGCTCGGCAGGCGTTACCAATGGATTAGTAACCCTGAACCTCATGTCTCGTTATAACGAGGAATCTATTGATGTCAACTGTTTCATCTTGCACAAACTGACGTCAAACTTGCCTCCGTTTTCGTCACAGCAAATTCCTAAAACCCTTTCAACGATTGAGCTTGCTGATCCAACGTATTATACACCTGGCCCTATCGACATCCTGATAGGTGTTGATAAATTCTTTAGTTTAATTAAGGGCGCATCAGAGCAGGTTCCAAATTCAAACTTCGTTTTCATTCCAACCATATTCGGCTCTGTTGTTGCAGGAGGAAACTTAAAAGTACCTGCTAGCAAATCAGACGTAAAATCCTTTTGTACTAGATTGGACATTACACAGGAATTCGACCTGGAACGTTTTTGGAAAATGAAAGAGGTCTCAAGTGAAGTACCTCATTCGGTGGAAGAAGAGTTAGCTGAAGAAATTTTCGTTAAGAATCATAAGCGCCGGTCAGATGGCAGATATGAAGTCGTCCTGCCTTCAAACCTTCGAAGAAGCTACACTTCGGCAACTCTCTCGGTATCGCAGTTAATCGGTTTCATGCAATCGAAAGAAGGTTTAAATTAAATAAGGAGTTGCAATTTCAGTACTCTGCATTCATTAATGAGTATTTAACTTTGGGCCATATGGAGGAAGTTCCACCAAACGAATTGGCAAGCTCGGAAAACATTTGCTGTCTTCCCCATCACGCAATTTTTAAGGGTGATAGCACAACAACAAAAATAAGAGTCGTTTTTGATGCGTCGGCTAAATCGAATAATACATCTTTGAATGACACTCTTTTGGTAGGGCCGACCATCCAGCGCGATATATTCTCGATTTGCCTTCGCTACCGCAAGCATTTATATGTCCTTTCAGGGGACATTGAAAATATGTATCGGCAAATTTGGATTGCTTAGAACCATGCTGACTTCCAACGCATTGTTTGGCGTGAAAGTCCAGAAGAAACGTTAAGACATTATCGCCTACTCACCGTTACCTACGGAACATCTTCTGCTCCATTTTCTGCAGTTCGAGTGCTAAAGCAACTTGCCATTGATTCTGCCTCAACGCATCCTAACGCATGAAATGTTCTTCTCAACGATTTCTATGTTGACGATGTCATAACAGGCACCGACAACATAGATGGCCTCTTTGCTCTGCAATCGGATTTGGTAAATCTTCTACAATCAGCAGGATTTAATCTTCGCAAATGGACTACCAACTGTTGGCCACTTTTGGTAAGGCTTCCAGAGAATCAGCTTACAGTGGTGCCCATCAAAGGATTGCTTTTTTTATAAAGTCAAGTTAAGCAATGACATCATTTGCACGAAACGCCGCATACTTTCGGACGCGTCGCGATTATTCGATCCCTTAAGCTTTCTCGCACCGGTCATCGTCGGAGTAAAGATACTTTTTCAAGATCTATTGAGACAAAATCTCGAATGGGACGAGGAACTGCCAGAGGAAATTGCTCGTCAGTGGCGGGTCATCAGAGAGGAGCTTCCTACGCTGGAATCCCTATCTATTCCAAGGATGATGCTGCAAAGTAAATCGGATTGGGAGCTTCACGGTTTCTGTGACGAGTCATTAGACGCGTATTCTGCTGCGGTTTATTGCCGAAGCGTTTCATCAGATGGAACCATTACTGTGTCCCTTGTTGCGGCCAAATCAAAGGTCGCTCCAATCAAAATTTTATTTTTACCTCGTCTTGAGCTGTGTGGAGCAGTATTACTAACTCGTTTAATCAACAAAATAAAGTTATCTTTACAGGAACCAGATGCTAAAATAGTGGCATGGACAGACTCTTCCATAGTGCTGCATTGGCTATCAGCCCCTCCCAAGAAGTGGTCTGTGTTTATTGGCAATCGAACTTCTGAAGTCTTGACTTCGGTTCATTTCAAGTTTTGGAACCACATACGATCGGCCTCAAATCCTGCAGACATTGCGACGCGCGGAATATCACCATCGTCTCTATTAACGGCGGATTTGTGGTGGAGAGGACCACCTTGGTTAAGTAAGGAAAGGACTAGCTGGCCGGTGTCAAAATTCGTACAGGAAGATATTAATTTGGAGCATCTGGAGGAGAGAAAGGTATCTCCAACTCAGGTACTTGTTTCGAATTTTACGTATTATAACCCTCTGGAAACGCTATTTTAAAATGCTTCTAATTGGATACGCTTGGTACGCGTTACCGCGTATACGTCACGTTTCATATCCAATTTTCCACTTAATCGAAAGGATCGTAACTTAAATCCATTGTCATCGATGGAATTAAACCTTGCAAAAACTAAATTAATTAAACACGCTCAAATGTCGGTGTTTCGCAACGAAATCGAACTTTTAAAAAAGGGAAAGGATCTTCCCTCTAAAAACAGACTCCTTCCTTTAAGTCCCTTTATTGACTCTAGTGGTGTGCTTCGGATTGGTGGCCGGTTAGAACATTCGGAACTTTCGTATTCAGAAAAGCATCCAATGATATTGTGCAAATCTCACATAATATCAAAACTCATAGTGCGCTATTTGCATGATAAACATTTACATCCTGGCGTATCGCTGTTGTTCGCGTTAATAAAGCAAAACTTTTTCATAATTGGATGTAGAAATCTCGCGCGGAAAATTGTACATGACTGTGTGATTTGCTTTCGAGAGCGTTTGTCAACTACAAAGCAGCTCATGGGAGACCTTCCGGCCGCACGTGTTCGCTACGCTAGGCCCTTTAGTAAGGTCGGTTGTGACTATGCGGGTCCCATTGAATTGCGTCTCAGCCGGGGGAGAAACCCAAAATTTGTTAAAGCTTATATAGCGCTTTTTGTTTGTTTTACGACTAAGGCCGTTCACGTTGAGCTCGTTGGAGATTTGTCGTCGACCGCGTTTTTACTGGCATTAGATGGTTTCGTCGCGCGTCGCCGTAAACCCTACGAAATCTGGAGCGATAACGGAACTAACTTTCGTGGTGCTAAACGTTTGTTAGATGAAATGCGTAAACTTCTTTGCAGTCAACAACATAACAACATCGTTGCAGATCATCTTGCCAACGACGGAATCCATTGGAGTTTCATACCACCCTCAGCACCTCATTTTGGAGGTTTGTGGAAATGTATACTCTATTGGTAAAAATAGAGTCTTTGCTCAATTCTCGCCCTATGTGGCAAACAACAGATTCCGAACCAGTAGCTCTTAGTCCAGCGCATTTTTTAATTGGAGAACGATTTACAGCCATACCACAACCATCTGTTCCTAACTCAGTTGTTTCTATGAATGTTAACTGGTCTCTTTTACAGGCAATGCTACAAGGCTTTTGGAGTCGCTGGCATAGCGAATACCTAACGTCACTGCAGCAACGACCCAAGTGGCAAAAATCGCAGCCCAATCTCCGCATCGATGATATTGTCCTACTTAAGGAGCCAAATTTACCACCATCCAAATGGATCATCGGAAGAGTTATCAACATTCAGCCTGGGAGAGACAGCAAAGTCAGAGTTGTTACCGTCAAAACAAAATTTGGAGAATTCGTTCGACCAGCTGTTAAGGTGGCCCCTTTGCCATTTTCTGAAAGACCCTAGTCTTCCAGGGGGGGCTGGATGTTCAGAAACCTAAATGAACCAAGGGAAATTCGTAGTACACGCACACTATAATTTATGTAGCTAGCCTATGTAGTTTTTTTTTTCTTATATTGTAAATTTCTATTAATCTGGCTGAGGACTTACTTGTGATTGAGACGTCGAGGTGTTCAGTTGTAATCAGTAATCTAATCTAATCATTAATTAAAGAATATTTGGTAACAGTTTAAATAAGGATAAAGTTGTTTCATTAATTAACATAAAAATCAGGAGTGTTGTTTTTGCTTCGCTATCATAACCCCAGAGCTTCCTGCATTTGTTCCAAGTCAATGAAAGTGTCCAAGAGCATTTCCTGCATATGAAAGATATAGCCTCTCGGGGAAATGTCGAAGAAGATGCTCTTATGCAGTACGTTATTGACGGAATAACAGATTCGAATATAAATAAAGTTATTTTGTACGGTTTTAAAAATATTAGAAGTTTTAAAGACAAACTAAGATGTTACGAAACTTTCCAAGAAAAAGCTAAACCAAAAAATGAAATAAGAAAGCCCGAAAAGGATTATGCTAAAAGTGAAAAGAAATTCGAAATACAGTGTTTTAATTGTGATTTAAAAGGGCATAAATCCATAAACTGCAGAGATAAAGAAAAGGGTGTCAAATACTTCGAATGCAATAAGTTTGGCCACATTGCGAGAGATTGCATATCAAAAAAAGTTGACAATACCCAAAGCAACATGCGGATTCTACATTCTAACGATGACATAATGGACAAGGAAGTAAAAATTGGAGATAGAAAATGGTACGTCATTGAGCATCGACCTGGTTCACAAATGAAACACGTAGACGCTCTTAGCAGGCATGCAGTAATGATAATCAACAATGATAGTTTAATTACCAGAATACAACGACTACAAATGCAAGACCATTAAAGGAATTCTTCAAGAAAAGTCATCTTACAAAGAATATTTTATGAAAGGCGACGTTCTGTATAAGTTGGTAAACGACGTTGAACTGCTAGTAATACACGAGGCATGCAGATGGAAAAAATAAGACGCGCACACGAAAAAGGACACTTCGCTGTTAAAAAAACGATAGAGCTAATTAATAAAGAATATTTTATACCCAAACTTGAGGAAAAAGTACGAAGACTCATTGCTAACTGTATACCATGCATCAATAGAAAGCAAGGCAAACAAGAAGGAGAACTACATCCAATACATAAAGAAGAAGAGCCACTCCACACATACCACTTCGATCATCTTGGTCCCTTGGAATCAACAAGCAAAATGTATCGCCATATCTTTATCGTTATCGACTCCTTCACGAAGTTCTGTTTGTTGTATCCCACGAAGTCTACATCAGCCAAAGAAGTAATAGCCAAATTACGGACGCAAGGCATGACATTTGGCAATCCGGTTCAAATCATCTCAGATCGAGAATCCGCTTTTACTTCGGATAATTTTCGAGAATACTGTAAACTGGAGAACATCAAACACATCAAAATCACTACCGGTTTATCACGCACAAATGGGCAGGTCGAATGCCTCAATAGCATCATCATACCCATGTGTCTAAGCTGAGTATCGAAGATCCAACTAAGTGGTACAAGTTTGTCGAACCCGTTCAGAAAACCATCAACTCAACCTTTAACCGAAGAACCAGTTTGACACCATTTGAGGTACTTGAGGGAATAAGAATGCGCACCTAAGAAGACCTTCACATAAAGGAGCTGATAGAGGAGGAACTAATCGCGAGTTATAACGATAAAAGGGACGAGTTAAGAAAAAGTGCTAACAAACAAATAATAAAGGCTCAAAACGAGAACAGGAAAAGTTATAATCTTCGATGAAATCCAGGCACGAAATATAGGGAAGGTGATGTAGTAGCCATCAAAAGGACTCAGCTTGAAGGTGGATTGAAACTAAGGCCAAAGTACTTAGTACTGAAGTTACGAAAGTTAAGCCGAATAATACTTACGATGTCACAAAAAGAAGTTACAACGAAGGTCCGGAACATACAAGTACGTGTGTTGAATTTATGAAGCCATGGCCGACTAGTCTTGACGACGACAACCTTTTGGAGGCAATCAGCAACACTGTCACGGAGGAATATGAGAGACAGGATATAAAAAGGACGCACTCGAAGGATGAGGGCAGTTGTTTTTCCGGCTTCTCATCGTGGCAGTTCTTGCAACAAACAAATTCTTACACTCATATTTTATCAGTTATTTTAAGTAAATGTAAATACATAATTTTAACTCATAAAATTATTTTGTGTTACCTAAGTAAACAATCTTACAGTTGTAACTTAGGATTTAATTAATTTACCTGAAAAACCGTGTTCACAGGCATTTTGATCACAAAAGAGATAATTATCGCAAGAACCTCGCGAATTTCTAGCCGACATTGAGGCCCATGGTAAAATGTGCCGATAGATGGGTTAATTGTATTACTACAATTTTTGTCACCTTTTTTTAGAGCTTTTTATTGAGCATCGCCACATCCAACCGAACTTTATATTTTTGCATTTTTCCACCTTCATTCGTAAATTGCAACACAGTGGGCGAGTTAATGTTTTAGTGGGAATTAGACAAATTTCTTCTAAAAAAGCAATGCTGTTTTTGTTTGTCGACACCAAATCCGCAAACGAACAAAATATTGAGAAGTTATTTAGTTTAAGATGGATGCTCAGCCGCCATTGGTTATTCACAGTAAATAATACCAAATTCGCACTAAGGTTGAACATAGAATGACTTTTGTGAATATCAATAACTGCACGCTTTAACACATGTGTATGAAAAACAAACCAACTATACAAAAGTCACCCGTTTGTTCGGTTATATTTTGCATTATTTTCGAGTGCAATATACATTACGCAAAGTAGAAACATACATACTACGCAAAGTGAATAATTTGCTACAACATTTGAACATGTGAATTTTCTATAATTTTGGAATGAGTACTGTAGGTGAAAAGTATTGATGACATAGGCGCCTGCCTGACGAAAAGCACATACCCCGAGAGGAGCAACGAAGTTGCGTGAGCGGGACCTGCCACCTGCGTAAAGAGAGTTCAAATCCCTTAATCTCTTAATGTAATACTTAATACTCTTAATTAAGAAAACCATTGATATAGGGAAGACCATGTAAATTCAAAAAAAAAGAAGAAAAAACGAACATAAATAGTAATTTTCAATTTTCTCAAAAACTAGACGACATAAATCCATTCGGTTTTTTGTTTCTGATTCAAAACTGATATAGGCATAGACCATAGGAATCCAATTTAGCACTTCATTTCACAATTTTGAAAAAAAAAATGGTCCAAACTTCATTTTTTAAATTTTCTTATAAAACATTTTGGGTTTGCATGCGAATTTCTTAAAAACTATTGATACAAATAATATAGCTGAAACTTAGGGTTGAAGAATAGGTTTATGACGTTCGAAGCTGGTACAGTACTTTATTGTAAGTGTTGCCGTTGTTTTTAATAATATTTTTCCCATTTTAAGTCATTTTTTAATAAAATTACCCCTACCTTCTAAACGGGGCGAGATAGACCCCCGCCTCACATAGTAAAAAATGCTTGTTTTTAACCCCTCTATAAAAAACCGTTATCAGTTTTTCGCTCCAAAGTTTTCCTACTCGTGTCTGTATTCTCACTTGCAAAATTTTTTTTCTAATCTACCTCAAATAATTGAAATGTCAGAGACCTGGATTTTTGCCCATGAGTTGTGTCATTATTCGTTACCGGGTTATATTCCTTATAAACTGTAATGAAGGTGGAATTGTCGTATATGTTAAAAATTCAATTAACGTCGCGAATGTGTATAAGCCAGATGTAAAGAATGCCGATTGTATTGTTCTGAAAATAGAAATAGACAAATTAATCTTGGATATTGTCTGCGTGTATCGGTTGCAGTCTGTGCATAGGGATGTTTTTATGAATGATATTGATGGCATACTATCTAGAATTAACAACATTATTACCTGTCTTATAGGTGATATTAATATAGATATATTGGGAGTTCCCTCGATTAGTCACAGTTATCTTGTCCTCTTGTCCTCGCTAGGCTTTGAGTTTTTGATAAATATGCCAATTAGAATCACCGAAAACTCTGCAACATGCATCGATCATATTTTTCTTTGAAATAAGAGTATTTCCAAAGTTCGTCCGTTACTGATGTTACTGATCACTATGCTACTGGAATTTCGTTTACAGATCTTCTGAAATATAGAAATAACAAAAGAATTGCCTTTAACTCTAATAACTGTGACCAAATTTGTTTTTCTAAGCTCAATGAGTATCTTTCTGCTGAAACCTGGGCTAAAATGTGTTGTTGTAATTGTCCATCTTATGCCTTTGAACGTTTTTTGAATACAATTGTTGATTCTGTTGTTGAATGTAAATACATCAAACGAAAATCGAAAATAAGAAAAATTAAGCCGTGGATGATTGATCTGCGAAGTGATAAGGGAAAAAAATCAGTTCTATCGGAATAACAAAGATAGCCTAAATATACCCCCTATAAAAACAAAATACTAGGCTATGAGAAACTACATTTTTGAACAGATAAATAGATAGAAAGAGTTTTTCTATAAGCGTCAGCTCGATGATAGTAGACTCAATGCGAAAAAACAATGGGAAATACTCGTAGTTAACGACTTATTAGGCAAAGGTGTATGCGGGAACGAAATTAAGATAACAGATACTAAGCACACTACATCTGATGAACTAGAGATGAGTAATAGTTTGAATATATTTTTTAAAACTATAGCGATAGTGGAAGGGTATCCTCTTTCATTCTAAATTGGCTTGGTTATAAAAAGGACATGGAGTCCACTTACATACCTTATTAATAGGAGTTTTGAAACAGGAATTTATCCTGATTGTGGCTTTCGGAAAGACAAATAGACAGAAGATGCTATAGTATCCTTTCTTCAGAATATTAATGAAGCAGTGGATAAAAATAAAAAATCAGCTGGTATGTTTCTAGATCTAACGAAAGCTTTTGATCTTGGTAATCATAAAACATTGTTGAAGATACTACTGATGTTTGGCTTCCGAAGTAATATTCTTGGTTGGTTTTCATCATATCTTTCCAACAGAAAGCAGCATGTCAGGGTTAATTCAACTCTGAGTGAGGCTCTACCTTCTGTAGAAGCCACAAGGGTCAGTGCTTGGTCCTCTGTTTTACATCCTTTATATAAATTCTATGCTAAATGGAAAAATTGTTGCCCTCGCTGTTTCTTACTCTACTCTTTGCACAAATGACTTAGTGAATCAGATGAATCTGGACTTATCCTTGATGAATGTCTGGCTTAGATGTCACCAAATGGTACTGAGTAGTAAGTCAAAAGTCATGCTATTTTCTCTGTTGAGTTGTAATTGTATAAACTGCAAGAGTGACTGCATTGCCTTGGAATCGGTTTCTGAATTCAGATACCTTGGTGTAACCCTAGACATCAAATTGAACTGGAAACTGCATATAAACGCGATTAAAAAAATGGTTTACATAGGATTAAATAAGATCTACCATCTCCTCAAACTTGTACCGTTAAATCTTATAATTGCAATTTACTATGCCTTAATCAATTCTCGTTTGGAGTATGGCATAATTGTGGCGTCCATTTTCACCCCCTCAAAGTTATAGTCCATTAAAGTGAGGAACCTCTGATTTCGAGGTAAAACTTCTTAAAGGCCGCAATTTTCTAAAGCATTCAGCTTAACAAATTTTTGAAAGAGAATTTTAGTGTGCATAAAATATTAAAATTTCGTGGAGTTGGATGAACGCCAATCAAAATTATGGCATTTTAAAACTAACATTTTGAAAAATCGTTGGACCAATTTCATCAGAAAAATGCGTTTATCTCGAAATTTTCAAATTTTAGGTTAACTTTTTTTATGAAAACTTTTGTCTTCTCTTCATTATCTACGATCCTTATGTATGACTTTTCCACCTACGAATAACGGAAGTTATTGCAAACCACTATTTTATTGAGGCAAATGGGTCACAAAATAAATAGTGTTTTCAAGTAAAAAAAAAATTGACTAAAAGCTGTCAGTTAACAAGTAAAACAAAGTTGGAGGACCAAGCCAACTGTAAATTTTCCGATATTTTGTGGAATGTTTTTGTTTAATTCGGTGACAACTTTTTAAATGTGCCGTTGTGCCTTTCATTATACGCCCGCCCGTACAGGAACTTTTGCCAGGGACTTCCAAAAAAGGATTAAATTTTGCCAATGGCTGCTGCATCAACAAGATGAGAATGAACAGTTTATTCAAAAAAATTTATGGACTGACGAAGTGCAGTTTACGAGAATGGGCACTATCAACTAACGAAATTCCTACTACTGGGAAGTGTCTAATCCCCACTTAATACGAACAACATCTTCTCAAAGGTAAAGATTCAGTTAAAATGCAGATGTTTTTCTTAATTGTATACCATTTTACACAAGGTTTAGTGTGAATGTCTGGGCTGGCATATTAGGCAGTACTTTAATCGGGCCATACATACTTCCACATGTCCTAAATTCAACATTCTATTTAGAATTTTTGAGAGGGCAATTGCCGGAACTCCTGTTCCTCTTGCTCAGAGGCAATGAATGGTTTTCCAACACGATGGAGCTCCTTGATATTGTAGCAATAGTGTAACTTGGTTTTTAAATCAAAAATTAAATGGACGGTGGGTTGGCCGATTTGGTCCTTTTCCTTGGTCACCTAGATCTATTGACCTAACGCCAAGGGGTTTTTTTTTTTTCTGGGGAGCCATAAAAAAAAGGGTTTATTTAACTGAGATTTCAAGTCGGGAAGAGCTCCAAGAGAAAATAAATACGAGTACAGTGGCAGAGGAGCTAAGAGGCATTTTACCAAACATTAATTTGCAGTCTGAAATCATTAAACGCGCTAGAACGTGCATCCAAAGGTACGGGCAACATTTCGAAAATTTACTATAAAAGCGTTTCGAAATCTTAAAGCGTAACGGTTCTTTTTAGGGCCACAAAAACTATTTAAAAGGATATTAAATTTTTTTTGTGACCCATTTGCCTGAATAAAATAGTGGTTTGTAATAACTTCCGTTGTTCGTAGGTGAAAAAGTCATACATAAAAATCGTAGATAATGAAGAGGGGACAAAAGTTTTGCTAAAAAAAGTTAACCTAACAGTTGAAAATTTCGAGATAAACGCATTTTTCTGATGAAATTGGTCCAACGAATTTTCAAAATGTTAGCTTTAAAATGCCATAATTTTGATTGGCGTTCATCCAACTCAACGAAATTTTAATATTTTCTGCAAACTATTTTATAATATTTTATATAATATTTTATACTCTTTCAAAAATGTGCACAACAGTTTGTTAAGTTTTACCTCGAAATCAAAGGTTCCTCATTTTAGCGGCCTATAACTTGGAGGGGGTTGAAAATAGATCCCCCCCCCTGCAATGCAATTTGTTGCTCGCCATAACTTCAGGAATCTTCAGCGATTAGGACGAAAACTTAAACTAAGACACCCTGTATTTACAAGGTTTTCAGGTTGTTCTACCTTCTAGGTGGTCATACCTACATAAGAAGGAATGAAGTGTATTCGCTGCGCTCATCGAATCCAGTGATCGTTCCTAGAGTTAGATCAGAACATTACCGCCGAGTTGCCATAAAGGCTGCTCCTTTTATGTACAACAGATTGCCTCCGAATATACGAATTCAGATAGGACACAAATCGAGACTCCTTACTCGTAAATCTGACATACGTTTTCTAAAGCAAATATTAGCTTAATTTCTTTACTGTCTCCATTCTCTTTGTCTTTGTCAATCGCGGAACAAACTAAGGAGGGTTTTTATGGTGGAAGGCTGTTCTTCATCAAAGACAACCAAAAGATCTGACGCCACAAAAAATTAAATCACTGTAACAACAGCAGTTGTCCACAGTTAGAAACTTAAGCGCTTCTAAACAAACAATGAGGAACGAGGATTGTAAAATGCACTATTAATACGAAACAATGAGTTACAGATATGAAAATCAAAACCGATTCCAAGAAGCCACGGAGATTGACAATCTTAAGGAAGAATGTGATTTTCGCCCCACTGTTATTAGCACCACGGGTGATGCGTGTCTCTCCCTTGAAGGACTTATCGAAGAAAAAGTGTTTTTGCTATAGACTCTGGGGCGAATTTATCTGTGCTCACAGAGAAACTTCTTTGCAAAACGAATATTGCGAGTGATTCTCCGATAAAGTTTGTAGTCATTTCCGATGGAGCGATGTGGAGTAAAGGAATGACAGAGGTGAGATTTGTTATTAACCATTACGAACACTCTCATTGTTTTGCTATAGTGCCACACGAAATACCAAACATCTTAGGAGTCTGTTTTTTATTGGAGAATTGACAATTGACGCAATTAACATTTGCGGCATCCGAAACCCTTATAATCGAAAACGAATTTATGATTGAAATAAACCAACCGACGAGTGTAAGAGGGGTGGCAGCACTAGTGGAGCCTGCCCCAGGTTTCGAACTGCCAAAAGGAGCAGCGATCGGAAGAAGTCTTATCGACCCCGGTGGCAAAACGTTCTTCGTAAGAATGACAAATGTGTTTTTACGTGATACTAGATTCTAACTAGAAACATTGTGGTGGGAATAATGGAGTCGGTAGAGTTATATGAGTGCCCAAAAAACTCGACATACAAAAAAATCGGAGGAATTAGTTATCTGTTGCAGAAAGCGCAGACTGAAGGAGTTTGAGAAATTGTTAAATGAATTTCAAGGAATTTTCTCAAAAAGACCAGAGAATTTTGGACGAATGAGAATCGCGAAACATAAAATCGACATGGTGACAACAAAACCAGTAAAGCTATCGGCATGAAGATTTCCAATGACCAAACAAGAAGAGATGGAGGAACTCATTAAGGATATGACGAATAGAGGAGTGATATAACGCGCGAATAGCCCCTGTGCGTCACTGGTCATTCTAGTGATGTAGAAAGACTGTTATCGTTTACTTTCGAACATTCGAAGAGTACTTGAAAAATGTAAGTATTTGAGCGGTCTAAGTCTAACTAGGTCATGTTGTGTAGGTCAATGGATTGAGCACTGAAAAGCGGAAAATAAAAGCTGCCTGGCCAGATCCAAAAAAGAAGCGACAAGTTCGAGGCCTCCTTGGTTCCATTCATCACGATCCATTCAAGGATTTTTAATACTTGCAAAGCCACTCTCAGAACTCACTGCAGAGATAAACGTCGGTTTGCTTGGAACGAGGACTGTGGGAAGTCCTTCAGCACCCTCAAATATAAACTTACCAACGCTCCAATCTTGGCATTTCCCACATTGTTTGTATTACAGGCGATCCATTCAAGGATTTTTAATACTTGCAAAGCCATTCTCAGAACTCACTGCAGAGGTAAACGTCGGTTTGCTTGGAACGAGGACTGTGGGAAGTCCTTCAGCACCCTCAAATATAAACTTACCAATGCTCCAGTCTTGGCATTTCCCACATCAGACGATATTTCATTCTAGACACTGATGCATTGAACATTGGTATCGGTGCTGTGCTCAGTTAAAAGTAAGCAGACTCAGAGGTAGTGGTTGAGTATTACAGTCGCACGTTGAGAAATTATTGTGTCACCAGGAGAGAGTTGCCTGCAGTTGTTTTGGTAACCCATCATTTTCACCACTACCTCTTCGCAGGGTGATTTTTCTTACGGACGGACTACGCATCCATTTGTTGGCTGTGCAACTTTAAGCAACTCGAGGGTAAAATGGCCAGGTGGCTCGAGCGATTGCAGCAGTTCGATTACGATATACAACATACTGATGCCCTTTCTAAGGGACCGTGTGGTGAATGCAGACATTGCACAAGAATCGACATTAAAGAAAAAGAGCGCTGTGAAATTCTACACCTGTAAGAAGAAAACCCGATCTTGCGGACGAATAATCAAAAGATCCAACATTAGCGAAAGTCATCAAGTGGTTGAAAGAAGGGAAGCGACCCAATAAAGAAGACATTAGACAATTTCGAATACGAAAAGTTTGTGGGCAGCAGTTGAAGATGTGTGCTGGGGTAGTCAATCATATCTGGGATGCTGCTGATGATTATAAGGGACCTAAGGCTAGAAATCTTTCAGTAGCTTCATAACAGCCGAAGCGGGAGCCATCGGAGCGCAAACCTCTAAGTAACATTCGGGACAAGTACTTCTAGATTGGTCAAACAATATACACCAAGCTATGGTGCAAATATTGCACAGTTTCTTAAGAGGTTCTTCTCATTGAACCAGAGGAAATCTTAAACGAAGAATTCCAGGATATTATTTCGAGAGGACTGCAGTCGAGATATGAATTTTTTGTTTTCTTTTTCTAATTTACGCGCACCTAAGGGGCTATGATAGCCTTTTACTGTTGCCAGGGAGTGGGCGGAATGATAGAAGGAGGAGAAAGGAAAACATTGTTGTGATGTAGTGGTTTGAAACTCAGGTATATTTGGTTTCAACGTTAGCTCTCCGGGGGTGGGAGACCGAATAGGACGGAGAGTTTTTTCTTCACTCAGAATGATTCGAAGGTTATCAATTTTCACGCTTGTTTTGTGCTTGAAACCTTACAACAGCCAAATCTACATGTCAGTGTTATGCCTTCATACGCAGATTTTTCTGACTGAGTTTCAATTGCACAAATAAAAAACTTGTCATGAGTAGGATTCGAACCATGACCCTCAGAGTGAGAAGCGATTGCTAGTACCACTATACCACGGCCACCCCCCATGATCCACTTACACGTACCGGAGGCGGAAACCGATAGGTAATCGTCGTTATGGACTACTTTACTAAATGGCCAGAAATTTTTGCCGTAAATACTTTTTGACGTTGCATATACACACATCATGCATGAGTCTGTAATCAATAATTTTTTGATAAATGTTGAGGTGAAATGACGTGCGGTGTCTGCTGCCATTTAAATTGAAAGCCGTTTAAAAAAAAATATATGATTGACGCAGACGATTACTGCATCGCTATGGGACTAGCGCTAGCGTTGAAGAGAAAAAGTAAAAAGATTCGGAAGAAACGGGTTTGCATGAAAGAATGTCTGAAAAACTTAAACGATTTTTCGAATGAAAATCTTCTTAATTTCTTAAATTTTCTCCGCATGGACGAGGAGGCATGTGATCAGCTTCTTTAAATGATAACACCCAAAATTATAAAAAAAAATACACGAGATACGCGAGACGCTATACTTGCATATATATTATATAAGATTAACTTCTAAGAATTTCAAAATTGTATCTCCATCTTCGAAAAACTTAAACCGTTTAAAAAAAAATTTCCGATGTCTACTGGCGATGTTACCTCGTCGCTGTCCAGGCGAAAATGTGCAAATGCTTGATCAAGCAGGTATTCACCAATATACAATATATCAATCGTGTCTACCTGATTGAGGAAAAATCAAAACATTTTGATTTTGCTTTCAGCAGTCACACAACGTATACGTGTCTCATTTTCACTAATACACTCTCCCATGCTTGATGAGTTTTTGAACATTGTATATGCCGTTTTGCCGCTAAACAGATTTGGAAAGAAGTAACAAACTGATAATAATTTTTAAGAATTTTGACACGGTTACTTTATCATTTTTCAGTTCAGAACATTTTAAATTACGATTGAAGGCTTGTGGCTATTGTTGGTCAAACCAATAAAGCATATTCCTAGTATGCTGACTTCCGTGAGAAAACCAGACTTTTGCCTATTCATGTTTGCATTGTATGAACATTTATAATTATTGATGCGCATACAATTCTTACTGTCTATCACCTTCATTTTTGAATTTTCTGAATTTTCATCTTTAAACATTTGAATTTTCAAATTCTGTGATAATCCGATGATATAGGTTAATAACGCATGGCTTTTCATTAAATACGACACAATTTGTATTTTTAATAAAAATACGTGTTTCAAGGTATCAATGAAATTCCTATTTTGGATTGGTACCATTAGCTATGATGATTTTTTAAGCGTTTGGGTTTTAATTGTCAAAAAAAAAATACAGGAAATTTACAAAAGTGTATACAACTTTTATTTGGATTGATAAATCAATGCTTGTCATTTATATTTTGAAATTGTTTCATGTAAATTTTGACCACGGTATGCAGGTCTTTTGATGCTTCGTTATAATTCGCTGTCATTATCCGCAAAATTTTAATCGCTATCTGGATATCGTGGAGTATAATAATATTGCATTGTTGTCTGTTTAATATGGGGGACAGACTGCAGGTATTGATATTATGGTATGAATGCTATGGTATAGTGAATATTACACCCCCTGTGTCAGCGTGTAATCCGAAATGCTGTCTGTCATTTCGTAGTACTCGCTGATTTTCACGTTAAGTAGTATACTTTGACGGTTCTGTTGTTTTGTATTTGGATAACATAGTTGTCTTATTTATTGTACAAAAACAATCTACGCGTTTTCACTATAATTATTTGCTTTGAATTGTCAAAGAATCTACAAAGAATCGCTAACAGAGAGAATACCAGGTTTGTTTCGTGGTATTTAACGTGGTATTGTAGTTCCATACATGTTGTATAGAGCACAGTATTACTATACCATGGTGTCCCAGTTTAAATTATGTCACTGTAGTTTCTCGACCAAATTCGGCGTTAATTTGCTAATGGTTCGACCTAGATTATAGATTCTTGTCTAGCAGGGTTTGGTGTGCTCTACTAGAATACTGTTGATTAACGAATAGCGTATTGATTTTTTTTTATATATTTGTTATTAATTGTTGTTCATTCGTTTATACACTAAATCACTTAAAAGTATAGCAGTTACTTAAATATTTATAATTTAATTTAAAATTGGAAGAAGATGTATGAAATATGAAAGTGAAACAGTTTCAAAAGAAAATTTATGGTATATATGAGTACTATATTATTTCTAAGTATTTTTAATTCATGAGAGAATAAATAAGTAGACGCATTCCAAAGCGAGAAACACTAGTGTCGAATGTGTCGAGTTAGATAGGGAACAAAAAATTATCATGATACAGTTTAGTATGTACTGTTTTTTTTTTTTTTTTTTTTTTTTTTTATAATGAGCGTGCGCTCAAGGGGTTTGTATACCCTTAAGGTGATTGTACACAGCGCGGGCAAAGGAAATTTAGGGAGGAAGAAAAGAGAGGTACCGATGTACATTGTTTTTAAATGTTTGCAAGTTATAACGACCAGGAAGTACAGAGATCGGCAGGGCATTCCATAAGCGAGTTGTACGGCTTAGGAACGAATCACGATATTTTAGAGTACGTCCGAAAATGGGCTTGAGGGTATACTGATGAGCATTCATAGCGAGAGGGGTGTTACGGTTGAAAGTTTGAATGGGCGGAATGCTACTGGCGATTTCAGTGGAGCACTGGTAGTGGAAATAGCGATAAAACAAAGTGAGACACGAGACATTTCGTCGGTGTTCGAGGGTGTCCATTGATTGACTGATATTAGTATCGTCAATAAGTTTTATCGCACGGTTTTGAATCCTATCTAGCAGGTGCAGAGATGTTTTAGGAGCACCTGACCAGATGTGGGAGTTGTACTCCAATTTTGGGCGGATGAATGCCTTATATATTGAGGCCAGATCAGAGGGGGTAAAATATTTCTTACATCGCTTGAGGAAACCTAGACATTTCGCAGCATTTTTGGCGACATCAAATATGTGGTCATTCCAACGTAAGTTGTCATTGACACACATACCGAGAATGGAAAGTTTTTCGGTTTCGACGATGCAAGTGCCATTGATGAATGGCTGGGTGTTTAAATTTCGCTTTAAAGACAGCAGACAGCATTGTGTTTTGGAAGCATTAAATTCCACTCTGTTGATAGTTCCCCAATTGGTTATGCTGTTGATATCGGAATTTAATGAGCTTAGCATACGTTGCCGTTCTCGTTCTACAGCCGAAGAGCAGGGCTGTGAATCCGGAAACGAATATGAAAAGCAGAGAGTACTGTCATCAGCAAAGGAATATATTGAATTAGAAGTAGCAGACAAGAGATCGTTAATGAAAATTAAAAAGAGTGTCGGTGACAAAACAGAGCCCTGGGGCACACCAGCATTTATTTTGTGAATATCAGACTTGAAACCGTCCAAGAAAACTTGAATTGAACGTTCCGAAAGGTAATTTCTAATCCATTGAAGAAGAGAGTCGTCGATCCCAAATGCACGCATTTTCGACAAAAGAGCCTGATGCCAAACTCTGTCAAATGCCTTAGAAATATCAAGTGCAACTATCTTGCTTTCACCATATTGATGTACGCTTTGGTTCCACTTTTCGGTGAGGCGTGCCATCAAATCACCAGTGGACCTGTTGCTACGAAAACCATATTGCGTGTCATTGAGAAGTTTTCGTGTTTCGAGATATTTCATGAGCTGCGATTTATCAGTGTTTCCATGACCTTGGAAAGAAGGGACGTAAGTGCAATGGGTCTGTAGGAGGAGAGAGAAGATGATTCGTCTTTTTTAGGGACTGGCTGGACAAATGCTGTTTTCCATCTGCTCGGGAAGAGTCCTAAAGAGTAGGATTGATGAAAAAGCTTACACAGTGGTTTTGCCAGCGAGGAAGAACATCTCTTCAGAAGAAGGGGAGATATACCATCTGGACCAGCGGACTTATGTATGTTGAGATCTTTAAGTACTCTTGCTACTACACGAGTGCGAAAGTAGATTCGTCCCATTGAAGATTCGACGCACTCAAGTGTAGGCGGAGACAAAGCACAATCTGGGAGTGTTGAGCTGGCCGCAAGGTGTGCAGCAAGCAGATTGGCCTTATCCAAAGAGCTGACAGCTGGAATGTCATTGTAAATGAGCGTTGGGATGGAGGATGAGGCGGAATTTCTAATGTTTTTGACGAACGACCAAAAATTGTTACTGCCTTTGGGACATTGCAGTATTTTTTGCTTCAGTTTTTGCTCATATTGGAATTTCACATGCTTAAGAAGGGCGTTGCAGTCATTTCTGGCTCGTTTGACCTTTTTTCGGCTTTCCTCTGTCAGGTTGGTCTTGTAGGACCGAAAAAACATTTCTCTAACCCTGACGGCCTCTTTACAGCTCGAGTCGTACCATGCCTTTTCTTTTGGTTTGATACTCTTCATGCGATGAGGAATAAAGGATCTCATTCCAAAGAGAATGGTGTCTGTAATCATATCAGCAATGGCATCCACGTCGTTATCGAGGAAGCATAACGACCAGTTAAAATTCCTAAAGAAGCTGTTAAGACCGCTCTAGTTGGCTTTCTCGTATTGCCATACGGTTCTTTTAGGAATTTTTTCTCTAACTGTTTGGTCGGTGTACGAGAAATTAGCTGATATGACACAATGGTCCGACGAGCCTAGAGGGGAGAGCACATCAATGGTGTACTTATCAGGGTGAGAAGTTAAAAACAAGTCCAGGGTGTTGGCGGTATGACTGTCAACGTCTGGTATTCGCGTGGGCTCATTTACAAGCTGCGTTTCGTTGTTTTCCTCAGCGAAGATCTCAACACACCGTCCTTCGGGTGTTGTCTGTCCAGAATGTCGAAGCCATCCAGAATTGTGTATATTGAAGTCGCCCGTAATAACGATATCAGTATGAGGATACAGGGATACAATTGTTTGAATTTAGTCAGACAGCGCATCAAACTCGTTAAAAGTTGAACTGCTGTCCAGTTTGGGGCTTCTATAAATAAAGCAGTAGTGTATAATTTGCTTACGGAGATGGAATTTTAACCACATGAAGTTGAATTCCACATTGGAACATGGATCACATTGTGGTGGAGTTTGGTAAGCTTCATCACTACGCATGCAAATGGCGAGACCGCGGTGAGAGACGAATAATGACACTAGTTCTTAGCTAGGTAGCTTCAGATCAGAATGATCTGAGAGGTGTGGGCGGGGATCTACCTGTGATTCACTAAGTGGCAAAACAGCTGGTCTGTACTTACAGACGTGGACGTACGCAGAAAAGTGATTACTTTTTAGCCCGCGTATATTGGCTACGTCTACTCTGAATTCCATAGTCATAATCACAGACAAACACAGACAACACAAACACCGGCGATACTAAGCAAGGCTGCGAAGTGGAAATTCTGACGTTGGTTTACCGAATCAGATTGTTGTAGGTGTTATGCCCTTACAACAATATGAAACAGTGCACCAACAAAATTTGCACTCACAACCCCGCTATCCATCAGTTGTTACATACACTCAGCCACTGCCCGTACCGTATGGTAAATACAGTAACGGCAGTGACTGAGTGCAAGCAACAGCACTTCGACTAGGAGCGGGTGAGGTGGAATACCCGCACTGTGTGATATTTTGCTTTTCAGTCACTGCACTGCACTTGATACGGTAAAATGTTTATCATTAAAAATTACCTTTAACAAAGTCATAATCAAACAGCCACTTTTCGGCCTCATTTCCTTCGCCCGTATTGTGTGCAAGGTTTTTAAGGGTACTCAAATCCGTTGAGCGCGCGCAAATTATAAATTAAAAATTATAAAAAAAATAGAGGGACATTACGAGAACTCCTCAGTTCAACGGGTAGTTAGTTAAGCATACGAGGTGCTATTAGAAGAATAAAAGTTAAGAAGAGCTGTGTAGTATGAAGGGGAATAACAGCATTACTGCGAAGATCATAGGCATTAGGATCATGATTAAGTGAGTATCGATGTTTCAGAGGCAATACTGAGGAGTTCAAAAATAGTGTAAAAGTAAAAATAACTATGCATATGGAGCCTTTTTTCAGACCTTATCAAACAATCAAATTATCAATTCGAGCCCTGTGAATTGTAGAAGAACTAAAAATAGAATACCCGTATTAAAGTGCATTATTTTAGTCTTGTCGCTAATAACATGTTCGAATAATTTGTGGGAATAAAACCAATATCTTAATTTTTCTAAATCGTGGTGGATATCAACGGACAAGAAAATTGAGAGAAAGAATCGCTGGAATATGAGCAACCTGCGTCATCAGCAAAACCAGTAAAGGAGATGGGGCACTTTTGGGCCAAGAGTTGATGAGACTGGTGTCAAAACAAAACTGAGTATTAGTACATTAAAACTGTGAAGTTTTATGGAAATCGTATTATATTTGGGAGTTTTGAGATTTTCTTGTCTGAAATTCGTTTTTGGTATCAAATCAAACTTGATTTCACTGTCTTTTGGATGATTTGAAATAATCAATCTGATTCTGAAGATTTTGAAAATAGATTTTTGTATATAAGAATCTCTAATTTCAGAACAATCTTCAACGAGAGCATATCTCTTTTTTGCCGTTACGTAAAAGAGCATCATTCAAACTCCAGAGATTTCGCTTTTAAAATATGTTTAACTAGAATGGTTTGGTTGATAACAGTCAGTGATTGTTACGGCTCATTAAAGTATTCTTCATCAACTTGGTCATCTATTAAAATGTTATGCGGAAAAAGTGCAGGTGGTATTTCTGTATTAGGTTGATGACGAGCATACCCAAGATACCACAGAACACTCATAACGTGAGCACAACATCCGAAAGCTGGCAACTGTAATAAATAATAAGCCTTGATAGAATTGCTGCTATTAGCGATATTTACCTCATTGCTAACAAGAATGTGTATATAATATGCTCTAGTAGTTATATGTCGAGATTTTATACGACCTTTTAACAAGTAATTGTTTTCTCTTAAACTCGGGTGTCCTGGGGTAATTATTGCTATATTACTTCTGGCAAACTTAGTAAGGGAAAATTGATTGCAATATGCCCTCCCATACTTTGAAACACTGCATTTCTTCGATTAAGGTTTTTTCTATCACGAAATCACCTAGGTGATTGGGACTACTTAATCTGGTCAAAGCGATTTGCAGCAGCTATTAAGCATCATCGGTGTTTTGGATCAGTGGGTGAAACTTGATTAGAATTGCTGAAGCTATTTTAAAATCATGCACACCATCAAATCATCTACACAATACCGACATAAATGCGGGTTCATTTCGTTGATATTGTGAAGATTGATTAGATTTGCAGCCATGTTGGTAACAATTGACCTTATATCATCCACTTGCTCCCCAGTAAAATTTCGAAATTCGGTACTATTGGCTAAATGCAACCAATCATGCGCAGAAATATCAAAGCCACAAATGCTAGCATTTTCTATTAGGTATATACATATAATTTGTTTCACTACTTTGGCAGTTACCGAATACGCACTGGAATTCTGTTGCAGAAACGCATTTATAACCTGCTGATAATACTTTTAGTTGCACAGATAGTACAGTTAACACGATCCAGCAGACTGCAACCTGGAAACCCGACCCACTGCGAAGATCACAGTGGGAATACTTTGCATGGGAACCTATGCTGACGAAGCACACGCGCATCCGATGGATTTTATGCGCCGAATACACTATTCGTGGAAAGCGCTAAGTCAGCGTATCGCATCAGGTGGAATCATGGTAACGAGGAGCTGTTGTGTGGATTGGGGTGGCAGTCTTACTTCGGACATAGGCGTGTATAGTATTTTAATTGTAATAAAGAAACTTTTTAATTTGAATGCGTGTTTTACTCCCGAACAGTTGGAGTTCGGTTTTTTTTCAGTTACCCCGGAAAGGTAACGTTAACTGGCGCCCGAGCAGGGACCGGCTTCTAAAATTCTTATCCTTTTATCCCGTGTTAATTTTGTGTCCTTTAATACAGGACAGGAAGTTAGTACGTTCTACTGAGCGCACGTTGCTGTACCCATGGGAACACAGTAACTACTCTAACTCTCCAGCAGCAAAATTCTGTCATACCCATGGGAACATGGCAGATTTCGCCTGTGATTAAAAGAATTCGAATGTGAATTTGTATGTGCCATTAGTAGGTTGCTTGCAATCATAAACGCTTGCGACTAAACGGGACCAACACAGCAATTCCAGAGGCCGGTTTCTTACTTTTACATTTTTTTTGTTCTAATAGTTACGGAATAATACCCGAAAGAAAAAAAAAATATAAACGAACAACGAAATACAGTGACGATAAAGAATTTCCCACCATGTTAAAATTAATGTGAGTGTGAAAGGAAAAATAAAGAGTGATCAAATAAGTGAATATAAGTTAAAAATACCCTAAGGGAAGCGATTTGAAAAAGGAAAAAGCGAAAGAAAAATATGTATAAAATACGTGCATTGTAGTTTCAGTGAGAAATTTGTTGTACCAATACATGATATACATGATAAAGCAAATATATAAATAGTGCAAATTATAGTGCGGAAATCAGTGTTGAGCGTTGCTGAAAAGGAAGTACACAGTGTCAAAAATATCGGCTTGAGCTAAGTATTATTATTCTTTGTTCACCTAGTTGTAGGATATACATATATATTTTTTCCCTGTTGATATAAATGGAAGGGGTTACTAGGTCCCTAACGGAATTAGCCGGAGCGATTAAGAATATCCTCGCCCAGCTTTTTGGAATCGAAGGGCGCCTTAAGGTACTTGAAGACAAGCAAGTGCCAGAGGCGGCGCTAGAGAATCCAGTAGAGCTGTACGGTCCTAAGACCGAGTCCGACTTGCAGGCCATAAGTCGCCTGCCGGACTGCGTTAAGGAACTCCAGCCTTTCGGCGGTAACCCTACCCAATATATTTCATGGGTTCATACCGTCGAGACTATATTAAAGGATTTCGAAATTGTGAAATCCAAGCCGATTTATCGGGCTATTCTACAGCATATAAGGCAAAAGGTTCGGGGCAGCGCTGATATCATATAATATTTTTGATGATGACTGGCCTACAATTAAGCAATGTCTTTCGCTGCACTACGCAGATTAAAGGGACATGCGAACATTGGAGCACCAGCTCAATCAGCTGTCCCAAAGGGGATCCAAGCTCGATGAATTTCATGCAACGGTAAATCATCAGCTATCTCTAATGATCAACAAGATCAAGACAGAGAGTTTCTCTCAAGAAACAGTCACAGCGTTGGTGGAGACTTACCGAAACAGAGCTCTAGACGTTTTCGTACGAGGTCTGAACGGCGATATATCAAGGATGTTAATTATCCAAAAACCGCGAACTCTCCCGGAAGCTTATTCAGCTTGCCTGGAGATACAAAACCTCAACTACCAGAGTCATACGATTCATAATACGAATGTATCAAACACGGTGACGGCTCCCATAAACCAGACCTTCAGACAAGAAACTAGGCCTCATCGGAGAAATTTCCCAGAGCATAGGTTTGATAAACCTAAGCACAATAACCATCCGCAACCAAGCGAAAACGAGGCACCTCCGCGACCAAGTGCGCCCAAACCTCACCCGAAGATGGATGTCGACCAGTCCATTCAGTCACGTCAGGTGAACTATATGAACAAGCCACAGGGTAGCAATCCATTTAAGCGGAAGGCTAAGTCCGATAACTACCAGCAGAAGCACCAGAGACTCTACAACGTACAAACGGCTGACGAGGTTCATAACGAGGGTCAACTAGAGGTGCCCAATGATGTTGACGCCTACGTCGCATCCGCAGATGCATCGACGAACAGAATTTTATATCGGGAGGCTATCCAGCGTACCATACATAGAATTCATCGTCCGAAGCGGAACTATTCTGAAATTTCTTGTCGATACCGGGGCGAATAAGAATTTCATTAGTCCATCTATATCGCAAAAAACAACCCGCGTAAAATCACCCTTTATGGTTCATTCGGCAGGCGGCAAGATTAAAATTACAGAATGTGTGAAGGGAAAATTCTTCGAAAGGCTTAGAAATAATACTCTTTTAACGTTCTACGTTCTGCCTGGCCTTACATCTTTCGACGGCATCATCGGCAATTATACTCTGAAAGAACTTGAGGCTGTCATAGACAGAAAACGGAACATTCTAACCTTATGCCCTGATGCTGTCATCCCCCTCAAAAAAGAACCTTCCAAGCAAGTCAACATCGTGTTTAGCGATGCCCTTTCGGAGAATGCCAAGTCGGAATTGAACCGCCTAATCCTAAAATTGAGACCCTTTTTGGGCCCATAAGTGAAAGAGAAATTGTAAAGACCACTATACAGGCAGAGATAAGAACTACAACCCAAGAACATATATTCGCAAAAAGCTATCCTTACCCGACCTGCATGAGAGAGATAGTAGAAAAAGAAATAAATGAGCTTTTAAGAGAAGGAATTATCCGCCCTTCTAAAAGCCCATATAATTTTCCTATCTGGATCGTGCCAAAGAAGCCAAAACCATCAGGCGAAAAGCAGTATAGCATGGTGATAGACTACAAGCGTCTTAACCAAATGACCGTATCCGATGCGTACCCAATTCCGGATATAAATTCCACACTAGTAACTTGGTAAAGCGAAATATTTCACGACTCTCGATCTGACTTCAGGGTTTCATCAAATACCGATGAAACCATCAGACATCCCGAAAACAGCCTTCTCCACCATGAACGGGAAGTATGAATTCCTCAGGTTACCCTTCGGGCTGAAAAATGCACCCGCAATCTTTCAAAGGATGATTGATGACGTTCTCAAAGAGTACATAGGCAAAATTTGCTATGTGTACATATGTAGATGATATTATCATCTTTGGTGACAATGAGGAAGTCCATCTAAAAAATTTAGAAATTGTTCTCACCAGACTACGAGATGCCAACCTCAAGGTGAATCTCGAAAAAACCAACTTCATGAAAACCGAAGTTGATTTCCTTGGTTATGTTATAACCCCCGAAGGCATCCGACCAGACTCCAAAAAGGTTGCCGCTATTCGAAACCTATTACCACCAGTAAATTTAAAAGAACTTAAGTCTTTCCTTGGCCTTACGTCATACTATAGGAAGTTCATTCGCGACTACGCGTTCGTCGCAAAACCCCTAACTAATCTCACAAGAGGGGAAAATGCTCAGGTAAAGGCAAACCAATCGAGCAAGATACCGGTGAGTCTCGACGAGAAAGAAAGAAAAGAAAGAAAAAAAAGTCCTTTAGCGAACTGAAAACTTTAGTAACATCATCAGAAGTCCTATCTTTCCCTGGTTTCGGTAAACCCTTTAACCTCACGACCTATGCTTCAGACTACGCTATCGGAGCAGTGCTTTCACAGGGCGAATAGGCAAAGACAGACCAGTTGCATACATTTCACGGTCATTAAACAAGACCGAGGAAAACTATGCAACCAACGAAAAAGAAATGCTGGCAATAGTCTGGGCCTTAGATAACTTACGATCATATGCGCAAAGAAAATTAGAGTGTTCACAGACCACCAGCCTTTGACCTTCGCACTTGGGAATCGAAACTACAATGCTAAACTTAAGCCTTGGAAGGCGCGCATAGAGGAGTATAACTGTGAATTGATTTATAAACCTGGTAAATCAAACTTTGTAGCAGATGCTCTCTCCAGGCTCAAAAGTCATGTATATCACTTGTCCGGTGCAGCACGAGCTGAGGCGGCACATAGTTCGAATAAAGCAGAAAATGGCTCTGCGACTGAAACAGCCAGCGAACAAAATTCCTTAACGGAAACTGCCTTGAGCGCTGACTCCCTACCAACTCAGCCTCCGAAGCTAAAGGATCAACAGACTCCGATAGTCAGACAGAGCAGAGTGCCGAACAGGATAGCTCCGATCTAATCCCCCACGTTGAAGCACCACTAAATGTTTTCCGAAATCAAGTAATCATCAGGGCCGCAAGGGGATTAGAGATATACGAAGAACCACACCCAGGTTTCTCTCGACACTATGTCGCCGAGGACAATATGTATAAAACCAAGCTGACCAAAATACTAAAAGCCAAACTTAGACCGAATGTCATAAATGGGATGAAAATTCCAAAGTCTCTTATTGCAATGTTACAGGAGGTATTTTTAGAGCACTTTGCGAATTATAAGATCCAAATAACGCAAAGATTGGTGGAGGATGTGAAAAATCAGGACCGAATATGCGAGTTAATTATGAACGAACATAGAAGGGCACATCGAAATCCTCGTGAGAACAAGGAACAGTTACTCGAGAAGTACTACTTCCCGCGAATGAATAGTCTGATAAAGGGATACACCAAATCATGTGAAGTTTGCAATGCTAATAAATATGATAGACACCCAATTCATCCCGAATTTCAACCAACTCCCGTTCCTTCCTACCCCTGTGAAATCCTTCACTTGGACATCATCGAAGTCCAGAATGAAAAATTTATCAGCTGTATTGATACTCGTAAATTCTCAAAATTTGGCAAACTTTTTCATATAAAAACCAGAAGTGTCCTTCATCTTCGTGAAAAAATCCTAAAGATTATTCATTACTTCACAGCACCGAAAATGTTGGTGACCGACAACGAGAGTAGCCTCCTAAGCCCAATCATAGTTAACTTTATAGAGATGTTAGGAATAAAGGTCTACCACACACCCGTTCGTCGATCTGAAGTAAACGGTCAGGTTGAACGGTTTCATTCAACTATACTTGAAATATTTCGATGCCTCAGATTAGAATACAGAAACTTGCGCCTGAAGGAACTGCTCTATATAGCGGTCGATAGGTATAATAACTCAATTCATTCGGTGACAAAGCGAAAGCCAAACGATATCTTTTTTGACCGCACGCAAAGAATTAATTACCAAAACATGATAGATTTCCGTACTAAAGTTAATAGAGAATTAAAGCACGAAATAAAAAGAAAACAAAGAGAATCAAATCTCTATAGAAATAAAAAAAGAACGCCTCCAAGGGCTTATAAAAAAGGTGATGTTATATACACAGCCTCAAAAGGCATTCAGGCTAAAAATAAGCCACTTTTCCGAAAGGAAGAAGTAGCGCCTGATAATAAAGTCACCGTTACGACTGCAACAGGCAAAAGGGTTAATAAAACCCACATAAAAAATATAAAAAATGTATAATGCATACTTTAAACAAAAAAAAAGTATGGATTATATCCTTGAATACACCAAATTTAAGGCCTATAAACTTATAATTATTCATATCTAATATTTAAGTCTAACATACTTTTAAGATGATTTTAACATATTTTTAAGATAATTCTGTAATACAAAAATCTAAGCAAAGATTTAGATAAATATGTCAATACCTAGCATTTAAAAGTAAAACGATTTTAAGATGATTTAATACAGATTAACAAATTAATAAATACAGCAAAAGTAATGTCATTAGCGTAAGACTAGTTGTGCTTAGCATTTTATAACCTTTGTAATCCTAAAGTTTTGTCATAATCACAGCCATATGACATTGCATAGCAATGTCCCGTGGATTCCAGATATTCGAATATTCAGCTCCAGTAGTTTCCATCAAGGAAGGTAAAGCGTGGATAGTCAACGGCAATTTCAACCTCGTGCATGTCATAGACCTGAACCAATTCGAAAATCAAATTGGGAAGGTCACCGACTCCATCGGAAGGCACATCAAAGACAAAGATACGAAGGCCCTTATTAATTTCTACCTCGGTCAAATAAGCGATCGAATCAATCTTCTAAGGAACAGACCACGGAGAAGACAGAGGTCCATTGACTGGATCGGCTTGGCATGGAAGTAGGTCGCTGGGAACCCAGACGCAGCAGATTGAAACAAAATCCTGGGAAGTCAACAAGACATTGTGGAAAACAACAACCACCAATACAAGGTCAACGAAGAACTTTTTGGCATCATCAAGGATATGACGAGGAAGATTAACTGGGTCATCGATAAATCTAACAACGATATTAAAACGACGGATACTCAAAAATTCCAGCAGGACGTTATTAATCAAATCCTGCTTATTAAAGATGAAATCGACGAGATGGTACGAGCCTGTAAAATGGCGAAAGGTGGCATTATTAACACAAACTTGCTGAATCATGACGAGATCAACTCTCTCGTATCAGAGTTAGAAACTCTACCCTACGCCAATGAAATTGAAGCAGTCGAGTTCGGATCACCATCAATTTACACCAACGAATCCATGTTATTATGCATCCTATCAATACCAAAGGTTAGGAAGGGGGGCTACAATCAACTCCTAGTGAGGCCTACTATCGCTAATGGGAAGCAAGTCGACATCGAGTTTAGCAGATTCCTTATCAACCAGGACGAAACATATGGAGTACTAAAAAACTGTCTTTCTATAAGCAATTCCACCGTGTGCAAGGAAGAAGCGTTAGTGAAGATTCCGGAGAATCACTGCACGGCGAGATTATTGAAAGGCGGTCACGCAGCCTGCACTTATTGTACGAACAATAACGAGGTCATTGAGCTTATTGGTAAGGATACGATCTTTATTACAAACTACAATGGAGATCTTGCGTCAGGGAATTCTACGCAAACCTTGATGGGAACCTTCGTTATACGCCTAAACAACGAGACAATACATCTAAAGAACCATACATTCACGAGCTCTAGCTTAACCAGTTTACAGGCCCTACCTCCAACGATGGCGAACGTAACAATCGAAGGACATAAGATCGACCTTCAACACGTTCATGGCCTTAGTCTGAAAAATATAGAAAGTCTTCGCAACCTATCAAATAAACTCAGAATATCCACGGCTTCGGATGCGGTAATCCTTCTGCTGTTAATCCTTCTAGCATACATTATATGGCGAAAAATTACCGGCAGTTTGAAATTCCCTTCTATTAGCTTACCTCAGGATACACCGGCTGGTACAACCTGTACAGCCACTTAGTATAACTAATTTCTGACGTCATTGATCTACGGGCCGTAGATTTTCGAAGAGGGAGGAATTAACACGATCCAGCAGACTGCAACCTGGAAACCCGACCCACTGCGAAGATCACAGTGGGAATACTTTGCATGGGAACCTATGCTGACGAAGCACACGCGCATCCGATGGATTTCATGTACATGCATGCGCCGAATACACTATTCGTGGGAAGCGCTAAGTCAGCGTATCGCATCAGGTGGAATCATGGTAACGAGGAGCTGTTGTGTGGATTGGGGTGGCAGTCTTACTTCGGACATAGGCGTGTATAGTATTTTAATTGTAATAAAGAAACTTTTTAATTTGAATACGTGTTTTACTCCCGAACAGTTGGAGTTCAGTTATTTTTTCAGTTACCCCGGAAAGGTAACGTTAACTGTACTTCAACAATATCTGTATTTTAACAAAAATATAGATGTTGCTCTGGCCAGAGCCAGAGGTGCTTTTGCCTTACAAAGTGACTGTTTTATAGCAGCCAACTCGATGCGAGGGTAAAAGTAATCTGCTACATGGCCCTTATCAGGCCTATGCTTGTATTTGGATGTCCCGTGTGGTTCAACGTGAGAGCAAGTTTAATGGAAAAGATTCGAGTGTTTGAGAGGGCTTGCCTAAGGGTTTGCCTTCGCTTGTACAGAACACCAGAGTCCGAGTACATAAAATTCTATCCAAATGAAGTCTTATACAATAAGGCGAACCTAATTAGAGTGAACAATTTCGCCATTAAGTTGATTCGAAGGCACATTGCTAGATCAATGACCTCGAAGAACAATCTGATCTCTGGGGCTTATTACCACAATTATGTATATCACGAAAGGGTGCGCTTTAACGGCTTTGTACCTCCAGAGGCGTTTCTCTGTTTTGATAAAAAGGAGCTGATCCAGGACAAATTAGCGGTGCCGCTAGTCTTCCACGTCGCTCGAACAGCTGCGGATAGGCGATTCAACTACGACAGAGACGTCGCACACGGCAGTGCGGAGCGTCTCCGGTTCCTTAGGGCGGTATGGAGTCGCGATAAGAGGGATGTTGCTCGGCAGCACCAACAATATTGGTGGCTTAGTGAAGGAGAGGAGACTTCTTCCTCGTTTCCTTCAAGTTCTATGTAGCCCTTTGTGGGTGAGGTCGGTTTACTTGATATTCAAGCCATGGCCGGCTTACATAATATAGGTAGAATTAGGGTAGTATTTAAGGAAAAATGAAAAAAATATTAAAAAGAAAAAATAAAAAAAAATTAAAAAAATTTTAAAAAAAATGTATAAAAGAACTAAAAAAGGGTAACAACTTCTATTGGATACCTATACAAAAAATATTTTATATAGTAAACTAGTTTATAAGTAGGTTAGGATTTGTTTATAAGTAGGTTAGGGTTTGTTTTTTTTAAGATAGTTTGTAAGTTTTATCTATATAAAAGAAAGCAAAGAGTCCATTCACTAAGTTTTTTTTTTAACATAAGTTATTGTTGGGGCACAAAATAGCCAAATTAAAGAAAATTTAACATTGTAAATAAATGAATTAGAAAATTGAATTCCTATAAGTACTTTATACTATTATACTTTATACTTATACCATTAACAATCGCATTGGCAACACTGTTTAATAAATATTTAAATTTCGCGCCACTATATTAAAATGTTCCGTATTTTTAAGTCTCCAAAAGGAACTGTAGCTTACAATCGAACCATACAACCGATGTTACTTAAAGGAAATTAATAAAAAGTTTGTCACTTCTCGTTGAGCTATCGACCTACAAGGTGTTTTAATTTCGTCACTATCGCTATCGCTATTTGCTCGTTTCTTTGCACAAAACTCGTGTTGCACAAGAATACAATCGGTATTCTTCGAAGTATTGAGGAGATTAAGCACAGTCAAATCTCTTCAATACGTGGTGAGAAAAATCTCTCGCCATATACAGTTATTTTCTTAGTTTGAATTGAGTCATTACTTTAAAAATGTTAATTACACTGTAAGAAATGTCGAAAGATATAGTATAAGTATAAGATTTAACTTAGAGTGCCAGCATGGGGCCAGTAAGTTATTGTAAGATAGTATAAGTTGATTAAGCTAATGTTTAAGTATTTTTTGTTTAGCTGTAAGTGTAAATGAATTGAATTTAATAAAAATGCATATAAAATGAAATGAAAAATGTACTTCAACAACAATCTGTGCTTCACGTTTAGGAATGATGATATCATTCCTGTTTTGATCTTCTATTCGCTGTCGTCTTATCATCCGAGTAGCTCGCAGCCAACAATGCATACTAACTTGATTTATGTGTTGATATTCCGAAATACTTTCCTGTAACAAAAGTAGTTTTATATGTGATCATATATGTATTTAGCTCATGAGCTGGAATCCTTTCCAATAAAATATTTCTTTAAGGGTAGTTCTGTGGACCATTATGAGATCTAATCGACCTCAGCGAAGAACCACGAAGAATTTGAGCATACGTCGGTATGTGTACGTATGCTCAAATTCTCGAAATCGTATTGAATAATTAGATCATTGATTACCTGAATTCACTTACATATTTAGACTTTTTCGACCCAACTCATCAACGCGAAGATGAAAATTAAGAAAACGTATGCACACTGGAAGTGGGCTGCATAGAAGGTGACAATTAACATTTATCTTTTGTTTTTTTTTTTTATAATTTATGCGCGCCTAAGGAGTTAGATACCCTTTTACTGTTGCCAGGGCGCGGGCGGAAAGGTAGAAGGAAGAGAAAGGAAAATTGTTTTTTTTAGTGGTTTGAAACTCAGGTGTGTTTGGTTTCGATATTCGCTCTCCAGGGGGTGGGAGTCCGTATAGGACGGAGAGATTTTGCTTCTTAGAGTGATTCGAGGTATGATTCACAGTATTTTTTTCTGTGCTTGAAACTCTACAACATCCAAATCTACGTGTCAGTGTTATGCCTTCACATGCAGAATTTTTCTGTCTGAGTTCCAATTACAAATGAAAAACTGACTTGCCATGGGCAGGACTCGAACCTGGACCCTCCATATACTTATGTATGTTCTTGCCTTGCTTTGGTCAAGTGCATAGTAATGTGGGTTTTTTATGAAGAAAAACGAGATTCGTGGTGCGTATGGGTCGCCTTTATTAAAAGAACTGAACTTAGTCTAAGTTACAATACGGGGTTTTTATGTGGTAAATTTATGGGAATAAATCCGTTTCGAGCAAATCACACGATCGGATAGTAATAGTACAGATGTAGTCAAGAAAAAACTGTCAGGTATATGAGGCTTACACTTGTGTCGAAAAATTTTAAATAAATGACTACAGTTGGGCCATCCTGACCGTGTAATGGACTCGATTACATATTATAGAGGCAAATACATTTGGTAAAAAATAAAGCGATTAAATTCATACAATTTTAACACAAATTCAATAGGTATTTATCTTAACAAATTAACTTCAAAATTTACATTGTTTCCCTTAAACATATGTACAAACTTTTTAAAAATCTTCATATTGTATAGATACGAGTATTTATTTGTGGTAACCATTTGTAAATGGCTAAATAAAATTAAATGCATATATAATTTTATTTTGAAGATCTTATTTTTTTCAATTTAATTAGAGATTAGTTAGTCCATTAATCTTCAGAAGAAAATTGATTTTGTATCTTTTGTAGGTTACACTTAATACAATTTACCTTCACCTTACTTTAATGTTAGTTACGTAGCATCTTCCTTGCGATTCACAATTTCGCCTTCATCACATTCGAGCTACATGAATGCATTAAAAATGATCTCATATTTGCAGGAAACGATACTTCTTAATAGGGCAATCTAGTTAGCTGCATGTTATCAATATCTGTTATAAGGTAACGATCATTAGGAAGTACCTTTTAACTAAATAAGGACCTCGGTATTTAGCAAAGAGTTTTTTGTTGACGCCTGGAACTGCTGTGTTTCTGGCGTTTTATGACGTTTGTCGTATAATCTTTGATATACTCTTGCTTTTCCTCAATATTCCTTTCAGCCCTAGCTCTAATATCCCTAAGATCGTATATTTTTCTTCCGGCATTTTTATTTAAAAATTCCATTACTCTATCACAAAACTCATCCTTTTGGTTTGTACCAAATAATAGTAAACTTGGCGAAAATCTAGGAGTACAGGATTTTAAGTGTATTGTTTAGTGCAAATTCAATTTTGATCAAGTATCTATTCCAACCAGCCACTGTACTAGCCTCACATTTTTTGGCTATCATTGGAACTAAAACGCGGTTAACATGTTCAACTTGGCCGTTTGATTGAGGAGAGTGAGTAGCAACTTTTACAGACACAATATTATTTTCGTTAAAGAAGCCAGTAAACTGTTTTGATATGAAGCAAGTCCCACGATCTGAGACTATTCTGTTAGGTCTTGAGTAGTTGGCAAAAAACGATTTTAAACAAACAAGAGCTTCATTACTCTTAGTTGTCTTAACTGGGTAAAGTTTGGTAAATTTAGAAAAGCCATCTATTATCACAAGGATATGTTTTCTTCCTGATTTTGAACTTGCCAACGGACCAAGGTGGTCAATATGCAAAGTTCCAAAGGGAGCATTCCCTTTTGGAATAGGATGTAACGTTCCTTGACTTTTGCCAGAGTTAGGTGAGAAGTATATACACTTCAACCATCTTTTAATTTAACTTCCAATTTTTTCCTTCATTTTAGGATACAAATAACTGTTAGATAAATGATGAAAACATTTGTCTACTCCTAAATGTCACATCGCCTCGTAATATGTTACGAACACATGATCTTCTATATTAGATTGTACATAAAAAAGAACTTTATCTTTAGTTTTTCGATAGATTAAACCATAAATCATCTCAAAGAACGCGCTTTAAAATTTTTCTAATTCTGAAGCAATTGAAAATATTTTCGGGTCTTGCCTCTCTGCAGCCGCTAAACGCGAATTCAAACATTTCATCTTCAACAAAAAGAATATTAAATAATATACTTAAAGCATCAATGTGAGGCATTCGATTCCCTTTTCTATGTTCTACATTATAGTCGAAACATTGTAGTTCCAAAGCCCAACGAGAAATGCGAGGATTCAGAGACTTTCTCTGCAAAGTTAATGTTAACGCTTGACAATCTGTCGCAATATTGAATGGCACACCGATAAGATAAATTTTAAATTTTCGTAAAGCGTATATTATTGAAAGTGTTTCCAGCTCGTAGCTGTGATACATACTTTTTAGTTTTTTTAGTTTTTAAATGCATTTTATTTTCTTAATCATTAACTTTTACATACTAACAAAAAATGCTTAAATGCTAGCTTACAATAATTTAACAATCTTATACTAACTTACTGGCCCCATACAGGCACTCTAAGCTACTCTAAATTCTTATATCTATGTCTTTCGACTTCATTTACATTTTATTTAGAAATGTTTATTTTTTATACTTAGAGCTAAGAAAAAATTGTTAACAAAAAACTTAGCCTATGGATGTAAGTAATTTTATATTTTTTATAAAAATGTAGTATCTAACTTAAACTAAACCTTAGTCTACCTAATCCTGCATACACAATACACACACATAGACAATATACACAATTATATACATACATTAGTATATACCTTTGTATATAATATATGTATATATTTCTTAAGTGCTAACTTAAGCCTATGTAAGCTGGCCATCGCTATTCACAGAGCAAATAGATTGGTCAGCTCTGCCTCATTAGTGAGTCTGGTCCATAATTGACGGAAATGACGACGAAATATCTTCTCCATCATTCAGCCACCAGAAATGCTGGTGCTGCCGAACGACATCCCTCTTATCGCGACTCCCCACAGCCCTACTGAACCTGAGACGACCCACACTGCCGTGTGCGACGTCTCTATTGTAGTTGAGTCGCTTGTCCCCAGCTGTCCGAGCGACATGGAAGATTAACGGATCTATCCTGGATCAATGTGCCTTCGAATCAGCTTAATTACGAAGTTGTCCACTCGTATTAGGTTCGCCCTTTTGTAAAGGACCTCATTAGCATAAAATTTCTTGTACTTCGACTCTTGTGTTTTGTACAAGCGAAGACAAGCCCTAAGGCAAGCCCTCTCAAACACCCGAATCTTTTCCATTAAGCTTGCTCGTACATTGAACCACACGGGACACCCAAATACCAGCATGGGGCTGTGATACTTACTTTCGCATTCAGTTGCGCGTTTGGAAAAGTAAAAAATTGGGTGAAACCTACTGTCGCTTTGCTTTTGCAGTAAAACAGCCTCAAAACCAGCGCTGCATGCATCGTAATACAACTCCGTTAAATTACGTGGACTATACATGTATCGATAGTACTGGGGATGCTACAAGTTTTTCTTTTAGCAATTCGAAAACTACATGCTCCTTTTTCCCAAAAGTGAATGGAGCATCTTTTCTTTGCTACATTAGCAAAATTCTTTATGAAATCCCGAAAATAAGAGTAGAGACCGATAAAACTATGTACGTCCTTGGTACTTGAAGGCACCGGAAACGTTTTAATAGCATTTAAGTTACTATCGTTTGGTCGTATGCCTTTTTTATTTTTCGTGTAACCCAAATAAATGAATTCTGTTTGTAAAAATAGGATGTAAACTTTATAGAATCTTCATTAAGAGGCACAGGATGGAAGCCATTTTTGAGATCTAGTATTGTAAAATAAGATTTGTTTTTTAGTCGATTGAGATCTTCTATTGAGGGCAAAGTATAGTTGTCCCGAAGAGTCATCTTATTTAACTCTCGGCAATCAATACAAGGCGAAGCTCTTTATTTTTCTTTTGTATTAAAACTATCGCAGAAGCATACTCAGAACGAGACTCGCGAATGATACCATCGCCTAGTAAGGGATCTAATATTTTTTGAAGTTCTAACCTATGCGCGTACGGTAATCTTCTAGGTGAACAATGAAATGATACTTCTTTTGATAATAATATTTTCATTTGAAAATCACTTGATGGTGAATTATATTTGTTTTGTTCAAGGGTAGGTAATACAATATCTTTAACTAATTTTTTTATATGTAGGGGTATATTTTCGTTTACACTAAATTGTGACTTACAGTTTTCCTGATTTATGTCAATGTTGAGAATTTGATGTAAAACTTCTTCGGTTTTATACTTCCCAAAATCTGAAGAGCACTTCCAATAACGCCACAGTATTTGTGACCCTTGAAATCTTGCTTCGTTACCATGGACGTTGGTATAAACTGGTACTGCACAAAACTGATGGGACTCCCCGAGTCCAGTAAGGTACACAAGGCTGTTGAAATGCTCATCTGATCAGAGTTAAACTGATAGTCAATCCACATTTCGAACTCATTGATTACATCGTTTGGTTTTTTGTTCGCAAATGATTCTGCAGTAGTAGTTTCAATCGTCGAGTTATTTTGTCCACTATGTCTTTCGGAGTATGGCTGCAGCATCATCACGGATTTAGTTTTAGTGCAACAAGTATATATGTGTCCGAGTTCACCACATTTGTAACAAGTCACATTTGGTTTTTCGTTTTTGTTATGTACATGCGTACTTTTCTCTTGCTTAACAACAAAGGCTTGGCGCTGTTATGTTTTTTCGTGAATTTGTTTGCACTTTCTGTTTCGTTTTTCATTGGTCTTACATGGACAGATATATTTATTGATATATTTATTGTTTTTGAATCTTTCGTATTTTCTTAACGCCACTTTTAGTTCACTCAAATTATTTGCTCCGTATAAGATTGTTATGTTTCCTTCACTGTCACCAATATCATTTATGACACACTGCACAATGTCATCTTCCTCCAATGAACCATGTGATGCTATTTGCATGCTTAGCAAGTTGTTGTTTAGCCGTCAAAGGGGAAAGACGAAAAATGTCGAGTTGTTTAGTGTGCAAGTGTAAAATTGTTAGAGATTCAAATAAAATTAAATGCAATGAATGAAGTAACTTCTTTCATGCAGAGTGCGCAAAACTAACACCGGCAGACATTGATTTTATGCTAAAGAACAAAAAAATATGGAATTGTTCGATCTGTGTTTTAAAAATGCGCAATGATACGGAAAGATTATCTTTGTCTCTGTCATCATCAACGGCAAATTGCGAAGACACTGACAAGATTTCTCTGAGAGAAGTGTACAACCAAATCGTCGATCTGAAAAAAATGATCTCTTCTACAGAGACTACGCTCATCACAATGAACAACCGTCTCACTGCATTAGAGCAATCTGCAAAAATTGCGAATGAAATAAAAAAGGAGAACGTAAAACTAAAACTACAACTAGATGAGTGCAAAGAACGTCTCAGCAGAGCACACCAGTCAATACACACCAACTATTTGGAAATTCGCAATGTCCCGATTGTTGTCAATGAATGCGTCATCGACACCGCGGTAAATATTGTAAACACTGGGCTCGGTCTGGAAATTGGCAAAGAAGACATTGACCTCTGCTACAGAAAGAAAATAAGAGTGAACGGCAAATCTTCTGATTCTGAAGTACTGGTACTGAAGACAACGCGAACATGTACGAAGGAAAACATAATTAAATCTGTTTATGCAAATAAAACACCTATCAAAGCTAATACCATCATACCATCGGCTAAAGGGAATATACTCGTATATATTAATGACTGGCTATCTGGTGACTTAAAACATATTCTTAAAGAAGCTAAAACAGCAAAAAAGGAACTTAATTATGAATTTCTCTGGGTACGACGTGGAAAAATAATGATGAGACGATCAAATGGCTCTGAGGTCAAATACATCAAGACTCTTGAAGATCTAAAATATTTATAAATACGTATCTAAATCTTTGTTATAATATTGTGTAACGTAAATGACCTTTATGATCCAAGTAGTGCTCATGATTATAATGAAACTTATGTTAGTACTAGTTTATGTAATTCAGTCAGTGACTTCACAATTGTACATCAAAATATTAGAAGCATGCGAAGGAATTTTGATAACTTTTATGCTCACTTACATAATTGCTTTTCGACCATGCCTCAAATGATTGTTTTAACCGAAATCTAGGTATTTGATAACGAAGTTTCTAACTTTTCTATTCCGGGTTACAGTGTTTATCCAAATTGTAATGAAACTTATTCATCGGGTGGTACGGTTGTATTTATTAAAAGTGAACACGAAGTACAAGAGGTTCTCACTCCAGTCATTGAAAGTGCAGATTGTCTAACTATAAAATTGAATCTTGGTAAGAACTTGCTTATGACTTTTATTTGTGTATATCGACTGCAGTTTATCCCCAGTCATATTTTTCTTAAAGATTTAGAAAATATATTGTGCTCTGTCGTCAACTGTAGGAATGTTTGCCTGGTAGTCGACATAAATATTAATATATTTAACCTACCTAAAGAATGTGATGAATATATGCTCCTCTTATCCTCACTAGGTTTTCAAGCGCTTATAAATTTACCTAACAAGAGTAGGTGAAAAATCAAAATCCTGCATCGACCATGTATTTCTTAAGTCCAATGCTTTATCCAATATACAACCATATATTTTGGAATTCAGTATTACTGACCACTACTCAACTGGTGTTATATTTAAAAATGTCTTTAGAAATGACTTTTGTGGGAATAGGTCTACTCACACTGCAGATATTGGTGTGACAAAAGTGTCTCAAATAAATTATTCCCAATTAATCCATTGTCTGCATTTAGAAAGTTGGATTGGATCGGAAAATCCCTCTAACGCCTTTTCATTTTTTGTGGAAAAACTTACGCAATTCATTAATGAATGCAAAATCACCACAATTAAGAAAAGATTTAAAAAAATCAAACCCTGGATTACTGACAGGATTTGCTTTAAGATTGAAGAAAAGAATAAATTCTATGCAAAAAATAATAATAAAATGAATGAACCTATAATTAAACATAAATACAAAGATTTGCAATCTAATGTGCGTAATCTCATATACAAGCAAAAACTTGAATAGTATACCAATAAATTTGCTAAAAATCGGTATAATCCAAAATAGCAATAGCGTATTGTTAATGACTTACTTGGCAAAAACACAAAAGAGCCAGAGTTAAAATACCTCAAATTTGGCAATATAATCGTCAATGACAACCTAAATATGGCCAACAGTCTAAACGATTTTTTCAAAAATGTTGCTGAAAAATGTAAACCAGGTATATCTATTGAACTCAATAGCGGCAATATAAAATTATTAACTGACAAATCGAGTCAACTTTCCTTCTATTATGGGCCCATTAGCAATCTAGAGCTTCTCAATATTATCAACAGTTTAAAATCTACGAACTCAAGTGGAGTAGATGGTATTAGTAATATGATTATTAAGAAGGTTGGCAAATACATAATAAATCCGTTGAGGCATATTATTAATGAAAGCTTCCAGTGCGGTATATTCCCGAATTGCCTTAAAACCGCTTTAATTATACCGATTTTAAAAAAGGCGATAAAAGTAATCCTAATAACTACAGGCCAATAAGCTTACTCTCGGTGTTTTCTAAGATCTTCGAAAAGGTCATAGTAACTAAAATGCTTAGCTTTCTTGAAAAGACTAAGTTCTTTAATAAGTCTCAATTTGCATTTGATCTTGTAAATCATAACTTATTAATACAGAAACTCGGTAAGGCAGGTTTTAGAGGTAATATTTCTGAATGGTTTAAGTCATATTTACTTAATCGAAAACAGATGGTTATGGTAAATGGATTTGTAAGCAAGGAAGAAACATGTCCGAATACTGGGTCCCACAGGGGTCAGTACTCGGACCAGTCCTTTTCCTTGTTTATATTAATTCTATATTTAGCCTACCTGTTTACGGTCATATAATTGGCTACGCTGATGACATAGCACTCTCATATGCAGATATTTCTCTAGCTACCATTGGAGATCAAATTATCTATGACCTAGATGTGCTTAGAACCTGGCTCAATTACTATCAGCTTGTCTTTAGCACAAAGTCTAAGGCGATGTTATTTTTTCTACCCAACTTGAATGAAGTAATTGAAGGTATTATTTTTCATGACATTTCTTGTGACAAGATTAATTGCACTAACAATTGCTTTATGCTTGATTTTGTGAAGGAGTATAAGTATCTAGGAATTATAATTAACAGCAGATTAAACTGGAGGCCACATATCATGTCTCTAAAAATAATGTTATACATATCCTTGAACAAAACCTTTCACCTACGCAAGCTTATCCCGCATACTTTGCTCTTAACTATTTATTATGCCTTGGTTCAATCTCGACTTGAGTACGGTCTCACATGCGGGGCTGTGCTTACAAAAGTAACCTTAGTCCTATTATTACAGTACAGAAAAAAATAATGAGAGTATGGCTATGCAAAAACTACAATGAATCCTCGCTGCCACTTTTTCAAGAAACAAAAATACTACCGCTACGTTATCCGTTTATCTATAAAGCGCTTAAGGTTTTCTTTATCAGAAGTGGTAACACTCACATTACAAGATATAGAATATATACGTTCCGAAATACAAATACAGTTGATGTTCCTAGAGTTTGCAAAGAGCACATTCGATGTTTCTTAACTTCTATAGCACCATATATTTTTAATAAACTGCCGTCTGATATACGCAATCTTTTACTACATGGAAAGCAATTCTTAAAACAATTAAAAGTATGGCTGCTTTCAAGAACTGAAGTGGAGTCTCTTCTTCAAGTAGTATCTTAGCGCTCTACTCATTTACATTTTAGGAGTATTGCTTCTATATTTTCGTTTTCACTTTACTTTTAATCTCGCTATCTCTTTTTACGGTCTCGTCTTCCTTGTCCTTTTCATTGCATGCATTCTCGCTGTTTATTTCGTCCTTCTCCACCACCACTATTCGGCTTTAATAGTTATACTTTTAATTTTTTCATTAGTCACACGCTTGCAATTGGTTGTATTACACCACAAAGTGTGTTTTTATTTCATCATACATCATATATTTTAACAGAACCCAGACTTCGTTTAAGTTGTATTTTAATTATTAAATTAATTAATTTATATTTTACTTACTTATCAACTAATTGATGTTCTTATAACTTATTATAATATTATATAGTTATTATCTTGAAATAAAATTGTAATTGAAATTGAAAAAAAATGTAAAGTACTGCTGCATAGTCTCGCTTTGATGTTTTCGCCTACCCCGTAGTTCCTCATAGACGTCTGCTTTCGTTACCTCTTTGAGGAATTCGTTTCTCAACGCGGATTTGAGTTCTGTCCAACTCTTACATTTAACGGTCCTCACAAACAAAACTGCTGTACCGCTGAGTAAGCGTTTGGCGTAGAAGAATTTGGTCTTGTGGTCTAGGCCAGCTATACCTGCATATTCGTCAACCTGTTCGATCCACCAAGTGACAGGGAAATTGTCATCACCACTAAATGTTGGAATCGAGTTTTCAATGTCGTTGAAGTTATAGCGGGCTGATGACTTCGTATATAGTCCTTTTTCTTCCAGACTTAACTCACGAAGTTGTTGCTTCAGCTTTGAAATTTCCTCTTTTTTCCTGCAGACCCTTCTAAGTTTCACGAGCTCATCTTCCAACTCGTCTTCTTCTTCAGCATCTGCCCCCATTTCAGCTGGCGCTTGGTCACTAGAGTGTGATTATTCACTAACCGATGCACTGTTTTCACGAACTAATTGGAATAACTCTTCATTTGGAGATCAGGCTACTGCCTCCTGAATTCGGATCTTGAGATGTGCCTTAGTGCCACTTAATGGCACTTGATGGCAGCATTAAGCTCCATAGCATGGAGTCAGAGTAATTAATTTTCCTGCACTTGTTTTCACACAAACTGATTTTTTTTTTTTTTTTGCGCACGATCCCACTTCTGAAGTTTTGTGCGGGTTTTATGAAGAAAAACAAGACTCGTGGTGTATATTGGTCGCCTTTATTACAAGAGCTGAACTTAGTCTAAGTTACAATACGGAGTTTTTATGTGGTACATTTATGGGAATAAAGCCGTTTCGAGCAGATCACACGATCGGATAGTAACAGTACAGATGTACTCAAGAAAAAACTGTCAAGCATATGAGGCTTACACATACGTCGAACACTTTTAAATAAATGACTACAGTAATGTTAACCTATATGTACAATATATTGAAAAAGAAACAGCAACATTTTTTTCAAGTTTCTCTAAAAAAAAGCAGGTGGGTACTTACCATGTACCTACATAGTGGGCACATGGTGATTGATTAGCACCACTTAGGCTATTGTACACCAAATTGAAGCTTGAATAATTCTCTTTCTCGTAAAAGTAAAAAAGAGCATATCTGTCTATATATCTTCCAGCTGAAGATTTTTTAGAAATTAGTGATTAAAAAAAGTCTTAAGAGTTAGATTGATTATTTCGTAATCTGAAAATTTTAGAACCATGACTTTTACGTCATCCAAAAGATAATGAAATCAGGTTTCATTTAATAGCAGACACATATATGTGCATATAAATAGACAAATATAATCAGAAGATCCACCCGCAATACGAACTTCACACAAGAAAATCTCAAAATCCCCACATACGATTTTCATAAAGCTTCACAGTTTTAATGTTCTAATGCTCAGTTTTATTTTGATACTACGCTCTTTGCCCAAGTTCCATACAAATTTGCACCATCTAATTTAGATTTCATATTTAGGGTGAATACAGAATTTATACATGCGTACTAGAAACAAAATTGGTTCAAAAACGGAGCCCTGAGGTATACCAATTTTTATTTCACAGCACTGACGAAATGTTCCTCCTATTTTAACCTTTTGTTTTCTGTTTGCGAGGTAAATTACGAACCATCTAAGCATAAATCCTCTGAATCCGGTTTTCTTTAGTATACTTAGTAATAAATTATGATCAACAGTATCAAGAGCTTTTATCATATCAACAAAGAGAGAGCTGTTAACGTCTTGCAGTTAATATCATATATTCTATTGCAAGTATAGTACATCTAGGAACACGAAACTGAAGATGATTTTATTAAATAAATGAGCCAATATTTCCGTTTTTAGATAGCGATACTTTTAATAAATAGATTTGAGTAAAAATTATGGGTACTTGAATTTGAGTTGTTCAGTGAAATTCATAAATAAATCCATAAAGAAAGCTATAGCTACTGCCATTTCCTTGTTAAAACGTCCATTTTTATATGGCAGAACTAATAATATTAATAACTATTGTAAAAAGAACTAATAAGAACTAAAAATATTAACTACAATATTTTTATATTGTTCGAAATATAACGATTTTTATGACTTATGGTGCGCCGTTGGAAACATTCCTATTAAAAAGTTCGTTGATGATTCCCCATTCTAGTTCAGCTTTATGTTTTATATATTAGGATTAGCTGATGTAGAAATTCTCTTTGCAAATTGGAATTTCCAAAGCGATTTCCTTGCAAATTTGGTCAAAGGCAGTACGAAGATGTATATTTTGTGTATGTTTTTTACATTTTACACTTAACAATTTTTTTTCATGTATTTTGTTTGATAAATAGTATGATATCCACAGCTTGAGTTTGGTAAGTTTGTTTTGCATTTCATACGTACAGCCACCGAACTCACATCAACAGTTTTACAAAATATTTCGAAAGCAATAAAGCTAGTATAACAAACAGCTTTGTCTTCGTGATGCTGGAATAGATGCGGATGGTCTAGTATAAATGAACGGCAGCTTAACGAGGAAAAACCGTGCGATTTTACAACGTGCAATGACCCTCAAGCGCGAAAATAAGCTGTGTCGTGTTTACACAAAATTCGGCAGTGTATTTGTAAAATCAACTGCTAATGGGAGGAGCAAAATGATTGACCACATAGAGGAGCTGAATGATTTAGTGAAAATCAATGCCAACAGAAGTTGTATTGTAATGACAGAACCGAGGATATGAATGATGCTGCTGTGGGGAAAAACAAAATCGTAATTAACTATGAAAGAATCAATATTAAACCTTATTTTTATTATAACTATTATATTTTTGCTTTTCTTCAACTTCTATGTACGTATATATGTTCATCTTCTGCTGTTTAGCTCATTTTCAAAAACATTTATTCCTTTTGAGTTGCTCATACGTTGTTTATTTTTTGTTTGATTATGTCAAGTAGAACATAGTCGATGGTCAATGGCGTGGATAATAATACTGTGCGCACAAAGATACGGATCCTATCTAAAAATCGTCTTAATTCCGCTAAGCTAGATTACCTAAAATATGTTTTTGAGGGTTCAGATGTTGATGTCATTTGTGTGAGTGAAACGTGGTTTAAGCCCGATATCCATGATCATATCCCCGACATGATTGACCCAGAAATCCAGGATCATATCTTCGATATAGTTATAAGTTGTTATAAGTTTTCACAATGACAGGATAACAAACACAATTGGAGGTGGGGTAGCAATCTATTGCAAATCAACATTAAGGTGTAAAGTGATTGGTAAATCCGAACATAACGAAATTGAATATTTAATGTCAGAGGTGTCAGATGGTTGTGTTAAATGTATTGTATCTTGTGTGTATAACCCAAGTAGACGCTTTTCAACAGATCAGTTTTTCTCGGCGTCAGACAATTTCGCTGAGTTATATGAACATATCATTGTATGTGGAGATTTTAACAGTGATCTTGGTAGACATGATGCTCTATCACACAAACTTATTGAGAATGGCTCCAAACGCCAATCATAGTTTATTAGATTTGTTCATAGTCTCTGATGCATCTAAAGGTCTCCTTTTTGATCAACTTGCTCTTGAAGAAATATCTGACAATGATTTCTTATTTTGTTCTAATAATATTGGTTTTTCACATGTTCCAATCCCGCATACATACACCTACAGGGATTTTAAGTCTACTGACTTTCACTCACTACACAGGGAAGCATTTGCATTACCACGAGAACACTGTTTCTACCTTTACAATGCTAATAATAAGCTTAACTTTTTTCAGTCGAAAAATAAGGATCTTTTTAATAATCATGTGCCGCTGGGGACAAACAAGAAATTTAAAATGACCGTGGTTCAGAAAAAAATATAAAAATTGGAGACGAAGCCCTACACTTAGAAACTGGAAAATTTTTGTCTATACTGTAATCAATGTACTTTCCTCACTCACTGTGCTAAGCGTAATTATTTTGCATCTACATGAAACGATTCGCTTCATTCCACACAGTTCTTAACAAATTTATTTAAAATAGGTGTTGGTAAAAACGGTGTTTCTGATTGTAGATTAGATCCAAATATTTTTAATTGCTCTTTTCTAACAAGCACCGATAACAATCCTCAGTTCTCCTTACAAGAAGAACTTCTATGAAAGCTTAATTATGATTTTGAAGCAGTAAACGAGAATGATGTTGCTGAAAGTATAGTTGATCTTAAATCGAATGCCGTGAATGAAGATGGCACCCCCCTCCGCTTTGTAAAAATGATTCTCCCTCACTTATTACGCATATAATTAATTATTGCTTAGCTTCTTCTACTTTTCCTGATAATTGGAAGGCTGCTAGAATTATATCTGTTGCTAAGAAATCACGGACCCCACTTCCTACTGATTTCGGCCTATAAGTATCCTTCCTACCCTGTCAAAAGTTTTTGAGAAGATACTGTCAAGACAAATAATCGGTCATTTAAATAGAAATTCGTTGTTTTGTCCTTTTCATTCCAGTTTTAGATCCCAACATAGCTGTGCTACTGCAATAGTTAAAATTCTTGATGATATAAGTCAACAATATGATCAAAGCAACCTGACGGTCCTATGCTTGCTTGACTTCTCCAAAGCATTTCACAGGGTTAACCACAGCATCTTATGTAAAAAGCTCCGCCATTATTTTGGCTTTAGTGATAGGGCAGTCAAATTGATAGATTCCTATATAAGCAATCGTTCCCAGAAAGTTATGGTTGGTGAAGAATTTTCAGATATCAGATATCTGCGTGAAGGTGTACCTCAAGGTTCCATCTTAGGTCCTCTTCTTTTTTGTATTTTTATAAATGATGTAACCCATGTATGTAACGGTGTATCTTTTCACCTTTATGCCGATGACATCCAAATTTATTTGTTAAGACCTATTGGACTAGTAGAGGATCTTTTCCATCGAGTAAATGACAACCTCAAAGGTATACACAAATGGTCTATCAAAAATGGCGTTACTTTTAATCCATCTAAGTCCCAGGCAATTTTAATTTCAAAAAAGGTTTATCAGCCAGAAATATTACCTCCTATTATGTTATCGAATGTACGAGTACAAATTAAATTTGTTGATAAAGTGACTAGCTTAGGTTTTATAATAAACTGTAATCTCTCCTGTAATGACCGTATAAATTATATAATAGGCCGTATCAAAGGCTGTCTTCGCAAGTTATGGACATGTGCCTGCTTTATCCCACATGTTACTTTCTTACAGCTTTGTTTTTATTTTTGCACTGAAAGTTGCTTATATCTTAAATAAAACTAATTATTTCTTAGTTTATTTTAATATTAATATGTATCTATGTAAATTACTAATGTAAATTTATTTTTTTTAGTCCTCTAAAAAGACCAAGTCTTACTTGTACTTAATGATTACCTAAATACTCGTAAATTAATAATTGAAATTCTACATTAAACGAACATTTAAATAAGCGTAGTTAACCATGAAACATGATATGAATTTCAGTTATAAGAATTTTGCACCATATCGGATTAACTCAATAAACATATAATAGAATAATGATAAATTCCGATGTCGGCAGTACTGCTAACTTAAGACAATTTTGAATTACTATATGGTTAATACAAGCTTTAGAAAGTTGTCTTGTCTGAAAATTTATGAATGACTCCAGACCATTCGCACACATTAATGATTAATACCTTAAAACAGTTGGAGCTTCTTTTCAGATATCTAAGTTCATGCCACACAGCATAGCTCAGCGTAGCTCATCAATAAAAATATATTTACTTTTATCATGAAATCTAGAAAAATCAATAAAAACTATGTTTTGTGCATCAATAGTGCAATTAATTTTATCATGTCCAAGCTCCTTAGATGTAAGCTGTAATATGCGTTTACATTTTGATGAATTTATTATTAACATAAACAACAATAACATCTGGAGCGTATGAGTTGTTACATGATTTGCATAAGTTTTGTATATCTTTTCCCGAAGAGAGAAACAGTTTGATTTTCTCCGTTTCTCCGGGTCCGTTTAAATGTGTTTCTATGAAAAGCATTTATTTCTTTGATATTCCCTTAAAAAGCTTATCAAAGTTGCGCCAAAATATTTATTTTTCTGATTGTTCATTGCCTAATTCCGGTTCGAATATGCTACCAAGATTTCAAGTTTCATGATTAATTATCAGTTCAATTGTCATTAATCGGACGTAAATTTTTGATAAACTTACGATCTTATCTACTTATTATACAATGTTGCCGTAATAATGTTTTTTGTTCGACTTTTTTGCCTACCATTGTCTCGACGATCCAGCGTAATATACTTACTTTACTCGTATTTCTGAAATGAATTACATTTCTCATGTCAAAGTAGAAGATCATTCATTTCTCTCTGTTTTAGTTGTATCTAAATGATGTGCTACTCAACTGTATCCGTTAATATAATCTTTTTGACCATTTCTACGCTTATTGTTTGACTGTATATTGCTCGCCTTAAGGCTTGCCAAGTGGGCACCTGTGAGAGGTGATTTATTTTTATCTGTAATCTTTTAACATTGAATTACTTAAATATTGTTGAACAGTGTATAGAAAGAAATCTCGTCTCTATTAGGAGCAATAAGTTCGATAGAATCATTAGATACACCATAAGAAAATTTCTTTTTTGTTTTGGTTCTATTGCAATGTAAATTTTAACAAACTTTTTTCTATAGTCAAGAACTTTAAATATAGGAGCAAATTTCGTTGGCATAAGATATATCGTTCATAAAATAAACGAATATTAAGAATATGGTGACATACCTGTAAAGAAGTCATTCAACTGATGCAAACCATATTCATATGTATCATATATTAAAAGGGTTTGGTTCAAAGTGAATATTTGCTGCATTCTGTAGGTATTTTAAATTAAAATTTCTATATTACCAGCAAGTCTTTCAATGCATATGGGAATATTTAGTAGATGGTTGCCATGATGGTTGCCAATGTAGAAAGATATTTCAAAAACAGATGCAATTAACAATACCACGTGATTAAGTATTAAACTTATTCCATATTCAATGTGGTAATTGTAGAAAATCGGTAAGGTTGTTTTCCACCCTCCAGTCGACATATGTATGTACATACTCGTACCATAGTATAATGTATTCTGCCATTTTCACTTCTACTCATCCCCAAAGAAGACGAATATTTGCATTTGATTCGTTTGTCTTGTACAATTGGAAAGTTCCTCTCTGTCTCCCTCTGAGTATTTACGCAGATGTGGGACGTGGGCAAAGAAACGATACTACGCTAGAAAAGACCTGTCTGTCTACAGAAAAACATTTTACCTTTGGAAAAGTTTTTTTTTCTTCATTTTGAGTGTATTGGATTGCTGTGGTGTACAAGTGAATTAAAACATCATTCTCCTCAGGAGTGGTACTGTTTCCTTCCTAAAACACCAGCAATAGTACAGTTTCTTCAACTTCAAACTTGATAATGATTATTTTTGCATACAGATAAGACAAGTTCCACATTTAACGGATGATACATGATTTTGGAACATACATATTTTTAAATAATATACAGTTTCATATCCCGAGCCTGGTTAAAACTACCAGTTCTCATTTGTTTTCATAACTTTTTCAATGGAGATTCTCCATACATACTCGTATGTCTGTTTTATACTTTGTACTAGCTTTTACCCGCGACTTCGTCCGGGTGAAACTAAAGAAATGTATTATATATGTATGTTATGTATACACACATTGAGAATAGGAGCGAAATGTTGTCTAAATGAGAAAATTTAACTCATTGAAGAACACTATATCACAATTTTACTTTAATGCTTCTCCAATTCCAGTTCCTAAGACAACAATGTTTGAGGAATTATTCGCATATTAACATGACACGTACGAGTAACATATAGTTCCATGAATAAAGCAATCTCTATTAAAATCAAAGCCGCCGCCCTTTAACATTTTTGTCCCTGCGATTTATTGATGTAAATTATGAAGTAGCATAATAGATATAGGAACTTTCAGATCAATTTGATGAAGTGGACGACCGAGGGCAACGATGCTATTCAAAAATTCCATTGGGTAATGTACTGCCCCTGCTGTATGGCATACTGTAAGATGTCGAATCATCAGGAATCTTTTGCAACAATTAGTTGTTGAGTAACCATTCTTGATTATTTCTTGGTGCTAAAATAGTTTTCCCACGTAACCAAGAATCTTCCTCAAGATCTGACAAAGAGCATCTGGATTAAGTTTGTTGTAACGAGAGCTATCGTGTGATAGGCAACATCAAAACTGTGTGAACTAAATTTTGTCTGTACTCACAATTTGTAATACAAGCCCGTGTGGTTAGTACATTTTACCTGGTCCCACGGCTCAAATTAATATTTTCATAATTTTGGTCACACGCTAGCTTCTCGCATTAGATGTAATGTTTTCTTATAATGAAAAATAAAGTCACTTGTTTGTGAGACATCATCGAGTCAATATCAATTTTGTTTGTGTTCAATTTTGGCGACCGTGACAGGACACGACTAAGAGAATTTTAGTGGCCTGTAAATTGTGAAAAATAGAAAAACACTCGTGTTAGTGACAGTGAAGTTAAAATAATAAAAAAAAAATAATTTAACATGGTGCAATCACTGGAAGAACTAAACAATCTGCAAAAACAGGTTGGAAGGGAAATTTACACTCTCGCCCGCAACTACGGTAAGGACGGGGAAGAGCGCAAGACAGAAGAAAAATTACAACATCGGATAGAGAAGCTGGAAGACTTGTGGGATCATTTCGATTCCAATGACAGTGAAATTCAAGATTATTACGCCAAATATACAGCGCACGATTACTTCGTCAAGGGATACTATGTCCAGTTAAAGATAGTTTATGAGTCAATGCAGACGGACATTTCATTGCGCCTTACGAAGAATCTCACACAAGAGGCAACAGGTCAGGAGCAAGAAAAGCCATCAGCAGCACTATCCTCAGCACCACCGGCCGGGGCAATAGATCCATCAAGTTCACAGCAGATCAGACAACATTATAAAATTGCTCTTCAAGCACAAAATAGATTTAACATCCTCTGTACAATTTTCCAGACATCACTGGAGAAATGCAAACCGAGCCTGAATAAATCGAATCCAAAATTGTTTAGCACTAAAGTGAAGAGCCTTCAAGAAATATCAAACCAAATGTCAATTTCATTTAAAAGGCTTGATGACGAAGCAACCGAGAGCGATATTGAGATGTATTTCGACCTTCAGGAGCAGCTGGAGCTGCGATTAGCTGAGTTTCCCAAAGATGAAATGCCCAATATGCCTAACAATTCCGTATCAAATAGTGCAGCAGTCAAACTTCCGAAGATAGAGCTTCCAAAATTCGATGGCTGTTACCTTAACTGGCGTCAATTTTATGACCTTTTGAAACAGTTAATCCACGACTAACCAATTTCTAACGCTCATAAATTTTACTTTCTGAGAGCCAACGTAGCAGGCGAAGCGCACAATATAGTTCAACATCTTCAGCCCACAGATGACAACTATGAAATCGCATGGAAAACATTGGTTGATCGGTATGACAATAAAAGGCCCGACCTTGGGATTGCCTACTGCCGCAGGGACGGCATCAGCTATTAAAAAGCTCCATGATACACTCAAAGAAACCATGCAAGCTATTCAGAATTTGGGTTTTGAAACCGAGAACTGGGATCCCATCATCGTCCACATCATGCTGCAAAAACTGGATCGTGAAAATCGGACTATTTTCGAGCAGTCTTTGGATGACACAAGGAACAGCCCAACATTGGAACAATTCCTCAAAATTCTGGGAACAAGATTTCTCATCCTATAGACCATCAAAGACGAGAAAAGGAAGCCAGTCACAGTTGTGTCAACAAATAAGGACGATTGTCCTATGTGCAACTCAGGTAGTCATAAAATATATAAATGTCAAACATTTTTATATCTTTCAGGTGGCGATCGGGAGAAGGCTGTGCAACGTCTTCGTGTATGTCGGAATTGTTTAAAATCCTGTCATTTTTCAAATTCGTGTCAGTCTCAGGGCTGCCGAGAATGCAATGGGAAACACAACCCTTTATTGCATCGGAAAAGGGAATCCAAGCCCTCAGTTCAGCATAAAAAGGTATTAAACCAATTGATAGTAATCAACCAACAGATAGGCAACCACAGCAGTTAGGCCAATGGGTCGAAAGTCGATCGGTTAATGCATCGGTGGGTTCCAAGTCAAAACCGCGACAAATCTATTTAGCTACAGCATTAGTTAATGTAATTTCATCGAGCGGAACACGGGTGCCTTGTGGTGTGTTGCTAGATTCTGGGTCCCATATGCATTTTATAACCACATTGCTAGTGCAGACGTTAGGACTATCAAAGTATCGCTCGGATACCCCTATAAGTGGAATAGGAGGGCATTGCACACAGGCGCAATTTGCTACATCGTGCACGTTTGAATCAAGGAATTCATCTTATAAGGCAAGTATACACGAAAATATTATACCTCGCATTACAGACTATCAACCGAGCTGTGAATTCGACACGACGAACTGGGACGTTCCAGATTTCATTCGATTAGCCGATCCAGAATTTTCATCAAATCGAAGAGCAGAAATATTTTTTGATCTTATTTTGTCAGGATAAATGAAAGTAGGAGATCATTTACCTACGCTTCGGAATAGAAAACTGGGGTGGATAGTTGCAGGAGGGGTTCGATTGACAAGTCAACATGCTGTTTGCACTATTGCAACTAAATCTTCTACATCCTTGGACAAACTGGTTGCGAAATTTTGGGAAACGGAAAGTCATGACGCACCTATCAAGCCCATTAGCTCTGAAGAACATGATTGCGAGGAGTTCTTTAAGAAGACAACAAAATTCTCGATGGACGGACAGTTTGTAGTAAGTCTGCCTTTCAAAGGAAGTCCTCGTAATTTAAGTGATTCTCGGGAAACTGCTAGAAAAAGGTTTCTTTCGCTATAAAGAAAACTAGAGAGAGATACTAAATTACGGAGTCTTTACACGGATTTTATGGCAGAATACGAGTTATTGGGTCACATGAGTCCAATAAATGATAACGAGATTCCAGAGCTTCACTTCCACATTCCCCATCACAGTGTTATTAAACTCAAACTTCGTGTTGTATTTGATTGCTCAGCCAAAACAACTTCCGGCATTTCTCTTAACTATATTCTAAGCGTTGGACCAACAGGTCAACCGGATTTATTTTCAATTGTTGTAAATTTCAGAAAGGCATATTTGTCTTTACTGTCGATATTAGCAAAATGTATCATCAAGTCCTAGTAAGGCCCGAAGACCAAGCGTTTCAGTTGATTCTTTGGAGATCGCAGCGCGATGAACAGCTCAGAACCTACAAACTAAACACATTAACATATGGATCAGCTTCTGCGCCTTATTTGGCAACACGGTGCCTTGTACAACTTGCGGTGATAACAAGAGGGCATCTGAATTAATAAGGAACCAAATTTACGTAGACGATCTATTGGCAGGAGCAGATACGATGTTAGAAGCGAGAAAGTTGCTTGAAGAAGTCAAGATCGTATTACGAAAAGATTCAACTTTAAACATTCTTAAACGAAACACGATCGAAATTCACGAACAATTCTAAGCATTGAACAATTATTTGGCAAATACATTTAATGGCATTGAAAAAACACAGGATGCTCTCAGTGTTAACCAACACTTGTCATCTTTGACTTCTTACTTAATCCTAGTTGTGACAAATTTCGAACGCACGCAAGATATTCTTCTTGATGTTATACTTAACCTGAATCACGCTAAGATTAATCCACAACTGATAACGCCGGCGTAGCTCAGTCAACAATTGCAACTCATTCACGGAAACCTTCCATCGACGTTAAGCCTATCAAGCGTGTCAGTATTAGACATGTTCAAATTGACAACAGTAAAGGGGCGCACCTTAAAGACTCCATCGTATTTGAAATGCTTATACCACTTTCAGGCAATCAAGAATTTCAATTGTTTAATCTCATTTCAGTTCCGATTATTCACAACAGCACAAGCACCTTGATTAGCATATCAAAGCCCTATTTAGCAATTACTCTTGCAAGGGAAAAAGTCTTTGGACTTACTGAAATGGAGTTATCATCTTGCGAGATAGGATCTACCTGTGCACACAGCTGCTTCCAACTCAACTTCACGAGGAAAACGTCAAAACCTGCGAAATGGCTCTTCCAAACCATGAGGATGACGCGTTGACTGCTTGTATTCTAAATGAATCTCCACCACAGGATCGATGGATAGGTTTTCAAAAATCAAATGGTCATCTCATTTTCCAATGAGTAACCAGAAGCATGCCGCTGATAGGCAATGGGGTCATCGAATTCAAAACACCTTGTACTCTGAAAACTGGGAATAGAATCATCAATGGTCGAACCGCTTACACTCATTCATTGCAAGCGCTAAACTAAACAGCTGGATTTCAACTCGCAATTCCTCCATTGAAGCTGCCGCTCCACCGGAAATAAAGGGTATCGATGAAACTCAATTCACTAATCTAAGAAAAAGGGTTGAAGATTTTATACACGAGTCCGAAGCAAACGGCGAGCGAATGTCAATGAATGTTCACGACTACCACCATTACGGCTTGACTTATTTGCTATTGGCTGCTATCTTTGGGTTGATTATTTTCTTTTTTTACAGCTTCAGGAAACCAAGACCATTACCAAGACGCACAGCTACTGGCTTTGAAGCAACTTTATAAGTTGAGAGTTGGAAACCCTCAAGAAGGAGGAGTATGTTCAAACTTAGATCATATTTTATAAATACGAATACATTAATGTAGATATCTAGATTAAGTTTATTGTAACGAGAGCTACCGTGTGATAGGCAACATCAAAACTGTGTAAACCAAATTTGGCTGTACTCACAATTTGTAATACAAGCCCGTGTGGTTTGTACATTTTACCTGGTCCCACGGCTAAAATTAATATTTTCATAATTTTGGTCACACGCTAGCTTCTCGCATTAGATGTAATGTTTTCGTATCAGTTCAGTTTCAGTTTTAAAGCATTTTATTTCCTTAATCATTAACTCTTACATACTAACAAAATATGCTTAAATGCTAGCTTAAAATTACTTAACAATCTTATACTAACTTACTGGCCCTACACAGGCACTCTAAGCTACTCTAAATTCTTATAACTATGTCTTTAAGTAATGTTTTCTTATAAAGATAAATAAAGTCACTTGTTTGTGAGACATCATCAAGTCAATCTCAATTTTATTTGTGTTCACATGTCTTCCCATGTTTTGTTTAATATGATTAATATGTCTCCAAAGTACTTTGTCTATCCAAATATTTCGTTTGCAATCCCACATTTTAAATACACAACTAATACCTGACCGATGATGGAAGAATGATGAGAGCGCGAGGGAGTAAAATGTTTCAATGCGATTTGAAATTGTTTATTTGATATTTCAAAGTGGTTACAAATTTTCAATGCGTTTTATAAGCAGGAATGAACGTATGCGTTTTTAATATTTCAATGGCGGTTTGAAGTGGTGTTTATATAAGAGTATTGAAAGAATGCGGATTGCTTCAACGCACTTTGAGCTGTCGGATAAATTGGGTATATGTATTTTAAGCACATTTAATTGATGCAGTCGGTATGGTTTCCTTAAAATTAAGGGTCTCACTAAACCCAGCCTCTCAGGTCATAAGATACTAGCTTTTTCTATAAGAAACAAGAAACACAAATGTACATATGCCTAGTCGATACAGAGTCAACTATGACTATTGTTAACACTAGAAAAATTGATAGCTGTTGATTAAAGCCGAAAAAATCTAAATTTATCAATTTATTTATTTATTTATCTAAACATATGGCAAATCTTTGGGAAATAAGGCATGCTATGAATGGATGTAATAGGTAATATGATAGAAACAATAAATATAGAAAAACAGGAAATACTACTATTGAATAAAACCATAGTTGCGTTGGTTCAACTTTAGAATGTTTTATTCAAAAAGTAAAAATGTCTGTTATATTGTATGTACATATGTGTCAAGAAAGAGATCAACTTACAAATTCTGAAAGTGTAGTACACCAAATAAAATTAACTACTGATCAACAAATAAGTGCCAAAAAGACTCCCTCCAAAATACGAGGAAGAGGTTAGAACCTTATGTGGAATTAACAATATGGAAGAACAGGGTATTGTTCGCAAGTCAAATAGCCGTTATGCCTCTCCAATCGTTATGCCTACGAAATCCGACAGCGCGAGGAGAATAAAATTTAAAATATGGTAGATTAGACAGGGTGGTCCGGTTTGGGATACAGATATTGTTTGTTATTGGGGGGGGGGTGTCTATCTTCAACACACACAAAGTCACAGAATGTTTAAAAATGTGACTCGTTTGATAGCCAATTAATGAGTGTTTAATTTATTTATTGATTAAATATAAATATTATTAATAATTTAAAGACTATTACTATCCATACTTTCATTTGCGAGATATTTATCTTCAAACACATTTTTTTTAAATTTTTTGGAAAATCGCATTTATCTCGGAAAAGTGATAAATAATTTTTTTTGACTATTATTTTGGGGCACCATAATATTACTTACAAATTTATAAACTAAGGTTTTGCCCGGGGTTTAAAATTACCTAGGTATAAGATTAAATAAATTAATCCCCAATGTTCGTAAACATAATTACAGTATATATTTCATTTTTTAATAATATAACTTTACTGAGTTTGTAATAATTATTTTAACTGAGCTACAAATAAATTTGAATATAACCACTAAATTCTAATGTAAATAAGCAAACGTAACTTAAGGTTACGATTTTGCTATTGTATGACACTTAATATTGTAGTTGAAATATGGAAGTGATTTCCGGACCAATAAACTTTCTCTTTGCTGTAGCAATTGATGAAGAAAAGACGTGTTTGTTTTTTCTAACCGCATTTTTCAACCCATTTAGAACCCTACACATCCATAAACATAAAGAAAAACCCTTCATACCCCAACGAATCGGATAATCGAAACATATTTCTTAAAAATAAAAATCCGAAAGTGAAAGTTTTAAAAGTTCAAGTGCACAATCATATGCACGTATATATATATAAAACCATTTGGTATTTTCCGTGACATTAATAATTAATAGACTACACAAAAAATTAAACATTTTAAAAATAAATAGTGCAAGTGCACAAAACAAAAAAATATATATACATATATATAAATCTATTGACTAAATAACATACATATGTACATATATTCCCTCGCGGTCGGTGTCTTGCCTTTGTCTTCTTTCCTTTAAATACTCTTTCGGTGGTTGTGCATATATCGGAATTCCCACGCCGTGTAAAAATGAAATTAAATTTTTCAACTTTAACCCCAACTGTTACCAGCTGGGCAAAGCTAACCAAAGGTCATAAGTTTGAAAAAAAAAGATATATAATTAAATAATAAAACAAAAACCTTTTAAAAACAAAAAAAAGTCGAAATTGTCCACGGGTGCAGATCAAAACGGAGAAGATTCTTCGTGACCACTCTAACTTTAAAAAGACTGGAGCAACACGCCGTACAGCCAGCTACCTTTCAGGTTGTCTTCTTATTTTAGAAGTGAACTTCAAGAACGCCCTTGGTCTTCAAACGAAGATTCGACGAGGAGAAATTGAAGAAGGTCTGCAAGAGGAAGACTTTGATGAAATTTTTGATCTGTGACAAGAAACTTACCATGGGGAATTAGTCTGTGCTATCGACAATGCCAAGTCAGCATCTAAGGAGAAGAATGTGGAAAGTGAATCTACAGGTGGTTATTGTAATGAGCTTGCGTTACCCCTTATTCAAATCCCGCACTTCAATGGCTCGTACACAAAATGGCGGGCTTTCCATGATGTATTTTTTTCTTTATTTCACACAAATAGAAAGCTGGGTGAAATTCAAAAGCTTCACTATTTAAAACTATCTCTTACAGGTGAAGCTGCTCGTTTGTTGCAGCATTTAGGGCTGTATTCTGGCAATTATGACAAAGCATGGGAGCTGCTTGTCGACAGATACGACCACAAGCGAGTGTTGGTAAACGCTCATTTCCAATTTTTTTGTGAACAGCAGCAGTTGACAAAGGAGACTGCAAGTAAAACAAAGTCTCTACTGGACACGTCCCAGGAATGTTTCCATGCCCTTGAAAATTTAGGATTGCCGGTTAGTTCTTGGGATGACATATTAATTTATATACTAGTACAAAAATTACCTGCTTTTACTCAGCGTGTGTGGAAAGAGAAGTAAGTTAGTTCGAACGAGTTGCCCACACTAACACAATTCACAGAGTTCCTAGAAACAAGTTTCAGAACCTTGGAAGCAGTAGCTGGAACAAGTGGCACCAAAGGCAGTGGTTCTTCTTCACATAAAGCTGTTGCTGTAGAGAAAAAACGGTGTTGCACGCCGAGAAGTTTATTGCCATGGAGATCTGTGAACGATCTAAGGCAGTGGACAGAATCGGGGTTTGCCGGAACTGTCTAGCATACAGTCACAGGACTAGTCAATGTCAAAGCAGTGTGCGCTGCTATTACTGCATGCAGACACACCATTCTCTCCTGCATGTTAATAACAACAGGTCGAAACCTACAAGGTATTATACACATACAACTATAGGTACACAAACATTTCACATAACATCAACATTAAACCCACCTAAAGTTGTCTCTCCCTAAGTACATCATCCAAGTGTTCTTCTGGCAACAGCAGTTGTTCGAGTCAGGTCGTCAAATGGTAATTATTTGCATCTTAGGGCATTAGTCGATTCTGGATCTGAAGCAACGATTATTTCTGAGTCATCTGTTCAATTGCTAGGTCTTCATCAACGGCGAACACTCATTAAGGTACCTGGTTTGGGAAAAATTAGCAGCGGTTCATGTCAGCGGTATCCAAATTTTACCTTTCGGTCTCTGGTAACACCTTTCGAGACAAATACCCCAGCCTATGTATTTAAGTCCCTGACTGGTCTTTTGCCGTCCAAACCTTTAGCTCTGCAATATTGGGAACATATTCAAGGTTTGAAGTTAGCAGATCCACAACTTGATAAGCCTGCGACTGTTGATATTCTGTTGGGAGCCGATGTTTACTCTGAATTTATTTTAGGATCCATTATACGCGGTGATGATGAAAGATCGCAAATTGCACTGGAATCAGAGTTAGGTTGGCTTCTCCTTGGGAAAGTTATTTTGCAAAATAAAAAACCTGTCCATAGCTTCTTACAAGTTCTCGATAACGACACTCAGCTGCGAAAGTCTTGGGATCTGGAGGAGTTGTCTCTCAACAGTAAGGAAACTGCGGGAGAGAAAACTTCTGAAAAGAATCATATCAACACAATAATAAGATTGACTGATGGTCGATATGAGGTATCGTTACCATTTAAAACCGGATGTAAGCCTGGGTTTGGTGCCTCAAAGTTAGGTGCCTTAGGTAGGTTTCATCAACTGGAAGGAAGATTCCAGGAAAACCCCACACAGCACAAGGAGCATTCCAAGAATGCAACGAGCTTCGTCAGATGACAGAGGTTGACAAAAAGAATACCTTACTAGATACACTACACCACTTTTTTATTCTTCACAATGCGGTATTCAAGAAGTCAAACCTAACCACGAAGCTTCGTCGCAATCTTGCATACTACAAACGTTTTGTACGAAACTGCCGGGCACAAGCTGGGAAAAGAGACAGAAGTCAACTAAAGATAGATGCAATCGGCACAAGAATATTCGAAATTCCTCAAGGTGGCACTGCCGTGGAGAAGGTAAGTTACCTTGAGCAAAGGATCTACCAAACGATGACCAACAACTTTTGCCGCAAGTGGAGCGAAGAATATCTGTCCAGGATGAAACAGCGGACACTTAATTCTTTTCAAGGACGAAAGACTACCGCCATTGAAATGGCGATTCGGGCGAATCATTGGCGCACATCCCGGAAACGACGGACTAATTCGAGTGGTGACTTTGAAAACAAAAACTACCAAGCAACACTAAGGAAATACAAAATTATAAAACAACACAAAACAATGATTTCACACTAAAATAACGATAAACATATACAATTTTCATTCATTTCTACACAACACAACACAAATAAATTTTACCCAGTTTCCCCTTTTTTTTCTTCTCAGTTAATAACTAAAATTTCTTAGTCAACACTAAATAAATATACATAACATATAACGAAGCTTCATTCCTACACAGCACAACACACATACAGTCCACTCTAAACCACACAAAATCATTCATTCCAAACAACGTTGCGGAGTTCCGAAATTCCAAAATGCTGCCGGGAATTGGAGCATGAAAACCCCGATGACATTTGAAGCTTCCTACTGAACATTCAACGTTCTCCACCTAAAAACACAATACACAACACTTTACAGGTATCAATTAAAAAATATTCTACAACCAAAATTAAATACCTAGTAATGTAAACATCTTAAACTAATATACAATTTATTTTTAACATAAATAACATAAACAAAATCAATAAATAAACAAAAAATATGTAAAAAAATAATTACTCCAGATGAATTGCAACAACAATTCAATAGGAAGGCGGATTCTTGGTGTTTCTTTAGAGATGTAAAAACACACACTTTGACAGCTAATTCGGCCATCATCAATACCACAAACCGTTTGCGAAAATTTCGTCGCACATCATCGCACTGCACAACCAACATATGCATACGCGGAGAACAGTTATCAAACAAAATAACACCACAAATTGTACCGAATTTATTTGGAAAATTATTTTAAGGAACCTTTTAATTTTTTTTAATTTTCCCATTTCTTTTTTTTCTTTATTTTTTTTGCACTTGCACTCAAATATCACTTTCGCGAAAACAATTACAAACAGTGTATATCAATATATACACACAAACGTACTTGTGTATTCGCACCGGTGTACACACCTCAAACGAACTCGTATTTCGCGAAGGAAGGAGAGCAGACAAAAAAGATAAAAGAAATAATTAACTAAAAACACTTACCTGTATTCACAATAAAAACAAAAACCCAAAGGAAAACTAACGACCAAACTAAAAAAAACCGAACAACACACGCGATAGGAAATTGACCCAGTTTTGGTCAATGATCAAAACAAACTATTCACTAGGCGAATTAAGCACATTTCATCTCCCTTTGTTGTCCGTTTGTTATGTCGTCATCTTTGTCACCTACATGTAATGTTTCAAATTATTAATTACACGATCTTGTCTCATTTACATGTAGATAGTCAACACACTCGCACTCACACAACTCACAAAAGAAATACAACATACTCCAACTGCAATTGGGTACAGTAAGGAACATGATCGAGAACACTTGCGGACGAAAATCGTCCACCGGGCGGGAGCATGTTCGTAAACATAATTATAATATATTTATATTTAATTTTTTAATAAATAGTACTTTACTGAGCTTGTAATAATTATTGTAACTGAGCTGCAAATGAATTTGAATATAACTACTAAATTATAATGTAAACAAGCAAACGTAACGTAAGGTTACAATTTTGCTATTGTATGACACTTAATATTGTAGTTGAAATATGGAAGTGAATTCCGGACCAATAAACTTTTTCTTTGCTGTAACCATTGATGAAGAAAAGACGTGTTTGTTTTCTTTAACAGCATTTTTCAACCCATTTTGAATCTTACACATCCCTAAACACAAATAAAAACCCTACACACCCCAAAGCCCAATATGACAATTTTTTATTATTACTACTAAATTAATCTAAAATAAGTGCACTTTCGTTTACCATTATCAGTATATAAGTATTTTTTTTTGCAACCGCAAAGTATTCAAGTGAAAAATATGCAGACATTCATTTTGTCTTTGGATTTTGTAATGGCAGTGGTGAGGCGGCGAGAGCAGAGCATCAACGAAGGTTTCCCACACGACGTGTCCCTAATCAAAGTATGTTTACAAATACTTCGAGAAGATTGAGGGAAACTAGAACAACTACTTAGCTACAACTAAACCTACAAATTTTGCAAGTTTTGCATAGAGAGAACCTTCTTCCTTATCATGCAACCCGAGTGTAGGAGTTATCATCGGCAGATCTGCCTAGACAATGGGAATTTTGCAATGGTTGATGGAACGGCATTTCGATGACAATACATTTATCCAAAATATTCTATAGACAGATCACTAGAGATAGCACTACCAAGTTCCAAATAACCTACACACATGAAATGAAAAGAACAACATTTCAACATCGATTCAGCGTAAACGTGTGGGCAGGCAATAAGGTAATTGGGAGTTTCATATTTCCATAAACACAATAAACAGTGAAACATATTTGCAATATCTGCAAATTGCCAGGACTTCTGGATTGATGCTTCGCTAACACAAAGAAGAACTCATTTTTACCAACATCTTGGTGCTCCAAGTTACTATGGTAGACTAGTTAAGGACTACTTGGAGGAAAAATTCCCAAATCGATGGATTGGAAGGAATGGTCCAATACATTGGCCTACAAGATTCGTTAATTTATTTAACCTTATACCTGGAAAACTATGTATAAGCCCTTGGTAAAAACTTTGTATATTGAATTTGTAGGCAATATTACGGCATATCAAAATAACAGAAAATAAAAACAAATGTGAGCAGACTTTTCCGATATACTCGTAAATGCGATTTTCCCAAAAAATTATTAACAAAAATTAAAAAAATTTTGTTTGGAAACCAATATCTCGAAAATAAAAGCACGGAAAGTATAGTGTCTTAAATATGAATTAACCGCTAATCAATTGGCTATCAAACGAGCCTAGCATGGTTGTTCTAGGTTTAACACGCTAGAAGTTATAACCAAATAATTGTTTGTACCTATAATATTTCTTTGAAGGAACTTTTTTCAACTCAGTGGGTATTGAATATACCTATCCTTCCCATAGGATTTTTTTCATAATATGAACCTATGAATCAGGTCCAAGAGTAGCTGTGTCGTAAACAGGTCTGCCTTGTATATTGATTACCGAGCACTAAATGAAATTACACTGGATGATGAATATCCGTTACGAAATACAGAGGCAATATTAGATAAGCTAGGTAGGTCACAATATTTCTTTGCCTTTGACTTAGCCAATGGCTATCATCAAAAAAAGATACACTTTGAAGATATTCATAAGACTGTATTTGTTACATCAAACGATCCATATGAATATGTTAGAAAGCCTTTCGGGCTCAAAAACGCCTCAGCGACGTTTCAACGCCTAATGAATGTAGGATTTCGATTCCCAGGATCCTACAGTCCCGCGCTCGTTATCGATAGAACGAAATAAAACACTTCTCTTTCAATTATTCAAATTTATTTAATTACTTAGTCTACAACATTAGATCACGAAACGACCGTTTGGTTTGACGACTCAAACTGAACTCCCTTCCCTACTCAAAACTATTTTGGCAAATCTGTCGTTCTCTTTGTGTTTGTTTTCGTTTGTTGAGTTCGTTTTGTTTTGTAGCGGCGGTTGCGGTACATGTTCTGTTCATGTGTGTAAATGTTAGTCTGGCGTTCGTAGGGTATTTTATGTCGGTCTGGGCCCTAATCCCACATGAATGTGATACTAAGAGAATATATAGGTACCATACTTATATTCTACCTCATTAGACGAGCATATACCAGCTTTAGAGAAAATATTCCAAAAACAAGCTGAACATAACCTTAAAATACAACATAGCAAATATTCATTTCTGAAGAAAAACACGGAATACCAAATCCAAATAAATGAATACTGAATAAGTAATTCAGAAGTACCCATTATCCTGGATGGTAAAACAATTAACGGGATTCTTAGGACGAACAGGGTATTATAGAAAATTTATCAGGTCTTTCTCCAATATACTCGTAGCATACTATTTGAAAAAAACAGGCAACCTCGTGCATTAGACCCTATCTTGGAGACAACAATTTAAATTAGTTATTGATCGCATGTGCGTAAAATATTTGACAAAAAAATATAATGGAAAAGAATTTAGACAACGAATATAAGGATAACTTAATAAATTCAAATTGGACATCGAGTACAAATTCAGAGTTAGGCACTGTACAAGAACAAATGTTATACCACATAGCAATAAAGGAGGGAATTGTGAATGCATACAAAACTCAGCTGAAACTTACTAGCTGAGTAAGAAATGAAATTTAAATACTTTAAATTTAAATAATTATTTATGTCAATTTACGAGTATGACGATTGCTGGAAGGACTTATTTAGAAAAACAATAAAACCAGGGATAATACGTACTTTTCCCTAAGAGAGAATCATTGCATATGGATATATATCATTTTAATAAATTAAAACGGATAATACAGAGAAAACAAACATTGTGTGTGTACGTTTTTCGTCCCTAAAAAAGAAAGAGCTCATCATGACCAAGATGCGCGAGATGAAAATTAAACTATCTTCTGCAGTTTTCAATGACGGCACGGGTGGGAGAATTTTCATAAATGATTCACTCACTAGCTACACAAGATCTTTGCTAGTGAAGGCCAATCAGCTGAAAAACAGTAATAAATGCAAGTATGTCTGGATCAGGAATTCATGGGTACTTATAAGAAAAAGAGAAGGCGACAGGGTGATTAAAATTTTTTGTTTTGAAGATTTTTCCAAACTTGGTTAACTTATAATTACAGTATTTTCTTAATTTCTTCTATTACCTTTTCGCTTTCATTTAAATTGATATGAATTGTTTTTGTATAAATCAATCAGATATTTTGTCTTGCTCTGGTTTTTCAGTTACGCATCTAAATAAACGTAGTTTAAGAAAAAAGCTTTGATTGCTTTCTCTCGCACCTTGCTGCTTTAGATCATTTACCAAATCTAATATTTTTATCTGAAATATGGATATACGAGATTGAAAAAACGAAGTATATGCATCAGATACCAAGTTATTTGTTTGAGGCTACGTGCAATGATTCGTATTCAGCTGGCGGTGTTGTGGTTTTTTACAAAAGTGAACTAGACTGTGATATTATTAACGCTCGTATTAATAGTGCTGACTTGATTTCTGTTAACTGCAATATTTCTGGTGTTCGTTATAGTTTTGTGTGTGTATATCGTTTACACTGTTGCTCAGTCAAAGTCTTTGTAGATGAATTTTCCGAATTTCTCCAAAACATTTCTTGTAAAAATGTAGTCCTTTTGGGTGATTTTAATGTTAATATACTAGATTACTCAAATGATGTTGATTATTTTTTATCGGTGTTATCATCTTTTGGCTTTGAGTACTTATTGTTACAACCTACGCGAATTGCTGTGAATTCTAGCTTATGTTTGGACCATTTGTTTATAAGGTTGTACAGAAACAACTCAATAAATTTCAAAACTGATGTTTATGATCTACAGATAACTGATCATTGTTTAAGTACAATTCAGTTTGATTGTTCGATACGCAGACCTAAACCACTACAATTTAAAAAGTTTAAAAAAGTCGACTTTTCAGCCTTGCAAAGAGATTTTCTTTTGAGTTCTGGAACGATGTATATACCGTTCATGATCCACCAATTGCTTTTGGTTTATTTAATTTTAATTTCATATTTCTAATTGCAGTCAAAATCAAAGCGTAAACACAAATAAATCTAAGTGCATCAAACCGTGGATGACGTTTTATTTGTTGAAGAAAAATAAAAAATGAACTTGTAATTCGGGTTCGCAAACAGTCACAGGACTAGTCAATGTCAAAGCAGTGTGCGCTGCTATTACTGCATGCAGACACACCATTCTCTCCTGCATGTTAATAACAACAGGTCGAAACCTACAAGGTATTATACACATACAACTATAGGTACACAAACATTTCACATAACATCAACATTAAACCCACCTAAAGTTGTCTCTCCCTAAGTACATCATCCAAGTGTTCTTCTGGCAACAGCAGTTGTTCGAGTCAGGTCGTCAAATGGTAATTATTTGCATCTTAGGGCATTAGTCGATTCTGGATCTGAAGCAACGATTATTTCTGAGTCATCTGTTCAATTGCTAGGTCTTCATCAACGGCAAACACTCATTAAGGTACCTGGTTTGGGAAAAATTAGCAGCGGTTCATGTCAGCGGTATCCAAATTTTACCTTTCGGTCTCTGGTAACACCTTTCGAGACAAATACCCCAGCCTATGTATTTAAGTCCCTGACTGGTCTTTTGCCGTCCAAACCTTTAGCTCTGCAATATTGGGAACATATTCAAGGTTTGAAGTTAGCAGATCCACAACTTGATAAGCCTGCGACTGTTGATATTCTGTTGGGAGCCGATGTTTACTCTGAATTTATTTTAGGATCCATTATACGCGGTGATGATGAAAGATCGCAAATTGCACTGGAATCAGAGTTAGGTTGGCTTCTCCTAGGGAAAGTTATTTTGCAAAATAAAAAACCTGTCCATAGCTTCTTACAAGTTCTCGATAACGACACTCAGCTGCGAAAGTCTTGGGATCTGGAGGAGTTGTCTCTCAACAGTAAGGAAACTGCGGGAGAGAAAACTTCTGAAAAGAATCATATCAACACAATAATAAGATTGACTGATGGTCGATATGAGGTATCGTTACCATTTAAAACCGGATGTAAGCCTGGGTTTGGTGCCTCAAAGTTAGGTGCCTTAGGTAGGTTTCATCAACTGGAAGAAAGATTCCAGGAAAACCCCACACAGCACAAGGAGCATTCCAAGAATGCAACGAGCTTCGTCAGATGACAGAGGTTGACAAAAAGAATACCTTACTAGATACACTACACCACTTTTTTATTCTTCACAATGCGGTATTCAAGAAGTCAAACCTAACCACGAAGCTTCGTCGCAATCTTGCATACTACAAACGTTTTGTACGAAACTGCCGGGCACAAGCTGGGAAAAGAGACAGAAGTCAACTAAAGATAGATGCAATCGGCACAAGAATATTCGAAATTCCTCAAGGTGGCACTGCCGTGGAGAAGGTAAGTTACCTTGAGCAAAGGATCTACCAAACGATGACCAACAACTTTTGCCGCAAGTGGAGCGAAGAATATCTGTCCAGGATGAAACAGCGGACACTTAATTCTTTTCAAGGACGAAAGACTACCGCCATTGAAATGGCGATTCGGGCAAATCATTGGCGCACATCCCGGAAACGACGGACTAATTCGAGTGGTGACTTTGAAAACAAAAACTACCAAGCAACACTAAGGAAATACAAAATTATAAAACAACACAAAACAATGATTTCACACTAAAATAACGATAAACATATACAATTTTCATTCATTTCTACACAACACAACACAAATAAATTTTACCCAGTTTCCCCTTTTTTTTCTTCTCAGTTAATAACTAAAATTTCTTAGTCAACACTAAATAAATATACATAACATATAACGAAGCTTCATTCCTACACAGCACAACACACATACAGTCCACTCTAAACCACACAAAATCATTCATTCCAAACAACGTTGCGGAGTTCCGAAATTCCAAAATGCTGCCGGGAATTGGAGCATGAAAACCCCGATGACATTTGAAGCTTCCTACTGAACATTCAACGTTCTCCACCTAAAAACACAATACACAACACTTTACAGGTATCAATTAAAAAATATTCTACAACCAAAATTAAATACCTAGTAATGTAAACATCTTAAACTAATATACAATTTATTTTTAACATAAATAACATAAACAAAATCAATAAATAAACAAAAAATATGTAAAAAAATAATTACTCCAGATGAATTGCAACAACAATTCAATAGGAAGGCGGATTCTTGGTGTTTCTTTAGAGATGTAAAAACACACACTTTGACAGCTAATTCGGCCATCATCAATACCACAAACCGTTTGCGAAAATTTCGTCGCACATCATCGCACTGCACAACCAACATATGCATACGCGGAGAACAGTTATCAAACAAAATAACACCACAAATTGTACCGAATTTATTTGGAAAATTATTTTAAGGAACCTTTTAATTTTTTTTAATTTTCCCATTTCTTTTTTTTCTTTATTTTTTTTGCACTTGCACTCAAATATCACTTTCGCGAAAACAATTACAAACAGTGTATATCAATATATACACACAAACGTACTTGTGTATTCGCACCGGTGTACACACCTCAAACGAACTCGTATTTCGCGAAGGAAGGAGAGCAGACAAAAAAGATAAAAGAAATAATTAACTAAAAACACTTACCTGTATTCACAATAAAAACAAAAACCCAAAGGAAAACTAACGACCAAACTAAAAAAAACCGAACAACACACGCGATAGGAAATTGACCCAGTTTTGGTCAATGATCAAAACAAACTATTCACTAGGCGAATTAAGCACATTTCATCTCCCTTTGTTGTCCGTTTGTTATGTCGTCATCTTTGTCACCTACATGTAATGTTTCAAATTATTAATTACACGATCTTGTCTCATTTACATGTAGATAGTCAACACACTCGCACTCACACAACTCACAAAAGAAATACAACATACTCCAACTGCAATTGGGTACAGTAAGGAACATGATCGAGAACACTTGCGGACGAAAATCGTCCACCGGGCGGGAGCATGTTCGTAAACATACACACACATCAGTCGTTCGCAGATCTCCACAGAGAAAAGACGTGTTCCGGCTTTTCGTTGTGAGAAAGATAGCAAGTCAGTTTTTTCTTTCGTATAGACAATTGATCGTGCGCTTGTTTGTTGACTCGATAGCCAAGCGGGTAGCGGCGTCGGTCATTAAATCGTGGGACCCGAGTTCGATCCCAGGCAAACTTGAAACTTTTTTTCTTTTTTATTTTATTGGTCACAAATTGTTTAAATAAATAGTGTTATCGAAACAAAACTGTTCAGGAAAGCACGTGATGGATGGTGGAGAGCGTTCCGCTCTTCCCATAACGGGAGTGACAAAAGACAACAACAGTGTTGCCGGTACCGTGGCGAAAGCCATTAAGAGGAGGAGGAGTTTGAAATCCCCTCCAAATGTAACAAAAAAGAAAATAAATGCCGTTCTATCAGAGGACGATGAACATTATGAGGGGGGCAATAACAACTTTGCCTCTCTAGCGCCATCCGAATCGGAAGATGAGGAGGAGCAAATAAAGGAAATGAACATCAGCATACAAAAGCTGACAGAGAGAATGCTTGCTATGAAGCAAAGGCAAACTGCACGCAGGCAGAGGGAGCAACTTGAAGCAGAGAGCTCCCAACATCAAAAGCCACAAGAGCAGAAACAACAACTACAGCAACAACAAAACCAGCTGAAGCAGAAACATCAACAGCTGCTAAAACAACAAAAGCTGAAACCACAGCAGCTGAAAAAACAGCAGCAGCAGCAGCAGCAGCAGCAACAACAACAACAACAACAACAACATAAGCAGCAGCAGCAGCAACAACAACAACAACAGAAGCAGCAGCAGCAGCAAAAGAAGAAGAAGGAGAAGGTGCCTCCTATCAACACCTATAAATTAGAGGTAAATGAAACCAAGGACCTGTGTAAGTTGGTCATTGGCAATAATTTTAATATAAAGAGATTGGGGAACGATCGCCATGCCATCCACTGTAATACAGTGGAGGGCTACGCGAAAGTGAAAGAGCTCCTAAGGGAAACGACGACGGAGCACTTCTCATTCACACCGAAGTGTGAAAAGCGGCAATCTATGCTGCTGAAGGGGTTGGAACCGTCTTCTGATCCTGAGAAGACGAAGAGTGCGAAGGACTCAAGTTTGTAGGGGTAAAGCCATTTACCACAGCTAGAGCTAGGCGGGAGAAACGGAGTCTGCCGTTCTTCCTGGTGCAACTCAGTCCCGAAAGCCGTCTGGATGGTCTAAGGAGTATCAATGTCCTAGACTATCAGGTGGTTCACTGGGAAAAACTAAAAAGGAGCGAAGGCGTTATACAATGCGTTCGCTGCCAGAGGTTCGGGCACGCCGCGTCGAACTGCCAAATGCAGCCTCGATGCGTGAAGTGCGCTAAGAACCACAGTTCCGAAGAATGTCCTCTGGGTGTTGACGGAGCATCCGATAGGTCGCGGCTCTCGTGCGTGTTATGTGGAAATGTGGGACACACCGCAAACTATCGGGGTTGTCCTAAGTTCGCTGACATTAAGAAAGCAAAACTGGCTCGGCAGCAGAAGGTGGAGGTCAAACGTTCACCTGTGAGGTTTCAAACACCAGCCGTCACGCCCCAAATTTCCTACGCCCAAATGGCGTCAGGTGGGGGGGCTACGGTACAGCAAGCGACTGTTGCTTCTCCGGCGCCAACGCCGAGAACAACGGAAGCTGCACCTAACATGCTGGCCATCTTGCTCGCAATCCAAGGGCAGATGGCTCAGCTGCAAAAGCAGGTTCAAGAACAGGCCAAGCGGGTGGACCAGATCTACGCGCTGCTGCCGGGCCTAACGCAACACATGTCGTAATGGGTACGCACATGGTGGAGCAAACTTTGAAGGTCCTTGCGGTGAATGTTAATTCACTGATTAGGATTGAACGAAGAGCCGCAATGTTTAAATTGCTACAAGACCAAACTCCTGATGTGCTTTTCGCTAGCGAAACTAAGCTAACCGATAAGCACAAACTGGAGTACAATAATTATATCGTTAGAAGAAGAAACCGGCCCAGATCCAAACGTGGAGGCGGTGTCGCGATCTTCATTAAAGAAGGTATAAAATTTCACAGAGTGTACAAGGGCGTGTTGTTGCGCAGGTTCCGGGTGTTGGAGGCAGTCGTCGTGTACATCCCGCTCCGCAGTGGAAAGCGGCTGTACTTGGCCTCTGTTTATGCACCTGATACTTCACAATCCACCCTATTCATTACAGAGCTCGACACGCTTTTTCGACTTCTGAGGCTGGAATCGGGGGAGAATTATTTTATAATCGGCGGGGATTTCAACGCTAGACACAGAGATTGGGGAAATAATTTGCCAAATACTAGAGGGAACCTACTACTCGATTGGTGGGGTCAGCACGATGTCATGTACAGACTCGGTCTTAAAGCGACGGATAACCCGTCGTTTCCCAGAGGCGGGTCTTATTTGGATCTACTGCTGTACGACGAACGTATACGACTGACAGGTACGAATTTACAAACGCTAAACTGTCTGCGCACATTCGTGTATGACAGCGACCATTGCGGTTTTAGCACCGAAATTACAGTTCCTAACGAAATTGCGGAATTGGAGGAGTTTGTCCAAAAATATTCTTACAACTACAGTAAGACTCGATGGACACGCTTCTCCGCAACCTTGACAAGAGCACTCTCCTCGAACACGCTCCGCCCACCGTCCAATAGGAATTTGTCAAACGAGGAGATCGACAATTACCTAAAACAAATGGACGAGACAATTAAACAAACTATGGACACTACAATACCGCGGTATCGACGTACGACTAACGAAGACCTGTTCCGCAATCCTACTATTGACGCACTGCACCGACAGAAAAGTAGACTTCTGACAAGACTTAAAAACTTGTACAGACAGTTAACTGACCGACGAGACCCGGAGATTAGGACACTGAAGTCGTCAATTAAAAATATTCAAACGCTAATAAAAGAAAATTACAGAATTTCTGTAAGTTTGTATTGGAACAACAAGGTTCGGGCTGTAAACACCAGCAACCCGAATATGTTTCCGCAAATAAATAAACTATTTCGGAGAAAAAATCAAAACGACCTTCAGTGTCTTAAAATAGCCCGGACAACAGACAACGAACGGTTACTGACAATAGCAGGTATTGATCCAAATGAGGCCGCTGATGATGACGACTTCTTTGTGATCGAGGATCCACAGGAGAAGGTTGAGGCCATAGGGGCGACTTTCCAGAAAGTATACAAGGCCATTGATATCATTGGCCCTAATTATGACCTGGACAGTCGCGTCTTGCTGCACGACTTCGGCATTCGAAATGAAATAGGGAACTGGCGATCCGAGGGCTCTGGTTTCACCCGGTTCAGCGACGAAAATATGGCAAATAATGTCATGACCAGAGAGAGTGACCTACCCCCGTTCATTTCGAAGGAGGAACTCCGTGAGATCTTCGACACAATCAGGGCTAAGAAATCAGTGGGGACCGATGGTATTCCGAACATCGTACTTCGACATCTTCCTCTAGAAGCGGTGGACATTTACACCACCCTGTTTAATAATGCAATGAATAATGCACATTATCCAGCGCATTGGAAAACGGCGGTGGTTCAACCTATCCCCAAAAAGGGGAAGGATATATCCAATCCGGCGAATCTCCGGTCGATAAGTCTCCTTCCGAATATCAGTAAGGTTTTTGAAAAGGTAATAAATAGAGCTCTGTCTAGGTGGGCTGAGGACAAACATATAGTTCCGGATAATCAATTCGGTTTTAAGGCGGGACATGATATCTCACATGCCGCGTCTAAACTGGTTTCTGATATCCAATGGAACAAAGGCAAGAAACAGTGCACTGGTGCCTGCCTTGTTGACTTGGAGAAGGCCTTCGACACCGTATGGTTAGAGGGTCTTTTCTATAAGCTGACTAGGCTGGGGATCAGTAAACCACTCTTGTACATTCTTTATAATATGCTAACCAACAGACAGTTCATCGTGAAAAATGGTGATGTGACTTCTGTTGGAATATTTCAGATTAAAAATGGTCTTCAGCAAGGCGCGGTCAATTCGCCGATCCTATTTAACATTTATACAAGCGACTTGATAGGTTCACTTCCCCATACTATTGCGTACGCAGACGATTTGGTAGCGTACAGAACAGGTCCAAAAATCGAGGTCAATAATACTCTCTTGCAGCGTGACTTCAATAAGATAAGACGATTTTGCGATGACTGGAAGTTGAAAATCAACTTTCAGAAGTCGGAAACCATTCTCTTTAGGACGCCGTTGTCTAGAGCCTCTAGGGATACCAGAAAAAATTGGAGAAAGTTCTCGATTATTGGACAACACGGACAGCCTCTTGCCTGTCGAAATGTAGTCAGATACCTTGGAATCTGGCTAGATCAGTTTCTGTATTTTGGCAAAAATGTAGATGCTGCTCTGGCCAGAGCTAAAGGTGCTTTTGCCCTTACAAAGAGACTGTTTTATAGCAGCCAACTCGATGCGAGGGTAAAGGTAATCTGCTACATGGCCCTTATCAGGCCCATGCTGGTATTTGGTTGTCCCGTGTGGTTCAATGTACGAGCAAGCTTAATGGAAAAGATTCGGGTGTTTGAGAGGGCTTGCCTTAGGGCTTGTCTTCGCTTGTACAGAACACCAGAATCGGAGTACAAGAAATTTTATCCTAATGAGGTCCTTTATAACAGGGCGAACCTAATACGAGTGGACAACTTCGTAATTAAGCTGACTCGAAGGCACATTGCAAGAGCAATGACCTCGACGAATAACCTGATATCTGGGGCTTACTACCCCAATTACCTTTACCACGAGAGTGTGCGCTTTGACGGCTTCGTTCCACCGGAAGCATTCCTCTACCTTGATCAGATAGGGTTGATCCAGGATAGATCAGCGGTCCCGTTAATCTTCCATGTCGCTCGGACAGCTGGGGACAGGCGACTCAACTACGACAGAGACGTCGCACACGGCAGTGTGGATCGCCTCAGGTTCAGTAGGGCGGTGGGGAATCGCGATAAGAGGGATGTCGTTCGGCAGCACCAGCATTTCTGGTGGTTGAATGATGGAGAAGATGCTTCGTCGTCGTTTCCGTCAATTACGGACCAACCTCACTAATGAGGCAGGGCTGACCAATGTATTTGCTTTGTAAATAGCGATGGCCAGCTTACATAGGTTTAGGTTAGCATTTAAGAAACATATACATATATCAGTGTATACAAAGGTGTATACTGATATATGTATATGATCGTGTATAATGTCTATGTGTGTTTATGTGTGTATTGTGCATTTAGGTTAGGTAGGCTAAGGTTTATTTTAAGTTAGATACTAAGCTTTTATAAAAAATAATAAAATGTCCATATGCTAAGTTTTTTGTTATAAATTTTTTCTTAGCCCTAAGTACACAAAATAAACATTTATAAATAAAATGTAAATGAAGTCGAAAGACATAGATATAAGAATTTAGATTAGCTTAGAGTGCCTGTGTGGGGCCAGTAAGTTAGTATGTTAAGTAATTGTAAGCTAGCATTTAAGCATTTTTTGTTAGTATGTAAGAGTTAGTGATTAAGTAAATAAAATGCATTCAAAACTGAAAAAAAACTGAAACTGAACTGTTCGTAAACATAATTATAATATATTTATATTTAATTTTTTAATAAATAGTACTTTACTGAGCTTGTAATAATTATTGTAACTGAGCTGCAAATGAATTTGAATATAACTACTAAATTATAATGTAAACAAGCAAACGTAACGTAAGGTTACAATTTTGCTATTGTATGACACTTAATATTGTAGTTGAAATATGGAAGTGAATTCCGGACCAATAAACTTTTTCTTTGCTGTAACCATTGATGAAGAAAAGACGTGTTTGTTTTCTTTAACAGCATTTTTCAACCCATTTTGAATCTTACACATCCCTAAACACAAATAAAAACCCTACACACCCCAAAGCCCAATATGACAATTTTTTATTATTACTACTAAATTAATCTAAAATAAGTGCACTTTCGTTTACCATTATCAGTATATAAGTATTTTTTTTTGCAACCGCAAAGTATTCAAGTGAAAAATATGCAGACATTCATTTTGTCTTTGGATTTTGTAATGGCAGTGGTGAGGCGGCGAGAGCAGAGCATCAACGAAGGTTTCCCACACGACGTGTCCCTAATCAAAGTATGTTTACAAATACTTCGAGAAGATTGAGGGAAACTAGAACAACTACTTAGCTACAACTAAACCTACAAATTTTGCAAGTTTTGCATAGAGAGAACCTTCTTCCTTATCATGCAACCCGAGTGTAGGAGTTATCATCGGCAGATCTGCCTAGACAATGGGAATTTTGCAATGGTTGATGGAACGGCATTTCGATGACAATACATTTATCCAAAATATTCTATAGACAGATCACTAGAGATAGCACTACCAAGTTCCAAATAACCTACACACATGAAATGAAAAGAACAACATTTCAACATCGATTCAGCGTAAACGTGTGGGCAGGCAATAAGGTAATTGGGAGTTTCATATTTCCATAAACACAATAAACAGTGAAACATATTTGCAATATCTGCAAATTGCCAGGACTTCTGGATTGATGCTTCGCTAACACAAAGAAGAACTCATTTTTACCAACATCTTGGTGCTCCAAGTTACTATGGTAGACTAGTTAAGGACTACTTGGAGGAAAAATTCCCAAATCGATGGATTGGAAGGAATGGTCCAATACATTGGCCTACAAGATTCGTTAATTTATTTAACCTTATACCTGGAAAACTATGTATAAGCCCTTGGTAAAAACTTTGTATATTGAATTTGTAGGCAATATTACGGCATATCAAAATAACAGAAAATAAAAACAAATGTGAGCAGACTTTTCCGATATACTCGTAAATGCGATTTTCCCAAAAAATTATTAACAAAAATTAAAAAAATTTTGTTTGGAAACCAATATCTCGAAAATAAAAGCACGGAAAGTATAGTGTCTTAAATATGAATTAACCGCTAATCAATTGGCTATCAAACGAGCCTAGCATGGTTGTTCTAGGTTTAACACGCTAGAAGTTATAACCAAATAATTGTTTGTACCTATAATATTTCTCTGAAGGAACTTTTTTCAACTCAGTGGGTATTGAATATACCTATCCTTCCCATAGGATAGGTCCATACCATAGGTCCAAGAGTAGCTGTGTCGTAAACAGGTCTGCCCTGTATATTGATTACCGAGCACTAAATGAAATTACACTGGATGATGAATATCCGTTACGAAATACAGAGGCAATATTAGATAAGCTAGGTAGGTCACAATATTTCTTTGCCTTTGACTTAGCCAATGGCTATCATCAAAAAAAGATACACTTTGAAGATATTCATAAGACTGTATTTATTACATCAAACGATCCATATGAATATGTTAGAAAGCCTTTCGGGCTCAAAAACGCCTCAGCGACGTTTCAACGCCTAATGAATGTAGGATTTCGATTCCCAGGATCCTACAGTCCCGCGCTCGTTATCGATAGAACGAAATAAAACACTTCTCTTTCAATTGTTCAAATTTATTTAATTACTTAGTCTACAACATTAGATCACGAAACGACCGTTTGGTTTGACGACTCAAACTGAACTCCCTTCCCTACTCAAAACTATTTTGGCAAATCTGTCGTTCTCTTCTTCTGTGTTTGTTTTCGTTTGTTGATTTCGTTTTGTTTTGTAGCGGCGGTTGCGTACATGTTCTGTTCATGTGTGTAAATGTTAGTCTGGCGTTCGTAGGGTATTTTATGTCGGTCTGGGCCCTAATCCCACATGAATGTGATACTAAGAGAATATATAGGTACCATACTTATATTCTACCTCATTAGACGAGCATATACCAGCTTTAGAGAAAATATTCCAAAAACAAGCTGAACATAACCTTAAAACACAACATAGCAAAATATTCATTTCTGAAGAAAAACACGGAATACCAAATCCAAATAAATGAATACTGAATAAGTAATTCAGAAGTACCCATTATACTGGATGGTAAAACAATTAACGGGATTCTTAGGACGAACAGGGTATTATAGAAAATTTATCAGGTCTTTCTCCAATATACTCGTAGCATACTATTTGAAAAAAAACAGGCAACCTCGTGCATTAGACCCTATCTTGGAGACAACAATTTAAATTAGTTATTGATCGCATGTCCGTAAAATATTTGACAAAAAAATATAATGGAAAAGAATTTAGACAACGAATATAAGGATAACTTATAAATTCAAATGGACATCGAGTACAAATTCAGAGTTAGGCACTGTACAAGAACATTAATATTATTATTATTTATTAATCAAAACATAAATGTACATGATTAATCTTAAAAAAAAACTACAGCACTAGGCATACAGGGCTTATGGCTGGGATCTTAATATATTACTTAAAGATTAAATTAACATAAAAATACTGGTGCGGGGAGCGCTCGATGATGTCAGGAGGGAGAGTATAACAAAAATCGACCTCCTGACATCCTCGGGTGCTCCCCTGATATAGGGAAAATATTTAACAGCTAAATATACTTGTCCATTTTAGATATTTTAGTAGGTTATAAATATTATTAATGTTTTTTGACGATGGAGTAGAGAGAAGACTGATAATATTATCTTTATAAGATTTCCACAGATTTGCTTAATTTTACTACATTCGATAGTGATGTGTTTAATGGTTAGTAAAACTATTTGTTTGGCAAAGGTGACAAATGGGTTGAGGTTCGTTTCTTAGTAAGTGGCTATGCGTTAACCGGTGTGTCCAAGCCGAAGTCGTAGAAAGCATCTGTTCATACTAGCCGTGGTATTTGTCGGATAAGTTGCTGGTGTGCCTCCTGGGTTAATTGTGGCATAGTGATGAATGTATCTGCTCCAGGATTCTTCTTTTGAGAAGCCAGTATGCGTTTATAATTTTATCCAGATCGTTTTTTGAGGGTCGGTAATGAGTTACCTCTGTATTTGGACATATGGAAATAGCTTTCGCCTTCTTATCAGCTGATTCATTTCCTTGAATATTTGTGTGTCCTGGGATCCAGATGAGTTTTAACTTTCCACTCTGCGATATAATGTTATCTCGGATGTTATTTATTATAGGCGTTCGGGTTTTTATATTGCTTATAGCTTGGAGAGTGGAGAGACTATCTGTGAGAATGATAGTTTTTCTCTTTGATGATATTGCTATCTTTGTGGCTTCCAATATAGCTAGAGCTTCTGTGGAGAAGATGGAAAAATATGTTGGAACCTTCACAGCAGATTGTACACCCCCATGTTTGTCGACAATAGCAAATCCGGTGCCCTCGCAACTCTTAGACCCGTCTGAGTAAAGCATGTTCCAGGTGTTATTGGGATAGTTGTTCATGAGTTGCAGGAAGAGTTGGGTATATTTTTCTTTGGGAGTCGTATTTTTCGGATATTTTGATAAACTGATGTCGATTGAATTAGGTGGTAATAACCATGAAGGGTATTTTTCGATGGGAACACATTTAGTATTGGGTTCGATATCGATGACTCTTGCAAAATATAAAGCTTTGTATAACGTTGAGGGTTGTCTGGGTATTTTTTTACGTTTCAAGATTTTGGCTGCGTCTGTGTGAATTGGTGAACTTTGTGCTTCACAGATTTTTGGGAGGAGACGAGATGTTAATATGTCCTTTTTGTCTTCGATTGTGTAAAAACCTCCTTCTGTCAGCATGTTCTTGATTGGAGTAGTTCGAAACGATCTAAGGCTTGTTCTTATTGCCGCATGGTAGGAGGGATGCAACACTTTTAGGTTTGTTGGAGCACACTTACCATATATGGTGAGCCCGTATTCAATTTTAGATGCAAAAATAGTTTTTGTTGTGTTGATAAGGGTGTTAGTATGAATATAACTATTGCGTGATGACAGATATTTTAGGATATTAAGTCTAGGAGCTAATTTTTGTTTTAATTCAATACAATGTGGTTTAAAACTAAATTTAGAATAATTTAGTTTTCTGCAAATGTGTAGGTGTTTGTTTTTATTTAAAGATATTATTGCTCCTGACTGGATACACCAATTACAAATTTCATTAAGAACTTCTTTAAATAAATTAATTATACGGTTGATATCATTTGTTCTGGACATTAAGTACAAGTCGTCAGCATAGAGTGAATGATCAATGTTTTTAAATCTTAAAATTATATCACTAATGTCATTGTATGCAATTATAAAGAGAATAACCGAGAGCGGAGATCCTTGTGGTATGCCATTTTTAGTGTTATGCAATTTTGAGAAGCAGTTGTTAACTTTCGACCTAAAAGATCTGTGTATTAAAAATGCTTTAATAAAGTGAAATAATTTTGGACCGATATTCCATTTTATTAACTTGTTTAAGATGACGTGGATTCCTATACGTTCAAATGCCTTCTCGAAGTCAATCGAAACGATTGAGACATGGTTTTTACATGAGAGTGCAGTGGATATAAATTCGTCTAAATGGAGGAGTGAATCGACTGTACTCCGGCCATGCTTGAAGGCGACCTGGTTTGTGTTAATAAATTTATTCTTTTCAATATACCAAAGAAGTCTTTTCGAAACCATTTTTTCTAAAAGTTTGCTTGTGCAGGACAAGAGTGAAATCGGTCTGTAACTATTTGTGTCAGTTGGGTTTTTTTTTTGTTTCGCAATGGGAACTGTGGTGGCAGTCTTCCATGCATGTGGTAATATCCCTTGATTAAAAATATTGTTAAATAATAACAACATACGGTTTTTAATTTCGAATGGCGTGTTTTTGATCATCGGATACGATATCCGATCGTACCCGGGTGTTTTTCCTTTGACTGAGTTTAGGCAGCTTTCAAATTCAAGTAAATTGAAAGGTAATTCCAATTGTTTTGCAGACAAAGATAGGTTACAAGTGATTAGGTTATGGTTCAATGCTGCAAGTTTGTTCAGTCGGAATTGAGGAGAGAAATTTGAATCGCTACAGTAAGAGGACCACTGCTCGGCAAAATGTTCAGCGATCAAGTTTGAGTCCGTTAGCGGTTCGGAGTTAGTGTGTATAATTTTTATGTAGTGAGGAATATAATTACCGGTAAGGATTCTTATGTCTGCCCAGATTTTTTTACTTGTCGTGTTAGGATTTAGATTTGAGATGAATTTCCGGAAACTTTCAATTTTGGAAGCCTTGACTTTCCTACGAAATAAAGCATTCGCTTTCCGATAATTAATGAGGTTTGTTTCGTTAGGATACTTTCTAAGGATTTTCCATAAATGTTGTTTCTTTCCCCGCAGAGTAGCGATTTCGGGGTTCCACCAAGGGACCATGTTTTTTACTGGTTTGTTTTTCGATTGAGGGATTGAAAAGTTGGCTGCGAACCGAAGTCCTTTACTTAATAATGCTGCCTCTTTGTTGACGTTTGTGGATTGTGGGTTATTGGTAAAAAAATCTATTGCTTTTGCTTGGAAAAGATTCCAGTCGGCGCGGTCGGTTAAAAATTTAGGAATCGGCTTAGAGTAAGTGTTATTGTTTTTAAGATTAAGGTTGGTTATTATAGGGAAGTGGTCGCTATCGTGCAGAAAATCCAATCTGTTCCAGGAGGTGTTAGGTAAAAGTTGAGGAGATATTAATGTAAGGTCTACGTGTGTAAAGGTGCTATGGGTAGAAAAGTGTGTTGGACTTCCATCGTTAAGGAGAGAGAGGTTTGAATTTATTAAGAAGTTCTCAACTATTTTGCCTCTTGCATTTGAAGTTTGGGAACCCCAAAGGGGGCTCCAAGCATTAAAATCGCCAGTAAGAATTAGTGGGGAGTTCACTGATCTAATAATATCTTCTAGGTTTGTAGAAGAAAAAGTCTGGGTTGGGTGAATGTAAAGAGATAAAATAGTTATTTTAATGTTAAGATCAATTTCTACTGCTATTGTTGAGATATATGAGCTAATTGGTTGGACTGTGTGTGGGATTGACTTATGGATTAGGAGGCCAACTCCTTGTTTTGCGGTTGTATTTGTACTAAGATTATGAAAATATGGTATATATTGTTTTGGAGCTTTATCTTGTGTATTGTCGTAAATGTAAGTTTCCTGGAGAGAAATTATGTGGGGTTTGTTCTCTTTTATTAACAGCTCAAGTTCATGATAGTTGTTTAGATATCCGTTAAGATTCCACTGAAGAATCTTGAGGATTGTATGAGCTGACGTAGAAGACTTTTGTGCAATATAAGAGGAGTTATACTGTGAAAAGTTAATAGGGTGTAAATTTGTTTGATAATTTGTGTGCCTCTGCCGCCCCGAGTCCGAACCATCGAAACTCCCAAAGGAGTTTGAATAATTCGAACTTTGAAAGACAGAGTCGGTATTCGAAGTACCAATTAAATGATTAGATGTCTTCATCATAATCATCCTCGGAGATTCTTTCGTTATCGATGATCATGGGTAAAGTAAATTTGGTTGTGTGTGTGTTAAGTCGGTTTTAGAGTGTAGATTTAAAGTGTTATATGTGTGCGTAGAGTTGAGAGTCCTACTAGAATTTGTGGGAGAGTTTGAAAATTGAGATTCATCGTTTATAGGAGAAGTTTGTGTGATTGTTGAAAGAATGCTTTTGTTTGACATGGAGTTGGATGCTGTTGGTGTTCTGGCGGGTAGAGGAGGGATCGTAAAGTTTGGTGCTGTGTTTGGATTTAGATTAATGGGGGGGGATATTGAGCGAGGAGTAGAGTCGCTTGTTTGTTTTAGTGTTTGGGTTATCGGTTTCTTTTTAATAGCAGTTTCTATTGGTGTGGTAGGTGTGAGATTTGTTTTTTTGGTTGAAGAGGAGGAGGTTGTGACGTGTGACGGGGCTGGCGAATTGCGAGAAACAGGTTCTGTTCCGTTCCTAACAACTGAAGAGAAAGAGAGAGATGAGGCGATTGGATTTTGTTGGCTGTAGATTTGTTTGGCTTCTGCCATGCTGCACTTTTTTATAGTTTTTATTTTTAAAATCTCTTTTGCTTGCATATACCGCTTACATAGCTTTGATGATGCTGGGTGATTTTCTGCACAATTAGCACAATATGTGCGAGTACAAATTTCAGGAGAGTGTGGTGAGGGGAGATTGCATGTTTCGCAAGTTTGAGAACCAGTGCATCTTTTCGTAGTGTGACCGAGTCGTTGGCATTTTTTGCAGCGCATAGGGTTAGGGAAATACTCCTCCACCCTGAGGTTATACCAACCCACCTTTATAGACGTAGGGGGGCGAAAGAGATCAAAGGTAAAGAGCATTAGCCCTGTGACCCTTTGAGCACCATTTTCTGATTTCTTAAATTTAAATACATCGGTGACACCTTGGTCTTTCATCTCCTCGATTATTTCTTTTTCAGGGACATTTATTAGGCATGGTGCATATGCGGTGCCTTTAGAAGCATTAAGCTGATCATGTAGCGAAACTGAGATAGGACAGAGGTTGGAAAGTGTTTTTTTCGAAAGAAATAGATTGGCGATTTGTTGGGATTTAACGAGTATGAGCAAATTTCCATCTCGAAGTTGAGTTATGTACTCGTACGATGTACTAATTGCATCAATGGCTTTGCTTAATAAAAATACACTTATGGAAGTGAGAAGTTTTTTAGGGTCAGTGGGGGTTATAACAATAAATTTGGGATTTTTAGAGTTAGAATGGAAGGGAATGTCTTTGTTGGTCACTATAGGGGAATATGTTTGTTTTTTAATTTTTTTCTTAGGCGGGTCGAAATGCTGATATAACTCAGCAAAACGATTACCCGAGAGCACCTTTGGCCCAGAGGCCATATTCCACTTTTTTTTTATCACTTGTTTTGTTAGTTTTCACTCACTTGATTGGTGGAAAGATAAGACGAAAAGGGAAACGAGAGGAAGAAAGCGCGGGAGAAAGAAGTTACCAACTTTGAGGAGAGCAGAGAAACGCAATCGAAAACGATGTTGACGGCTCGAAGTACAGTCGGTGACTGTGTACAAGAACAAATGTTATACCACATAGCAATAAAGGAGGGAATTGTGAATGCATACAAAACTCAGCTGAAACTTACTAGCTGAGTAAGAAATGAAATTTAAATACTTTAAATTTAAATAATTATTTATGTCAATTTACGAGTATGACGATTGCTGGAAGGACTTATTTAGAAAAACAATAAAACCAGGGATAATACGTACTTTTCCCTAAGAGAGAATCATTGCATATGGATATATATCATTTTAATAAATTAAAACGGATAATACAGAGAAAACAAACATTGTGTGTGTACGTTTTTCGTCCCTAAAAAAGAAAGAGCTCATCATGACCAAGATGCGCGAGATGAAAATTAAACTATCTTCTGCAGTTTTCAATGACGGCACGGGTGGGAGAATTTTCATAAATGATTCACTCACTAGCTACACAAGATCTTTGCTAGTGAAGGCCAATCAGCTGAAAAACAGTAATAAATGCAAGTATGTCTGGATCAGGAATTCATCGGTACTTATAAGAAAAAGAGAAGGCGACAGGGTGATTAAAATTTTTTGTTTTGAAGATTTTTCCAAACTTGGTTAACTTATAATTACAGTATTTTCTTAATTTCTTCTATTACCTTTTCGCTTTCATTTAAATTGATATGAATTGTTTTTGTATAAATCAATCAGATATTTTGTCTTGCTCTGGTTTTTCAGTTACGCATCTAAATAAACGTAGTTTAAGAAAAAAGCTTTGATTGCTTTCTCTCGCACCTTGCTGCTTTAGATCATTTACCAAATCTAATATTTTTATCTGAAATATGGATATACGAGATTGAAAAAACGAAGTATATGCATCAGATACCAAGTTATTTGTTTGAGGCTACGTGCAATGATTCGTATTCAGCTGGCGGTGTTGCGGTTTTTTACAAAAATGAACTAGACTGTGATATTATTAACGCTCGTATTATTAGTGCTGACTTGATTTCTGTTAACTGCAATATTTCTGGTGTTCGTTATAGTTTTGTGTGTGTATATCGTTTACACTGTTGCTCAGTCAAAGTCTTTGTAGATGAATTTTCCGAATTTCTCCAAAACATTTCTTGTGATTTTAATGTTGATATACTAGATTACTCAAATGATGTTGATTATTTTTTATCGGTGTTATCATCTTTTGGCTTTGAGTACTTATTGTTACAACCTACGCGAATTGCTGTGAATTCTAGCTGATGTTTGGACCATTTGTTTATAAGGTTGTACAGAAAGAACTCAATAAATTTCAAAACTGATGTTTATGATCTACAGATAACTGATCATTGTTTAACTACAATTCAGTTTGATTGTTCGATACGCAGACCTAAACCACTACAATTTAAAAAGTTTAAAAAAGTCGACTTTTCAGCCTTGGAAAGAGATTTTCTTTTGAGTTCTGGAACGATGTATATAGCGTTCATGATCCGCCAATTGCTTTTGGTTTATTTAATTTTAATTTCATATTTCTAATTGCAGTCAAAATCAAAGCGTAAACACAAATAAATCTAAGTGCATCAAACCATGGATGACGTTTTATTTGTTGAAGAAAAATAAAAAATGAACTTGTAATTCGGGTTCGCAAACATCCTAGGAATACTAGGCTTAAAAGTTTTTATATTAAAATCTGTCGTGAGTTAAAATTAGAAATAACACTTTGTAGAGATAATTATTTCAGAAGAAAACTGGTTGAAAATGTTTGGAAAACTAAGAAAGAGTGGGACACAGTTAATGAAATTAATAGAGAAAAGCCGAATGCCGAAATTGTTTTAAATATTGATAGTAATGTTGCTATAACTGAACCAAGTGAGGTGGCTAATGTTTTTAATGACTATTTTTCAAATATACTCAATGATTTCCGCGGTTTCCTCGGACAAAATAATTTTTCGTGTCACTGTGATAAAACAATAAGGCAGGAGCAACATCAGTTTGCTTGTTTTTACTTTGAAAATTTCACACCACTGGAAATACATAAAATTATACAATCGCTAAAGATCTCACACTCTTCTTCACATGACAATATTTCAAGTCACGATCTTAAAATTATTTCTCTTTTTATCTGTGACGTTTTATGTCAGATATACAATTTGAGTGTTCTTTCCCGAATCCTTTAAGACCGTTGTAGTTATTCCTCTCCGTAAGAAAGGTGATACTAAGTCTTTGAGTAATTACCGTCCTATTTCACTTTTGTCCATCTTCTCCAAGGTCTTTGAAAAAGGTATGAAAGCTAGAATACTGTCTTTTTTAGATAAAATAGATAAAATTAGATTCTTCAGTAAACATCAATTCGGTTTTAGGAGCGGAAGATCAACTGAAGATGCCTTATTAAAACTTTGCGGAGAAATTTATTACAGCGTAAATGATTCTAAAATTGCTGCAACGTTATTTATAGATATCTCAAAGGCTTTTGACATGGTGGACCATTCGCTTCTACTCAGTAAATTGTACAATGCAAGTTTTAGAGGTTTTGATTTATAAATGGCTTTCGTCTTATTTGCGGAACCGTAAACAAATGGTCAGAGTAAAAGGTTGTATGAGCTCACAGAAAACAAAAAATTTAGGCGTACCACAAGGTTCTGTCCTGGGTCTGATATTGTTCTTAATTTACGTTAACTCCTTATTTATCCAGCCTTTTTAAGGAAAAATCACCGCGTTCGCAGACGACACAGCTCTAACTTACTCTTGTTATAACCTCTTTGATGTCAATGCAAACATTAATTTTGACTTAGATTTGCTTCGTAGGTGGTTTGAAAAGCATAAACTAGCAATTAGTAAAAAACAAAGTACGAGTACATGATTTTTAAAATTAAGGGAAAATTGGCTGATAATTTTTCTTTAAAATATCACTCACCAAATTGTTTTAAATTTAATCTAAGAGTTGTTTGTCCTCATAATCAAGGCGTATCAACCTACAATACCGATGTTAGTTGCTCTACAGATTGCTTCGCTATTGAACATGTCGAAATTTTCAAATACTTAAGGGTTATTTAAAGGATTTAAAAAAATACTTTAACTTAGTAGTAAGACAGCTTTATCACCTTAGTACATATTGCGGATCCGATATTTTAAAATTGGTATATAATGGTCTTTTTAAATCCAAGCTGCAGTACGGTATAGCCTGTTGGGGCGGTACACATTTCAACACAGTATACCCTTGCTACGAGGGGCGTTCAATATATTCTCGGTATCGATATGAAGAAAAATGCGATTTCAATTTAAATTGCGATGTGGCGTTGATGGTTTCACATTTTTTTTGTACTCAATGAGCAAAATTCCCTTTGAGTCCCAAAAAACTGTGGCCATGAGCTTCCCGCCAGACGGAGTGACTTTGAACTTCTTCGGGGGGTCTGTTCCTTTTTTATGCCACTGCATGGACTCTTGTTTGCTTTTAGGGTCATAGTGGTGGACCCATGTTTCGTCCCCAGTAACAATTCGATCCATAACACCGTCCGCGTTCTCACTACACATCTCCAAAAGCTCTCTACAGCATGCGATTCTCACTTTTTTCTGAGGCGCTGTGAGCATTCGTGGCACCCACCTTGCACTGACCTTTGAAAGGTTAAGATGGTCATGAAGAATGGTGTGAATGGTACCAATTGAAAGCTTGGTGATCTCTGCCATCATTTTCACCTTTATTCGGGCATCCTCAAGAACAAGTTTTTCGACTTCTTTGATGCTTTCTCCCGTACAAGCAGTAGCCGGGGCGCCGGAGCGGGGGTCGTCTTCAATGCTCTCTCTGCCTCTCTTGAACTCACTTGACCACTTTTGCACAGTTGATAATGAAGGTGCGGAACCCTGGTAAACAGCCACCATCTCTTCATGAATAGTTTTTTGACTTTTTCCTTGCTTAGTGAGAAATTTAATTACAGCGCGATGCTCAATTTTCACCATCATCGTCTCAGTTGCCATTATGATTCTGTTTAACTAGAGATAAAACGCGAATTAATAATCACATTTATATGAAATTTTACATGAATGCACTAAAATAATAGTATTACTTGATAAATAATTTATATAAACAACCACAGCTTCACCCCGATACCGAGAATATATTGAACGCCCCTCGTAGGTACCTATAGTGCTTCGTGACAAGACTTTATTCCTTAATTAATTTAAAGACCAAGGAAACTGCGATTAGCTAGTGAACAATTTAGGTTTGACTCCTGATAAGGTGTTGTTATCGCAACCGAGGTAATTCAAATCCCTAACTACCTGAGACATATATCCGGCAATTACAAGGTTGACCGCTGGAGACGTCTTCCACTATGTCAACGTATGTCAACATCGACCCACAGTAGCTCATTTTGACTTTTTGGCTTGCAAAAATCATAACTCTTATGATAAGAAGTGGCCGTGGCTCAAGTGATAGTGGCTTCCAAATCGAAAGGTTCGGTGTTCGATCCCCAGGCTCGCCCGAAAGACATTCATTTTTTCAGTTTACGAAAATAAAATATGACGATTATTTGACTAGAAATTAACAACAAGCCAACTTCCACTAAGAATTTAGTCTCTCCATTAAATGTTATATGCCACCCATGGAGCGAAATAATCATTGAACCCAAACTCTCTCTATCCCATTTTCCAAAACACTTAACACATGCTGAGGCATTATAAATGTATACATACCCACTTGAGTTTTTAAAAAAAAATAAAGAAAAATGCTTTACAGGGTGTTTCAAGTCCCGTATTGAAGTAACTGCAGCTACTCTTTAATTTGATAAATAGTGGGTAGTGGATGCGGGTTGGAAGTGTCAAACGCCTCCGGGAGTAAGAAATGGCTTAGCATTTTTCTATGTTGAGTTCGAGGAAGTTTTTATAGCACCATATAGAGAATCTATTAAGATCATCTTGTAAAGGTTGAAAGTCAGAGACGCTTGAAAGCTGTCTATAGATTTTCATATCATCGGCATAGATAAATATGTGGGAGTGCTTTATGACGTTAACAACATCGTTAATAGTCAAAACAAAAATTAATGGACTGAGATGACTGCCTTGTGGGACACCCGAAGTAGAGAGAAAAGGAAACGAAAATGGACAAGATAGTAGCGTTTTTTAACTTAGGAATTAATAAAAAAGGTCAGTTCTAGGTTTCTGCTAAAACAGGACTTTCTCACCACTGGGGATAAATATAATATTTTACATTAAAAATACTCAAAAGGCCATGATTTAAGTAATAACAGGGTGTCTAAAAGCTGAGAAAAACAGTGGTAATTTAAAGCACACGAACTAGTTTTGAAATGTTTTGTTTAGGTGTATCAAAAGGGTCTTTTCTTATTTTGTAGCAAATCAGAGTAGGTGTTGAGAAATGAAATTGTTTAATTATTTACATTAAATCTTAATCACTCTCTGCATTGTACTTAGTATATTCATACCAAATGTTTAAGCATAACTTCATAATTTTAATCAACCTAAAGAATAATTTTTGTTTACCCTATTATTTGATGGATTTTTCCTATGTCATTTTTTGTCAGTTGCAGAGCACAATTAAGATATTTGTTAGAGCAAACATACTATTTTGTGTAATACTTTCAATACTTCTTGCTATGCTGAAGATTGTTCTCAGCCTCTTTCTGCTAGCAACCACCATCGGAGTAACAAGTATTATTGCACATTAGAACCATTGATATTTTGTCTTGATCAATTGCAATAAAGAATTTATACAATTCTTTTATTTGTGATCATAGTTGTTCCTGTCGAACAGGATCAAAATCGATTTTCTTTTCGTATAATCGGTCGCTTCATTAGACTTAGGTCGTTGCTAGTAAAAATTTTTTGTCGTTGCGGAAAAATGTAACCAGGTAACAAAGGTATTATTTATTGTCTGATCGGATAATTTGGACTCCTGTGGTGCTTCTCTGGCTTGGTAGTATCTGTGTTTGGATTGTGGATAGGAGTCGTTCCTTGAGTTCTCTGGGAGACTAGTGAAAATTCGCAGTTGAAAGTGTGGTGACAAATTCGGACAAGTAATTAATAAATTAAATTAATATTTAATATGTAGGTACTTAAACAAACTCGTGGTCATATTAAAGGTGTTATAACAAGGCTGTATAACTTTGCGCAGAATATTAGTAAAGACGAAGTTTTGCAAACTTTAGAAATTCGTTTGGAACGTTTAAATGACGCGTGGGAGGGCTTTTCGAACCACCAAAATGAACTTCTGAAATATTACACAGAAGAAGGGTACGGTGATCCTGAAGTTGATTTCGAGGCCATGGAATTAAGGTATATTGCAGCAAAAAGTACACTAGTTAAAGCTGTTCGCCAAAGGATACCTAGGCAGGCTGCCACAAATTCTGTTAAAGAGCAAGTAGCATTTTCCGATACCGAGCACGCTACCCAAACTCGAAAATCATTTTCTGATTTGCAATTACTGCCAATCAATTTGCCCCCTTTTTCCGGCGATTATCACGAGTGGCCGGATTTTCGCGACATGTTTCTAGGCAGTATCGGCTGCAAGAGTAACCTATCCGGCGCTACGTATTTGTGATCGTTTCTTCGTGATAATGCAGCGAAATTACTAAATCATACGGACATTTCTGTAACGATGAACAAGCTTGAGAGAAACTCGAACGTCGGTACAACAAGTCTTTGTATATTATTAATGCGTATATTAAAAGTTTTCTTAAATTGGCTCCGGTGGCAACCAAATGCGGACGAAGTTATACGCGTGTTAAAGGCTCTAAAGTCCGAGAGAAGATATCCGTGGCTTATCTATCTTTTAATAAACAAAACAGACATGGAAACTCGTAAGGCTTGGGCTTTAACCAATAAACATTCCACAGATTCTACCATAAATGATTTGATTTCATTCTTAGAAGAACGGTGCTGTACCCTCGAAGCAAGTGAGCCAAAGAATCGAGTTAACACGAGTAGTAGTGCGACGCGTCCTCGGTATAACATTCAAAGTTTAGCGGCTTCGAAATCATGGGTTCCCAAATGTAAAGAAAATCACCTTCTTCCCCAGTGTTCACAGTTCTTATCCATGAATGTGCACTCACGTCGTAATTTTGTAAGAGATCAGAAGCACTAATCATCGATCGTCGCGATGCCGGACAAGATCTCCATGCTCCCACTGTCGTTTCCGTCCTCACACGCTTGTGCATCTGGATAATCGCAATCAAGGAAATAGTGAAATTATCGCGTGGGGAACTCAAAATATCGAAGGTTCATCGTCATCCATAGACCATTCTTCATCCATTGTTAGTAATCACACTAAAAATGAATTTCGTCCTTCGGGAATATTGCCAACTATTGTGGTGAAAGTGATTGATATAATGGGAAACTTTCAGCTTTGTGGCGTTCGTTCGTGACTAATAATGTCGTTAAAAGATTGGGCCTTAGTCGCCGCCATGCTCGCTTACCGATCTCAGGAATTTCTTCAGTCTTGGCGGGTGTTACTCATGGGGCAGTGACACTCTCGTTGTCTTCTCGGTTTTCATCGTATAAAATGGAAGTGGATGCCTATATCTTGAATGAAATCACTTCCTACACTCCTCGTTTTTCGTTCGAATGTGACTGTTCCTTGCGGTTACATGATCTTCAATTAGCTGACCCTGGATTCAGTACCCCAAACCCCATCGATATTTTGCTTGGGTCTGACGCCCCTCAGAGTATTTTGCGGGAAGGTCATCGCACAGATATAACGGGGAAAACCATAGCGCACAACAGTATTTCTGGTTTGGTTATTACTGGTAGTATGTCTAACATCTCCATTGTCTCATTGCATGCTGGTATGGATGTGGACGTGCTACTTGAATTGTTTTGGGAAATTGAAGAAAGTGCTTTTCGTTCACCTTTGGGCTTGGATCCAGATGTGGTAGATATCCATTTCTCTGAGTCCTTCTCTCGAGCACCCGACAACAAATATATAGTCAGATTACGGTTTCGAGAAACTGTTGTTATACTTGGAAACACGATTTCTGGGGCACTAGTTCGTCTATCGGCGATGGAACGTCGTCTCTCTCGAAATGAAAGTCTCCGTTCGGAATACTGTATTTTTATGCAAATATCTTATATCAGCAATTAAATCATATCGCATAACGATACTTATGGTCGTAGTTTGAATGAGATGTTACACATAAGCCCCTCTTTACAGCGCAATTTAATAAAAGTGGTCATACGTTTCAGGTTACATAAATACGTTTTTTTGCGCCGATATAATTAAAATGTTTAGGCAAATATGTGTTAATCCTCCTGATCGCGACTTTCAACGCATAGTTTGACGAGATAATCACGAGGCATGGATTGCTCATTATCGCTTGCGCACCGCTACTTACGGTACGTCTCCCGCCCTTTTTTTATCAATGAGGGTCTTGAAACAATTGGCTATAGATTATAGCTCTCAGTTTCCACTTGCATCACATTGTATTCTGAAGGATTTTTATGTAGACGATATTTTGACGGGGTCCGATTCATATAAAATATAATTGGAGGGTAATCAACCAACGCTCACCCAACGAAAGCTTTTATCAGAGGTCGCGAAGGTTTTTGACCTACTAGGTTTTATATCTCCCACCACTATTCTGCTAAAAATAATGTTGCAGGAGCTCTGGATGGAAAGGAAAATGATGGGTTGGGATGACTTATTACACTCAGAAATTGCAGAAAAATGGTTTTCGTATAGAATTAATCTACCATGCTTAGAAGAACTACAAATTACAAGACGATGCATACTGAATTCTAAGAGCCTTGACTTAATAGGTTTCAGCAATGCTTCTGAAAAGGCGTACGTAGTACAGTTGAAGTCCGAATCGTGGCTGTCATAACTCGTGTTGCACCTGTGAAGCAGCTATCTATACCCCGGTTGGAGTTATGTGGAGCACTTCTCCTATGCCGATTAATGGAACTCATTATCTCGTCTTTGGATGTTATTAGAATTGGATTTGTGGTGGAAGGGACCAAATTGGTTATGGTCAGATATAAAGCAATGGAAGATAAGAGAGGATATAAGTATCCAGGATGTACGTGAAGAGAAGAAAACAATCGCTGTGGTGAATGTGTCGTCCACAATTTCACATTTTCTAGATGATCTAACGGATAGAATATCTTCGTGGACTAGGTTGCTTCGAGTCACTTCGCTTGTTCTTCGTTTCATTCGTAATTGCAGAAATATGAGTAAAAGGTTCCTCTCGTTTTCGGAGTTTCAGGACGCTAAGCAAACTTGTTTGTTATGGGCTCAAAATGTATTTAAAGATGCAATTCGTAATTTAAATATTAAAGCAGATCTCGATATGATCTAAACTGTCTCTCTTGTCGCCTTTTATGGATAAAGATGGATTGCTACAAGTTGGTGGAAGAATTTCGAAGGCTACTGATATTTCATATAGTATCAAACACCCGATTATCTTATCCAAGAATCATCCCCTAACCCATCTAATTATTGTGGATGCAAACATAAAGTTTCTTCATGCAGGTGTATCGGAGCTGTTTTCGTTGGTTCGTCAGGAGTTCTGGATTCTTAGAGCGCGAAATCTAATTAGGAAAACTACATCAAGTGCTTTCAACTTCGTCAGGTTAAATCTACAGACGCTTTCCTAGCTGCTCTGAGGAGGGAAATGCAGAGTAATTTATTCGGATAAGGCACCTATTTTCGAGGAGTAGCGCGTTCACTTTGTGATATGTATAAATTGGTAAGATCTAGAGAACACAATCAGGATATTCAACACCCTGATGGCTGACAACATAAAATGGAAGTTTATTGCTCCGCATAGTCCTCATAGGTAGACAATATACGGCAATACCAGAGCCGAGCTGTTTGGAGACTTCACCAAAGCGATTGAGACGTTGGGAACTGATACAGAATGTGACACAGAGATTCTGTCAACGATGGCGTACCGGGTATATTACATCACTTCAGCAACGGCCAAAATGGACACAGATCACCGCAGAATTCAAAATTGGGGACCTGGTGATAGTTAAGGAACCGCATTTGCCACCATCTAAGTGGTCATTAGCTCGAGTAGAGACCACTCATCCTGGACAACATGGTCACGTACGGGTTGTTTGGGTACGGGGCAATGGTGGTGTATTCAATAGCTAATAAACAGGCTGGCTATCTTAACGTCTTCCTAAAATTCTTTAAGGGAGGCGGCGTGTTTTAGAAATTAAATTGTTTAATTATTCACATTAAATCTTTAATCACTCTCTGCATTGTACTTAGTATATTCACACCAAATGTTTAAGCATATCTTCATAATTGTAATCAACTTAAAGAATAATTGTTATTTATCCTATTATTTGATAGATTTTCCTATGTCATTTTTTGTCAATTGAATTATTCCGTACATTTCCATTATTTTATTAACATATGTATGATTTCAATGAAACTTGCCATCACTAAAACAGTTGCAGAGCACAATTAACATATTTGTTAGAGGAAAAATACTGGTTTTGTGTTGACCAATTTCAATACTTCGTGCTATGCTGAATATTGTTCTCAGCCTCTTTCTGCTAACAACCACCATCGGAGTAACAAGTATTATTGCACATTAGAACCATTGATATTTTGTCTTGATCAATTGGAATAAAAAATTTATAACGTTGTTGTATTGACTTGTTTTATTGGTTTCGAAATTTATTTCTTTTATTTGTTGCATCAGTGATTTATTTCAAGTCAAATAGTGGAGAAAAGGAGAAAAGAGTAAAAGGACCAACAATTCGAATAAAAAATATCATTTTTGGAGAGCATTGTAGGATATGAGTGGGTATTTCGTATTTTGATATCCATATTTCTTGTAGGCTTTTTTTTGATTCTTGAACTTCTTCTGTCATGAGTTCTCCAGTTTCCTTTGCACAACATTATGGGTCGGCAAAAATGGACTGATGATGGACGAGGATTGCTCCAATATTCAGCATTTGAACTGTTAAGCCTTAGTGCAACAACTGAATCCATAAATATGTTTACATCTGCTTCACCATCCGATGTATTTTTTTCCAGATAATCCATCACAGTCTCACTTACTTAATAAATTAAAAATTCTTGGAAGTGCAATTATTTCCACTCTCTTTTGATATATGATCCATTATGTTTTGATGGAACTGCAACTGTTTTGGTTCTTTTTTGGCAACTGTTATAATTCTGAAGGATGGAAGATTATCTACACTGTGTTTTTTCTCTCTCAAATCTCTCCAAATCTTATATTTTTCTTGCATAGCGCTGTACTTCTCCAATGAGAGAGACAGAAAAAAAATTAAATTTGATTGACTCCTTCAAATCAAATCTCTCTAGCACAAAGGGATGTAAGTTGACGCACGTGAGTTCTTAAGTAGGTGGTAGGTAGGTAAGAGTGGCTGTTGGAAATACCAACCTATTGGTCCATTGTGATGTCACGGGGATCTATGATCCTTTTACTAATGGAAACAGTTTGAACTAATGATGAAGCGTAGGAGACTGTTTACGTCTATATTTTTTAGATTGTTTAGGCCGTTGTAGAAGAAAGCTCCTAGATGAAGCTTTCTTCTCTGGGAGAGAGCTGGCCATGTACAGAGTAGACGAAGGATTGTCTCCTCCTTCTCCTCGTCCATGCAGCTTCTACAGAAATCGGTTGTAAAAGCGCCAAGCCTTCTTGCGTACTTGACTATGAGGCAGTGTCCAGTAATGACACCTAATATGGCGCTGAGATGTTTCCTATTTAGAAGGAAATTGAATTTTTTGAATTGAAAAATTCTCTTATTTTATTTCTTAAGTTTGAAAATCTTGTATTCGCAAATTTTTGGGTTTGGGTTTCCCGAAATTAATTGTATAATACAATTATTCGTGTTGTGGTTATGTATGATGAAATTTTGTTCGCATACGAAGTGTTCTGGTTCTTTCATTGTACATTTTGCCAAATCGTTGGAGTTAAGAAAAATATATCGTCTGTAATTTTCATTGACTGCAATAAGGTCATTACAGGTGGAGACGTATCGATAGATGTTCTCTTTATATATGACGGGAAGTGGTGTTGCTTTAAACAGTTCAGTTTTTATGCATTTTTATTTTTTAACTTAAGTTACTCTTATATGCTAAACACAAAACGCTTAAAAATTAGCTTAAATTACTTAAAAATAATCTTATTCTAACTTAATGGCCCCAAGCGGGCACTCTAAGTTAAACCTAACACTTAAACTATGTCTTTCGACGAATCTTACGAATGCTTCTTCTTCTTCTTCATCTTCAAAGGTTTATACGTCGTTGCAAACAGAATCGACTTTCAACTCTAACACAATTAACACTAACACCCATGGAAATAGATGATGCACTAATGAAAATTTATCAACATTACAGCAAACACACTTTAATAGTGAAATCAAGGAATTGAAGAAATACAAAGAATTACACAAATCAAGTTCTCTCAGTGGTCTTATTCGGGTTGGTGGTCGAAACAACTCTTCATCCCTGTCATACGATGCAAAACATCAAATGCTCCTACCATATGATGACCCAATAACGAAACTGATCATAAAAGATATTCATGAGAAAAATTATCACTGTGGATCTCAAACATTGCTAGCCCACACTTGACAAAGATTCTGGCCAATAAAGGGAAAAATCCTTTCGCGATCAATCGTGAAACATTGTCAGTTTCAGTTTAAATGCATTTTTATTTTTTCAACTTAAATTACTCTTAAATGCTAGACAAAAAAATGCTTAAAAATTAGCTTAAATAACTTACAAATAATCTTAGTGCCCCATGCGGGCACTCTAAGTTAAACCTAACACTTAAACTATGTCTTTCGACGAATCTTCAGTCTACTTTTATTTCTATTTTAACATTAATTAATACTAAAACTACGAAAATAAATTTTAATCAAAAACTTAGTATATGGACATTTTTTAATTTTTTATAAAACTTAAAACTAAAAGCGTACAAACTACCTAAAAATAAATCTTAATCTACTTAACCTACTTACATCTAACACAAACATAGACATACATAAATATATATATACGCGTACATAATATGTATATACATAATATATAAATACATGCACATATATATATTTTTTTCATTTTTTTTTTTTTTTTTTTTTTTTTTTTTTGGTTTTTATATATATTTTTTTTTCTTCTTAAAATCTAACTTAAACTTACCTAAAACTATGTAAGCCGGCCATGGCTAAAACAAAAAAAAATTAGGCTGGCCCACTTTGCTTCACATAAAGCTACATATCACTGAAGGAGTTCGACGACTAAGCATCCTCCCCTTCAACAAGCCACCAAAAGCTTTGGTGCTGCTGAGCAACATCCCTCATGTCGCGACTCCCTACCGACCTACTGAACCGGAGACGCTCCGCACTGCCATGTACGATGTCTCTGTCGTAGTTGAGTCGCCTGTCCGCAGCTGTTCGAGCAAAGTGGAAGATTAGCGGCACCGCCAATCTGTCCTGGATCAGAACCTTGCTATCTAGATAGAGAAACGCTTCTGGAGGAATAAAGCCGTCAAAGCGAACTCTCTCGTGATACATATAATTGGGGTAGAAAGCCCCGGAGATCAGGTTGTTCGATGAGGTCATTGCTCTTGCAATGTGCCTTCGAGTCAACTTAATGACGAAATTGTCCACTCTTATTAGGTTCGCCCTATTGTATAAGACCTCATTAGAATAGAATTTTATGTACTCAGACTCTGGTGTTCTGTATAAGCGAAGACAAGCCCTCTAAAACACCCGAATCTTTTCCAATAAACTTGCTCTCACGTTGAACCACACGGGACATCCAAATACAAGCATGGGCCTGATAAGGGCCATGTAGCAGATTACCTTCACCCTCGCATCGAGTTGACTGTTATAGAACAGTCTCTTTGTAAGGGCAAAAGCACCTTTGACTCTGACCAGAGCAACATCTATATGTTTGTTAAAATACAGATATTGATCTAGCCAGATCCCAAGGTATCTGACTACATTTCGACAAGCGAGTGGCTGTCCGTGTTGTCCGAGGATAGAAAACGTTCGCCAATTCTTTCTGGTATCCCTAGAGGCCCCAGACAAAGGCGTCCTAAACAGAATGGTTTCCGACTTCTAAAAGTTGATTTTCAACTTCCTGTCATCGCAATATCGCTTAATTTTGTCGAAGTCACGCTGCAAAAGTGTATTAATGACTTCAATCTTTGGACCCGATCTGTACGCGATTATGTCGTCTGCGTACGCTATGGCATGGTGAAGTGAACCTATGAGATCACTCGTGTAAATGTTGAATAGGATCGGCGAATGTACTGCACCTTGTTGCAGACCGTTTTTAATGTCGAATGTTCCAGCAGAAATCACATCGCCATTCTTCACGATGAACTGTCTACTGGAGAGCATATCAAAAAGAATATACAGCAGTGGTTTACTGCCTTGAAACCGAACTGATTATCCGGGACTATATGTTTGTCCTCAACCCACTTAGTCAGGACTCTATTGATCACCTTCTCGAAAACCTTGCTGATGATTGGAAGAAGATTGATCGAGCGGAGATTCGCCGGATTGGAAGTGTCTTTATCCCTTTGGGGATGGGATGAACCACCGTAGTTTTCCAATGCGCTGGATAATGTGCATTATTCATTGCATTATTAAACAAAGTGGTATACATGTTCACCGCTTCTAGAGGGAGATGTCGGAGCATAATGTTCGGTATTTCATCGGTTCCCACTGATTTCTTGCTTTTAAGCGAGTCGAAGATCGTTTGTAGCTCTGCCTTCGATATGAACGGTGGTAGTACCATTTCATTGGTGATGACATTATTTGCCATGTTCTCGTCACTGAACTGGGTGAAACCCGAGCTCTCGAATCGCCAATTCACAATTTCATTTCGAAGGCAGAAATTGTGCACAAGGACTCCACCTTCCAGGTCGTGGTTCGGGCCAATGATGTCATTCGCCTTATATACTTCCTGGAAAGTCACTCCTATAGCCTCTACCTGCTCCTGCGGATCCTCGATCACAAAGAAGTTGTCATCATCAACAGCCTCATTTGGATCTATGCATGCTGCTATAAGTATTTGTTCGTTGTTCGTCGTTCGTCGTTCGGGCAATTTTAAGACACGAAAGGTCGTTTTTGATCATTTCTCTGAAATATTTTATTTATTTACGGGAACATATTCGGGTTGCTGGTGTTTACAGCTCGAATTTTGTTGTTCCAATACAAACTTACAGATGCTCTGTAATTTTCTTTTATTAATACTTGGAGGTTTTTGATCGACGACTTTAGCGTCATAATCTCCGGGTTATGTCTGTGAGCAAACTGTCTATACAAGGTTTTTAGTCTTGACAGCAGTCTACTTTTCTGTCGGTGCAGTGCGTCAATAGTAGCGTTGCGGAATAAGTCTTCTTCGTCAGTCTGTTGGTACCGAGGTATCGTCTTGTCCATTGTTCGTTTGATTGTCTCGTCCATTAGTTTTAGATACCTGTCAATCTCCTCGTTTGACAGATTCCTGTTGGACGGTGGGTAGAGCGAAATCGAGGAGAGTGCTCTAGTCAGTGTTCTGGTGAAGCTTGTCCAACATACCCTATTACAATTGTAGGAATGCCTTTGGACAAACTCATCAATTCATCCAATTTCGTTGGGAACAGTTATTTCGGTGTTGAGACCACAATGGTCACTGTCATACACGAAAGTGCGTAGACAGTTTGTAGTTTGTTGGTTAGTGCATGTCAGTTGTATTCGTGAGTCGAACAGCAGAAGATCCAAATAGGACCCGTGTCTGGGAAACGACGGACTATCTGCTGCCTTGAGCCCGAGTCGATACATCACACTGTGCTGACCCCACCAATTGAATAGTAGGTTCACTCTAGTATTTGGTGTATTATTTCCCCAATCACTATGTTTGGCGTTGAAATCTCCGCCGATAATAAAATAGTTGTCTTCCAATTCCAGCCTCAGGAATCGAAAAAGCGTCTCGAGCTCTGAGATGAATAAAGTGGATTGAGTAGCCTTAGGTGCATAGACAGACACCATGTACAACCGCTTTCCACTACGGAGGGGGATATACACGATGCATGCTTCCAGCAGCTGGAACCTACGTACTACACGACTGTATACTCTTTTAAAACGTATACCTTTTCGAACGAAAATCGCAACGCCACCTCCCTGAATGGAGTTGGGTCGGTTTCTTCGTACTATTTTGTATCTTCTGTGCCTCATTTTGTGTCTCTTGGTAAGCTTAGTTTCGCTAACCAAAAGCACATCAGGGGCTAGGTGTTTAAGCAAGTTAAATAGTGCGGCTCGTCGTTCGAGCCTAATCAGTGAATTCACATTCACAGCAAGGACCTTCAGGGTTTGCTCCGCCACGTACGTACCCATTACGGCAAAAGGTGCGTTAGGCCAGGCAGCAGTGCGTATACTTGATCCACCCGCGCGGTCTGTTCAGTCAAATGACGTTGTAGCTGAGCCATCTGCCCTTGGATAGAGAGCAAGATAGCTAGAATGTCAGGTACTGGTTCAGGTGCTCTGGGCGCTGGGGCCTGAGAAGCAACCTTCGCTTGCTGTACCGTATTTCCCCTATCTGCCGCCATTTGGGCGTAGGTAACATGGGGAGTAACGGCTGGTGTTTGCAAATGCACGGGTGGACGTTTCACTTCCACTTTCTGCTGCCGGGCCAGGTTTATTCTTTTGATACTCTGGAATTTGGGACAACCCCGATAATTTGCGGTGTGTCCCGTGTTCCTACACAAACCACAAGAGAGTTGGCTTTTTTCAGACGCGCCGTCCTTATCCAGAGCGCATTCCTCGGACTTATGGTTCTTTCCGCACTTTATGCATCGGGGCTGCATTTCGCAGTTCGACGCGGCGTACCCGAACCTTTGGCAGCGAACACATTGTAAAATGTTTTCGCTCCTCTTTAATTTTTCGCAATGGACAACCTGGTAGTCTAGGACTTTAATACTCCTTAGACCATCCAGATTGCTGGTGGGACTTAGTTGGACCAGGAAAATCGGCAGTTGCCGCTTCTCCCTTTTGGCTCTGGCTGTGGTGAAAGGCTTGACCCCCATAAATTGGAGCCCTTCGCACTTCTTCTCTTTCAGCAGTGCAAGGAGCTCCTCCGGATCAGTCGACGGTTCCAATCCCCTCAGCAGCATTGTTTGCAGCTTGCCCCCTTCGGGGTGTAGGAGAAGAACTCCGTCGTCGAATCCTTCAGTAATTTTTTTATTTTATGATAGCGCTCCACTGTGTTACAGTGGATCGCATGCTTGTCTAATGATAATCTTTTTATAAAAAAGTTGTTGCCTATGGCCGACTTACACAGTTCTATCGTATCTTTGAGTTCCATTTTGTACGTGTTTATAGGTGGAACCCCTGGTTTAGCTGTCTTTTGTTGCTGTTGTTTCCGCTGTTGTTCTTGCTGGCTCTTCTGCTGCTGCTGTTGTTGTTCTTGTTGTTGGTGTAGTGTCCGCTGATTTGTTTTTTGAGCCTGTGTATGTTTAGGCTGCTGTTTTGATTTTTGTTGTTTCTGTTGTGTCGTTATGTGTTCAGTTTCTTTTTCCGCTAGTTGCTGCTATTGTTGTGGCTGTTGAGAATCGAGAAATTCTCTCAGCTGTTCCTTCTCTCTCCTCGCTAATTGTTTAGCTTTAATAGTTAGCACTCTCTGCTGGAGAAGCTCAATGCTATTTATAATTTCCTCTACCTCCTGCTCTTCGTCATCTGACTCAGAGGCCGCCAGAGATGCAAACATATTGCCATCTTCCATACATTGGCCTTCTCTACCATCGGACCTATCTGGGAAATGACCTTTGTGTGCCTGTCTCGTTTGCTGCTGTGCTGCTGCCCTTGTTAACTTTCTTGGCGGTCCTTCCCTCGCTCCGCCAGGAAGCTCTTCTGTTGATGCTGACAGGGAAGGGCGCTTCATCTTTGGCTCTGGTTGACTTGAAGAGCTTGAAGTATCGCCTGACTTTTCCGCTGGTCCCGCTATTGGCTTAGCGGACCGCTCACCGGAATTCATCGCGCGATATTTTCTCACTTTTTATTTATTTTTATTATTATAAATTTTTTATTTTTTTTATTATAAAAAAAAAAACTTTTCGCTCCACGTGGAGTGGACTCGAACCCACGACCCGTGTTTTGTTAACCAATCACACTGCCACTGCACCAATTGGAGCCTAATAAAACTTCGCAAATGTCTTACTTGTTCATTTTATCACTTTTTATCACTTTTTTTCACTCACAAGTCGAGACACGTTTACATTCTACTGAGGTCTATGAACGACTGTTGCTTTAAACAGGTTATACTCTTCGTTCACCATTGGTATGCTTACTTGGATCATAAAGTTATCATTTACATACACAGGCGTAGTAGTTGCTAGTAAATTGATTATGGGTAGATTCATTTTAGAGACTTTATAAGGGAATCGTATGTTATACGGGAGTTCAACCACATACATGTGGTTTAATGACGAAATAAATATTTCTGAATTTAAAAATCTGCTGCCAAGTTTCCCTAATTTTGCTTCTTGTAAAATATCCAATAATTCGGATTGTTTTTCTGGAATTTGGGATTAGCACATTTTCGCTAAATTTGTCATTTCGTCAAAGTCGTGTAGCACTTTTTAAAATTTCGTCAGATTAACTAATTTGTTTGTATTTTTCTTTATAACGGAAGATATTGCGTTAAAGTTGTTATTTATTTTACGTGTCGTGTCATTGAGTGCGTCGAAGACATTCGTTATTACTGTGAGCTGTTCTTCGGTTATATGATAAAGACTATTTTGGTTTTCTGAGAGGGATTGTAATGCGTTTTCGATTTTTGCCGCGTCTCTGGAGTCCATCGTTCCGAATAGGAATTTCTGGATATAACCAATCCCGTTAAAAAGTCCTTCATTTGTTAGGGTTTGTTTACTAAGTCTTTTCTTTTGTTGTAATATGCCATCTAGTAACTTATTATTTTGTAGTATTTCTTTGAAAGAATTTTTTAATATTTGAAGGGTCATTCTGCAGTGATCTAACGGATATTCTTTAATAGTAGTTTCACAGAGTTCTGAAAGAGTTAAATAATATTATTCTCTAAGGTTTTAGTATTAGTGTTGGTGAGGGAATTGTGGAAATGGGAAAGGAATGTCCACTTTGAGAAAGATTTGTCGAGTACTCCCATTGGTTCCACATATATGCATGTGTTATTTAACGATATCTGTTGTACTGACTGTGCCATAGCCATATTTAGACCGCTTGCAAGGATAATGAAACTAAAAAAAATTTCAACGTAAGAAATTTATACTTTTGCATATACGACTAGGTTTTTGTGAGCAATGTTTATTGGACTCTGTCTGAATGTGTGTAAGTTTTAATTAGTTTTTTGTGTGCTTTGTGTTACTTTGGTTAAAGTGCTTAATTAATCGTAAGTTATTGTGTACAACTTTTTCTTGCCTGCGTATTTTTAACTTGGAATTTTCTGGAGATAATATTTCAGTTACCTCGTACGGTCCTTCAAAAGTTGGCGTTAGTTTTTTGTTCGACCGGTTCTTGATTTCTAATAGCACTTTGTCGCCAACGTTATATGTAGTTTGCGTGGAGTTTTGGTCTTAGTGTATTTTAGACTTCTCCTTTGCTTTTAGTTGGTTGTTACGAACAAGTTCATAACCAATTTGGATTTTTGATTTCATATCCGTGATATAGTCGTCGTAAGTGTATGTTGGCTGTACGTTTCTATTTAAGATAGAGGGAACGGGTGCTTCAAAACCGAAAAGGAGTTCGAATGGACTGTATTTGGTGCTTGAATATGGGGTTGTGTTGTAGCAAAATGTTGCGTACTCAAGGTAGTTGTCCCAATTTGACTGGTCTTAGGTAATCACCTAACGTTCTATGCGACCTTTCCAGAGCACCATCCGACTGTGGGTGGTATGGACTAGTTTGAATCTTTGCTATTTTTAAGATTTTACAGACGTTTTTAATAGTTCACTAGTAAAATTCGTGCCTTGGTCGGTGAGAATTGTGTGGGGAATACCATAAGTACAAATAATTTTCTTTACTAATGCTTCGGCTATCGTTTGGGCTTCTTGGTTTGGTATTGCGACTGTTTGAACGAATTTAGTAAGGTCGTCCTGGAAAGTGATATATATTTGTTATAGCTTTCGGTAATCGAGAGTGGTCCCACTATATCGAGGGCAACCCTTTCAAATGGGGTATTTGCTGTTGTAGTAATAACCATAGGGATCTTATTACATGTGTACTTTTTATTCTTTTGGCACATTTCGCACGACATTATGTAATTTTTTACATCATCATACATGTTTTTCCATTTATATGATTTTCAAATACGCTTCAGGGTACGTTTTATTCCTTGATGACCTTCCAGTGGTATGTCGTGGAATTCGTATATTATTTGTTTCATTTTATCTGGGTCTGAAACTTCAATGACGTTTTTGGCTTTCTTCGTGTTGTTAATTAGGTGAGACTCTGTTATGACTACGGGTTATTACTTTGACTTCAGCCATGTTTAACCGTGACAGTCATTCGTGCTCAACCTCCATAGCTTGAAACCATTCCGATGACTGTGGGGAACTTAACGCTTCATTAAAGTTATACGGATCTTTAAATATTGTACTTAATAGAACCTCACTTACGCTTTTAGCTTTCTTTCTCGGTCTAAGTACGCGCCTAGTGATGTTATGCTTATTTATATTGTCCATCTCATTTGAATCTTTTACACATTGCTTCTCATTCGCTTCCGCGTTTCCCCCCGCTTGCCTCTCCTGATTCTATGCATTCTGCCACTCACCCTCTGCGATTTGAAACTCCTCCTCACTATCATTTTCCTCTTCGTCTACCTTAACGTGAATGTTTTCTTTTATTGAAGATATTTCCTTTTCTGTTTTATTCTTCTGCTCAAATTCATACATGTTTGATGAAATTCTATTCTCTTCTGGATGTTCGACAGAACCATGTTCCTTATAATCTTTTGCATTTTCTATAAATCTTACATCTCGGCTTTTTACAATGGTTCGCGAGCCTCTCTTCCATAAGTGATATGCTTTGGACTCTTCGGAATAACCAACTAAGACAAACTCTTCGCTTCCAGGATCAAATTTAGTTTTTAAAGTTTTATTCAAAACGATTTTATGCCGAAAAACAACAGACCACAGTTCAGTTTCAGTTTAAATGCATTTTTATTATTTCATTAAAAAACTCTTACATGCTAGACAAAAACGCTTAAAAATTAGCTTAAGTAACTTAAAAATAATCTTATTGTAACTTACTGGTCCCATGCGGGAACTCTAAATTAAATATAATACTTTAAAATTAAAGCCCTACAACCAATCTGGCGAAAATGACTGACAACTGGTATTCGCCCTGTCCAAATTTGTTCCGGGGTCTTTTGCTTGTTGAGGTAAGTGGGGCAGCGATTGCGGATGTAGGCTGCAGTGTGAACAAGTTCAGCCCAAAGAAATTTTTTAAAATTTCCTTCAATTAAGAAGCAACGAGCCATTTCTACCAGTGTACGGTTCATCCGTTCCGCAACACCGTTCTGCTGCGGAGAATACTCAAATGTTAACTGCCTTTTAATACCATGATTTAATAAAAATGTAGAAAATTCCTCACTTAGAAGTTCCCGTGCATTGTCGCTTCGAAGAGCTTTAATTTTTCGATTAGTCTGATTCTCAACTAGGTTTTTAAAATGTCTAAAAACCTCAAAATATTCACTTTTCTTTCTTAAAAAGTAAACAAACACCTTCCTGGAAAAATCATCAATAAATGTTGCAAAATACAGATATTTGCTAATTGATTCTACATTCATAGGCCCACACAAATCAGTGTGTATGATGTCTAACAGCCCTTGTGAAGATTTATCTCTTTTAGTTGAATATGGAAGTCTTGTTTGTTTCCCTCGAATACAGGTTACACAATCTATCAAATTTGTTTCAAAATATGGCAGTCCTTCTACCATACGAGAATCTTTTAACTTTTTCAATGAAGCTACATTTAAGTGGCCATACCACTTGTGCCAAATTTCCAATATGTTCTCATTCTTACTTTTACTACTATTTTTAACCACCGTTTCGGTTTTACTCGTATTACAAAATTCTCTTTCTGCCATTGTCTTAACAAGATATAATCCTTTTAAGTGAACTGCTTCTAAAATAACTTTTTGTGATTTTAAGACTTGTGCGCGTTTCCCTTCAAATACTACTCTATAACCTTTGTTTGTTGCTTTGCTGGCTGAGAGAAGATTACTTTTAAGACTAGGAATAAAAAGACACCGGTATAGAAAGATGACTTTGCCTTTCCCTTTAACCTCAACTGTTAACTTAACGGTTCCTATGCCTTTAACCCGAGCAGTTATCTTGTTAGATACTTCCACAGCTCCTGAAAAGTTTAAATCTAACTCCACGAACAACTTTTTATCACAGCACATGTGAGAAGTGGCTCCACTATCGATATACCATCTAATGCTATCTAATTTTGTATCGCATGCATAAACTTTGTCCTCATGAATAACTGATTGTTCTAACTGCTTTGCAATAAATCCTTCCTCGTGCACTTTAGTTAAATTTTCAACTAGCTGAAGCTTCTCATTACGTATGTTAACGCGGCAGTCTCGCTTCATATGACCTTTACGTCCACATCGGTGACAATTAAATTGAAAATTATTACTCCTACCTTTTTTCTGAGGTGAAGTGTTTTTCTTAAAATGTTTTACTTTCAGGGCATCTCCTTTACTTTCGTTTGTTACTTTTCTCTTGTCGCCAACTTCCAGAAGCCGCGCACGAAGCACATCCACAGTAGGAAAATCCCTCGATGCGTCAAATGCAGCTTGTATCTCCTTGTAGCTCTCAGGTAGGCCATCCAGCAACAGCACAGCAAGCAGCTCTTCGTCCAATTTTGCATCCATTTCTCATAGCCGAGTAGTAATAGAATTAAAGTGAATTAAATACTGTTCCATGCTTTCAGTCTCATGCATTGTTAAATTGATCAACTTACGAAATTCTTCCACTTCTGTCTAGTTCCTTTCCGATCGAATGTTTTTTCTAAGAAATCCCATACCTCCTTTGATGTTCTTAGCGATCGCACTAGTGACACTTGTGTGGGTTCCATGGCAATGATTATCTCACATTTAGCATCCATATCCTTGTCACTCCACTCCTGTATTTTGATCGGGTCTATTTCTGATTTCTGCTCCAGTCCGTGAACCAATTTCAGGAGACGATTCTTATGCAGTATTGCTTCCATTTGGGGCTTCCAGGTAAAGTAAATGTCCCCATTAAACAATGGAATTCTTCCTGTATAGGTAGTCATCACTACTAATTTTCCTTGATACCAACTTGGTAATTAGATTATTATTTGAAGATTAAATATTCCGACTAAACTAGAGAGAGGGTGCTGGGCCCATAACCTGTTAGTGTTGATCAATTGAATGCTTTATTACAAGAGAAGTTAGGTTATTACAAAACGTGATTTCAAAGGTACAAAAATGTGATTTTAAAAAGAGATAGAAAATAATAAAAAGAAAGAGATCAATATATAATTCATTTTATAACAAGACAGGGTGTGTTTAGATATGTGTGAGCATATAATCACAGTATTATTAAATTTATGTCGATGTTGTTATCTAACACATACACATGTGGTAAAGCGTGTAGTTATTGGTATTCACAAAGGTCATTCTATGTTCAGCCTTAGTCCGAATCTAGTATTATTTATTGTGAATAAGCAATAAGCAATAGAAATTGGTCTAATTCCCACTAAAACATCAACTCCCCCACTGCGTTGCAATTTACGGATGAAAGTGGAAAAGTGCAAAAGTATAAAATTCGGTTGGATGTGGCGATGCTCAATAAAAAGCTCTAAAAAAGGCGACAAAAATTGTAGGAATACAATTAACCCATCTATCGGCACATTTTTCCATGGGCCTCAATGTCGGCTAGAGATTCGCGAGGTTCTTTCGATAATTATCTCTTTTGTGATCAAAACGCCTATGAACACGGTTTTTCAGGTATATTAATTAAATCCTAAGTTACAACTTTATGTTTTTTTTAAATATTGTTGTATATCTTTTTTTTTTTTGTAAATTAGCATTTAATCGCTTGGCGCCATCATGGCAAAAAAAATGAACTAAGCAAATCTACTATAATAGATTACTTTAACTCTTGTCGTGAAAAAGCCGAAATTATATCGTCTCACGTTGATGTTAACATAGGCGGCGAAGAAAAAACTGTACAAATCGACGAAACTTTTCTTACAAAAAGGAAATACCACAGAGGCCGTATAACTGAGCAAATGACAATCGTGGTATAGGGGTTGTTTTGCAAAGAATATAAAATCGGGCGGTTCTTTAAAGTAAACTCCACATGTAAGGAAAATTTGTGGCCTTATATCCATAAATACGTTGACCCCAACACGAGTCGTATTTGTACCGACAGCGTTCCACAACACATGAAATTACGAACAACAGCAAAGGCGAATATGTTAACAAGACCGATGCAACCAACATAATTAATGATCTTGAGAATCAGAACAATCTTCTGAAAAAAACAATTTTATGCCGAAAAACAACAGACCACAGTTCAGTTTCAGTTTAAATGCATTTTTATTATTTCATTAAAAAACTCTTACATGCTAGACAAAAACGCTTAAAAATTAGCTTAAGTAACTTAAAAATAATCTTATTGTAACTTACTGGCCCCATGCGGGAACTCTAAATTAAATATAATACTTTAAAATTATGTCTTTCGACGTTTATGGCGGGTTTTATTCTTATTCTACAGTGACTTAATTATAGCTTAAACTAAGAAAAGAAGTTTAAAAACTTAGTACATAGACTACGAGTATTTTAATTTTATTATAAAACTTAAAACTAAAAGGCTGCATACTACCTAAAACTAAATCTTAATCTACTTAACCTACTACATGCATATATATATATATATATATATATATATATATACATAACATATATACTTATATATATAAATGTATGCATATATATTTGTTTTTTTTTTCATTTTATATTTTTATTATTTTTTTTGTTTTTATATATATATATTTTTTTTAAATCTAACTTAAACCTACCTAAAACTAAGTAAGCCGGCCATGGCTAAAAAAAAAATTAGGCTGACCTTGCTTCACATGAAGCTAACTATCACTGGAAGAGTTCGACGACGAATCATCCTCCACTTCACACAAGCCACCAAAAGTGTTGGTGCTGCCGAGCAACATCCCTCATGTCGCAACACCCTACCGCCTTACTGAACCGGAGACGCTCCGCACTGCCATGTGCGATGTCTCTGTCGTAGTTGAGTCGCCTGTCCGCAGCTGTTCGAGCGACGTGTAAGATTAGCGGCACCGACAATCCGTCCTGGATCAGAAATTTGCTAACTAAATAGAGGAACGCTTCTGGAGGAATAAAGCCGTCAAAGCGAACTCTCTCGTGATACATATAATTGGGGTAGTAAGCCCCGGATATCAGGTTGTTCGATGAGGTCATTGCTCTTGCAACGTGCCTTCGAGTCAACTTAATAACGAAATTGTCCACTCTTATTAGGTTCGCCCTATTGTACAAGACCTCATTAGGATAAAATTTTATGTACTCAGACTCTGGTGTTCTGTATAAGCGAAGACAAGACCTAAGACAAGTCCTCACAAACACCCGAATCTTTTCCAATAAACTTGCTCTCACGTTGAACCACACGCGACATCCAAATACAAGCATGGGCCTGATAAGGGCCATCAGATCACCATCACCATCGCATCGAGTTGTCTGTTATAAAACAGTCTCTTTGTAAGGACAAAAGCACCTTTGGCTCTAGCCAGAGCAACATCTATATGTTTGTTGAAATACAGAAATTGATCTAGCCAGATCCCAAGGTATCTGACTACATTTCGACAAGCAAGTGGCTGCCCGTGCTGCCCCACGATCGCGTACTTTCACCAATTCTTTCTGGTATCCCTAGAGGCCCCAGACAAAGGCGTCGTAAACAGAATGGTTTCTGACTTTTGAAAGTTGATTTTCAACTTCCAGTCATCGCAAAATCGCTTAATTTTGTCGAAGTCACGCTGCAAAAGTATATTAATGACCTCAATCTTTGGACCCGATCTGTACGCGATTATGTCGTCTTTGTACGATTAACATGGTGAAGTGAACCTATCAGATCACTCGTGTAAATGTTGAATAGGATCGGTGAATTTACCGCACCTTGTTGCAGACCGTTTTTAATGTTAATTGTTCCAGCAGAAGTCACATCGCCATTCTTCACGATGAACTGTCTACTGGAAAACATATCGAAAAGAATATACAGAAGTGGTTTCCTAATGCCCAACCTGTCCAGCTTGAAAAAGAGTCCTTGTAACCATACGGTATCGAAGGCCTTCTAAAAGTCAATCAGGCAGGTACCAGTGCACTGGTTCTTGCCTTTGTTCCATTGGATATCAGAAACCAGCTTAGACGCAGCATGAATGATACCATGCCCCCGCCTTGAAACCGAATTGATTATCCGGAACTATATGTTTGTCCTCAACCCACTTAGTCAGGACTCTATTGATCAGCTTTTCGAACACCTTACTGATGTTTGGAAGAAGACTGATCGAGCGGAGATTCGCCAGATTGGAAGTGTCTTTATCCCTTTTGAGGATGGGATGTACCAACGCAGTTTTCCAGTGCGCTCGATAATGTGCATTATTCATTGCATAATTAAACAGGGTGGTACTCGTATAAATGTTAATCGCTTCTAGAGGGAGATGTCGAAGCACAATGTTCGGTATGTCATCGGTTCCCACTGATTTCTTATTTCTAAGTGATTCGAAGATCGTTTGGAGCTCTTCCTTCGAAATGAACGGGGGTAGTACCCTATCGTTGGTGATGAAACTATTTGCCATACTCTTGTCACTGAACTGGGCGAAACCCGAGCTCTCGAAACGCCAATTCACAATTTCATTTCGAAGGTAGAAATTGTGCACAAGCACTCGATTCTCCATATCTTGGTTCGGGCCAATGATATCATTCGCCTTTTACACTTCCTGGAAAGTCGCTCCTATAGCCTCCACCTACTTCTGCGGATACTCGATCATAAAGAAGTTGCCATCATCAACAGCCTCATTTTGATCTATGCCTGCTGCTATAAGTTTTTGTTCGTTGTTCGTCGTTCGGGAGATTTTAAGACATGGAAGGTCGTTCTGATTATTTCTAGGAAATATTTAATTTATTTTAGGGAACATAGGGTTGCTGGTGTTTACAGCCCGAATTTTATTGTTCCAATACAAACTTATAGATCCTCTGTAATTTTTCTTTATTAATGTTTGGAGGTTTTTAATCGACGACTTCAGTGTCATGATCTCTGGGTTATGTCTGTCAGTAAACTGTCTGTATAAGGTTTTTAGCCTTGACAGCAGTCTACTTTTATGTCGATACAGTGTGTCAATAGTTGCGTTGCGGAATAAGTCTTCTTCGTCAGTGTGTTGGTACCGAGGTATCGTTTTGTCCATTGTTTGTTTGATTGTCTCGTCCATTAGTCTTAACTACCTGTCAATCTCCTCGTTTGATAGTTTTCTGTTGGGGTGGGTAGAGCGAATTCGAGGAGAGTGATCTCTTGTGATCTGTGATGTGATCTGGTGAAGTGTGTCCAACGCACCCTACAAAAATTGTAGGAATGCCTTTGGACAAACTCATCCAATTCCGCAATTTCGTTGGGGACAGTTATTTCGGTGCTGATACCGCAATGGTCACTGTCATACACGAAAGTGCGTAGACAGTTTGTAGTTTGTTGGTTAGTGCATGACAGTTGTATGCGTAAGTCGAACAGCAGAAGATCCAAATAGGACCCGTGTCTGGGAAACGACGGACTATCCGTCGCCTTAAGCCCGAGTCTATACATTACACTGTGCTGACCCCACCTATTGAATAGCAGGTTCCCTCTAGTATTTGGTATATTGTTTCCCCAATCGCTATGTTTGGCGTTGAAATCTCCGCCGATAATAAAATAGTTGTCTTCCAATTCCAGCCCCAGAAATCGAAAAATTGTCTCGTGCTCTGAGATAAATAAGGTGGATTGAGTAGCCTTAGGTGCATAGACAGACACCATGTACAAACGCTTTCCACTACGGAGGGGGATATACACGATGCATGCTTCCAGCACCTGGAACCTACGTACTACACGACTGTATACTCTTTTAAAACGAATACCTTTTCGTACGAAAATAGCAGCGCCTCCTCCCTGAATGGAGTTGTGTCAGTTTCTCCGTACTATTTTGTATCTTCTGTGCCTCATTTTGTGTCTTTGGTAAGCTTAGTTTCGCTAACCAAAAGCACATCGGGGAGCTTGATCTTTAAACAACTTAAATAGTGCGGCTCGTCTTTCGAACCTAATCAGTGAATTCATATTCACAGCAAGGATCACGTCGTACGTACCCATTACGGACCGCTCGCTATCACTCATCGTACGATCTCGCTCTTTCGTAATTTATTTTATTTACTTGTGTATTTAAACTTTTAAGAATAAAAAGTCTGTGTAATTTTTCGGGAATCGAACCCACGACCTCTGCTTTATCGGCCGAAACCACTACCACTGCGCCACCGATACACTTGCTAAAAATGTTCCTAATTCACTTTTCTAGACACTTGCTTATTTACTTTTTTCACTTTGAAAGCCGAAACACGTCTATTCCTCACGGGGGTCTATGAACGACTGAAAAACAACAGACCACCTTCATCAATATATGGCACTTTTTTTTTATCGAAAATACTGCCTTGAAAAAAAATATAAGGACTACTTCGGCTCCCAAGTTATGGAATTTTTGCACGACAAAAAAAATATACCCATTATTTATCGGTGGTAAAGAAAGTGTAGGTTTGCAGTTAAAGGACTTCGACCCTCCCACCGTTCACAGTGAGCACTTAGAAGGTATTTTACCGACAAAAAAACCTCGGCTCCTCACCATATATGACGAACTCAACGAACTCGACAGTAACACCAGTACGGACGATGATTTTATTGACGAGACTTACGTACCTTTTTAATATGTACATTAAAAATCGCCTTGACTATTTTTAATTAACTATTGACTTACTGAAAAACTGACTGACTGAGACGCGGAGTGCAATGCAATTCTACCTCCTCGTGGTGCATTCTGGGCAATGCTAAATGATTTGCAATACTTTACTTACAAATATGATAGGGTTCATCAACATTAATCCTCAAAGTGATATCACCGTAAATACCAAAAAACAAAAATCTCATAAAAAGGCAGTTTTGGTAATTTAAAATTTTCTCAAAAAGTAGACGACATAAATCCATTCGGTTTCTTGTGTTCGATTCAGAATTGATAGAATTGATATAGGCATCGACCACAGGAATCCAATTTAGCACATCATTTCACAATTTTGAAAAAAATTGGTCCAAACATCATTTTCAAAATTTTCTTTATCAAAATTTTGGGTTTGCATGCGAATTTCTTAAAAACTATTGATACAAATAATATAGCTGGAAGTTAGGTTTGAAGAATGGGTTTCTGACTTTTGAAACTGGTACAGTACTTTATTGTAAGTGTTTCCGTTGTTGTTTAATAATTTTTTTTCCATTTTAAGTAATTTTTTAATAAAATTGCCCCTACTCCCATAGTAAAAAATGCTTGTAAATGACCGCTCTACAAAAAAATGATTATCAATTTTTAACACCAAAGTTATCTCCCCTGGACTGGAAAATAATGTAGAAGAAAACACCGACTTCATGTTTCTCCGTAAACTTTATTTTAGAATCCCTTCTCTTCACTTCACTATCAGGACTGACTTCTTTACTTACGTTCCTGGGCTAGGTTAGGTTAGGTAAGAGTAAGTCACGTTTTTCTTCAGTCAGGACAGGGCTTCTTTAATCGCCAAAATTTCCGCCTGGAACACGCTACAGTGACTTGGAAGACGGAAAGTGAGGCTTAGATTTAGCTTATCTGAGAAAACACCGCCACCAACTCCGTTATCGGTTTTAGATCCATCTGTGTAGAGATGGATTGACTTGCCCTCCATGAAAGCATCTTCCTCCCAAAATGATCTAGAGGGGAAGCTTACATGGAAGTTTTTGTCAAACCAAAGTTCAGGTATGTTGTAATGGATGTTCTCTGTGAGCTGTAGTAGTAGCAGTTGCAGCTACTTGCCTGCTAAAAATGTCGAGGGGTGTCAAGTGAAGCAGAATATCTAATGCAGCAGAGGGGGTAGACAGCAAGGCTCTGCTTATGAATAGACGTGCTGTTCTTTGGACTCTGCTCAGTTTAATGCTGTTGACTGCATTTTCCAAGGCCGTCCTCCAGACAACCACCCCGTAAATAAGTATCGGTCTTATGACCGAGATGTATCGCCAGTGGGTTATGCGAGGTTGAAGGCCCCATTTGTTCCCAATGGCTTTTTTGCAAGAGAATAAAGCTATTGTAGCTTTATTGACTCTTTCTTGACTGTTAGGTTTCCAGTTTAGTTTCCTGTCAAAAATGAAACCCAGATATTTTGCTGTATCGGAGAAAACTAAACTGGTACCGTTTATTAAAGGAGGGTCTATGATTGGAATGATTTTATATTTCCTGGAAAAGAGGACAAGATCAGTTTTATGGGGTTTATTCCCAATCCACAACGATCTGCCCAGCGGGTTAATCTATTGAGATTTACTTGAAGGAGTTCTTTAATGGTATTGAGATGTTTTCCTGAAACGGCTATGGCAACGTCATCCGCATAGGCAATCACTCTGCTACCACCCGATTCCAGGTATATCAGTAGTTCGTTAACTACTAAGTTCCAGAGAAGAGGAGAGACGACACCACCTTGCGGCGTACCTCTGCTGACATATTTTTTAGCAGAAGTCTCACCCAGTTTGGAGTTGATTATCCTGCTTTTTAGCATTAGACCGATCAACTCCCTAAGTGAGTCGTCTACCTGCAGAGTTGACAGCGCAGTCGTGATTGCGGATGTGTTGACGTTGTTAAAGGCGCCCTCTATGTCTAGAAAAGCAACCATAGTGTACTCCTTATATTATAGGGACCGTTCGATGCGGCTAGTCAGAGAGTGCAAAGCCGTTTCCACCGACTTTCCTTTACAGTAGGCATGTTGAGCCGTAGACAGAAGTCTTGGGTCAACTTTAACTCGAATATGGATATCAATCAGTCGTTCTAGAGTTTTCAGAAGGAAAGATGATAGACTTATAGGTCTGAGGTTCTTTGGGACAACATGAGAACATTTTCCGGCTTTGGGAGTGAATACTACATTGACTTCTCTCCATAACAGTGGAATGTGGATAAGTTCTACACAACTCCTCATAATATTTTCTAACACTGGCAGAATAATATCTGAGGATCTCTGTAGCTCGGCAGCTACTATACCGTCCGGACCAGCAGACTTGTATGGTTTGAAGCTATGCAGCGCCCAGAGCAGTTTGTCTCTCGTAATCACACCATGAATATTGGTCATGGTTGTAGTAGGCCTGTTTGGGCTGCTATTGGCCGCGAGTTGGGAGGAGGTTGCTTATCAGCATCTAGCTCATCCTTTTTGTATACCCTTAAATGTATGGACTCGAATCCGAACCGAATCATGCCTTTCGTCTGCGCCAGAGGAATAAGGGATTCCTTATTGATCACGATTAACTCGCATCTATAAGAACCCCTTAGTTCCTCCAGTTCCGACTTTCCAGTCATGAATCGGAAGAGTCGGGTTACTGAGCCGGATGATTTCCAGAATACTTTCTGGAGAGGAGGGTTCGGCTGGGAGCCAGGAACGAGTTAGAGGTCTGCTAGGAATGTCTTCCGTAGACACGACCTCGAGTTTTGCACCTGGTCAGATCTCTCCTAAACCACCTATGGCCTTGGTGAAGAAATCAGGAGATCTCTGGTTGGAACATGCGATGAGCTTAACATGGCCTTGGTCCCAGACATCGTCGCTTGTGATAGGAGGTGGTCCGGGGTTTTCTCGCATGATGGCCAAGAAGTTGCTCGAAAACTTCAGCGTGACCAGTTGCCATCGTTCAGGTGTAATGGAACCGTCGGTATCGTTCCTATCGATCACCGCGATCACCAATGCGTCCTTTAGAACTTTATTGAAAGACCTCAGAGATGTGCTGCTGGATGGCCCAGGGGTTTTGGAACTATGTGCTTCGGGCCTCTTGGAAACCGCCATGGTTTCCTCCAACGATCTCTGGCGCTTGGAGGAGTCTTCTGAAATTTTGGGAGCAGTGGAAGCAGTGGGTAATCCGTCTTTTAGGATGTGTTCAGCCACTCAACCTTGCTCTTTATATCCGCACTTCTCTCAATCATCGGAATGGATCCGAAGGTTTTGCTGCTGAGCTCCAGATTCCTCCTTGGAGGGAGGAGTTTTGGCAGCAGCATCAAGTCCGTGGCCTGCCCCAAACTTGCTGCTGCTGGGGTGGACGAAGTGATGGGACCATGGCTTGCCACAGTCTTAACACACCCTGAATTCTTATTTTTAGGCTCGTTGCGTTTGCCTTTAGAGGATGGTGCACCATGGCCTGCCACAGTTTTGCCTCCTCTCAATAATGCAGGAGCCTTGCCGTTAGTCGGTGTAGTCACCGTTCTATCGCCCGGTATTGAAGGAGTACCGGCCTTGGATTTTGTGTTTGAGGTTTTATCCATAAATGGTCCCACGAGTAGCGGAGAAAGGGGTGTACATCTGTACAGAGATCCGCTGTATACAGATAAGGCTTGCTAATTCGGAAGTCGCCAGTTATCCGGATAATCCGTTCGCGACTGAGCTATTTTTGGAGATGCTGGGCCCTCAGCCAGGTTGATCTTCAGCACCGGTCGTATGGCACCTTGATCCAGCCCAGGTGAAGAAGGGAGTGCTTTGTGAGTTGGGGAAGGGGTGAGCATCCTTTGGTTGCAGGACTCGTCTGGAGAATTTCTTCTCGAGATTCATTGACTCTACTCAGCCTCTACAACTCAACAAGTTCGATGCTCGCGGTAGAAGTGTTCCTGACCTAATAATTGCTTGAAAAAATATGTCACGAAAGCTAAGATTCAATGTTGGGAAGAGAATTGCACTGCAGTTGATTAATTTTTGGTGCAAATCTTCGGATATTTCTCCAAAAACAAAATTGCTTTGAATCATTTGCTGTGCATGGTTAACTTCATATATTGTTCGCCAGGCACTTCTGCTACCATTGAGACATCATTAAAAAAAATTGGACCATCGAGAAGACACGATGGAAAATATATTGTGAGCTGATTTGTTTTCCAATATTTATAAAAACAAATATGTATAATTGAATTTCACAATTCAACCTATTTAGGTTCGTCTAGTACAACGTGGAACTTTCACGCTTGGAATTCTTTGAGTTGCTGAAATCAAGCCCCAAATCAAGTGAAGAAATTGCTGTGTAAGATAAATACAACTTCAAAATGGAAAATTTGTTTGATGCCAATGCTAGTGCTAGTACTTTTTCTTCAGTTGCGGATTTGTAGAATGTCTAATATGATTAATTTTAATATCTGATATGTACTCGCACACTGCTTCGTTCTTTTGATCTATATAAAAATCATAAAAGTGGCCGATTTGATGAATGAAAATACTTGTATATCATTCCGAAATTTCGATCAAGATTCCGGAATCCATTGCGAAATTTCACCAAAAGCAGGTGGTCAGATTACATGAGTAATTTCGGAATCCATTCACCAAGAATTATTAGTCGGGTTACGAGTATATATTGTATACGAGTATATTACATGTAGACGAGTATATATTGTCTACATGTGAAGTTATTATGTAGAAAAATTTAAGATAACATGTATTTGGACATTTGGCCGTCAGCGTACTATCTTGTTATCTTATATTAACTAGCAGCTTAATCAAAACAAAGTATTATAACCTACCCAATAAGTGTATAAAAGCTAGTAATCGTATATTTGAAAGGACATACATATATGAGTACTTCGCCATACACACGTTTTTATTACACATGTTTCGTTCTATTCCTTACCATTTTACAGAAATTCGGTTTAAAATTGCAGCTCCCATGGATACATTGAGTGACTTCGGCAGCCTCTTAGTTTGCTTGAAACTTCCATTTAGGGCAGACTTACAGAAAACTATTTAGACATCCCTATAACATACAACAATCGGTCTTCATGCGATAACGCCGAATAGCGATTCCATTACACGGTCTTTATTGTAAAATCTTGCCCATGTGTGTAAGTAAATCTTTTCCGTTTATTATACCGGAATCAGTTGTTAGAATGGGCGTCGACGATGTAATATTAAAACTGCAAACAAAATACAACCAGGGTGGGACTGCTAAAGAAAATTTGAACCTATACACATAGATATACTCCAATAAATATACATATATAATACACATATCGTGTATTGAGAATTTACGATTTCTGCTTAGATAAGCGTGAAACTTGCTAAAGTTACCAGCTCCATATCCGTAACCTCTTTTTAATGCTGCTTCTTCTATGCCTTCTAGCATCTACCACACCAACCCAGCGGGGGATATGGGGTAGTAGAAGTCGAGTCTGATTTTGATATACTCGTACTATGGTACCGTATTCTGTATAGCCGGGGCGGCATCAGAAACAGAAACCGTATAAATCCTTTTAGTAGTATAATTCAGTAAAAAGCTGTATTTGAAGGATAACATTACGATAGAAGCAATTCTAATGGGTGTATGAGAGGAATCGTTGGTAGAAAGAAATTAAATAGTTGTGGCCAAAAGTAAAAACTAACACTCGCACACTAAAAATAGAAATGATAGAGTAAAAATACAGGGAAGAAGTAGAAAACAGTTCAGTGCAGCAAGTTCCAAAAATATCATTGACGACGAAATAAAACTTGCACTGTCCTGAAACTGATAGTCTCCAGGAACTTTGCTTCGTTCGAAATTCTCTATTTCAACCCTCCTGTGGAAGCATACATAGACAGGGAATAATTTTAATATTACATTTTTTTTGCTCCTAATTTTTTCAGGACATGGTTGGTGCTACATAGGAAGTTGGTGTTTGGTTTTTTTCCAGAGGAAGCTAATATATCGATCGGAAAATCGCATGGTTATGACATGATTTAAATGTTATCTTGACTATTTTTGTCTAATTTTTGACATTATCGATCGTTTCAGGTTGAGGTAGAAACTTTACGCAAACTAGCATGGTTATTGAAAATATTTTCATTTGAATATGAATACATCAAAACTTCTTTTCTTCTTTGGAAAAACTGCTAATATTGCTGATGAGAGTTATTTACACATATTTACGGAGTCATCAAGAAGAAAAAGCACAAAGGACCACTTTGCCAAAGATTGCTTGTAATCCTGAATGAGTGAATCACTATTGAGTACATAGTTTGTACTTGTATAAAGTTTAACATAATCTTATTTTGGATGTAGTAGGCTGCTTCACAGTTGTTGACGTAGCTTTAGTGAGTCAATGAAGTATCGTGAGCGTGAGAAATAAGCACCTGCCCCCCTAAATTGGTATACATTTTTTGAAAATTTTGAAAATTTATGTTTTGCACTTGTATCTCACTATATTTCCAATTCCTACTGTAACCAACGTAGTAAGCCCGAAACAATAAATAAAACGATTTAGTGTGGTAGTAGTGGTAGTAATGAATGTGATTTTTTATTTTCAGGATAAATTAATTTATCTATAGTTAATAAATTTACAAATTTTCACATTCGCCTTTGTCGTCATCAAAAAAAAAGTTTTAAATTTTATTTTTTATAATACAATTGTAGAGCACAGCTCGATCGAATTATTCTATACATTATTGAATTCAAGCATACAATTTAATTTAAAAAGCTTCATCAATTATCTGTTTGCGGTATTTTGGGGGAATCCTTAAATAATTATACCGAACTCTCCAATCTTAGCCATTGCGGATTGATTTAATCTGGTTGGGTGATAACTCATTTTCCTCCCAGTGAGCTCTTCTCTTTGCTATAGGACGGCCGATTGCACAGAGAGCATTCCTCATTGCGTTCGGCTCTTTGTGGTGTATAGTTTAAGTGTAGAAGTTCGCCTCAAGCTTTAAAAATTGTATAAGTAATATCTACATGGTTTTGGTTGTTAAAGTAATTTCTCTTTCCCAAGTCGTGTGGTAGCATTGTGTGTAGTTTTGAAGACGTCACTGAGGGTTAGCTGTATTTTAATGACCAACTCTTATTCTCCAAGATTCCACATTATCTTATACCGTGAAGGCATGTTCACTGCATAATCTAGACCATTCCCTGAAGAATTACAGTCTATATAGAATAAGGTGTCCTGCAACTGCAGGGTCTTCCAATAGAGACTTCAAAATTTTGACAGTTGATAGCGGCCATATTGTTGAAGCTACATCTGTTAAATTGGCTGCCATTTATTCAGTCTGTTTTGCCAAATTACCATGGACGGACTTAGCGTTCAACAACACGAGCAAATGATAAAATTGTGTTATCAAAATGGGTGTTCTGTTCGGACAACGTTCCGCGCGCTTCGCCATATTACGGTCGCCATAATCATCCTACCGAGAGGACGATTCGCAGTGTGATAGATAAATTTGAGTCCACTGGTTCTGTAAACGATAAACCAATACCCGTGTGTCGACGAAGCGCAAGATCTGCCGAAAACATCGCAGCTGTCAGTGAGAGTGTGCAGGAAAACACGAGGTAGTCGATTTCGCGTCGTTCACAAGAACTCGGCCTTTCGCAGACCACAACTTGGCGAATTTCAACGGACCCAGGAGCTGAAAGTAATCGACCATAGACAAAGACATGTGTTCGCATGTGTTGAGCAGTTGAAAACTGATCCTAATTTTCATCGAAAAATCATCTTCAGCGATGAGGCCCATTTCTTAATGAGCAAACAAAATTGTCGAATTTGTGACGATATCAAAGATCCAAGAGCGTCCAATGCATCCCAAAAAAGTCACTCTTTAGTGTAGATTTTGGGCTGGCGGGGTCATTGGTCCATATTTATTTGAGAACGATATTGGACAGACCATCACCGTCAACGGCGAGCGCTATAAGTCGATGATTACCAACTTCTTTTGGCCTGAATTGGATGATATGGACACCAATGACTTGTGGTTTCAACAGGATGGCACTAGGTGCCACACAGCTCATGCCATATTGGAAATTCTGCACGAGCGATTCGAGGGCATGTTCATCTAATGTGGATGTGATGTGATCTGACCACCGAGATCGTACGATTTCACCCCGTTAAACATTTTCTTGTGGGGTTTTCTGAAGTCGCAAGTCTCTGCGAGTAAGCCAAAAACCACCGTAGCCCTCAAAGCCAACATAAACCCTTGCAATCGGTCAAATTCAGCCTGATTTATGCGCTGGAGTCATGGAAAATTTGACATTTCGGATGCGCGCCACCTAGAGAACCCCCGATGGACATTTGGACGATGTTATATTCCATTCATAATGGCATCGATAGGTTTTTCAAACACACACTTTATTTTATTTAAATTTAAAGATAGGAAGCGATTAATGAAAGACCCCTTACTTGGGGTAGGCATTGATTTGGGAGCGACAATGCTTGCAAAAAATAGAGGAAATGTAGTCCTAATGTAAGAATATATAGAGGTGGCAATCTAGCCTAGAGGTAAATCATGTGGTTTGGCGAGTTTTTGGTAATCTAAAAATTTTCTTGACGAGATATCTCAGCAGGCTTTCGACTTAATCCTATTGACAAATTTCCTATACCTGATCAGCATAGTACAATACATAATAGACCTCGTCACCGATTTGTAAATTTTATACTTTGTGCTTAGTGCAATGTTCCTTTGTATGTCCTTCCAGTGGCAGTTTAGTGCTCTGTTGGCTTATTTTATTTTCTCCTTCAAATGCTTTTTAAAACTTAGGCGAAGTGTTAAGATGACTCAAAGATATTTGTAGTCCTTCACCACCTCAATCTTTCATTCTGGAAAACACATTTTCCATCTCTCGCCAAGAGATCAGTCCCATTTCGAAATACCATTATTTTTGATTTATTGGTGTTGACTCAAGTTCCATATATTGCAGTACTGCTGTACTCTGTTGATCATCATCTACAATGACATTGGGGTATTTCCAATAAGATAGCGATGTGGTCTACGTACATAAAAACCTTTATTTTGATTCCGGCAAACTGGATTCCTCCTGGTAAGAACGTTGGTAGACCATCTAAGAACAATGAAAACAGTATAAGACTCAAAAGGCAACCCTGCTTAATATCCGAGAGCAAATCAGACCAGCTTCGCAAGCTTTTTCCATCCCAGAACGCAGTTATGATTTCCTCATATAGACTTTGTATTATTTTGAGGACCTTTGTCAACACTCCCAGATTGCTTAGTTTGTAGAATGTTAATGGAGTCACACATCACACATCACACATTACCAGTCAAACTATTTTATATTTTGAGGACCCTTGTTGACACTCTTAGATTGCTTAGTTTATAGAATGTTAATGGAGTCACACATTACCAATCAAATAATGTTTGGTTTCTCTCGCACCTTCATGAGTTTTAAAAGAGCTTGTCGGGGTCCGAAATATCGGACGTAAGTATGTCTGGCCCATGGATGGAGGCATAATTTCAAAACTCTTCTTTTCCATTTTTGAAGACTTTGAGTAAAACGAAAAAACTGTTAAAAGCTGGTAAAATGATATCAGCTATTGGTTTGCAGGCTAAATTGTAAGTTTGGAATTTATTTCTTAAACCTTAATGTTAACCAAAAAATTATAAAAAATTAATTTAATTTGGAAAAGAAGAGTTTTGAAATTTACAATTAGATTAGTTTGACTTGAGTTAAGTTTTGAAAAGAAAGATAACTTTTTTTCTATCGATTTAATTCATTTTAGTTTATTTAAAAGAAAATCTAAAATATAAAAAAAAAATTAACTAATAACAATAAACCTCAACAGTCTTCGAAACTAGATCACAAAAGTATGCTAATTATTATTACAAAAAAAAAACTTAAAAATAACGTCTCAGCAATTTCTTTCAATTATTTAAAAAAAAAAGTTTCAGTCTTCATGCCGAAGTATTTAAAGAACATAAAAATTATAAGTTTAAGGTTTTATATGCGAAGATCTTTGATTTCGTCTTGTTCTTCACAAACTGGACTTGTTTCAGTTTCTGTATCAGGATTTTCATTTCAATCTTTTGTAAAATAAAAGTCTATCGGATTTTTCCCATTCAGAGTGCCGAAGTGTAGTGCTAGCAGCTTTGCGATATCCCTTTTTTTCTCAAATTTGATCAAAACACCTATAGGCAGAGCAGTTATTTTCATATCGGAAATTCTTTTCCCAGCTTTTAACACAGATTTTGTAGTTGCCACATCCCACTCATAAAAAACTACCGTTATCAAACCCGATTTCATCTAGTGTAATAAAAAGCGCTTCGACTGGTTGAATTTAAAGTGCCACGTTCCAGGAGCTTTCAAATATTTCACGGCTACTCCTTTCCAGTTCCAAACAGGGCATTCTGAGCTTCCCAAATGAATGATAGTTCCATGTTTTTTAAATCTTTCAAAGTAATCTTCTTTAGTTATAAGATTTTCTTTTAATCTAACTTCCTTCTCTATGTTTCCAAACACTCTATCTGGTGGAATAAAAGAATGCCCGGCAACAGGGAAAATAAGTTGCAATTGATGAACATTGTCTGTGGACTGTTTTATCAGCCTATAAAGACAAGGCGCAACCATAGTGCTGTTCTTGTTCTGTCCCCACACCCGTCACAAATCAGTCTGACAATAGACTTACCGGTGAAGTCCGAATTTAAAAGTCGATGAAAAATTGCAGACGCAATTTCGTTGGATCCTTTCGGTCGATCATTTTCTGTTCAAGTATACAGAAATACGGGGGAGAGTACGATAACTTTGGCGCCAAGAATTAACAACGGTATTTTATAGAGGGTTTAAAAGTTAGCATTTTTTACTATTGGAGGGGGGGGGGGGGGGGTCTATCTCGCCCCGTTTAGGACAACGCAGCACCTTCACCAATATATGGCACTTTTCTTTTACTGGAAATACTGCCTTGAAAAAAAATTACAAGGGTTACAAATTACATGGGCTCCCAAATCACGGAATTTTTAATTGACGTAAAAAAAGTGTACCCAGGTTTTGTCAAAGGTAAAGAAAGTGTGTCAAAGATGACCCTATCATCAATATTAATCCTCAAAGTGAGATCACCATAAATACCAAAAAAAAAAGTCTTATAAAAAATAGTTTTAGTTATTTTCAATTTTCTCAAAAACTAGAGGACATAAAGCCATGCGGTTTTTTGTGTTCGATTCAGAATTAATACGCGCATTGAACACAAAAAACCAATTTGGCACATTATTTCACAATTTTGAGTAATATTGTTAAACATTTTTGTTTTTTTTAATTTTTTACCAAGAATTTGGGTTTGAATATGAATTATTCAAAAACTATTCTGTATAATACTTTATTGTAGGTGTTACCGTTGTTTTTTAATAATTTTTTTCCCATCTTAAGTCATTTGTTTTTAAATTGCCCATAACTCCTAAACGGGCCGAGATGGACCCCCCCTCCTATAGTAAAAAATGCTAGTTTTTAACTCCTGTACAAAATACCGTTATCAATTCTCGCCGCCAAAATTATCGTACTCGTGCCGAAATACGTTTCGCGTTGTCAATTTAGACTTCGAGCTACCCATAACAACACCTAAGTTAAATAAATATAACTTTCTCGAGTAATAAGCGGCTTGATCCGGAATTTTTGGCATTTTGATATTGCCAAAGGTTCAGGTTTTTCTTCTTTTGCCATCTGATAAAATGCTCCTCCACGCTTTTTGTGGACCGTGGACTCAATCATAAGTTAGATTTTGACATCTGCATTTTGCTCAATTCTGATATGTTCTTTTAACGATGTACAGGTTGAGTCTTAAACCCAATATTGAAAAAAGTGTTAGCACGTTTCGGAAAAAAGACCGTTTGACTTTAAGATACGTTATTGCCTCCCTGTTGTGACAACAACAATTTAATGACTCAGGTTGGAACTGCACAATACGTAAAGTGTCGAATAGACAAAAAGTACGTTTACCTGTCGCGCTCGAGTGTCAATTGTATATTGATTCTTTTTTGTTAAATAAGCAAATTTTCTGTACAAATTTCTTTTTGTTAAAGTAAGCTAAATTTCTGTATAAATTGAAGCTATTCAATAAATAAAATCGCTTTTTGTTATTAAGAGTCAACGAAGTAGTTTCACTTAAAAGATTTCCCCCACCAGCGGTAAGGAATCTCTTGAATTGAAAATTACGGATAAAAACTTGGTCCTTCGAGCGAAAAACATAAAACAAATACTACATAAGGCGTTACCAGGGCAACTAACACTGGTTAGAGAAAACAGAAAAATTATTAACATTATCTCACGAATTTAAAGCGTATACCAGGGCTTAAAACACTGGTATAACATAATTAAACAAATCAAACAGAACATTAATTAAATAAAAATAACAGCGATGGATTCCAAAATAGATGAAACCGAAGTCTTCATCATTATTGCAGAACAGAAGAAGTTAGCAGAGGAGCTAGAGAAAATAAAAATAAACGTTGGAAAAGACAGCGCATCCCGAAAAACTCAGAAGTACAAAGACGAACGAATCCAAAAAATTGACGAAATTTGGGAAAAATTTTCTTTTAATCATGAAAAAGTAAAGAATGTAATTGCACACGACACTCCGTATATGGGAAGAAATACGTTTGAACGAGTCAAGGAAATGTATGAAATACTAAAAACCAACTTGGTGGCCATAATTCCTCCAGTCACTAAGCCAGCACAGTTATCTAGTACATCAAGTTCAACGGAAAACTCAGCAACCCAAAATCATATACTAAGAAAACTACAACTAAAAATTGAAGCAGTGATATCAAATATTGAAGAATTTGAAGAAACTTTAGAGCAGTATTCCAAAGAAATTCATGACTACCAGCAGAAAATGCTGCTAGAGCAACTGAATAATCTTACTAACCTTCATGAAGAATTCATGACAAATGCTACGGAAGCTGATCTCAATTCGAAGTATGTCACTAACAATGACTATAAAGGTGTGAAACAAGATATAAATCGATTTCTTCATCAAATGGCGACTAGGCTAGGTGAAATTAACAAACAAAACCGAGGAGAAGAAACAAGGCAAACAGAGTCTAGACTACCTCCAATAAAAATTCCTACGTTTAAAGGAAATTACTTGGAGTGGCAATCATTCTACGATCTGTTTGTTGCAATAATTCATAACAAAAGTAGTCTAAGTACTACAGAAAAAATGGAATATTTAAGGACTCACTTAGAAGGCGAACCTCTTCATCTAATTCAGCAATTTACCTTTTCGAGTGAGAACTACGAGAGAGCTTGGGAAACGCTCAAGTCTCGATATAATAACGAACGAAAAATTGTGTCAATTCACATCGACAAAATGCTAAGTTCCGGGCATCAAGGAAATTCGACATCAGCCAATAATATTAAAAATTCTCTGGATGCTATCAAGGAGGGCTTAGCTGCTCTAAACAATATGGGCTTCAATACCACGTCATGGGCCACAATGATTGTACACCTGATAACAAAATCAATTGATCTAGAATCCAGAAATTTGTTCGAGCAAAGCCTCACAGAACCCAATAAAATGCCCGATTTAAAAACGCTTTTGGAGTTCATGGAAAGACGTTACCAAGCCTTAGAAGTTCTGAATCCCGCAAAAAAGCAACAAAAATGTGGGGATGAAGCAAAAAACCCAATACGTAATTTCCACGTCGGATCCAAGGCAATAACACAATGCCGCATATGCAAGGGCGATCACATAATATACAAATGCCCAATATTCAACAACTTAACGCCAAGTGAAAGATGTAAACAAATCAAACAGGCGGAACTTTGTAATAACTGCTTGCGACATGCTAAGCAAACTCAATGTCCAAGCAAACGTACATGCAAACAGTGCAACAAGAAGCATCATACAATGTTGCACATGGAAATGCAACAAAAACAGGTGAACCATAGTTACCTAGATCAAAATGTTGTTCTAGCAACAGCAATTGTCTATGCAAGCAGCAGTGATGGCCACAGTGTCAAGATACGAGCACTTATTGACCCAGGTGCTCAAGCAACGTTAATAACGGAATCAGTTGTGCAATTATTAAAGCTAAAGAAACAAGAAGTGAACATTGAAGTGAGTGGCTTAGGCGCTATGAAAACCGGCACGTAAAAACACAAAGTCGAGTTCACAATAACTTCATGGTTTCCATCAAAGCTCAACCTCCAGGTTGAAGCCCTTGTTCTGCCTAAACTAACAAGCCAACTTCCATCAAACCAAGTAAAACGCGTGAGCTTTGGAGACCTTAAAGGTATAGAGCTGGCAGATCCAACCTACGATATTCCTGGAACTATAGACTTAATTATCGGAGCCGATATATTTGGAGATGTTATTCTCGATGGTATAAGAAGGGATGACGCAACTTCCCTAATAGCCCAAAACTCACGGTTAGGATGGCTTATATCAGGACGAGCAAAATCTGAAGTTTCTTGGAGTAAAGGAATCATTGGACTTGTAGCCCAAAAATCAGTTGATAAACAACTAGAACAATTTTGGGAGTTGGAGGAAGTTTCACAACCAAGAAAACAAACACAAATGGAGATAGACTGTGAAGCGTTCTATAAAGAAACACACTACCGGAAAAACAATGGGAGATATGTAGTAAAAATCCCTTTTAATAAAGAAACAACTAATACCAGCAAATTAGGAGAATCAAAAAACAGAGCATTTGCACGATTTTGTCAACTTGAAGCTCAATTCGATAGAAATCCACAACTCAAGCAAGAATACACTGATGAGGTGAACGAATTCTTAAGGCTCGGTCACATGATCGAAGTGGAATCAAACAATCCGCAGAAGAAAAAACCATACTACATGTCTCATCATGCTGTCATAAAACCGGACAGCTTAACCACAAAATTACGAGTCGTCTTCGATGCATCTGCTAAAACATCAACCGATGTAAGCCTAAACGATTTAATGCTAGTAGGCCCAAGGCTCCAAGATGATATAGCTACTATATTAATGCGATGGAGGAAACACAAATATGTCTTTAGTGCAGACATAGAGAAAATGTACCGCCAAATTAAGTTACATAAGGATCATCAAGATTATCAGCGGATATTATGGCGAATTGCCAAAAACCAAACCATCAAGGAGTATAAACTTACCACAGTTACTTATGGTACAGCGTCAGCACCATATTTGGCAATAAAAACGCTACAACAACTAGCTGAAGACGAAAAACTGCAGTTTCCAGTCGCCTCGGAAATAGCGAAAAATGATTTTTACGTTGATGACGTAGTGTCCGGACAAGACACAATCACAAAATGCAAAGAAGCACAAAGGCAACTCATTGATATGTTAGAGAAGGCTGGGTTTCACCTGCGAAAATGGGCTGCAAATGACAAAAGACTGCTTAAGGATATTCCAATCGAATCAAGAAATGTAAACAAAGTCGATTTTGCCGTTGATGACACCATCAAAACATTAGGCATCCATTGGAGCCAAATAAGTGACACATTCCAGTTTAAGACCCACTTAGACGCGATCACTTTAAAGCAGATGTCACAGACACTTTATCCGAAATAACTAAGCTGTACGACCCTCTTGGCTGGTTAGCCCCAGTAACGGTAAAAGCAAAAATTCTGATGCAGCAAATCTGGAAGTCGGAAATCGATTGGGATGAAACTCTTCCAGTGGAGTTACAAAAACAATGGAACAAGTTAAAGAAGAATATCACTGAAGTCGAAAAAATTAGAATTCAAAGATGGATAGAGTCGGACAATTGCAAGAAAATCGAGCTTCATGGTTTCTGTGATGCCTCAGAAGCAGCATATGCAGCGGTAATTTACTCCAGAGTTTCCTTGTCCAATGGTCACTTTGTTACCAGACTTATAAGCGCAAAAACAAAGGTTGCGCCGATACGCATGAAACTTCAACTTCCCAAATTGGAGTTATGCGGAGCTCATTTACTGTCAAAATTAATGACAGACACATTACGGACATATGGCACACAAGTTGGTAATGTATACGCCCGGACTGATTCCACAATAACCTTAGCTTGGATTCAGAAATGTCCATCGACCTGGAAGACGTTTGTTGCCAACAGGGTATCAGAGATACAACATTCAATCAAACCCGAACTATGGAAACATGTGCAATCATCAGAAAATCCAGCTGACTGTGCTTCTAGAGGTTGCTTACCTGAATTTATGGTGAACAATCAACTATGGTGGAAGGGTCCAAAATGGCTAGAAGGAAATTCTGATAATATGCATCGGTCGACGTTCCCGAAACAAGAAAGGTTATGACAGTAAGGATACAAATCACTGATGATATAACTGAAAGATATTCTTGTTACAACAAGTTAATAAGAGTAGCGGCCTATTGCAGAAGATTTATTGCCAGTTGCAAAGATCACAAGCCAAAGCAAACTAGAGTGCAGCAGTATAAAAAAGTAAAGGACTCTCAAACTAGAATTAAATGTGCTATTAAGGAAATAACCACTTTGTCAGCTAAGGAACTCAAAGATGCTCGCAACGCGATCATACGAGCTATACAACAAAGAGTTTTTCCCGAAGAGCTAAGGTGCATTAAGACAAGAAAGCAGTTGGATAAACGAAGTAAAATACTACGAGTATCATTGAGCCCCCAATTAAATGATGACGACATTTTGGTAGTTGGTGGTCGTTTGCAAAATTCAGAATTATCGAATTCACAAAAACACCCATATATTTCACAGCATGGTGAAAAACTTACAAAATTGCTCATTGAAGACGCACATGCAAGCACACTACACGGTGGTGTTCGACTTACACTTGCAAAACTGAGACAACAGTATTGGATAACACAAGCAAAAAGAGCAATCCGAGAAGTTATACACAAGTGCATAAGATGTTATCGTTTCATTGCACAACCAAACTCTCAATAAATGGGTGTGTAACCAGCTGCTAGAGTAACCCCAGCAAGACCTTTCACGCACACAGGAATTGACTATGCAGGACCCATTCAAATACTTATCAACAAAGGAAGAGGCAACCGATCAACAAAAGGCTACATTGCCATTTTCGTTTGCTTTACAACTAAAGCAGTACACATTGAGCAGGTTAGTGATCTTACTTCAGCAGCATTTTTAGCAGCAGTAAGACGATTTACTTCGAGGAGGGGAATATGTTCGCATTTTTACAGTGACAATGGCACAACGTTTGTTGGAGCCAGTAAGGAAATTCAACAGCAACTACGAGCTTCAATCAAACAATCTGAAAGGGATACATCGGTCATACTCACAATGTATGGAACCCAATGGCACTTTATACCACCAGCGTCACCTCACTTTGGTGGATTGTGGGAAGCAAGTGTAAAATCAACCAAATATCACCTTAAGCGAGTGATTGGAGACAGAACATTGACATTTGAAGAATTGACAACTGTGCTAACTCAAATAGAAGCGTGCCTTAACTCCCGACCATTAACGGCAATCGAAAACGATATAAGTGATCTGACCGTTCTTACTCCTGGCCACTTTCTCATAGGAAGCGCTATTAATGCAACACCCGAACCAATTATCGATGAGACGAAAACATACCGCGTTCATTAATGATACCAGGAGAGAGGCAGCATGAATCCATCCTTCAACTTTACAATAGCTTGAGTTCAAGAGGAAGGTTGACTGGCAGAAATATAATAATACGAGTAGAAATAACACTCCCACTTCTTTTTAATGAGGAATTTAAGATATATAAAGTGTTACCAGTTCCTACTTTCCATAGTGGGAATTTCACTTGCATTGTGGCAACTTCAGACTACTTGCTTGTGAATCTAAAGGGAAACCATTTTTACCCTCCTGATAGATCTGAATTCTCCCTTTGTAAGGAGAGACACCTCGATAATTACTGGTGTAGACTTCAACACCCAATATATACGAGTACATCAGGAGCTTCGGTCAGCTCTTGTGAAATGAGCCAAATTCACCACAACACTGAGCTTTTGGACTCATGCCTGACGAACAACATTCCGATTAAAACATATTGGATTGAAATGCATCATCCGAATTCTTGGATATATAGTGTTCCGGGTACAACTACAATCAACATTGCCTGTGACTTCAATCCGTCACACACTACCTTAAAGGGTAGTGGGATATTGAAATTGCCGGCAGATTGCATAATCCATGATCAAATGATGACAATCATTGGTAGACAAACAATAATCAAAAAAATAACATCTTCTTTTCTACCATCTTTCAATCTTTCTAAAAAGTTAACTACGTTTAACTATAAAAGAGAGCAAAGTCCCATTGTATTGAAAACCGATATGTCGTTAGAGATCTCAAAATTAGAACATTCGATCGAGCTACAACGAAGTCAAAAACATATTCTGAAGGAAATAAAAACCCATAGGGTACATCAATATTCTCTTCTGGGGTCAACGGTATTTCTGGTAGTAGCTGTTACAATTGGCGTCATTTTACTGAGAAGGAAGACAAATCAATCAATAATCATTCAACAGTCTAAAGATGAGAAGCGGATTGAAGGTGGAGGAACTTTTTCAGACACCGATTTTTGTGTTTCGTCAGTTTGAGAGAGGCCCCAGCATGTTGTGACAACAACAATTTAATGACTCAGGCTGCAACTGCACAATACGTAAAGTGTCGAATAGACAAAAAGTACGTTTACCTGTCGCGCTCGAGTGTCAATTGTATATTGATTCTTTTTTGTTAAATAAGCAAATTTTCTGTACAAATTTCTTTTTGTTAAAGTAAGCAAAATTTCTGTATAAATTGAAGCTATTCAATAAATAAAATCGCTTTTCGTTATTAAGAGTCAACGAAGTATTTTCACTTAAAAGATTTCCCCCCACCAGCGGTAAGGAATCTCATGAATTGAAAATTACGGATAAACCACTCCCCTTGATAGTGTGTACATTTTCTTTATCGACAAAACTCCACTCAGTCGTTCGCAAATCTCTGGTGAGAATAGACGTCTTTCGGCTTCTCATAAAATAAAAAAAAAAAAAACAATAATTTAGTGGATAAACACAATTAATTACAACTTCATCAATTGACTCGGTAGCCCATCGGTTAAGGGCGCCAGTCAACAAATCGTGGGACGCTGGTTCGAATCACGAGTGAACTTGTAACTTTTTTTCTTGTTTTTATTTTTTTTTCCCCTAAAATTGTGTAATATCAAAAACAATAAGAAAAAAAAAAAAAAGCAAAAACCACGTGATGGATGGTGAAGAGCGCCCCGCTCCGACGACGGAGCACCTACTCATACACACCGAAGTGTGAAAAGCGGCAATCGATGCTGCTGAAGGGGTTGGAACCGTCTTCTGATCCTGAGGAAATCCTGGCACTGCTCAAAGAGAAGGAGTGCGAAGGACTCAAGTTTGTGGGGGTAAGGCCATTTACCACAGCTAGAGCCAGGCGGGAGAAACGGAGTCTGCCGTTCTTCCTGGTGCAGCTCAGTCCCGAAAGCCGTCTGGATAGTCTAAGGAGTATCAATGTCCTAGACTACCAGGTGGTTCACTGGGAAAAACTAAAAAGGAGCGAAGGCGTTATACAATGCGTTCGCTGCCAGAGGTTCGGGCACGCCGCGTCGAACTGCCAAATGCAGCCTCGATGCGTGAAGTGCGCTAAGAACCACAGTTCCGAGGAGTGTGCTCTGGGTAGGGACGGAGCATCCGATAGGTCGCAGCTCTCGTGCGTGTTATGTGGAAACGTGGGACACACCGCAAACAATCGGGGTTGTCCTAAGTTCGCTGACATTAAGAAAGCAAAACTGGCTCGGCAGCAGAAGGTGGAGGTCAAATGTTCACCTCTTAGATTTCAAACACCAGCCGTCACGTCCCAAATTTCCTACGCCCAAATGGCGTCAGGTGGGGGGGCTACGGTACAGCAAGCGACTGTTGCTTCTCCGGCGCCAATGCCGAGAACAACGGAAGCTGCACCTAATATGCTAGCCATCTTGCTCGCAATCCAAGGGCAGATGGCTCAGCTGCTAAAGCAGGTGCAAGAACAGGCCAAGCGGGTGGACCACATTTACGCGCTGCTGCCGGGCCTAACGCAACACATGTCGTAATGGGTACGCACATGGTGGAGCAAACTTTGAAGGTCCTTGCGGTGAATGTTAATTCACTGATTAGGATCGAACGAAGAGCCGCGATGTTTAAATTGCTACAAGACCAAACTCCTGATGTGCTTTTCGCTAGCGAAACCAAGCTAACCGATAATCACAAACTGGAGTACAATAATTATATTGTTAGAAGAAGAAACCGGCCCAGATCCAAACGTGGAGGTGGTGTCGCGATCTTCATTAAAGAAGGTATAAAATTTCACAGAGTGTACAAGGGACTGTTACGCAGGTTCCGGGTGTTGGAGGCAGTTGTCATTTACATCCCGCTTCGCAGTGGAAAGCGGCTGTACTTGGCCTCTGTTTATGCACCTGAGGCTTCACAATCCGCCCTATTTATTACAGAGCTCGACACGCTTTTTCGACTTCTGAGGCTGGAATCGGGGGAGAATTATTTTATAATCGGCGGGGATTTCAACGCTAGACACAGTGATTGGGGAAATAATTTGCCAAATACTAGAGGAAACCTACTACTCGATTGGTGGGGTCAGCACGATGTCATGTACAGACTCGGTCTTAAAGCGACGGATAACCCGTCGTTTCCCAGAGGCGGGTCTTATTTGGATCTACTGCTGTACGACGAACGTATACGACTGACAGGTACGAATTTACAAACGCTAAACTGTCTGCGCACATTCGTGTATGACAGCGACCATTGCGGTTTTAGCACCGAAATTACAGTTCCCAACGAAATTGCGGAATTGGATGAGTTTGTCCAAAGATATTCTTACAACTACAGTAAGACTCGATGGACGCGCTTCTCCGCAACCTTGAACAGAGCGCTCTCCTCGAACACGCTCCACCCACCGTCCAATAGGAATTTGTCAAACGAGGAGATCGACAATTACCTAAAACAGATGGACGAGACAATTAAACAAACTATGGACACTACAATACCGCGGTATCGACGTACAACTAACGAAGACCTGTTCCGCAATCCTACTATTGACGCACTGCACCGACAGAAAAGTAGACTTCTGTCAAGACTCAAAAACTTGTACAGACAGTTAACTGACAGACAAGACCCGGAGATTAGGACACTGAAGTCGTCGATTAAAAATATTCAAACGCTAATAAAAGTGAATTACAGAATTTCTGTAAGTTTGTATTGGAACAACAAGGTTCGGGCTGTAAACACCAGCAACCCGAATATGTTTCCGCAAATAAATAAACTATTTCGGAGAAAAAATCAAAACGACCTTCAGTGTCTTAAAATAGCCCGGACGACGGACAACGAACGGTTACTGACAATAGCAGGTATTGATCCAAATGAGGCCGCTGATGATGACGACTTTTTTGTGATCGAGGATCCACAGGAGAAGGTTGAGGCCATAGGGGCGACTTTCCAGGAAGTATACAAGGCCACTGATTCCACTGGCCCTAATTACGACCTGGACAATCGCGTCTTGGTGTACGACTTCTGCATTCGAAATGAAATAGGGAACTGTCGATCCGAGGGCTCTGGTTTCACCCGGTTCAGCGACGAAATATGGCAAATAATGTCATGACCAGAGAGGGTTACCTACCCCCGTTCATTTCGAAGGAAGAACTCCGTGAGATCTTCGACACAATCAGGGCTAAGAAATCAGTGGGGATCGATGGTATTCCGAATATCGTGCTTCGACATCTTCCTCTAGAAGCGGTGGACATTTACACCACCCTGTTTAATAATGCAATGAATAATGCACATTATGCAGCGCATTGGAAAACAGCGGTGGTTCAACCTATCCCCAAAAAGGGAAAGGATATATCCAATCCGGCGAATCTCCGGTCGATAAGTCTCCTTCCGAATATCAGTAAGGTTTTTGAGAAAGTAATCAATAGAGCTCTGTCTAGGTGGGTTGAGGACAAACATATAGTTACGGATAATCAATTCGGTTTTAAGGCGGGACATGATATCTCACATGCCGCGTCTAAACTGGTTTCTGATATCCAATGGAACAAAGGCAAGAAACAGTGCACTGGTGCCTGCCTTGTTGACTTGGAGAAGGCCTTCGACACCGTATGGTTAGAGGGTCTTTTCTATAAGCTGACTAGGCTGGGGATCAGCAAACCTCTCTTGTACATTCTTTATAATATGCTAACCAACAGACAGTTCATCGTGACAAATGGCGATGTGACTTCTGTTGGAATATTTCAAATTAAAAATGGTCTTCAGCAAGGCGCGGTCAATTCGCCGATCCTATTTAACATTTATACAAGCGACTTGATAGGTTCACTTTCCCATACTATTGCGTACGCAGACGATTTGGTAGCGTACAGAACAGGTCCAAAAATCGAGGTCATTAATACTCTCTTGCAGAGTGACTTCGATAAGATAAGACGATTTTGCGATGACTGGAAGTTGAAAATCAACTTTCAGCAGTCGGAAACCATTCTCTTTAGGACGCCGTTGTCTGGAGCCTCTAGGGATACCAGAAAAAATTGGCGAAAGTTCTCAATCATTGGACAGCACGGACAGCCTCTTGCCTGTCGAAATGTAGTCAGATACCTTGGGATCTGGCTAGATCAGTTTCTGTATTTTGGCAAAAATGTAGATGCTGCTCTGGCCAGAGCTAAAGGTGCTTTTGCCCTTACAAAGAGACTGTTTTATAGCAGCCAACTCGATGTGAGGGTAAAGGTAATCTGCTACATGGCCCTTATTAGGCCCATGCTGGTATTTGGTTGTCCCGTGTGGTTCAATGTACGAGCAAGCTTAATGGAAAAGATTCGGGTGTTTGAGAGGGCTTGCCTTAGGGCTTGTCTTCGCTTGTACAGAACACCAGAGTCGGAGTACAAGAAATTTTATCCTAATGAGGTCCTCTACAATAGGGCGAACCTAATACGAGTGGACAACTTCGTAATTAAGCCGACTCGAAGGCACATTGCAAGAGCAATGACCTCGATGAATAATATGATATCTGGGGCTTACTACCCTAATTACCTTTACCACGAGAGTGTGCGATCTGACGGCTTCGTTCCACCGGAAGCATTCCTCTACCTAGATCAGAAAGGGTTGATCCAAGATATATCAGCGGTCCCGTTAATCTTCCATGTCGCTCGGACATCTGGGGACAGGCGACTCAACTACAACAGAGACGTCGCACACGGCAGTGTGGATCGACTCAGGTTCAGTAGGGCGGTGGGGAATCGCGATAAGAGGGATGTCGTTCGGCAGCACCAGCATTTCTGGTGGTTGAATGATGGAGAAGATGCTTCGTCGTCGTTTCCGTCAATTACGGACCAGCCTCACTAATGAGGCAGAGCTGACCAATCTATTTGCCCAGTAAATAGCGATGGCCAGCTTACATAGGTTTAGGTTAGCATTTAAGAAATATATGCATATACTGGTGTATATAAAGATATATACTAGTATATGTATATTATTGTGCATAATGTCTATGTGTCTGTATGTGTGTATTGTGTAAATAGGTTAAGTAGACTAAGGTTTATTTTAAGTTAGATATTAAGTTTTTATAAAAAATAAAAAATTACATCCATAGGCTAAGTTTTTTGTTAACAATATTTTTTCTTAGCTTTAAGTATAGTAAATAAATATCCATAAAGAAAATGTTAATAAAGTCGAAAGACATAGTATAAGAATTTAGAGTAGCTTAGAGTGCCTGTGTGGGGCCAGTAAGTTAGTATAAGTTTGTTAAGTAATTTTAAGCTAGCATTTAAGGATTTTTTGTTAGTATGTAAGAGTTAGTGATTAGAAAATAAAATGCGTTTAAAACTAAAAAAAAAAAACTAAAACAAAACTCCACTCAAATACTGGCTGCCTGATCTTCTTCGGCAATAATGAACTTCATGGATAGGGAATAGTTTAATGAATTCCTTAACTGAGTCGCGGACCTACGGTCACCACCACGCTTTTTCTCCGGCGCCTCTCCTCTGAGTAAGAGATTTTTGCAGATCCGTTGTAGTCGAAATGTACTGATTTGGAGGACGCTCGAAAACATTTTTTGACATACTTTAATAGGGCGACAGGATTTCTTGGAACACATGGTATAGGAAATCGAAATATTTTTTCTAGGCACTCATTTCAATCTATTTTTTGGAAGATATGGTTGACAGAATGCCATTAAAAAGTTGTCTTGCTCGATTTTGGAAATATTTTTGTGAAACATCCCGAAAAACTTGTATGCATCTGACGTCCTAATTTGTTTGCAGTTGAACTTATTACCTCTATGCTTGCAGTGTGGAATCTTTTGGTTCTTTTGGCGAATACCTATAAAAATAGTCAGGGGTATTAATACTGATTTTAAGGAATGTAACGCATGCAATCATTTCTTACTTTTTATTCTTTTTTTCAGCTTTTTTGACTGAGAAAATGCGAACTTTTTTCCGCCCGTTACCCAATGCAACTTCGTTTACAAATTCAGATGGCTCCATGATCTATTATTGCAATATATTCAATTATTAAATAAAAATAAAATTTTAAAACATTATTTCAGTTTAATCCATCAAAATAACAAAAATTCCCGCCTTTTTTGTCAATGTTATACACGTGTTTTGAAAGCGGCTAATTTGATTTGCATAGGAAAAGAAGAGTTTTGGTGCGGAATTTCGTTTATATGGATATAAATGAGTTTTCAATTTAACGACTGAGTGGAATAGTGTAGTTTTGGAAAAAAACTTCACTTTTTAAATACTCAACAGTATAGGAAGTAAAAAGTTTTGATAAATTTCAACTAAATATGTAGATGAGGATCCTTTTCGAGAGCACTAACTCATACTTAACTCATTTTTGGAAAAAAAATGGAATTGAAGAGTTTTGCAATTATACTCCTCTATTATCCATTAGTATCGAACCCTTAGTATCGCGCAACTGCATAATGTCGCACTTATAGAAGCACTTAATTTTACTCACAAAAACAAATCCAAGTGTTTTTTAGTAGCCCATTGGAAAAGGATAATCCATTCAGCGAGTTTTTTAGTTCACGAAACAGGTGAAAATTTGAATGAGCTAGGTCCATTGAATAAGGTGGATGAGGCTAAACTTCACAACCAAGTCCGATTAACTTATTCCACGATTGTAATGTTGTATAGGCTTGACATTGTCATGATTATATGTGACGCCTTTACAATTTATCAGTTCCGGACATTTTTGTTGTATAGAAACCCCCAATTTCTTTAATTGCAGCCAGTAGACATCTGAATTAAGGGTTATGCCAACTGGGAGAACCGCGAGCACACGTTTTCCTTAGCATCCCCCAATATTGAAAGCAGAACCTTTTTGGGTGGAGAACTCCCGTGGTGACCATTTCTGTGCATGCCCTTTGTTGCCCCATGATAGTTTTCTTCTGGCATTGTCATAGACAACCATTCTACGTCTTCTTCTCATAAATGAGCTAAAATAGAAGAAGAAAATCCCAGATTTTGACCTTTCCACAAAGGGGTTTCCTCTGATTGCCCGTATCCATGTAAAAGTCGACCCATTAACGTTAGACGACAAAAACACGATATCATCAAATATAAAGGGGTTCCGTTACGTTAAAGAGTAAAGCCAAAAATTAGCGCCACACAACATGACTAATCTCTCCAACAAATATTTCGCATTTGACCCATTCCATGATTCCTCTTCTTTTAACATTTTCAGTTTTTTTCAGTTTTCGATGCATTTTATTTTCTTAATCACTAACTCTTACATACTAACAAAAAATGCTTAAATGCTAGCTTAAAATTACTCAACAATCTTATACTAACTTACTGGCCCCACACAGGCGCTCTAAGCTACTCTAAATTCTTATGACTATGTCCTTCGACTTTATTTACATTTTACTTAGAACTATTTATTTTGAATACTTAAGGCTAAGAAAAAATATTTGTTAAGAAAAACTTAGCATATGGACAATCTTCTTTTAACATCTTCTTACACGCGTGGACCCTGTCTGTGAAAATGTGTAATTTGAATGTTGTTTTACTTGTAAGTAAAGGGCTGCACAGATATTAGGAGAGTTGGCCATCTAGTTAGTTTATATTGTCCGCTATTCAAAAAATGATTATTTTGCAAACTTTTCATGTACAAATTCCAAACTGTTAGGTACCCAAACATCAGCCAAAGAGTGTATCCAAATTGCCACAAAAGATTATCAATGTTTGAATTTTAGGTGTTTAGTCTCTCTGCTGTGTATATATCGCACGTATATTCATCATATCCAATGGGTTTTGAAGTTAGCGATACATCTTCCAAACTGAAATCTAATGAACGAAATGTTTAAAATTAATTCTGACACATGCTCCTTCCCTCCCAGTAAATATTGCGTTCGGCAAGAATGGGCAGCTTTCTTTTTTTTTAAATAAATAAGTAAAATACATCGCAAATGCGTTTTATTGTCTTACGTTTTCGTTAACATTCAGAATAAAACACAAATTTATATTCACTGCAAATGTCAAACATATTGGAGGAACAAAAATTAATAATAAGGTTGCGAAGGCAATAAGCAGACAAACGTTAGAATTCATACCAACATATTTTTTTGAATAAAAGGTCTTTGATAGATGCGCCTCATTTTTTTAATGAGGATTCACTGGACTCGCATTTACCAAATTTAAACAGATTCCATATTTGTGATAAAGGTTGTTTATCATTTAATCATAGAATCGTATACGCTTTAACGATGATTATAAATAATCCAAACTTCTTATCATGGTTTGTGAGCAATTATATTTAGTGAAAAAATTCGAATCGACATTTTCACTTCATTATATTGATATGCTGTGAGCTAGCGAAATGTCAGAAATCAATTGTGGCTGTACGGGGGTTTTTAAGTAAAGACTACAATAAATCGATACCAATACCAATACCAATACATACTCGTACATACGTACGCAACAAGAAATCAAAACATGTTTTAATTTTTGGACGCATGCTGTCCACACAACATATATGAAACCATTGCATAACATTGATGGTTTGCTATAGAGTGTTTTTTTTTTGTAACAAAGTTCTGTTAATTATTTTATATCATAAACATTGCTAACAAATTGCATTATGGAAAATTGCAAACAGAAGAATAATAATGCACCTACAGTCGAATACCTGGAAAATTGCATCGGATGCAAGTTAACCAACTTGGGTTAGGTTTTAATAATTGTCATAAGTTAGTCTTAAGATTGATAGCATTTAATAAAGTTTTTTTTCTTGAAATAAAAAGTACAACAAATTTATTAACCTGCGCCCGAGCAGGGATCAAGTGATTTAGTGCAAGTGAAAAATCCAAGTAATAAAGGAGTACTACCTTTCCTTATAAAACATTAAGGTCCTCAAGAAGCACCGTTCACCGCTTCGTTTCAACCCAACCCAACGCTGTGAAGGAAATAAGGCCTCCCAGTAATCGGACAGGATAAAAAAAGAGTTAACCAGTTTAACAGCCACTTCATGCGTAATGCTGATCAGGACTCTAATAGCTTTGTAAGTTTAGTGCTAAGTAAATTTTAAGAAGTGAAGCTATTACTTTTTTACGCAAATTAAAGTTTATTCTAAGGAAATACGCCTTCGCTTTTTCTGAAGTAAATTACTGATTAATTAAGATTTATTTATACCTAACTATTTTTTGAAAACTCAATAAGTGACTTATTAATATTTATCTGCAAATTTTATACTTACACAATAACTACTTAAATTTAAATATTGTGGAATTTTGTGTAATTTTCGCTCCATATGCCTAACCTAAATTTAATCAGACTCTCAAACTAAACGTATCCAATTAAGACCCTCTTCCTGCTATAAATCCTCTCCAACTTTCTACCGTAACTATTAGTGGTGTAACTGCAGACAAGCCCCTTGAACGACTTATTCCAGGAATAGTAAATCGTGTTATTCAAAATGATGGCCGACAGGTTATTCAATCTATTGTCAATCCAAATTCAAATCTATTTCTTGGTACTGACCAAGTAATTAACACGGAGCTTAGGAAAAATATTAATGAGTTAGATAAAATCCCAGACGTTATCCGTTCTTTGAAAGATTTCACTGGGCAACCAGGAGATTTCAATTCGTGGAAAAAAAGCGTCGACAGAATCCTACAATTTTATGATCACTTAAAAGGCAAATTAAAGTATTTCGGTATACTAAGTGTAATACGAAAGAAAGTGGTAGGCCAAGCTGATGTGTTATTGGAATCCTACAATACTCCATTGGATTGGAAGTGCATTTCGCACTGCTTAGCAATGCACTATGCACTATGTACTCCACGCTTGAGTACCAAATGACTTCTCTCATGCATGGAAGTCAAACAATTCAAGAATTTTATCACGCGGTTTATTCGCACCTATCGCTCATTCTCCATAAGATAGATTGTATCATCATCCACCCAAAGCTAATAATCGCCCACCTGTTCCTCTAAGAAATAATCGTAGTCTTTCCCAACAATTTTAAAATAATCCCCGTTACCCGAATCCTCCACATTATCCAAACCATCAATATCAACATTTCAATTCAAATCAACATTATAATAATTTCCGTCATTATAATAGTCCTCCACCGCGTCCATATCAGCCTAAACCGCAACCCAAGCCTTAGTCAATGAATATTAGTATCCAAAGGCGGCCCATCGACTATAAAAATGAACCACCTAAACAAAATCAATTTGCTGGAAAAAGACCCCCACAAGAGCAGCTAGGAACACACCATCATCAAAAATATTAGATGAATTACCATATCAATACGGACTTACCAAATCTACATGCGTCACGGACCAAAACGGCATCAATCAGGCTCAGTATAACGAATATCCAACTAATGAGCAAGCAGCAACGGGACCTACGAAACCCAAAATATGGCTTATCAAGGAACACCTGCCAAATACGATTCTCCACCAGAAGAATGAACAAATTCTGCACAATCTGAAGATGTTGCCAAAGTGCATTTTTTAGATTAAACTGCTCTTCTTTGATCTATTTCGATAGTAATACGAAGAGCGGAAAAGTATTGAAAACAAACAAAAATTACATAAGATCAGAACTCATTTCAAACCCGATACCAAACAAAAACCCCTTTTTCACTAATACAGTTAGTGGTAAAATAGAAATAGCACATCATAAGCTGTTAAATCTTTTCGATATACCAAATTCTCAGTTTACATTTTTCCTCCTACACTCTCTCAGGACATTTGACGCTATCTTAGGTAACGACACCCTAAAAAACCTTTCAGCTGTTAATCACACTAGAGACAATATCATGGTCATAAAAGATAAAATTAAAATCAGAATTAAACAACATGTTTCGCAGGCAGTCAATAAGATCCACGTCAGACTGGATAACATTCAACTGGACTGTGGTCAAAAACTCAATGAACTAAAACGGGTATTCCCTGACTTATTTTCAGAACCCGGTGAAAATTTGATTTTTACAACACGAGTTCGATTGTGAACTTAAAATAAATGATTATTTTATATAAGAAATTAAACCACTTCTCCGGTTTATTTGCAACGTTATAATGTACGAGTATGTTTCAGTTAAAAAGCATTCTGTTTTTATAATGGAGTTTGACAGTTACATATTTCTTGCGTTTCTCGCATGTGATATTTATAAGCAAACCTGTTTATTTAAACAAATAGTAACTAACAAATTTATAAGTTTACATTTGAAGTTTTGTTTTTTCACTTGAATTGAATTTAATAAATTCTAATCTGCAACATTTTGCCAGCGGGAAGGGAGTTCGCAACACATTCTTTTATCTCAGTCGTTCGCAGATCTCCGCAGAGAATAGACGTGTCTCGGCTTTTCATGGAGTGAAAAAGATAATAATTTAAATTTTCTCATAGAGATAATTGGTCGCAAGTTCGTTAGTTTGTAATAATAATAATTATAATGTTGATGATATAGGAGAGGAAATGTAGAAAATTAGTGCAGGAGAAAAGAGTGTAGGATGCGGATAGGTTATCAGGATACCAAAACAAACAGAACTAACAAACGGAAGGAATAAATCTTGGATATGGATATTTGGAGGGAAACGGAAATGGAAAGGGAAGGGATAGTCGAGTGTGAGGAGCGTGGCATGCTCGCGATGCGCGGCTCAGCTCGCCGGATGGGGTAGTTCTTGTCCCCACTCTCAACTGTACTACTACAAAAAAAAGTATATTGTAAAATGTTTGTGTGGGTACAGATAATAGAACTTATTCTTTTCAATACAAATCCCTTTATTCAGTACAGTTACAATTCACTATTTAATTCTTTCTCTCAGTACAATCCAATTTCTCAACCACTTATACTTTTCTTATCTTTTACTTAAACCACTTAATCACTTCTCCTAATTAACACTTCAAATTACACTTTAGAACTGATTTGCATACCTTGGGGATGCTGGTATTTATACTCGAATAACATACTTCGAGAACAATCCTCGCCATCCAGCGTCACATACAATTTCCAATTTGCTAGAATTCGACTCTCCATTCGAGACTTTGTTATTCCAGTATCGAAATCTTCTGGTCTTTGAATCTAGATGTCGGTGCTCACATTTAAGTGGTTATCACATTGCTCCCTCCCTACAGTTGTTCGTCCCGAACAACTTCGTCATTCAGCATCCCGTTGAAATGACACATTCTATCCAAATGGACCACTTTCAATTTTCCTCGATCCCCACGCTAGATCCGGTAGACAACGTCATTAATGCGGGTTATCACCTTGTATGGACCTTCCCAGTCCTGTTGTAATTTTGGTGATTTGCGTTTTTTACGCTGAGGATATCAGCCAAACCAGATCTCCTTCGTTGAAACCGGAAGATTTCGCCTTGATATCGTACCTAGTTTTCATGCGGCTGCTGCTAGCTTCATCTTTTCTCTGGTGTCTTCATTCAATTTACGAATCCTGCTGCGTAAGTCATTCACGTACTCGTTCACCTCTTTGGGCTCCGTCGGTGGGGATCCGAATTTTGCTTCACTTGGCAACCGAATTGTTTGACCAAATAAGATCTCGGATGGTGTGTGCCCTGTTGAGCTATGGACCGCGTTTCGGTAGGCCATTAAGAAGAGGGGTATGTGTCGATCCCAATCCCGCTGGCAGTTGCTGACAACCTTAGATAGATGCTCATTCAAGGTCCGATTGAATCGCTCGACCATTCCATCAGATTGAGGGTGTAGTGGCGTTGTCCTTGTCTTTCTTATTCCCAAATATTGGCATATTTTCTGGAAGACTTTTAATTCAAAGTTTCGCCCTTGATCAGAGTGCAGCTCCATTGGGACCCCAAATCTGCTCACCCAGTTGTTGACTATCTATTCGACTACGGTCTTAGCCTCTTGATTTGGGATGGCAAACACTTCCGGCCACTTACTGAAATAATCCATGACCACGGGAAACGGCCCAGCGATGTCGATGGCTATTCGTTCGAAAGGTGCTCCGACATTGTATTGTTGCATTTGTACATGTGGCTTTACTTTTGGACCCTTGGTAGCTGCACATCTTATGCACTTTTTGCACCAATTCTCGACATCTTGTTTAGCGCTTAACCAATAGAAACGTTCCCTTACCTTTTCCAACGTCTTGTTTATTCCCAAATGGCCTCCTGAGATTCCGTCATGTATTTCATGGAGCACTTGGTTGACTCTGGACCGTGGCACAATTAGCTGCATACGAGATGTTGTCCCATCTGCACTTTCCCATTTTCTCTTCAGCAATCCATCTTGCACAAAAAGCGAGTCCCACTGTGCCCAGTATGCCTTCAGAGTTTGGCTCCGATCTGATATCTGCTGCCAGCTTGGTCTTTCCTCGTGTTCTTTCCAGGCCAATATTGGTTCGATGTCATTGTCTGGCTGTTGGGAGGAACGGATTTCGTCTATACTCCAACCCTCTATTGGCTCAGTCCTGATCATTTGGATAGTTGCCTGTTCTTTTGCTTCTTTACGATTGCAGTGTTCGCATTTTACTCCGCACGGTCGACGAGAGAGAGCATCAGCATTTGAGTGGAGTGTTCCCTTGCGGTGTTGCACTTCAAAGTCGTAGCCCTGCAACTGCTCGATCCATCTTGCAACTTGGCTTTCAGGGTTCTTAAATTGGAGTAGCCATTTCAGAGCTGCGTGGTCTGTTCGGAGAATGAACTTTTGTCCGTAGAGGTACTTATGGAAATGCTTCGTAGCCAGAATTAAAGCCAGAAGCTCGCGCCGGGTTACACAGTAGTTCCGTTCAGGTCTGGAGAGTACTTTGCTGTAATATGCGACCACTTTCTCTTGACCGTCATGAACTTGGGAGATCACAGCTCCGACCCCAACTTTGCTAGCGTCTGCGTCCACGATGAACATTTTTCCGGGCATGGGGTAACCCAAGATGGGGGCTTTGAACAGCTGTCGCTTCAGTTCTTGAAATGCTTTTTCGCATTCTCCAGACCACCTGAACTGTCGGCCTTTTTCTGTAAGTTGATGCAGGCTCTTTGCAATGCCAGCAAAATCCTTTACGAACCTTCTGTAATACGTCGAGTCCCAAGAAGCTTCTCAGTTGGTGTTTATCTTTTGGAGAAGGCCAACTTTTCACGGCTTCGATTTTGTCAGGATCCGTTCTTACTCCTTCCGCTGATATAATGTGACCCAGATATTTTACTTCCGGACGAAACAAGGCGCACTTTTCCGGGTTGAGCTTTAAATGAGCACTTCATAGCCTCTCAAACACTTCTTTTAGATTTTCGCGGTGCTCCTCGTACGTCTTACCTATGACGATAACGTCGTCCAAATATACTAGGCAGGGTTTCCAGGTGAGTCCTTGCAATGTTCGTTCCATTAGTCGCTCGAAGGTGGCCGGAGCGTTGCACAGTGCAAACGGCATCACTGCAAACTGCCAAAGACCGTTTCCTGTAGTGAAGGCAGTTTTCTCACGATCCGCACGATTTATCTCTACCTGCCAGTAACCGCTCTTCAAGTCAAGTGTTGAAAACCATTTCGCTCCAGAAAGCATATCCAAAGTGTCATCGATTCTCGGAAGTGGGTAGCTGTCCAATTTAGTGACATCATTGAGACGACGGTAGTCTACACAAAATCTCGTGCTGCCATCTTTCTTCTTCACGAGGACCACTGGAAATGCCCACGGACTTTGCGATTCTTCAATCACTCCCTCAGCTTTCATCTTCGACATCATTTCGGCAACTTCTGTTTGCTTTGCCAATGGAAGACGCCTTGCAGGTTGACGGATTGGTCGAGCGTCTCCGGTGTCAATGTGGTGTTGAACAATATGCGTACGTCCATATTCTCCGTCTTGTGTAGCAAATATATCAGCGTACTCACCGATTAGTTTTTCTGCCAGGATTCGCTGATCTTCGTCCAGATTACAGAGGCTGAGAATTTTGTTCTTGATTTTTATGCTCTGAACTGTTGTGACCGGTTTTGCACCCTTTTTTTCCGTTGTGGTCGATATAGCCTCAACAGGTACGCATTTTCCCACTATCTCCCCCTTTTTCACCTTTACACTGAATGTCTTTGGATTTAGAATCCTTACAGGGACCATGTTGTTCTTTGGCTCCACTAAGGTCTTTCCCACCATGAAGTCTCTTTTCTTTTCTGGCTCCATCAAATAGAATCGGTGGCTACCAGGACCACCTTCCACTTTTGCCCACAAAATTGCTTCTGACGAAGGCTCTAGACTCTGATTGCTGCAGATGACGACATTTGAAACTGAGGTATTGGCGTTTCCGTATATCATTGGTATCTCCATGTTTCCGTATTTCAGGGTTTGTGCCCCCAAGTCGACTACAAGTCCATGTTCTCTCATGAAGTCTGTACCAATGATGCACTCGTCACATATGTCAGCTACCAGAAACGTGTGAGTGAATGTTATTCCGGCCAATCGGATTTTTATGCGAACTTCACCATATACCTTAATCGTTGCTCCTGTAGCTGTTCGCAAGCTGCAACTGCTAGTGTTATGCAGCCAAGACTTCTACACAAGATTCCTCCTGATGATTGAGGCCGTGGCACCGGTGTCTACTGTTGCCATCCATTTTTCTTTTCCACTGACTACTTCTACTAGAAGGTCCTGGGGCCGTCGACTCCTGCTACCAACTTCTGCCCCGCGAAGTTGGTGCTTAAGCATTTCCCGACTGATGGCTTCGGGAAGGTTGACCGGCTTCTTGATAGCTGTTTCTGCTGGTTTCTTCCTCTATTTGCTTGCCACCACAGTGAGGGCAGTCTTTTCGTCGCACCGGTTCTGTGCACTACCTTTGAAGGTGTCCTATTTTATTGCAATTCCAGCAGCGCATTATCCGTCTATCCCGTCGAGTATCTCGTTCCTCGTCACTAATTCTTGTGCAGGAGCATTCGATAGATGTTACTTCCCTGACGAAATGTGTTCCCCTGGAAGACTGATTGGCTGCTTCCATCGCCAGAGCGAAGGCAAGTGCTTCAGCAAGGGTTCTTTTCCCGGCCATCCTTACTGCTGACTGTAGCTTCGAATCTGCAATTCCCCTGATAAATGCATCTTTTGCCATTTCGTCGATAATTTCCTGGCCTGCGGTGGGGTATGACAGATGTGCAAGTCTACTCACGTCTGCTTGGAGCTGCTGCAGTGTTTCTCCTCTTTGCTGCGTTCGGCTTTGCAATTGGACCTTGTAGACCTCCTGCATGTGGCTGTCCCCAAACCGTTTCTCGATAGCCTGCACTAAAGTCACATAATCTTTATGCTTTTCGATGTCTACTGTTTGCAACAATTCTGCTGCAGGACAGTGCAAGGCCATTGTTAGGTCAAAGCACTTTTCCCCATTGTCCCAGTCGTTTGCACAGGCAGCCATTTCAAACTGCTTCTTATAAGTAGACCATGAGGTCTGGCCATTGAATGAGGGAGGTTTCAACTCTTTTCTCCTTGGACCGCTAAAGAACATTCTCGCAGTTTCTGTTTTCGCACTGTGTCGAGCTCTTTTGTCAGTTGCTGAACTTTGCTGTCCATTTCTTCGAATTTTTCGCCAACATTCTTCTCTATTGTATCAAATTTGTCATCAACGTTCTTCTCTATTCTTTCAAATTTGTCATCGATTTCTTCGAATTTTTGCTGGAGAGTGTTATTTTGTTCTTCCAGTTTTTGTTCTAGACTATTCTTTTGTTCGTCGAATTTTTGTTCAATGCTGCTCTTCTGCTCGTCTAGATTTTTCTTTTGTTCATCCAACTTTTGTTCGAGACCATTCTTTTGTTCATCCAGCTTTTGCTCGAGACTATTCTTTTGTTCTTCCAGATTTTTCTTTTGTTCGTCCATTTTTTGTTCCAGACTGTTCTTCTGTTCGTCCTTTTTTAACAAGAGGAGTTGCATCATCGCAGCCATGTCATTGCCGGTAATTGTCTGTTCATCCTCGTCAACATCAAAGGAGTATGCATCAGGATCATGTCCCTCGTTGTTCAAAGCCTCCTGAAGTCGGAGCATAAGGTCACTTTTTCCTCCACCATATTGAGGATCGCTGGCTGATGTCGATCCAGCGATGCCAATCCCTCCCTGCCATGAAGTCCCATTGCGATTTTCTGGACTTCCCCTAACCGTTCGTTGAACGCTGTCACCGGATCAAATCATCAGGCACTGGATCAGCCAACCTTACTTACCCCTGAAAACAAAAAAAAAACTAACATATCTCTAGGCGCATGTGCCTCTTGAAAGTGATCGAAAATAAATAACACCATACACATACTACGTTATAATGTGGCATTCTTTCTTTTATTACAATATCATTTTCCTTTCTTTTCCAATTTCATATAACAATTTTTTATTCGTTTATTTATATTGTTTTTTTTTTTTTTTTTTTTAATAGAGCATAATGTTTTGTTACCAGATTCATGTCCATGCATAAGCACTAAATCCACAAAAATTGATCTTAACTCTTAACTCCTAATGGTATTCAATGGTTGTAATTTGAATAATAATTTTATAATAATGTGATAACCACTTAAATGTGAGCAGCGACATCTAGCAGAAAATGTCGATACTCGAAGACCAGAAGATTTTGATACTGGAATAACAAAGTCTCGACTGGAGAGTGGAATCGAATTTTCTAGCAAATTGGAAATTGTATGGGACGCTGGATGGCGAGGATTGTTCTCGAAGTATATCATTCGAGTATAAATACCAGCATCCCAAAGGTATGCAAATCAGTTTTAAAGTGAAATCTGAAGTGTTAATTAGGAGAAGTGATTAAGTGGTTTAAGTAAAAGATAAGAAAAGTATAAGCGGTTGAGAAATTGGATTGTACTGAGAGAAACAATTAAATAGTGAATTGTAACTGTACTGAATAAAGGGATTTGTATTGAAAAGAATAAGTTATATCATTTCTACCCACACAAACATTTTACAATAATAATTCGAGCTCAAATTTTACATATAAAAAAAACAAATTCATTAATTACATTTACGATTCTCGTATATGTACATATATGTACTTATGTATGTATAATTATACAATAATTATTTTCTACATTGTTTAATTTTAAGGCAGATGCCCTTATTCTAGGAAAAAACCATTCTTTATTTAATTTTTTATACCGTTAAGTGTAGCCTGCTAGGAGGCGCACTCGAATATTAATTAGTATATACGCACATTATATATATATATATAAATTTTGATTTTTGATTCTTTTACCTATTTATTTACATACATACATTTTTTCCATTTTATGCAAACAGGAATTTTTTTTTTATAGTATAGTAGATACGAAGTCACGATTTTATGTTGCCTTTTTGTTTGTTTCTTGCGTTTTTTTTTCTTTTCTTTATAGGTAGTATGAATTTTCTTCAGTAATTAAGTATTTATATTTTTTGTAGTGGTAAATCTATATATGGGCGACCACTTATTGGGTCGGTGGCTGCCGGACTTTTCACATAAAAAAATATTTGGCATATAAAATAAATCCAAAATTAAAGAGATAGAAAAAAATAACTCACTTTTCTTTTCTTTTTTCCTCCTTTCTGCCTTTTCTCTTGCTTTCCGCCCTTACTGTATTCCTTTCCCCTTCCTCCTTTCTTTTTTCTTAACTTCTCCTGCTTCAGTCACTAACCACCTTTACACGGTTATAAATTTTTTTTTTGTTTTTTAGCTTTACTTATTCCGCACAATTATTCAATTTTTATTTTTATTTTTTTAAAATTTTTTTTTTATTTTTATTTTTTTATTGCCTCCCTACAATTTTAGAGAGAACCTCTTGGTTCAGCTATCACGTCACCTTTGTCCGCCTTTTTCAAATGCCAAGAAACTCAAGCTTCTTACTCCTCAAGCCAACGGTATCCTCACCCGATTGCATATTACTCGAGTACACTGTACAATATACACGTACATAAAAAAAATAATAAACATGCACGATCCGCTCTCTCGAAATCAGAAAAAAAATTCCCTTCTCCATCATTGTTTGAAGGCCATGCTCCCTGAACGGAAGCTAAGACAACCACTCTTTTTAACATCACCGTTGCTGTTAGTAGGTTTCAGGATTTGAGGCGATGTTTGAATTTTGTCTGTTACATTTGACATTTGCGAGCGGCCGTTACAAATCTTCATACTTTGAAGGCGACATCGTCAAAAAGGATGGAGAAGATTAGCGTGAGTCGGTCATTTTACACAGTGGGGAGTTAAGAGTCTCATGCTCTACCGTCTGAGCTAGCCGTGTCGCAAATTTAGAGCAGCACGTGGGGAAGAACCCACAAGTTCCTTAACGAAATACGAATATATTTTGCTACTTATAAAATACACGCCACATGATGGAATACATATATATATACATACATATACACTAAAACAAACTGAATCAAAGTAGTTACAACAAAAAAATATAAAAGAAAAAATATGTATTATAAATAAAATAAATAAAAATAGTATAAAATATGATATTATAATAATAAATATGAGTCAAAATTGAATAATAAGACTAATCGAAAAAAATTAATAATAAAAAAAATGTAATAGTTATACATCATCATAATACAATTTATCCATCGCTAATATTACAGAATTTAAATAAATACTCAACATATATACTACATAAATGATAATTCAATTAACATAAAACAATACCTAACACTTAAAAAAATACGTACAAATACTTAGGTGGCGGATTTATTGTTATAAGTCTTTGGCATGGAAGACTCCTATTTTCTTTCCTGCCAAATTTTCTAACTCGTACATACTGTTACCAATTGCCTTTACTACGCGACATTTGATATATTTCGGACAGAGTTTCGATGTCAAGTATTTCGACGTGTCACTTAAGACGAAATTCCGTCGAAACACTTCTTGTCCGGGCAGGTAACGTGTCTTTCTTGCACGAATGTTGTATGTCTTCGCGCTCCTCTCATTAGCCTTTCGAATGTTCTCCTTAATGTTGTCCCTTATGCATTGCAGTCTGTCGCATCTGGAAAGAGTCAATAGCTCGTTGTCACTCACAGAGTTCAACCTCTCGGCTAGTTCATAGCAACTACCATGTGTCATCATATTTGTTCCGAAAAGAGCAAAGTATGGTGACACCCCGGTAGTATTATCAACCGAACTTCTCAACGCGCATGCAATCTCACTGAGGTGAAGATCCCAGTCGCGTTGATCCTCCTTCAGGTATGAACGTATAGCTCCTAACAACGTTCTGTTCACCCTTTCCGACGTGTTGAACCCCAACATTGCTAGCGTCTGCGTCCACGATGAACATTTTTCCGGGCATGGGGTAACCCAAGATGGGGGCTTTGAACAGCTGTCGCTTCAGTTCTTGAAATGCTTTTTCGCATTCTCCAGACCACCTGAACTGTCGGCCTTTTTCTGTAAGTTGATGCAGGCTCTTTGCAATGCCAGCAAAATCCTTTACGAACCTTCTGTAATACGTCGAGTCCCAAGAAGCTTCTCAGTTGGTGTTTATCTTTTGGAGAAGGCCAACTTTTCACGGCTTCGATTTTGTCAGGATCCGTTCTTACTCCTTCCGCTGATATAATGTGACCCAGATATTTTACTTCCGGACGAAACAAGGCGCACTTTTCCGGGTTGAGCTTTAAATGAGCACTTCATAGCCTCTCAAACACTTCTTTTAGATTTTCGCGGTGCTCCTCGTACGTCTTACCTATGACGATAACGTCGTCCAAATATACTAGGCAGGGTTTCCAGGTGAGTCCTTGCAATGTTCGTTCCATTAGTCGCTCGAAGGTGGCCGGAGCGTTGCACAGTGCAAACGGCATCACTGCAAACTGCCAAAGACCGTTTCCTGTAGTGAAGGCAGTTTTCTCACGATCCGCACGATTTATCTCTACCTGCCAGTAACCGCTCTTCAAGTCAAGTGTTGAAAACCATTTCGCTCCAGAAAGCATATCCAAAGTGTCATCGATTCTCGGAAGTGGGTAGCTGTCCAATTTAGTGACATCATTGAGACGACGGTAGTCTACACAAAATCTCGTGCTGCCATCTTTCTTCTTCACGAGGACCACTGGAAATGCCCACGGACTTTGCGATTCTTCAATCACTCCCTCAGCTTTCATCTTCGACATCATTTCGGCAACTTCTGTTTGCTTTGCCAATGGAAGACGCCTTGCAGGTTGACGGATTGGTCGAGCGTCTCCGGTGTCAATGTGGTGTTGAACAATATGCGTACGTCCATATTCTCCGTCTTGTGTAGCAAATATATCAGCGTACTCACCGATTAGTTTTTCTGCCAGGATTCGCTGATCTTCGTCCAGATTACAGAGGCTGAGAATTTTGTTCTTGATTTTTATGCTCTGAACTGTTGTGACCGGTTTTGCACCCTTTTTTTCCGTTGTGGTCGATATAGCCTCAACAGGTACGCATTTTCCCACTATCTCCCCCTTTTTCACCTTTACACTGAATGTCTTTGGATTTAGAATCCTTACAGGGACCATGTTGTTCTTTGGCTCCACTAAGGTCTTTCCCACCATGAAGTCTCTTTTCTTTTCTGGCTCCATCAAATAGAATCGGTGGCTACCAGGACCACCTTCCACTTTTGCCCACAAAATTGCTTCTGACGAAGGCTCTAGACTCTGATTGCTGCAGATGACGACATTTGAAACTGAGGTATTGGCGTTTCCGTATATCATTGGTATCTCCATGTTTCCGTATTTCAGGGTTTGTGCCCCCAAGTCGACTACAAGTCCATGTTCTCTCATGAAGTCTGTACCAATGATGCACTCGTCACATATGTCAGCTACCAGAAACGTGTGAGTGAATGTTATTCCGGCCAATCGGATTTTTATGCGAACTTCACCATATACCTTAATCGTTGCTCCTGTAGCTGTTCGCAAGCTGCAACTGCTAGTGTTATGCAGCCAAGACTTCTACACAAGATTCCTCCTGATGATTGAGGCCGTGGCACCGGTGTCTACTGTTGCCATCCATTTTTCTTTTCCACTGACTACTTCTACTAGAAGGTCCTGGGGCCGTCGACTCCTGCTACCAACTTCTGCCCCGCGAAGTTGGTGCTTAAGCATTTCCCGACTGATGGCTTCGGGAAGGTTGACCGGCTTCTTGATAGCTGTTTCTGCTGGTTTCTTCCTCTATTTGCTTGCCACCACAGTGAGGGCAGTCTTTTCGTCGCACCGGTTCTGTGCACTACCTTTGAAGGTGTCCTATTTTATTGCAATTCCAGCAGCGCATTATCCGTCTATCCCGTCGAGTATCTCGTTCCTCGTCACTAATTCTTGTGCAGGAGCATTCGATAGATGTTACTTCCCTGACGAAATGTGTTCCCCTGGAAGACTGATTGGCTGCTTCCATCGCCAGAGCGAAGGCAAGTGCTTCAGCAAGGGTTCTTTTCCCGGCCATCCTTACTGCTGACTGTAGCTTCGAATCTGCAATTCCCCTGATAAATGCATCTTTTGCCATTTCGTCGATAATTTCCTGGCCTGCGGTGGGGTATGACAGATGTGCAAGTCTACTCACGTCTGCTTGGAGCTGCTGCAGTGTTTCTCCTCTTTGCTGCGTTCGGCTTTGCAATTGGACCTTGTAGACCTCCTGCATGTGGCTGTCCCCAAACCGTTTCTCGATAGCCTGCACTAAAGTCACATAATCTTTATGCTTTTCGATGTCTACTGTTTGCAACAATTCTGCTGCAGGACAGTGCAAGGCCATTGTTAGGTCAAAGCACTTTTCCCCATTGTCCCAGTCGTTTGCACAGGCAGCCATTTCAAACTGCTTCTTATAAGTAGACCATGAGGTCTGGCCATTGAATGAGGGAGGTTTCAACTCTTTTCTCCTTGGACCGCTAAAGAACATTCTCGCAGTTTCTGTTTTCGCACTGTGTCGAGCTCTTTTGTCAGTTGCTGAACTTTGCTGTCCATTTCTTCGAATTTTTCGCCAACATTCTTCTCTATTGTATCAAATTTGTCATCAACGTTCTTCTCTATTCTTTCAAATTTGTCATCGATTTCTTCGAATTTTTGCTGGAGAGTGTTATTTTGTTCTTCCAGTTTTTGTTCTAGACTATTCTTTTGTTCGTCGAATTTTTGTTCAATGCTGCTCTTCTGCTCGTCTAGATTTTTCTTTTGTTCATCCAACTTTTGTTCGAGACCATTCTTTTGTTCATCCAGCTTTTGCTCGAGACTATTCTTTTGTTCTTCCAGATTTTTCTTTTGTTCGTCCATTTTTTGTTCCAGACTGTTCTTCTGTTCGTCCTTTTTTAACAAGAGGAGTTGCATCATCGCAGCCATGTCATTGCCGGTAATTGTCTGTTCATCCTCGTCAACATCAAAGGAGTATGCATCAGGATCATGTCCCTCGTTGTTCAAAGCCTCCTGAAGTCGGAGCATAAGGTCACTTTTTCCTCCACCATATTGAGGATCGCTGGCTGATGTCGATCCAGCGATGCCAATCCCTCCCTGCCATGAAGTCCCATTGCGATTTTCTGGACTTCCCCTAACCGTTCGTTGAACGCTGTCACCGGATCAAATCATCAGGCACTGGATCAGCCAACCTTACTTACCCCTGAAAACAAAAAAAAAACTAACATATCTCTAGGCGCATGTGCCTCTTGAAAGTGATCGAAAATAAATAACACCATACACATACTACGTTATAATGTGGCATTCTTTCTTTTATTACAATATCATTTTCCTTTCTTTTCCAATTTCATATAACAATTTTTTATTCGTTTATTTATATTGTTTTTTTTTTTTTTTTTTTTAATAGAGCATAATGTTTTGTTACCAGATTCATGTCCATGCATAAGCACTAAATCCACAAAAATTGATCTTAACTCTTAACTCCTAATGGTATTCAATGGTTGTAATTTGAATAATAATTTTATAATAATGTGATAACCACTTAAATGTGAGCAGCGACATCTAGCAGAAAATGTCGATACTCGAAGACCAGAAGATTTTGATACTGGAATAACAAAGTCTCGACTGGAGAGTGGAATCGAATTTTCTAGCAAATTGGAAATTGTATGGGACGCTGGATGGCGAGGATTGTTCTCGAAGTATATCATTCGAGTATAAATACCAGCATCCCAAAGGTATGCAAATCAGTTTTAAAGTGAAATCTGAAGTGTTAATTAGGAGAAGTGATTAAGTGGTTTAAGTAAAAGATAAGAAAAGTATAAGCGGTTGAGAAATTGGATTGTACTGAGAGAAACAATTAAATAGTGAATTGTAACTGTACTGAATAAAGGGATTTGTATTGAAAAGAATAAGTTATATCATTTCTACCCACACAAACATTTTACAATAATAATTCGAGCTCAAATTTTACATATAAAAAAAACAAATTCATTAATTACATTTACGATTCTCGTATATGTACATATATGTACTTATGTATGTATAATTATACAATAATTATTTTCTACATTGTTTAATTTTAAGGCAGATGCCCTTATTCTAGGAAAAAACCATTCTTTATTTAATTTTTTATACCGTTAAGTGTAGCCTGCTAGGAGGCGCACTCGAATATTAATTAGTATATACGCACATTATATATATATATATAAATTTTGATTTTTGATTCTTTTACCTATTTATTTACATACATACATTTTTTCCATTTTATGCAAACAGGAATTTTTTTTTTATAGTATAGTAGATACGAAGTCACGATTTTATGTTGCCTTTTTGTTTGTTTCTTGCGTTTTTTTTTCTTTTCTTTATAGGTAGTATGAATTTTCTTCAGTAATTAAGTATTTATATTTTTTGTAGTGGTAAATCTATATATGGGCGACCACTTATTGGGTCGGTGGCTGCCGGACTTTTCACATAAAAAAATATTTGGCATATAAAATAAATCCAAAATTAAAGAGATAGAAAAAAATAACTCACTTTTCTTTTCTTTTTTCCTCCTTTCTGCCTTTTCTCTTGCTTTCCGCCCTTACTGTATTCCTTTCCCCTTCCTCCTTTCTTTTTTCTTAACTTCTCCTGCTTCAGTCACTAACCACCTTTACACGGTTATAAATTTTTTTTTTGTTTTTTAGCTTTACTTATTCCGCACAATTATTCAATTTTTATTTTTATTTTTTTAAAATTTTTTTTTTATTTTTATTTTTTTATTGCCTCCCTACAATTTTAGAGAGAACCTCTTGGTTCAGCTATCACGTCACCTTTGTCCGCCTTTTTCAAATGCCAAGAAACTCAAGCTTCTTACTCCTCAAGCCAACGGTATCCTCACCCGATTGCATATTACTCGAGTACACTGTACAATATACACGTACATAAAAAAAATAATAAACATGCACGATCCGCTCTCTCGAAATCAGAAAAAAAATTCCCTTCTCCATCATTGTTTGAAGGCCATGCTCCCTGAACGGAAGCTAAGACAACCACTCTTTTTAACATCACCGTTGCTGTTAGTAGGTTTCAGGATTTGAGGCGATGTTTGAATTTTGTCTGTTACATTTGACATTTGCGAGCGGCCGTTACAAATCTTCATACTTTGAAGGCGACATCGTCAAAAAGGATGGAGAAGATTAGCGTGAGTCGGTCATTTTACACAGTGGGGAGTTAAGAGTCTCATGCTCTACCGTCTGAGCTAGCCGTGTCGCAAATTTAGAGCAGCACGTGGGGAAGAACCCACAAGTTCCTTAACGAAATACGAATATATTTTGCTACTTATAAAATACACGCCACATGATGGAATACATATATATATACATACATATACACTAAAACAAACTGAATCAAAGTAGTTACAACAAAAAAATATAAAAGAAAAAATATGTATTATAAATAAAATAAATAAAAATAGTATAAAATATGATATTATAATAATAAATATGAGTCAAAATTGAATAATAAGACTAATCGAAAAAAATTAATAATAAAAAAAATGTAATAGTTATACATCATCATAATACAATTTATCCATCGCTAATATTACAGAATTTAAATAAATACTCAACATATATACTACATAAATGATAATTCAATTAACATAAAACAATACCTAACACTTAAAAAAATACGTACAAATACTTAGGTGGCGGATTTATTGTTATAAGTCTTTGGCATGGAAGACTCCTATTTTCTTTCCTGCCAAATTTTCTAACTCGTACATACTGTTACCAATTGCCTTTACTACGCGACATTTGATATATTTCGGACAGAGTTTCGATGTCAAGTATTTCGACGTGTCACTTAAGACGAAATTCCGTCGAAACACTTCTTGTCCGGGCAGGTAACGTGTCTTTCTTGCACGAATGTTGTATGTCTTCGCGCTCCTCTCATTAGCCTTTCGAATGTTCTCCTTAATGTTGTCCCTTATGCATTGCAGTCTGTCGCATCTGGAAAGAGTCAATAGCTCGTTGTCACTCACAGAGTTCAACCTCTCGGCTAGTTCATAGCAACTACCATGTGTCATCATATTTGTTCCGAAAAGAGCAAAGTATGGTGACACCCCGGTAGTATTATCAACCGAACTTCTCAACGCGCATGCAATCTCACTGAGGTGAAGATCCCAGTCGCGTTGATCCTCCTTCAGGTATGAACGTATAGCTCCTAACAACGTTCTGTTCACCCTTTCCGACGTGTTGAACCCCAACATTGCTAGCGTCTGCGTCCACGATGAACATTTTTCCGGGCATGGGGTAACCCAAGATGGGGGCTTTGAACAGCTGTCGCTTCAGTTCTTGAAATGCTTTTTCGCATTCTCCAGACCACCTGAACTGTCGGCCTTTTTCTGTAAGTTGATGCAGGCTCTTTGCAATGCCAGCAAAATCCTTTACGAACCTTCTGTAATACGTCGAGTCCCAAGAAGCTTCTCAGTTGGTGTTTATCTTTTGGAGAAGGCCAACTTTTCACGGCTTCGATTTTGTCAGGATCCGTTCTTACTCCTTCCGCTGATATAATGTGACCCAGATATTTTACTTCCGGACGAAACAAGGCGCACTTTTCCGGGTTGAGCTTTAAATGAGCACTTCATAGCCTCTCAAACACTTCTTTTAGATTTTCGCGGTGCTCCTCGTACGTCTTACCTATGACGATAACGTCGTCCAAATATACTAGGCAGGGTTTCCAGGTGAGTCCTTGCAATGTTCGTTCCATTAGTCGCTCGAAGGTGGCCGGAGCGTTGCACAGTGCAAACGGCATCACTGCAAACTGCCAAAGACCGTTTCCTGTAGTGAAGGCAGTTTTCTCACGATCCGCACGATTTATCTCTACCTGCCAGTAACCGCTCTTCAAGTCAAGTGTTGAAAACCATTTCGCTCCAGAAAGCATATCCAAAGTGTCATCGATTCTCGGAAGTGGGTAGCTGTCCAATTTAGTGACATCATTGAGACGACGGTAGTCTACACAAAATCTCGTGCTGCCATCTTTCTTCTTCACGAGGACCACTGGAAATGCCCACGGACTTTGCGATTCTTCAATCACTCCCTCAGCTTTCATCTTCGACATCATTTCGGCAACTTCTGTTTGCTTTGCCAATGGAAGACGCCTTGCAGGTTGACGGATTGGTCGAGCGTCTCCGGTGTCAATTTGGTGTTGAACAATATGCGTACGTCCATATTCTCCGTCTTGTGTAGCAAATATATCAGCGTACTCACCGATTAGTTTTTCTGCCAGGATTCGCTGATCTTCGTCCAGATTACAGAGGCTGAGAATTTTGTTCTTGATTTTTATGCTCTGAACTGTTGTGACCGGTTTTGCACCCTTTTTTTCCGTTGTGGTCGATATAGCCTCAACAGGTACGCATTTTCCCACTATCTCCCCCTTTTTCACCTTTACACTGAATGTCTTTGGATTTAGAATCCTTACAGGGACCATGTTGTTCTTTGGCTCCACTAAGGTCTTTCCCACCATGAAGTCTCTTTTCTTTTCTGGCTCCATCAAATAGAATCGGTGGCTACCAGGACCACCTTCCACTTTTGCCCACAAAATTGCTTCTGACGAAGGCTCTAGACTCTGATTGCTGCAGATGACGACATTTGAAACTGAGGTATTGGCGTTTCCGTATATCATTGGTATCTCCATGTTTCCGTATTTCAGGGTTTGTGCCCCCAAGTCGACTACAAGTCCATGTTCTCTCATGAAGTCTGTACCAATGATGCACTCGTCACATATGTCAGCTACCAGAAACGTGTGAGTGAATGTTATTCCGGCCAATCGGATTTTTATGCGAACTTCACCATATACCTTAATCGTTGCTCCTGTAGCTGTTCGCAAGCTGCAACTGCTAGTGTTATGCAGCCAAGACTTCTACACAAGATTCCTCCTGATGATTGAGGCCGTGGCACCGGTGTCTACTGTTGCCATCCATTTTTCTTTTCCACTGACTACTTCTACTAGAAGGTCCTGGGGCCGTCGACTCCTGCTACCAACTTCTGCCCCGCGAAGTTGGTGCTTAAGCATTTCCCGACTGATGGCTTCGGGAAGGTTGACCGGCTTCTTGATAGCTGTTTCTGCTGGTTTCTTCCTCTATTTGCTTGCCACCACAGTGAGGGCAGTCTTTTCGTCGCACCGGTTCTGTGCACTACCTTTGAAGGTGTCCTATTTTATTGCAATTCCAGCAGCGCATTATCCGTCTATCCCGTCGAGTATCTCGTTCCTCGTCACTAATTCTTGTGCAGGAGCATTCGATAGATGTTACTTCCCTGACGAAATGTGTTCCCCTGGAAGACTGATTGGCTGCTTCCATCGCCAGAGCGAAGGCAAGTGCTTCAGCAAGGGTTCTTTTCCCGGCCATCCTTACTGCTGACTGTAGCTTCGAATCTGCAATTCCCCTGATAAATGCATCTTTTGCCATTTCGTCGATAATTTCCTGGCCTGCGGTGGGGTATGACAGATGTGCAAGTCTACTCACGTCTGCTTGGAGCTGCTGCAGTGTTTCTCCTCTTTGCTGCGTTCGGCTTTGCAATTGGACCTTGTAGACCTCCTGCATGTGGCTGTCCCCAAACCGTTTCTCGATAGCCTGCACTAAAGTCACATAATCTTTATGCTTTTCGATGTCTACTGTTTGCAACAATTCTGCTGCAGGACAGTGCAAGGCCATTGTTAGGTCAAAGCACTTTTCCCCATTGTCCCAGTCGTTTGCACAGGCAGCCATTTCAAACTGCTTCTTATAAGTAGACCATGAGGTCTGGCCATTGAATGAGGGAGGTTTCAACTCTTTTCTCCTTGGACCGCTAAAGAACATTCTCGCAGTTTCTGTTTTCGCACTGTGTCGAGCTCTTTTGTCAGTTGCTGAACTTTGCTGTCCATTTCTTCGAATTTTTCGCCAACATTCTTCTCTATTGTATCAAATTTGTCATCAACGTTCTTCTCTATTCTTTCAAATTTGTCATCGATTTCTTCGAATTTTTGCTGGAGAGTGTTATTTTGTTCTTCCAGTTTTTGTTCTAGACTATTCTTTTGTTCGTCGAATTTTTGTTCAATGCTGCTCTTCTGCTCGTCTAGATTTTTCTTTTGTTCATCCAACTTTTGTTCGAGACCATTCTTTTGTTCATCCAGCTTTTGCTCGAGACTATTCTTTTGTTCTTCCAGATTTTTCTTTTGTTCGTCCATTTTTTGTTCCAGACTGTTCTTCTGTTCGTCCTTTTTTAACAAGAGGAGTTGCATCATCGCAGCCATGTCATTGCCGGTAATTGTCTGTTCATCCTCGTCAACATCAAAGGAGTATGCATCAGGATCATGTCCCTCGTTGTTCAAAGCCTCCTGAAGTCGGAGCATAAGGTCACTTTTTCCTCCACCATATTGAGGATCGCTGGCTGATGTCGATCCAGCGATGCCAATCCCTCCCTGCCATGAAGTCCCATTGCGATTTTCTGGACTTCCCCTAACCGTTCGTTGAACGCTGTCACCGGATCAAATCATCAGGCACTGGATCAGCCAACCTTACTTACCCCTGAAAACAAAAAAAAAACTAACATATCTCTAGGCGCATGTGCCTCTTGAAAGTGATCGAAAATAAATAACACCATACACATACTACGTTATAATGTGGCATTCTTTCTTTTATTACAATATCATTTTCCTTTCTTTTCCAATTTCATATAACAATTTTTTATTCGTTTATTTATATTGTTTTTTTTTTTTTTTTTTTTTAATAGAGCATAATGTTTTGTTACCAGATTCATGTCCATGCATAAGCACTAAATCCACAAAAATTGATCTTAACTCTTAACTCCTAATGGTATTCAATGGTTGTAATTTGAATAATAATTTTATAATAATGTGATAACCACTTAAATGTGAGCAGCGACATCTAGCAGAAAATGTCGATACTCGAAGACCAGAAGATTTTGATACTGGAATAACAAAGTCTCGACTGGAGAGTGGAATCGAATTTTCTAGCAAATTGGAAATTGTATGGGACGCTGGATGGCGAGGATTGTTCTCGAAGTATATCATTCGAGTATAAATACCAGCATCCCAAAGGTATGCAAATCAGTTTTAAAGTGAAATCTGAAGTGTTAATTAGGAGAAGTGATTAAGTGGTTTAAGTAAAAGATAAGAAAAGTATAAGCGGTTGAGAAATTGGATTGTACTGAGAGAAACAATTAAATAGTGAATTGTAACTGTACTGAATAAAGGGATTTGTATTGAAAAGAATAAGTTATATCATTTCTACCCACACAAACATTTTACAATAATAATTCGAGCTCAAATTTTACATATAAAAAAAACAAATTCATTAATTACATTTACGATTCTCGTATATGTACATATATGTACTTATGTATGTATAATTATACAATAATTATTTTCTACATTGTTTAATTTTAAGGCAGATGCCCTTATTCTAGGAAAAAACCATTCTTTATTTAATTTTTTATACCGTTAAGTGTAGCCTGCTAGGAGGCGCACTCGAATATTAATTAGTATATACGCACATTATATATATATATATAAATTTTGATTTTTGATTCTTTTACCTATTTATTTACATACATACATTTTTTCCATTTTATGCAAACAGGAATTTTTTTTTTATAGTATAGTAGATACGAAGTCACGATTTTATGTTGCCTTTTTGTTTGTTTCTTGCGTTTTTTTTTCTTTTCTTTATAGGTAGTATGAATTTTCTTCAGTAATTAAGTATTTATATTTTTTGTAGTGGTAAATCTATATATGGGCGACCACTTATTGGGTCGGTGGCTGCCGGACTTTTCACATAAAAAAATATTTGGCATATAAAATAAATCCAAAATTAAAGAGATAGAAAAAAATAACTCACTTTTCTTTTCTTTTTTCCTCCTTTCTGCCTTTTCTCTTGCTTTCCGCCCTTACTGTATTCCTTTCCCCTTCCTCCTTTCTTTTTTCTTAACTTCTCCTGCTTCAGTCACTAACCACCTTTACACGGTTATAAATTTTTTTTTTGTTTTTTAGCTTTACTTATTCCGCACAATTATTCAATTTTTATTTTTATTTTTTTAAAATTTTTTTTTTATTTTTATTTTTTTATTGCCTCCCTACAATTTTAGAGAGAACCTCTTGGTTCAGCTATCACGTCACCTTTGTCCGCCTTTTTCAAATGCCAAGAAACTCAAGCTTCTTACTCCTCAAGCCAACGGTATCCTCACCCGATTGCATATTACTCGAGTACACTGTACAATATACACGTACATAAAAAAAATAATAAACATGCACGATCCGCTCTCTCGAAATCAGAAAAAAAATTCCCTTCTCCATCATTGTTTGAAGGCCATGCTCCCTGAACGGAAGCTAAGACAACCACTCTTTTTAACATCACCGTTGCTGTTAGTAGGTTTCAGGATTTGAGGCGATGTTTGAATTTTGTCTGTTACATTTGACATTTGCGAGCGGCCGTTACAAATCTTCATACTTTGAAGGCGACATCGTCAAAAAGGATGGAGAAGATTAGCGTGAGTCGGTCATTTTACACAGTGGGGAGTTAAGAGTCTCATGCTCTACCGTCTGAGCTAGCCGTGTCGCAAATTTAGAGCAGCACGTGGGGAAGAACCCACAAGTTCCTTAACGAAATACGAATATATTTTGCTACTTATAAAATACACGCCACATGATGGAATACATATATATATACATACATATACACTAAAACAAACTGAATCAAAGTAGTTACAACAAAAAAATATAAAAGAAAAAATATGTATTATAAATAAAATAAATAAAAATAGTATAAAATATGATATTATAATAATAAATATGAGTCAAAATTGAATAATAAGACTAATCGAAAAAAATTAATAATAAAAAAAATGTAATAGTTATACATCATCATAATACAATTTATCCATCGCTAATATTACAGAATTTAAATAAATACTCAACATATATACTACATAAATGATAATTCAATTAACATAAAACAATACCTAACACTTAAAAAAATACGTACAAATACTTAGGTGGCGGATTTATTGTTATAAGTCTTTGGCATGGAAGACTCCTATTTTCTTTCCTGCCAAATTTTCTAACTCGTACATACTGTTACCAATTGCCTTTACTACGCGACATTTGATATATTTCGGACAGAGTTTCGATGTCAAGTATTTCGACGTGTCGCTTAAGACGAAATTCCGTCGAAACACTTCTTGTCCGGGCAGGTAACGTGTCTTTCTTGCACGAATGTTGTATGTCTTCGCGCTCCTCTCATTAGCCTTTCGAATGTTCTCCTTAATGTTGTCCCTTATGCATTGCAGTCTGTCGCATCTGGAAAGAGTCAATAGCTCGTTGTCACTCACAGAGTTCAACCTCTCGGCTAGTTCATAGCAACTACCATGTGTCATCATATTTGTTCCGAAAAGAGCAAAGTATGGTGACACCCCGGTAGTATTATCAACCGAACTTCTCAACGCGCATGCAATCTCACTGAGGTGAAGATCCCAGTCGCGTTGATCCTCCTTCAGGTATGAACGTATAGCTCCTAACAACGTTCTGTTCACCCTTTCCGACGTGTTGAACTGCGGCGCATAGTTTGCCGTTTTGAAGTGCCTAATTCCGTGTTTTTACAAAAGATTTTATTTTATTTATTTTTATTTTTATTTATTTATTTCATCAACAAGCTTAGCTTACAGATTACGAAAAACAAACACAATTGTATGAGAAAAAATAATTTAAAATATAAAAAATAATAATAATTAAGTAAAATTTACAATAAAAATAATAACTAGCCAGAAAGTATGCTATATAAAATTATTTTAAAAGATTCTCTTGAAATATGAAGATCTATGTCTCTACATATTCTATTAAATGACTTAAGGGATCTAAAAATAGGCTCATTTTGTCCATAGTTTGTTCTATGCCCACTTAAATAAAAAAGTTGACGATCCCGCAGCACTCTCTCTGGGGCATAAATTGGAAACATAGATAACAAAATAGGACTATTTACACGTGAACAAAGGACATCTCTCACAAACATGATATCATGTGCATGCCTTCTCTCACTAAGTGGCATTATACCTAACAGCTTACACCTAGCATTATATGTCGGCTGAAAGTTCCAGCGCATGTTGAAGAAAATATATTTTGTAAATTTCCTTTGCACCCTTTCTATACGGTCTGAATACGTCGAATAATTTGGGTTCCAAACAACATCGGCATATTCAAGAACAGATCTGACAAGGCCAATAAAAAGAGATAGCAAAGTAAAAGGATCAGAAAAATTTTTCGTGTTTCTCTTAATAAAACCAACTAGTGAATTGGCCTTCGCAACTATGTATTCTACATGAGAAGCAAATACTAATTTTGTGTCAATAAATACACCAAGATCTTTTATTTTGGATACTCTTTTTAAGGGCAGATTATTGACGTAATAATTGAACAAATGCAGAACGTTAGATCTAGAAAAAGAGATTGCAAAGCATTTATTAACATTTAAAGTTAAACAATTATTAACGCACCAAATCCATAAATTAATAAGGTCCATCTGGATCTTTAAGCAATCATTTGAACTCTTAAATTTTAAAAATATTTTGAGGTCATCTGCATACATTAAGCAGTGACAAAATTTTAGCTGTTGAACAATGTCATCAATAAATATAATAAAAAGGAGAGGGCCAAGGTGACTACCTTGAGGAACACCAGAAGTGCAAGATATTAATCTTGAATAATTATTTTCAATACAGACTTTCTGAGACCTTCCAATTAAAAATGAAGAAATCCATTTCAACATTGTCGAATGGAAACCAAATCTCTCCAGCTTTCTTATAAGTAGCCCATGGTTCACTGAATCAAAAGCTTTGCTAAAGTCCGTATAAACAGCATCAACCTGACACCCACTTTCGATTGCATTAGTTACAAAAGAAGTAAAGTAGACCAGATTAGACGTTGTCGAACGACCTGAGACAAAACCATGTTGAAACTCGGAAATATGTTCTTTAATATGAAAATCAATCTTTCTTTTCACAATACATTCAAAAAGCTTTGGTATAGCCGAAAGTTTGCAGATACCCCTATAGTTCTCGACGTCATTTTTGGAACCAGATTTAAAGATGGGTACCAGAAAGGATACTTTCCAATCGTCTAGGAACAAACCTGACGCCAGCGAATAGTTAAATATCATGAGCAAAGGTTGGCTAATGGTGTTACAACAGTTTTTTTAAAATTATAGCAGGAATGCCGTCGGCACCAGGCTTGGGATTTGACTTGATGGTACGAATAGTAGACTCAATATCCTCAAGGTCCAAAACCAATTGACCAAAATCAATTTTCGACATCGAGTAAGTTTCAGGCACAGTAGGAGTAGCAGAAAGAGAGTAGACAGATTCAAAAAATTTTGCAAATAGTTCGACAGAGTCACTATGACCATTAGACACACATTTTGGAAGTCCTTTACCAAGAACTGTTTGCCGTTGTCGGAATGCAGTATTTGCGGCACTCCAAAGGTGTTGAACACATCCTCCTGTAGGAATTTGACGACGCTACAGGTATTGGCATTTCGTAATGACTTAAGGATAACAAACTTAGACAAATGGTCAAGATTTTTTGGAAAGGACGATCACTACAATAACTGTTACGAATAGGAGGACGAGAAATTTGGTTGGACGATTTACATTGTTTACAAACAATACATGTTGTGACATACTGATTAACTTGAGCCGTCATGTTTGTCCAGTAAAAGTACTCCCGAATACGCAGCAGGGTTTTTGCTATTCCACCATGAGCTGCCTGGGGTGCGCTCGAGATATCACTTCCTCAGTTAACCCAGCCGGAATCCATAAGAGCCAATTGTGCTCAACCATGGAGTGATCTCTGTTTGAGGGCAAGGCGCACTTGTAGATGAAATTGTCTTCTACTTTTAGATCCGGTAGCTTTTCATGGTGACATTGTATGGTGTTCACTAAGTATAAATACTCTTCGCTTTTGAATTCATCAGAATTAAGGTCAATCAATCTGGAACTACATTCAAGGTGCCTTTTCTGTGCTGAATGTCGAAAGTAAAGGTTTGCAGCTTCAGACTCCACCTAGCTAGTCTGCCACTCAGGTCTTTTAGGCCCATCAGCCAACGAAGGCTGGCGTGGTCGGTGATAATGCTGAAGTCCATTCCCTCGACATAAGGCCTGAATTGCTGCACTGCCATGACTGCAGCCAAGCACTCCTCCTTGGTCACGCTGTAGTTCTTCTGGAATGAGTTGAGCTTCTGGGAGAAGTACGATATTGGAGTCTCCTCATTTTCCTCGTTCTTTTGGAAAAGCACCGCACTTATTCCAGACAACGAGGCATCACACTCAATGTAAAATCGCCTCGTGAAGTCCGGATGCGTGAGTACGGGGGCAGTTGTTAATATCTCCTTAAGCCGTTCAAACGCCACAATTGCCTCATCTGTCATCTTAAACTTTTCCTTCGTCTTTTTAAGAGTATCCGTGATAGGAACAGTCAGGCTAGAAAAGTCTCGAATAAACCTCCTATACCATCCTGCAAGACCAAGCAGCCTACGAACCTGCTTCGGGCTTTTGGGAAGTGGAAAATCCACTATCGCCTCAACCTTAGCAGGATCCGTTTTCAGCATCCCACCACCAACTATGAACCCCAAATACTTCAATTCCTTGAAGCAGAATATTGATTTGTTCAAGTTGATGTTGAGATTTGCTTTACGCAAGCACTGTGCGACTTCTTCAAGCAGAGATATATGGGTCTCGAAATTAGGCGCTATGATGAGCAGGTCATCCAAATACACGAAGACACGATCCTTTAAACGTGCGGAAATGACCTTATCCATCAACCGGCACATCCTTTGAGCTGCATTACACAACCCAAAGGGCATGACCGTATACTGATACAAGGGTCTTCCCGGCACCGTAAATGCAGTCTTTTCCCTACTCTGTTTCTCCAGCGGTATTTGTCAAAATGCATCCTTAAGATCTACACTACTGATGTAGTAAGTATCTTGTAGCCGACTGAGCAGTCCGTCGATATTTGGAAGAGGATAAGCGTCCTTTTTGGTCAAAGCGTTCACTTTACGGGAATCCAAGCAGAAGCGATTCTTACCTGTCTTCCGTATAAGGACCTCTGGTGAACATCAAGGACTCTCACTCTCTTCAATAACTCCTAGTCTTAACATTCGGTCTACTTCTTCATACAAAAGGACTTGTATCGCTGGAGACACAAGGTAGTGACGCTGCTTCACTGGGGCCGCCTCTCCTGTATCGATGACGTGCTCTTCCAGCACCGATCTTCCGAGCCCATGCTGAGTATAGCAGAGAAACCTGCACTTTACCGTATCTAGCTAAGTTTGCTGAGAAAAAGTCAGCACATGACTGTTTGACGCCTCCGTAGCATCCGCCAGATCCAAGGAACTCACTAGGCTCGGTGCTATTTGGAACGCTTTCCAAAAGTCAACCCCAAGGTAAAGCTCCTGATCTAAGTTTGGGACCAAGTAAAATGTAATGCTCCGTTGCTGACCTCGATAGGTGACCTGAGCTAACACTTTTCCCACGATTGCTTGGTTCTTACCATCGGCTGTCTTAACCCCTGATGTAAACTGCTGGACCGGTAATGCTACGGATTGCACAAACGTAAGACAGTCTTTCCCTAAAATGGTTACGCTGGCTCCGCTGTCGAGTAGTCCTAAGATTTCCTTGCTCCCTATTTGCACTTTAGCGTAAGGCCTGCGATCCGCCGATGAACCAACAATCGTCGAACAGATGTTTCGTCTTAACTGTTTTCTCAGTTCATACCTAGGTCTAGCTCTTTTTATCCTATCTGACACTTTATGCTTTTTTTCTTTAAATATTCTGTTCCTGACCTCATAATATTCCTTAATCCTAACATGCTTTATTTCTAAAATGTTCCTGGCTTTCTCTGAACCTAATTCCATGTCACACTTATTCCTAGTTAAGATTTTAATTTTTCCTGCATCCTGAGCAAACAACGTATTTTCTACTGTCTGCATTCCTATCTCCTTTTTACTTATTGGGGGGTCTGAGTCAAACGCGACTCCCTCGACGTCTTCGCGTTCCCCGGTCGGTTTCCCGAACTGCAGCGGGGACATTTAGGTGTTATCACCCCCTCTTGACCGCATCTATAGCAGAAGATATTCCTCACACTTGCGGAACAATCCAAGAATGAATGGCCCTAAATTCTGCAGTTCCAGCAAATAAGCGATCTCGCGTTCGCAAACTTTCTGGTGGATGTTTGTCGATCACCCTGGGACTGCATGGCTGCGACTTGGTTATTGGACAACAAAGATATATTATCCTCGTACTGCAGCTCGTTCGCGTTAAGCCTGGCTACGGATCGATGTCTCGGAACCTCCTTTTGAGGCAACGCAGATTCAGCATCCTCGGAGGCATGTCTCAGCTGGTCCATTGTAAAAATGGAAATTAGATACACCAACTTTCCGATTCCTTCATTTAAGTTGCGCTTGAGAATCCTCACTAGCTCTGCCTCAGGTATTTGAGTCCTCAGCTGAGATCTGAACTTCGAGATGGCCACGAAGAATTCGTCGCTCGACTCCCAGGTGCATTGCCTCCAATCCATTATGTCCCGGATTATCTCGAAGTCAGACTTCACGTTCCGGAACTGACGCATCAGGGCTTCGCGTAGCATCGGCCAATCTGGACGGTAACTGGTCCGTTGGAATTGCCAATACCACTCGTACGCTGTACCTGAGAGGAGCAGATGGAGATCTCTCAGGATCTCAGCCTAGGAGCAGTGGTACTGATTCTGCAACATCTCAAGCCGGAAGATAATGTCTTCCACTGTGAGCTTTTCTGGGTTACCATCAAAAGAAATGCCCCATTTGTCAATTTTAATAGGTCCTTTCACATGCTGATGGTTACTCATTGATTGGTCGAAATTTTGACCGGGACACGGGCCATTGACGTGATGGGGGTATAGACCATGCCCTTGCTCGAGTGCATTGGGACCTTGTTCCACATTGGTGAAGGTCTGTGCTTGCGTTCTTCTCGTCACTGGAACGATGGTTTCTGAAGATGGATCCAGTTAAGACTGAGAAGTAGGCTGGTGAAGAATTTTTCTACACTGGCTTGCTGAACTACCTACCTCTTCGGACGGGATATTCCTCATAGCGTCTTTTACTTCTTTCATGAAGTCTGCCAGGCTATTCCTACTCGTAAGATCATTTTTCAAACTAATCGAAATTTCTTCCCTCATGGATTTGTGCTGAGATGAAAGCACATTTACCACAACCTGATTGATATAGGCCTCTAAATCGTCTGGCTTCTGTTTTTCTTTGCTGCTCTCTTCTCTACAGTGGAGATTCTCTCTTGGCTGGTCTATAATACTATGAAAACTATCTTTTTGGGCTTCGATTGATGCGGCTCCTACCCTGCTATGATCACTATAAGACGTGGCTTGGACAGCCCCTGTGCGAGCTACTCGTGGACATTGTGGACAAGGATATGTTGGACTCAGTGGGATACTGGAACGAGGGAGTGGGCGTTTGCAACTGAGTTCTACCTGTAACAGGCGGACTATGAAGCACACGTGAGGTGGTACCGGTGGCACTTGTCAGCTGTTGGTTACAACTACGAGTTTGTATTCTGTTGATGCTTTCTATTTCCTCATTTCTTATCCCTAAATTAATTCTTTCCTTGTCTGAATGGGCCATCTTACAAGGTGGTAAAAAGGTATATTATGTGCACAAAAATAGTGAGTCGAAATGAAACGTAAACGTCTACAGATGGAAATGTACAGGAAATGCAAAGAAAGCCAAAAAAAAATATATCAAAAGGCTCACAAGAGAAAAAAAAGCAAGAAAAGATGGAGAAAACAAAAGGAAAAGTGTACGTAAAAAATGATTGAGTTTCAATAATCAAAAAAAACAAAAAAAAAATACATTCAAGAACAAGCTAAGAAATGCTAAGATCAAAACAAACAAAAAAAATCCAAAAAGAATTACCAAAACAAAAATGTGTATGTAGAAATTAGTAAAAAAAAGGAATAAATAAGGATTTAAACAAAAATTACAGTTCAATAAAAAAATATAGCAAAGAAAAGTATTTGTTTTCAATAAGAAATATATATAAGTAAACTAATTATCATTACAATTCCATAAATAAAAGAAAACAAAAAAATTCAATTCAACTTACTTTCTATGTTCATACTATATACTTAATAACAATGTAAAGAAAAAAAAGGTTTCAAGAAAAAAAAACAAAACGATATTTGACAAAAAAAAGTATTAACATACGTGTTCTTTATATGTATGTGCGTTTATATGTAAACAAATAACAATATATATAATTATTTAATGAAATTCATTTAATAATATAAATAAATGTGTGTATGTATGCATGAAATGAAGGGGGTATTTCAGGTGGCTGTCAATGGTTGTGTTGTTGCAATAGCAATCAGATGACTGGACCCGGTGACTGGATTCTTAAAACGTTACCCATTATTCTACAACAGTATTATCCCTCAATATGGTGAGTGAGCAAAACGATATTTTTTTTTTCTAAACACAGAACATGCAATACAAAGACTCACTAAGTTGTTTTTCCTCCCGTTCCCGCAATTACAGACCGCCTTGTAGGCTTATCCTGAAAGACTTGGAACTTCAGAATCCACAACACACAGATGAGGGTTAGACAACACAAGGGAAGGTTCCAATTGATCTCATTTTCAAGGTTTCAAATATTTGTCGCAATTGATCCGGCACAGCTCGCCGGATGGGGTAGTTCTTGTCCCCACTCTAAACTGTACTACTTCAAAAAAAATTTATCATGCCATGTTACTTACTGTTTTGCTCTGATGTTGTCACCATATTGAGGTTCGCTGGCTGATATCGATCCAGCGATGCCAATCCCTCCCTGCCATGAAGTCCCATGGCGATTTTCTGGACTTCCCCTAACCGTTTGTTGAACGCTGTCACAGGATCAAATCATCAGGCTCTAATTCAGCCAACCTTACTTACCCCTGAAAATAAAAAAAAACTAACACATACTACGTTATAATGTGGCATTCTTTATTTTATTACAATATCATTTTCCTTTCTTTTCCAATTTCACATAACAATTTTTTATTCGTTTATTCATATTGTTTTTTTTTTTTAAGAGAGCATAATGTTTTGCTACCAGATTCATGTCCATACATAAGCACTAAATCCACAAAAATTGATCTTAACTCTTAACTCCTAAAGATATTCAATGGTTATAAATTGAATAATAATTTAATAATAATACTTCGAGCTCAAATTTTACATATAAAAAAAAACAAATTCATTAATTACATTTACGATTCTCGTATATGTACATATATGTACTTATGTATGTATAATTATACAATAATTATTTTCTACATTGTTTAATTTTAAGGCAGATGCCCTTATTCTAGGAAAAAACCTTTCTTTATTTAATTTTTTATACCATTAAGTGTAGCCTGCACATAATATAATTAGTATATACGCACATTATAAGTACGAGTATATACATTTTAATTTTTGATTTTTGATTCTTTTTCCTATTTATTTACATACATACATTTTCTCCATTTTGGTAAATAAAAATTTTATGCAAACAGCAATTTTTTTTTTTTTTTATAGTATAGTAGATACGAAGTCACGATTTTATGTTTCCTTTTTGTTTGTTTCTTGCGTTTTTTTCTCTTTTCTTTATAGGTAGTATGAATTTTCTTCAGTAATTAAGTATTTATATTTTTTGTAGTGGTAAATCTATATATGGGCGACCACGACTTATATCTGGGTCGGTGGCCGCCGGACTTTTCACATAAAAAAATATTTGGCATATAAAATAAATCCAAAATTAAAGAGATAGAAAAAAATAACTCACTTTTTTTTTTCCTTTTTTTCCTGCTTTCTCCCTTTTCTCTTGCTTTCCGCCCTCTCGGTATTCCTTTCCCCTTCCTCCTTTCTTTTTCCTTATCTTCTCCACCTTTAAACGATTATAATTTTTTTTTTTTTTTAGCTTTACCTATTCCGCACAATTATTCAATTTTTTAGAGAGAACCTCTTGGTTCAGCTATCACGTCGCCTTTGTCGGCCTTTTTTAATCGCCAAGAAACTCAAGCTTCTTACTCGTGAAGCCAACGGTATCCTCATCCGATTGCATATTACTCGAGTACACTGTACAATGTACATATACATAAAAAAAGAATAAACATGCACGATCCGCTCTCTCGAAATCAGAAAAAAATTCGCTTCTCCATCATTGTTTGAAGGCCATGCTCCCTGAACGGAAGCTAAGACAACCACTCTTTTTAACATCGCCGTTGCTGTTAGTAGGCTTCAGGATTTGAGGCGATGTTTGAATTTTGCCTGTTACATTTGACATTTGTGAGCGGCCGTTACAAGTTGACTTTAACTAAGATGAAAATTGGTACTGCTTTGGCAACTGAAACAGCAAAAGCAGCACGACAAAGGAAAAAAGATGATGCGTTGATGTACATCCCTGATAAGGTCCATTATGAGGGGGGCAATAACAACTTTGCCTCTCTAGCAGCATCTGAGTCGGAAGATGAGGTGGAATTCTAAAAGATATAAGTAGCAGTATACAAAAGCTGACAGAAAAAGTGCTTGCTATTAAGCAAAACCAAACAGCGCGTAGGAAGAGAGAGCGATTATTGTTGAGCTCCCAACAACAAAAGCAACAAGAGCAGAAACAGCAACTGCAGCAACAACAAAACCAGCAGCAGCAGAAACAACAAGAGCTGCAAAACCAACAATACCTGAAACCACAGCAGCTGAAAAAACAGCAGCAGCAGCAATGACACCAGCAGCAGCAGCAGCAGCAACAACAGCAACAGCAGCAGCAGAAGAAGAAGAAGAAGGAGAAGGTGTCTTCTATCAATACCTATAAATTGCAGGTAAATGCAACCAAGGACCTGTGTAAGTTTGTCATTGATAATCATTTTAACATTAAGAGATTGGGGAACAATCGTCATGCCACGGCTACGCGAAAGTGAAAGAAACTAAAAGAAACAACGACGGAGTACTACTTATTCACACCGAAGTGTGAAAAGCGGCAATCGATGCTGCTGCAGGGGTTGGAACCGTCTTCTGATCCGGAGGAGATCCTGGCACTGCTATAAGAGAAAGAGTGCGAAACACTCAAGTTTGTGGGGTTAAAACCATTTACCACAGCTAGAGCCAGGCGGGAGAAACGGAGTCTGCCGTTCCTTCTGGTGCAGCTCAGTCCCGAAAGCCGTCTGGGTAGTCTAAGTAGTATCAATGTCCTAGACTACCAGGTGGTTCACTGAGAAAAATTAAAAAGGAGCGAAGGCGTTATGCAATGCATTCGCTGCCAGAGGGCACTCCGCGTCGAACTGCCATATGCAGCCTCGATGCGTGAACTGCGCAAAGAACCACAGTTCAGAGGAGTGTGTTCTGGCTAGGGACGGAGCATCCAATAGGATGCAGCTCTCATGCGTGTTATGTAGGAACGTTGTCCTAAGTTCGCTGACATTAAAAAATCAAAACTGGTTCCGCAGCAGAGGATGGAGGTCAAACGTTCACCTGTTAGCTTTCAAATACCAGCCGTAACGTCCCAAATTTCCTACGCCCAAATGGCGTCAGGTAGGGGGGGCTATGGTACAGAAAGCTACTGTTGCTTCACAGGCCCCAATGCTAAGAACAACCTAAGCTGCACCTAACATGATGGCCATCTGGCTCGCAATTCAAGGGCAGATGGCTCAGACAGCGGGTGCACCAGATCTATGCGTTGCTGCCGGGCCAAACGCAACACATGTCGTAATGGGTACGCATATGGTGGAGCAAACTTTTAAGGTTCTTACGGTGAATGTCAATTCACTGATTAGGATTGAACGAAGAGTTGCGATGTTTAAATTGCTACAAGACCAAAGTCCTGATGTACTTTTCACTAGCGAAACCAAGCTAACCGATAAGCACAAACTGGGGTACAATAATTATATTGTTAGAAGAAGAAACCGGCCCAGATCCAAACGTGGAGACGATGTCGCGATTTTCATTAAACAAGGTATAAAATTTCACAGAGTGTACAAGGGAGTGTTCCGGATGTTGGAGGCAGTCGTCATTTACATCCCGCTCCGCAGTGGAAGGCGGCTGTACTTGGCCTCTGCTTATGCACCTGAGGCTTCACAATCCACTTTATTCATTACTGAGCTCGACACGCTTTTTCGACTTCTGAGGTTGGAATCGGGGGAGAATTATTTTATAATCGGAGGGGATTTCAACGCAGAGATTCTCCACCCACCGTCCAATAGGAATTTATCAAACTTTAATGACAGAAAATTACAGAATTTCTGTAAGTTTGTATTGGAACAACGAGGTTCGGGCTGTAAACACCAGCAACCCGAATATGTTTCCGCAAATAAATGAACTATTTCGGAGAAAATATCAAAACGACCTTCAGTTTCCTAAAATAGTCCGGACAACAGACAACGAAAGGTTACTGACAATAGCAGGTATTAATCCAAATGAAGGCGCTGACGATGGCGACTTCTTTGTGATCGAGGATCCACAGGAGAAGGTTGAGGCCATAGGGGCGACTGTCCAGGAATAATACAAGGCTACTGTTACCATTGGCCCTAATTATGACCTGGACAATCGCGTCATGGTGTACAACTTCTACATTCGAAATGAAGTAGAGAATTGGCGATCCGAGGGCTCTGGTTTCACCCGGTTTAGAAACGAAAATATGGCAAATAATGTCATTAGCAGAGAGGATGACCTACCCCCCTTCATTTCGAAGGAAAGACTCCAATCGTTCTTCGACACTGCCAGAGTTAAGAAATCAGTGGGGACCGATGGTATTACGAAACATCGTGTTTCGACATCTTCCTCCAGAAGCGGTGGACATTTACACCACCCTGTAATGTACATTATCCAGCGCATTGGAAAACGGAGGTTCAACCTATCCCCAAAAAGGGAAAGGATATTTCCAATCCGGCGGATCTCCGGTCACCTTCCGAATATCAGTAAGGTTTTTGAAAAAGTGAGCTCTGACTAGGTGGGTTGAGGACAAACATATAGTTCCAGATAATCAATTCGGTTTTAAGACGGGACATGATATCTCACATGCCGCATCTAAACTGGTGTCCGATACCCAATTGAATAAAGGCAAAAACTAATGTACTGGTGCCTGCCTTGTTGACTTGGAGAAGGCCTTCGACACCGTATGGTTAGAGGTTCTTTTCTATAGGCTGACTAGGCTGGGGATCAGTAAACCACTCTTGTACATTCTTTATAATATGCTAACCAACAGATAGTTCATCGTGAAAAATGGTGATGTGACTTCTGTTGGAATATTTCAAATTAAAAATGGGATTCAGTAAGGCGCGGTCAATTCGCCGATCCTATTCAACATTTATACAAGCGACTTGATAAGTTCACTTCCCCATACTATTGCGTAGGCAGTTGATTTGATAGCGTACAGAACATGTCCAAGAAATGAGGTCATTAATACTCTCTTGCAGCGTGACTTCGATAAGATAAGCCGATTTTGCGATGACGGAAACCATTCTCTTTAGGACGCCGTGGAGCCTCTAGGGATACCAGAAAAAATTGGCGAAAGTTCTTGATCATTGGACAACATGGACAGCCTCTTACCTGTCGAAATGTAGACAGATACCTTGGAATCTGGCTAGATCAGTATCTGTATTTTGGCAAAAATATAAATGATGCTCTGGCCAGAGCTAAAGGCGCTTTTGCCCTTACAAAGAGGATGTTTTATAGCAGCCAACTCGATGCGAGGGTATAGGTAATCTGATACATGAGCCTTATCAGGCCTATGCTGGTATTTGGGTGTCCTGTGTGGTTCAATGTACGAGTAAGCTTAATGGAAAAGATTCGGGTGTTTGAAAGGGATTGCCTTCGCTTTTACAGAACACCAGAGACGGAGTATAAACAATGTTATCCTAATGTGGTCCTTTACGATAGGGCGAACCTAATACGAGTGGACAACTTCGTAATTAAGCTTACTCGAAGGCACCTTGCAAGGGCAATGACCTCGACGAATAACCTGATATCTCGGGCTTACTTCCCCTATTACTTTTACCATGAGAGTGTGCGATCTGACGGCTTCGTTCCATCGGAAGCATTCCTCTACCTTGATCAGATAGGGTTGTTCCAGGATAGATCAGCGGTCTCGTTAATCTTCCATGTCGATCGGACAGTTGGGGACAGGCTGCCCAACTACAACATAGACGTCGCACACAGCAGTGTGGATCGTCTCAGGTTCAGTAGGGTTGTGGGGAATGATGGAGAAGATGTTTCGTCGTCGTTTCCGTCAATTACGGACCAGCCTCACTAATGAGGCAGAGCTGACCCATCTATTTTCTCTGTAAATAGCGATGGCCATCTTACATAGGTTTAGGTTAGCATTTAAGGAATATATACATATACTGATATACGCAAAGGTATATACTAATATATGTATATTATTGTGTATAGTATCTATGTGTGTTTATGTGATTACTGTGCATGTAGGATAGGTAGATTAAGGTTTATTTTAAGTTAGATATTAAGTTTTTATAAAAATAAAAAATTATGTCCATATGCTAGGTTTTTTGTTAACAACTTTTTTTTCTTAACCTTAAGGCCCGGTGCACAAATGCGTTATTTTAACGCGCGGTGCCGCAATGGAGGTTTAAAAAAAAGAAACGAGTAATTTTGGAGTACCTAGTGCATAAAAACTATGTTCTTAAAAAGAAACGACGTTATTGGGTACAACCTTTTGTTGATCATCGGCAAACAAAAGGAATATTTTATACATCATTTAGCAAAATAAGAGAAAACTCTGATAGTATGCCTCGGAAGCAACACTCCATATTTCTGAAAACCTTTTTATCTCATTGATAAATAATTCTATATCAAATTCTGCCATGTCTGACATCTTTTTTTCGAATTTAATTAGCGGGAAAATCACACATGTGCGCACTGCTCAATAACAAACAATGTACTGAAAGACGCAACCGCGTCTGCGGTGACGCAGCGGTCTCGTGGAAATCTGCAAGTCTTTTTACCAGCAAGAATGACGCGCGATACCGCAGCGTCATCGCACGTGTGTGTGCACCACCTAATTTATTTGTGAGTACTGTAAGACGCAAAGGCGGTGCCGATGTAGCACCGCGCGTTAAAATAACGCATGTGTGCACCGGGCCTAAGCGTACAAAATAAGTATTTCTAAGTAAAATGTAAATATATATGAACACGTATAAGTGGGAAGAGTAACCCTATACATGTATTCATTCTCCATGCCAATGTTCGATGTTGGTTAACATGGTTATCCTCTTTTCTTTGCCGCTCGAAACATTGTTATATAGTGAAAAACCGAAATTTCTTTCTATTTGTTTACAATTTTTATGACGATCTTCATGAATTAAAATTGCATGAAGACAACAATGGCGGTACCACAGAATGAAGTGAAGTGCGTGGTTTAAATTCGTTTTTGTTTTTTTGTGAGCCATAATCGCAGGTGAGTTTAATTTTGTTAGTTTATATTTACGAAATTTATTGGATTTTTAATATATTTGAAGTATAGTGTTGTGTAATGCGTGTTTTAAGAAAGGGAGTATATTCAGTGTTTGTGCGTGGAATGAATTACGCACATTACCTGAGCACCAACTTGTGTGTACAGGAAATATTTTATAATCGTTTGTTTGGTTTGTTTTTTTTTTTTTTGCGTGTTTTGATTTCTGGGTTTAAGTGATGTGCGTGTTATGTTGATATATATAGAAATTTTTATTAATTAACTTTTTAATATCAGTATCGAGTGAATAAAATTTATGTGTGGTGAGTTTGCGATCGTGTGTGAATGATTCATATTAATTTGATGTTTGATACTGCATGACTTTTTAGTTTTTAATGGTTGAACATGTGTGAGTTGGTATGATGACATTCTTGGCTGCGAGTGTGGGGTTTCGTAGTGTCTGTATGTTTAGTGTAGTGTGTTGCGTGAATGGTAATGTGGAATGGAATTGGTATGGCTGTGTGTGTGCTATTGCTGTAAATGACTTATGGGAATTAGTTGTATTGTCAATTATTGTTGAATGTATGGATGAATGCTTGTGATGGGTATGGACTGTATGAAATTTTTGTAGCTGGAAGTGTGTTTTGCTGTTGTTGGTTTGTGTCATGAGAGTCTAATACATGTGCACGTATTAGATATATAAGTTGCATGAAATTTCATGGTTGTGATATTGGATGTGAGGCTGAGTGAGAGATGGTTTATGTGTTGTTATTTGGTTTCTGGATGTCGTTGGTCGAATGAGAGAGTCTTTCTCCGACTCGAATGATGTCTTTCTTCACAATCCGTAAATGAATTTAAGGGCCAAATACCTCTGGTCTTGTCTGTGCCTTGTGGAAATATTTGAAGTTAAGGTACGCTGCTACGCGTTTCGAAGGAATTGTGGGTCCAAAAATTCGTTCCGGGACTTACTTTCGGCAGTTTGATCCAAATCTTTGGCAATAGGCGGTTATTTTTAAAAGTCGGTTAAGGTTAGAGAATCGAAGAATAAGCTGACTGATCCTACTATCGGTGACATTGGTGTGATGAGCCTTGATGTTTTGCTTTCCTTCCTCGGTGTCGAAGTTAGCAGGTTGATCTGGGAAGTCAAAGTCCCATCCAACCCTTAAGAAGTTGGGTCCATTCCACCATAAGTTGGCCCGGACTAATTCTGTTGGCAGTATTCATCGGGAGGCGAGATCAACAGGATTGTGATGGGTAGGAACATGGTTCCATATCTCGAACTTTGTCAACCGTTGAATCTCCTCGACTCGGTTTCGGACAAAGGTTTCCCACCTTGCGGCCTTTGCGCATATCCAGCATAATGTGATCATGGAATCTGTCCCTGCGGAGGTGGGAATGCCTCTCCCCTCAAGAGTTTGTGTAGTGTGGTGTATAAGTAGGGCGAGTATAACGGATCCGCACAGTTCCAACCGAGGAAGAGTAACTGGACTCACAGGTGCGACCTTGGACTTTGAGATGAGCAAGTGCATGTGAATATTACCATCTGTATCTTCGACTCTTAGATATACTGCAGCTCCACATGCCCTTTCAGATGCATCACAGACCCCGTGTAGTTGAAAGCGATTAGGCGCCGCTGAAACGTACAACCAGCGTGGAATTCTTAGACAGTTAATAGCTGGCAAATCATTGTAAAAGATTTTCCATTCTTCCAGCATATCGGGATCCACGAGATCGCCCCAGGATTGCAGGCTTCTGCATATCGGAAGGTATGTATAAAAAAGCGAAAACATCGTCATGAGGAAGCAAGTCTTCACCCTGTCCGAACCATCTATAGGGAATGCGAAGGATGGCAAGTGATCCTGAATAGGTACACCAGAATTTCTTCATGGTTAGCAGTCCATTTTCGTGGGTGAAATCCTGCTCCTAGCAAAAGCTTTTTAACTTCATCCACTTTATCCTTAGCTTTTGGTATGGTATCAGTACCTGAAATCAAATCATCTACGTATATTTCGTCGCGAATCATCTTAGTACCTCTCGGATGTGACTCTTTAACTACCTTTGCTAATGCCTGAAGCGTGCGAATGGCAGGTACTGTGCCAAAGGCTACAGTCTTGAGACGAAAGCTCTTCAAAATGTCTGATGGTTGCTTGCGCCAAAGGATAAGCTGGTAATTGGCATCACTTTCTGATACCCTAATTTGCCGACACATTTTCTCTATATCTCCTGTGAACGTGTAGCGGTAGAATCTCCATCTCAGGATGATGTTCGTGATGATGCGTTGAAGCGCCGGACCAATCATCAGCTGGTCGTTTAATGAGAGGCCCTCGGCTGTCTTGAACGATGCGTCGAACACCACACGTAGACTAGTTGTTGAACTCCCCTCCTTAAGAACGGCGTGATGTGGCATATAATAGTGATGCAGATCCGGTATCGAGTCTTCTTCGATCTCTTCCATATGGCCTAGATGAAGGTATTCTTTGAGACATTGAGCATAACGCTGTTTTAATTTTTGATTTACTTCTAGTCTTCTTTCCAGGCCTTTAAAGCAAGCGAGAGCACCTTTCTTTGATCTGTCCAGCATAGGATGTACATCTCCCTTAAATAGAAGTGCCACTTGGAAACGACTGTCAGCAAGACGCCGAACATTCTTAAGGAAGTGTGTTTCACACTCGATGTCTTCAGGACGTTGGTACTGTTGATGAGTCATCTCTTCTAATTCCCAGAATAGATGGAGCTCTGCTTCAATGCAACATTTTTGCGTAAAGGTGTTGATCTTCTGGGTCATTATTGGAGATTTTCCAAATAGGATCCATCATAATTTGATCTTCTGAGCGATGGGTAATTCCCTTTGAGTCGGTCTGACTATCCACCACTTTTGAGCAGACGCCGCTGCTGACCAAAGCCAACAAGTAGACTTCGACAGAGGTTGGCTTTGACGGTAGACAAAGCTGATGTTGTTATGAAACTTGCCTCTGATCCTGAGTCTAACACAGCTCGTAAAGAAAAGTTGGCGCAGCAACGTTCATCAAAGATGTAGTTGGAGTTGGAGTGTGTCCTTGTGAAATAAAAGAATTATTTTGGCCTGTCGATGGATCGCTTTTAAAATGAAGAAGAGAATAGAGTGGTTCTTGTCAGTAATAGCATCGTCGACTACTAGGACAATGCTCAAAAGCATGACTATATGCTAAACAATTTCGACAAACCCCTACTCTATTTACCTGTTTACATCTATCAGAAATACTTAATTTCCTAATCGCGTGTCGATCTTTGCTGCAAATTTTACAGGAATACTCTTGGCTGTTGGTTGCTGTATGCAGAATGCTATTTGACGCTATTTGTATTTGCTGCTGGTTGACTGCCTCCAAAGTTCGGAACCTTGTCTCCAAAAAGTGAGTAAATTCAGCAAATTTAGGCAATTCTTTGCGATCTGATTTGGACCCAAACTTCTCTTCCCATAAATGTTGTGTTTTTTCCGGCAGTTTCTGCAGAAGTATAAAAATTACCAATACGTCCCAATGTTCAACGGGAACCTTCAGTTAGCCAAGCTGTGGATGACTTCGGTTGAGGTGTCTAACAACTGTTTAGTGGGATCTGCATGTTCTTTGGAAATTGAGGGTTGGTAGAACCACCTCTTCAACTGGGTGTTAACCAGAAAACGTTGATGATCGTATCTACCCTTTAAAATTTCCCATGCCTTGGAATAATTGCCGCTATCGAAGCCCAGGTGAGCTAGGAGTTTATTAGCTTCACCAGACCAACTCGATTTTAAATAGTGCATCTTTTGGATTTCAGATAGCGACGCATTGTGGTGGATTAATGAGATAAAGAGATCACGAAAGGCGCGCCAGGTCTCGTAGCTGCCAGAGAAAGTCGGTAAGTTGATTTTTGGGAGCGTCGTCACCTAATGAAGAAAGCAGCTTTTCATATTCAACTTCCGCGGTCTCCATAATTTTTTCCAGCAAGGACCATCGGCCCGTTAAATAATTCACCGTACGCCTAAACCTGTCTTAGCAAAATTCGAAGTATTTTTCTGTAACTGCTTTAAAATTTTTTCCAATGCGTTGCTTTTCATTTTATATATACATTATTTGTTTATATGGTATATGTATTATACACACTTAATAAATAATATATTAACTAAGTAAGAACAAAGATAGTGACTTACTTGTTTTTATTAAATTCCAGTGGACGGAAAGTCTCCGGGGCAGCAAAACAATAGCAATCAAGGGATCAAAAATCTTGTGCCGCAACACAGCAATAAATTAAAGCTGAGATCTTGATTCAGAATCGTCCAGCAGATAGGTCATTCTCTACAGATGATTTCCAGTGTGAAATACATGGAATATGTGGTTGAATTATCCAATCGACAAACAATCTTCTGAGCACCGAAAGATCACAACATATGTAAAATGAAAACAAAAAATCTTCCAGTAAGAATTGTACAAATTGACAAAAAAATTTTTTTTTTCTGTATTCACTTAAAACTGCGTAGAAGGACCAAAATGTTCGATTGTGAACTTAAAAGAAACGATTATTTTATGTAAAAAATAAAACCACTACTCCGGTTTATTTGCAACGTTATAATGTATATTTCAGTTAAAAAGCATTCTGTTTTTATAATGGAGTTTGACAGATACATATTTCTTGTATTTCTCGCATGCGATATTTATAAGCAAACCGGTTTATTTAAACAAATAATAACTAACCAATTTATAAGTTTACATTTGAAGTTTTATTTTTTCACTTGAATTGAATTTAATAAATTCTAATCTGCAACAACGAGTGAGTAAAAGGTGAAATTCGGACTAATACGGAAAATCCTGTGTACTCCAAAAGCTAACCCTATCCTATGTGACTCAAGGATGAAGTTAACAAACAGATAGCGCAACTTCTCAATGATGGAATAATAAGACCTTCACGATCGCCGTATAATTTGCCTATATGGATAGTCCCAAAAAAAACTGGACGCGTCCGGCGAAAAGAAATTCAGAATGGTAATTGATTACCATAAGCTTAATTCAGTGACAATCGCAGACAGGTATCCAATACCTGAAATCAATGTAGTGTTATCCCAATTGGGACAAAGTCATAGACCTTAAAAGTGGGGTCCACCAAATTCTAAAGAATCCGACGTGGAAAAAACAATGTTCTCCTTCAATAAAGACAAATATGAATTCTTGCGCCTCCCATTCGGATTAAAGAACTCACCAGCTATATTTCAATGAACTTTAGATGACATGTTACACGAACATATTGGAAAAATATCTTATGTGCATATTGACGATATAATAATTTTCAGCAAAGACATCGACACTCATCTAAAAGACATTAAAACCGTGTTTGAGATTCTTGCAAAAGCGAATTTGAAAATTAAATAGCCAAATGTGATTTCTTACAAAAACAAGTTGTATTTCTCGGTTTCATTATTTTTTCCGATGGCATCAAAACTAAACCCTCCAAAGTCCAAGCGATAAGAAATTGTCCATTACCAAATCAGTCGTTCATAGACCTCCGAAGAGATCAGGCGTACTTCGTGTTCGGCTTTACAAGTGTAGAAGAAAAAAAAAATAAAGAAGTATACTTTTAATTAACAATTTGTTAAGTGTTCGGTAGCCTAAGTGGCAAAAACCCGGACGACAAATCTCGGGGTTGTGGGTTCGCTTCCCAGCCTCCGCGCACGTATTTTTTATTTCTTTTATTTCTATTTAAAAAGACAATAAGTGATAAGAAAGTGTAAATTAAAGTGTTTACTACAAAACTAAATCACGTGATGGATGGTGGAGAGCGTTCCGCTCTTCCCATAACGGGTGTTGCAAAAGGCAACAATAGTGTTGCCGGTGCCGTGGCGAAAGCCATCAAAAGGAGGAGCAGGTTGAAAACCACTGCGAATTTATCAAAAATAAGTGCTGCTTTAGCAGCTGAAACAGAAAAAAAAAAAACAAAAGTTGATGTTCATGTCTGATGAAATTCAGTATGAGGGGGGCAACAACAAATTTGCCTCTCTAGCTGCATCTGAGTCGGAAGACGAGGCTGAAATGATTAAAGATATTAGCTGCAGCATAGAAAAGCTGAAAGAAAAAAATGCTTGCTGTTAAGCAAAAACAAACTGCACGCAGACAGAGGGAGCAGTTAGAGGTAGAAAGCTCCCAACAAAAAAAGCAAAACGAGCAGAAACAACAACTGCAGCAACAACAAAAACAGCAGCAGCAGAAACGATAACTACAACAAATAAAACAGCAGCAGCAGAAACAGCAACAGCTACAAAAACAAAAACAGCTTAAACCACATCAGCTGAAAAAACAGCAGCAGCAGCAGCAGCAACAACAACAACAGAAACAGCAGCAGCAGAAGAGGAAGGAGAAGGTGCCTCCTATCAACACCTATAAATTGGAGGTAAATGAAACTAAGGACCTGTGTAAGTTGGTCATTGGTAATAATTTTAATATCAAGCGATTGGGGAACGATCGCCACGCCATCCACTGTAATACAGTGCAGGGCTGCGAAGTGAAAGAGCACTACTCATTTACACCAAAGTGTGAAAAGCGGCAAGGACTCAAGTTTGTGGGGGTAAAGCCATTTACCACAGCTAGAGCCAGGCGGGAGAAACGGAGTCTGCCGTTCTTCTTGGTGCAGCTCAGTCCCGAAAGTCGTCTGGATAGTCTAATGAATATCAATGTCCTAGACTACCAGGTGGTTCACTGGGAAAAACTAAAAAGGAGCGAAGGCGTTATACAATGCCTTTTGATGCCAGAGGTTCGGGCACGCCGCGTCGAACTGCCAAATGCAGCCTCGATGCGTGAAGTGCGCTAAGAACCACAGCTCCGCGGAGTGTGCTCTGGGTGTTGACGGAGCATCCGATAGGTCGCAGCTCTCTTGCGTGTTATGTGGAAACGTAGGACACACCGCAAACTATCGGGGTTGTCCTAAGTTCGCTGACATTAAGAAAGCAAAACTGGCTCGGCAGCAGAAGCTGGAGGTCAAACGTTCACCTGTTAGGTTTCAAACACAATCCGTCACGTCCAAATTTCCTACGCCCAAATGGCGTTAGGTAGGGGGGCTACGGTACAGCAAGCGACTCTTGCTTTTCCGGCGCCAATGCCGAGAACAACGGAAGCTGCACCTAACATGATGGCCATCTTGCTCGCAATCCAAGGGCAGATGGCTCAGCTGCAACAGCAGGTGCAAGAACAGGCCAAGCGGGTGGACCAGAACTACGCGTTGCTGCCGGGCCAAACGCAACACATGTCGTAATGGGTACGCATATGGTGGAGCAAACTTTGAAGGTTCTTACGGTGAATGTCAATTCACTGATTAGGATTGAACGAAGAGTCGCGATGTTCAAATTGCTACAAGACCAAAGTCCTGATGTAGTTTTCGCAAGCGAAACCAAGCTAAGCGATAAGCACAAACTGGGGTACAATAATTATATTGTTAGAAGAAGAAACCGGCCCAGATCCAAACGTGGAGGCGATGTCGCGGTTTTCATGTGTACAAGTGAGTGTTGCGCAGGTTCCGGATGTTGGAGGCAGTCGTCGTTTACATCCCGCTCCGCAGTGGAAAGCGGCTGTACTTGGCCTCTGTTTATGCACCTGAGGCTTCACAAACCACCCTATTCATTACAGAGCTTGACACGCTTTTTCGACTTCTGAGGCTGGAATCGGGGGAGAATTATTTTATAATCGGCGGGGATTTCAACGCTAAACACAGAGATTAGGGAAATAATTTGCCAAATACTAGAGGGAACCTACTATTCGATTGGTGGGGTCAGCACGATGTAATGTACAGATTCGGTCTTAAAGCGACGGATAACCCGTCGTTTCCCAGAGGCGAGTCTTATTTGGATCTACTGCTGTACGACGAACGTACACGACTGATAGGTACGAATTTACAAACATTAAACCGAAATTACGGTTCCCAACGAAATTGCGGAATTGGAGGAGTTTGTTCAAAGATATACTTACAACTACAGTAAGACTCGATGGACACGCTTCTCCGCAACCTTGACTAGAGCGCTCTCGTCGAACACGCTCCACCCACCGTCCAATAGGAATTTGTCAAACGAGGAGATCGACAATTACCTAAAACAAATGGACGAGACAATTAAACAAACTATGGACACTACAATACCGCGGTATCGACGTACGACTAACGAAGACCTGTTCCGCAATCCTACTATTGACGCACTGCACCGACAGAAGAGTAGACTGACAAGACTCAAAAACTTGTACAGACAGTTAATTGACAGACAAGACCCGGAGATTATGACGCTAAAGTCGTCGATCAAATACCTCCAAGTATTAATAAAAGAGAATTACAGAGTTTCTGTAAGTTTGTATTGGAACAACAAGGTTCGGGCTATAAACACCAGCAACCCGAATATGTTTCCGCAAATAAATAAACTATTTCGGAGAAAAAAATCAAAACGACCTTCAGTGTCTTAAAATAGCCCGGACGACGGACAACGAACGGTTACTGACAATAGCAGGTATTGATCCAAATGAGGCCGCTGATGATGACGACTTTTTTGTGATCGAGGATCCACAGGAGAAGGTTGAGGCCATAGGGGCGACTTTCCAGGAAGTATACAAGGCCACTGATACCACTGGCCCTAATTACGACCTGGACAATCGCGTCTTGGTGCACGACTTCTGCATTCGAAATGAAATACGGAACTGGCGATCCGAGGGCTCTGGTTTCACCCGGTTCAGCGACGAAAATATGGCAAATCATGTCATTACCACAGAGGGTGACCTACCCCCGTTCGTTTCGAAGGAGATCTTCGACACAATCAGGGCTAAGAAATCAGTGGGGACCAATGGTATTCCGAACATCGTGCTTTGACATCTTTCTCTAGAAGCGGTGGACATTTACACCAACCTATTTAATAATGCAATGAATAATGCACATTATCCAGCGCATTGGAAAACGGCGGTGGTTCAACCTATCCCCAAAAAGGGAAAGGATATGTCCAATCCGGCGAATCTCCGGTCGATAAGTCTCCTTCCGAATATCAGTAAGGTTTTTGAAAGGGTAATCAATAGAGCTCTGACTAGGTGGGTTGAGGACAAACATATAGTTCCGGATAATCCATTCGGTTTTAAGGCGGGACATGATATCTCACATGCCGCGTCTAAACTGGTATCCGATATCCAATGGAATAAAGGCAAAAAACAATGTACTGGTGCCTGCCTTGTTGACTTGGAGAAGGCTTTCGACACCATATGGTTAGAGGGTCTTTTCTATAAGCTGACTAGGCTGGGGATCAGCAAACCTCTCTTGTACATTCTTTATAATATGCTAACCAACAGACAGTTCATCGTGAAAAATGGTAATGCGACTTCTGTTGGAATATTTCAAATTAAAAATAGTCTTCAGCAAGGCGCGGTCAATTCGCCGATCCTATTTAACATTTATACAAGCGACTTTATCGGTTCACTTCCCCATACTATTGCGTACGCAGACGGTTTGGTAGCGTACAGAACAGGTCCAAAAATCGAGGTTATTAATACTCTCTTGCAGCGTGACTTCGATAAGATAAGACGATTTTGCGATGACTGGAAGTTTAAATTCAACTTTCAGAAGTCGGAAACCATTCCCTTTAGGACGCCGTTGTCTGGAGCCTCTAGGGATACCAGAAAAAATTGGCGAAAGTTCTCGATCATTGGACAACACGGACAACCTCTTGCCTGTCGAAATATAGTTAGATACCTTGGGATCTATCTAGATCAGTTTCTGTATTTTAACAAAAATGTAGATGCTGCTCTGGCCAGAGCCAAAGGTGCTTTTGCCCTTACAAAGAGACTGTTTTATAGCAGCCAACTCGATGCGAGGGTAAGGGTAATCTGCTACATGGCCCTTATCAGGCCCCTGCTGGTATTTGGTTGTCACGTGTGGTTCAATGTACGAGCAAGCTTAATGGAAAAGATTCGGGTATTTGAGAGGGCTTGCCTTCGCTTGTACAGAACACCAGAGTCGGAGTACAAAGAATTGTATCCTAATGAGGTCCTTTACAACAGGGTGAACCTAGTACGAGTGGACAACTTCGTAATTAAGCTGACTCAAAGGCACATTGCAAGAGCAATGACCTCGACGAATAACCTGATATCTGGGGGCTTACTTCCCCAATTGCCTTTACCACGAGAGTGTGGGCTCTGACGGCTTCATTCCACCGGAAGCATTCCTCTACCTTGATCAGATAGGGTTGATCCACTGATACCACTGGCCCTAATTACGACCTGGACAATCGCGTCTTGGTGCACGACTTCTGCATTCGAAATGAAATACGGAACTGGCGATCCGAGGGCTCTGGTTTCACCCGGTTCAGCGACGAAAATATGGCAAATCATGTCATTACCACAGAGGGTGACCTACCCCCGTTCGTTTCGAAGGAGATCTTCGACACAATCAGGGCTAAGAAATCAGTGGGGACCGATGGTATTCCGAACATCGTGCTTTGACATCTTTCTCTAGAAGCGGTGGACATTTACACCAACCTATTTAATAATGCAATGAATAATGCACATTATCCAGCGCATTGGAAAACGGCGGTGGTTCAACCTATCCCCAAAAAGGGAAAGGATATGTCCAATCCGGCGAATCTCCGGTCGATAAGTCTCCTTCCGAATATCAGTAAGGTTTTTGAAAGGGTAATCAATAGAGCTCTGACTAGGTGGGTTGAGGACAAACATATAGTTCCGGATAATCCATTCGGTTTTAAGGCGGGACATGATATCTCACATGCCGCGTCTAAACTGGTATCCGATATCCAATGGAATAAAGGCAAAAAACAATGTACTGGTGCCTGCCTTGTTGACTTGGAGAAGGCTTTCGACACCATATGGTTAGAGGGTCTTTTCTATAAGCTGACTAGGCTGGGGATCAGCAAACCTCTCTTGTACATTCTTTATAATATGCTAACCAACAGACAGTTCATCGTGAAAAATGGTAATGCGACTTCTGTTGGAATATTTCAAATTAAAAATAGTCTTCAGCAAGGCGCGGTCAATTCGCCGATCCTATTTAACATTTATACAAGCGACTTTATCGGTTCACTTCCCCATACTATTGCGTACGCAGACGGTTTGGTAGCGTACAGAACAGGTCCAAAAATCGAGGTTATTAATACTCTCTTGCAGCGTGACTTCGATAAGATAAGACGATTTTGCGATGACTGGAAGTTTAAATTCAACTTTCAGAAGTCGGAAACCATTCCCTTTAGGACGCCGTTGTCTGGAGCCTCTAGGGATACCAGAAAAAATTGGCGAAAGTTCTCGATCATTGGACAACACGGACAACCTCTTGCCTGTCGAAATGTAGTTAGATACCTTGTGATCTATCTAGATCAGTTTCTGTATTTTAACAAAAATGTAGATGCTGCTCTGGCCAGAGCCAAAGGTGCTTTTGCCCTTACAAAGAGACTGTTTTATAGCAGCCAACTCGATGCGAGGGTAAGGGTAATCTGCTACATGGCCCTTATCAGGCCCCTGCTGGTATTTGGTTGTCACGTGTGGTTCAATGTACGAGCAAGCTTAATGGAAAAGATTCGGGTATTTGAGAGGGCTTGCCTTCGCTTGTACAGAACACCAGAGTCGGAGTACAAAGAATTGTATCTTAATGAGGTCCTTTACAACAGGGTGAACCTAGTACGAGTGGACAACTTCGTAATTAAGCTGACTCAAAGGCACATTGCAAGAGCAATGACCTCGACGAATAACCTGATATCTGGGGGCTTACTTCCCCAATTGCCTTTACCACGAGAGTGTGGGCTCTGACGGCTTCATTCCACCGGAAGCATTCCTCTACCTTGATCAGATAGGGTTGATCCAGGATAGAATCTTCCATGTCGCTCGGATAGCTGGGGACAGGCGACTCAACTGCAACAGAGACGTCGCGCACGGCAGTGTGGATCGTCTCAGGTTCAGTAGGGCGGTGGGGAATCACGATAAGAGGGATGTCGTTCGGCAGCACTAGCATTTCTGGTGGTTGTATGATGGAGAAGATGTTTCGTCGTCGTTTCCGTCAATTACGGACCAGCCTCACTAATGAGGCAGAGCTGACCAATCTATTTGCTCAATAAATAGCGATGGCCAGCTTACATAGGTTTAGGTTAGCATTTAAGAAACATATACATATATCAGTGTATGTAAAGGTGTATACTTATATATGTATATGATTGTGTATAATGGCTATGTGTGTGCTGTGCATTTAGGTTAGGTAGGCTAAGGTTTATTGTAAGTTAGATACAAAGTTTTTATAAAAAATAAAAGATTATGTCCATATGCTAAGTTTTTCTTAACAAATATTTTTTCTTAGCCTTAAGTATTCAAAATAAATAGTTCTAAGTAAAATGTAAATAAAGTCGAAAGAATTTAGAGTATATTAGAGCGCCTGTGTGTTAAGTAATTTTAAGCTAGCATTTAAGCATTTTTTGTTAGTATGTAAGAGTTAATGATTAAGTAAATAAAATGCATTTAAAACTAAAAACTAAAACTAAACTGTCTATTACCAAAAACTTTTAAAGACGTTCGTTTTTTGTGGAGACTTTCTGTCTATTATCACAGATTCATTAAAAATTAAGCCCAATTAGTTAAACCTCTCACTTCTTTACTAAGTGGAGAAGGAGGACGTTTGCCTAAAAACCTGTCAACTAAAAAATTAATTGAACTAAATGATGAAGCAATAGAGTCCTTTTATAAATTCAAAAACGCCCTAATTTTAGACGATCTTCTTCTCAAATAGCCAGATTTCACAAAGGACTTCCAACTGACAACAGACGCCTCCGATCATGCCATAGGTGCGGTCTTATTTCAAGACGATAAACCGATTTTGTTCATTTCAAGAACACTCAATAAATCCGAAGAGCATTTCGCAACCAAAGAAAAAGAAATGCTCGCGATTACTTGGTCGCTTAAATCCCTCCGAAATTACCTATACTCGTAAAGGTCAGCGAAAGTGCATATATTTACTGACTACCAGCCTTTAACTTATGCTGGTTCCAATAAAAATAATAATAGTAAAATGAAAAGGTGGAAAACTATACTAGAAGAGTATAACTACACTCTAAAGTATAAAGCAGGAAAAGGTAGCTGGCTCCTTATCCCGACTTCCCAAAGAATCCCAATTGAATTCCATGACAATGAAAAGACATAGTAACGAAAGTTCATCACATAATTTAATACCGGCAACAGAATCTCCAATTAACGTTTTCAAAAACTAGATAATGCTTTTAACCGGTGACCAACCAAATTATGAATTTAAAATACCTTTTCCAACTTTCCATAGACATACCTCTATACAAACAGATTATACCGATGCAAGTTTAACTGAAATAATAAAGAAATTTCTAATCCCAGCGCTATAAATGGAATATATACATCTGAAAGCATAATGGGAAGAAAAAAAAATTTTTACCGCTCCATTTTAAAAACTATAAAACTCGTTATACACAAACCAAAGTTGAGGACTATCCATGCCCCCAAAAACAGGAAGAAACGATTATTGAAGAACACAAAAGACCACATTAAAATGCGCGCGAAAACAAAATTCAAATTCTCGGAAAATTTTGAACGCAAACATAGTCAAACAATGCGTAACTTGTAGAGAAAAAAAAATATGACAGACAACTTAATATACCAGATCTGAAGGAAACCCTAATTCCACAATTCCCAGGCGAAATCGTCCATATAAATATGGGAAAAGAAAACAAAATCTCATCCATTAAAAAACAAATTACTTTTTATATTTATTTAAATGAAAGACAAAAAGCGACCCGCCAGCACAATGGTTCAAATAAGACTCAAATACTACTCAACTTGCTTGCTGGATTTTTAAAAAGGTAACGGTCGACTCTGGCTTGTTTGTCTCGATCTGTATGTTTATTCGTTAGTCGCGGTGTCGTCGGTCTATCTGTCGTGTGCTTGCACTGTATATGCACCGTGCAGTCGGATGTTCTCTTGTGTTTTTTTGTTGTATTTCGTGTGGTCTTCGTTTCGTTTGGCGACGTATGATTTTACTGTTCTGTCGTTTTTTGGGTATGAATTGTATGCGTCTTCGACGTAGTTATGTGTGTGTGTTATGTATAAGTTTGTCGTACATTCAGCAGGGTATCTCCGCGTCGGTCTGGCTACCTATCCCACATTCGGCTATACTGACGGCTCAATCGACCCGAATGAAGGGTTCCACTTCTTCTTGTTCTCCGCTACAGAATTGGTCTTCGAAGGTCCTTCGTGATCGCCGACCTTCTCTACAGCGTGTCTCCCGTGGTTGAACTTCGCCGTAACCTTGTAGGGTCCGAGGAACTTCGGACGCAGCTTCATCCCGTTGCCGTACTGGGTGCGCTTGATGGCAACCAGCTCATTTACGGGGTACTCCTGTTCTGGCTTCCGGTTCCTATCGTATCCCCTCTTGTTTTCTCGCTGGATCTCGGCAATATTCTCGCGTACCACATCACGCGTGACGTCGCGCTCATAGTCCAATTCTTGGATCGCTTCCTCTTCTAGCAACTCCCGCAAATCTGGATATTGTGGAACACGCATCTCTAGCCCCGTGAAAATGCAGAACGGGCTGAACTTCGTGCTTCTCGGCGGTGAATTATTGAGGACTTGTTGCACATTATCCACATGCTTGTACCAGTCCTTCGGGCTTTCCAGACAACGCTTCGTCAACATTGGTATGATGGCCTTGTGGATTCCTTCCACCTGCCCGATACCTCGGGGAACGCCTGTTGCAATGAGGAGGTGCTGGATGTTCTCCTCCCGGCAATAGTCTGCAAACAAGTTGTACGTGAACGCAGGGCCTCTGTCGGATATAATACGTCGGGGGTTCCCGAAGACCCCGGCTGGCGCCCTCATTCGGTCTTTGACTTCTTCTACCCCGGTGCTCCTCTTCGGATACAGCCACACAAATTTGGCGAACGCGTCTATGATCACGAACAGGTGATTGTATCTTTTGTGGGTCTGCTTCATGGGTCCCACGTGGTCGACATGGTAAGTGCTTAGGGTATTCTGCAGCAAGAGGCAATATCCCTGCTCAGAGCGCCTACTTGCCGCATATTAGATCCGGAGCGATATTCGATCTCATACTCGAAATCCTGTAGGAACATGGCCCATCGGGATGCCCGTAGCGGGACATCTTTCTTCTGCATCGTCACGGCGAACGCGTTGCAGTCCGTGACAATCTTGAATTTCAACCCGGTCACGTACATCCTCCAACTTTTTAAGTGCGCCGATTATGGCGAGCACCTCCAGTTCGTACGAGTGGTACTTCTACTCAGTTGGCGTGGTTTTCCGACTCATGTACTCAACGGGGTGGAACAATTGATCCTCCGCGTCTCTCTGTAACAATACGGCACCATACCCGAACCTACTAGCGTCTGTGTGTATCTCGGTGACCGCCTTAGGATTGAACAACTTAAGGACAGGAGCTTTGGTTAGCGCTGCCTTCAGTTGCATAAACGCTGTCATCTGCTCGGTCTCCCACCTGAACTTCACTTCTTTACGAAGCAGGTCCGACATAGGTTTGGCGACCACGGCGAATCCTTCCACACACCTACAGAAGTATGAAGTCAACCCTAAGAACCGTCGGAGCCCTTTCTTATCCGATGGGACCGGAAAATCTCTTACAGCCTTGGTCTTTTCGTCCGACGGCTGAATTATGTTGTTCGCTATGATGTAACCTAGAAACGTAATCCTCCTCTTCAGGAACTGGCATTTCTTTCAATTTATCCGCAATCCATATTTCGCCGCAACCCCGAGGACCAGCTCTAGGTTCTTAAGGCTCCCCCCTTAAGGTTCTTAAGGTATAATTAGGTCGTTCATATAGGCTTCGACAGTGGCAGATTGGATTAGCGTCCGGTAAATGGCAGAGATAAACCTCGCAAAAAACTGCAGGAGAGTTACTTATCCTAAAAGGTACGTAGAGGAATTCGTAGTGTTGATCCTGGGTCACAAACGCCGTATACTTCCGAGAGTCCGGATGCATTGATACGTGGAAGAACCCGTTCTTCAGGTCCAGGGACTTAAATACGCTGGTTCCCTGCACCCTCTCGAGAACCTCGTCAATTGGAACCATCGGAAAGTTGTCACTGGTCACATTCTCGTTCAACTTCCGGTAGTCGCAGCACAGCCTCTCCGTTCCATCTTTCTATGCTACTAGGACGATTGGTGACGCATACTCATTTAATTCCAATGGAATTCCATCCACTACAAACTTTAAGCTTAAGCTGCCCATCGTCGTCACCTTCTGCTGTCCAATACCCAACAGATTCCTCTTCTCAGCCTTCAGCACCTGGCAGTCCATCATCAACAGACTATCGTACCTAAGCAGACATACATCGCTCCCCGTATCCAACAGAGCACATAAGGTCAGACCACCCACCGAGATGTCCTTGAAGACTTGACTTGATCCGATCGCTAGATCGAACCTTGCTTCTGGCTAAGCCCTGCTTTGGCCACCGCTTGCCACAGTGTGACCGCCGCTGTTTCCGGCTTACCGTCCCGATGTCTGTGCACCCACCCTGCAATCTCTCGTCCTATGGCCTGGTCGCCCACACTTGAAACAGACAAACTCTTTCTACCGACACTCCCTGGCAAGATGTCTCATAGCCCCACATTTGAAACAGGCTCCCTCTTTCTTCTCGAGTTCAACGGCTGACTGAACCCCACTGTGTGATGCCGCCTGGTGTCCGGTGGTCAACGTTCGGTGGTTCCCTCTCGAGTATGTCGACTCTTGACCGGAAATACGTAGCTTGTCGTACGCCGTCAGCCTGTTAGTTGGTCGATGGTTTCGGCCTGGTACAAAAGGGACTTGTTATGCCTGGAGTCAGGGATCCAGCAGTGTTCTCTTCGAACTCTTCGACCGATTGGTTAACGCCTGGGTGCCCGATTCCATCGAATGACGAGAACGAGTCCTCCACGTCTCGTAGTGTGAACAGCAATCTCGACACCGCCCTAGCTGTCACAGCGGAGCCCTCACCGCTGCTTTCACTCAGGACCTCTTGACGCCCATCTTCGCTTTCAACCCCGTCGTCACGAGATAACCCGAAATGGTTTTTCCTGTAACGCCTGCTTCAGGTCCAAAATCGCGTCCCCGTCCATTTTTACTTTACAATATTACTCTTCTCAAAATATCTTTACCAGCTTTTATTTAAATGAACAAACAAAAAGAAAGAGAAAAAAACAAGTGGCCTTTGGTCGCTTACCTTTTAGTACAGTCTTATCTATCGCTGCTGCTTCACCTTGGCACGGCGGCAATGCTTCCATGGACACCACGCTGCTACCTTCCTCTTTTGCCTGGATGCGGCATTGGGCCCTTTCGCTGGAGACGGCAACCCTTTTTTCTCGCCTTGACACGGGGCTGCATCTTTGGAGCACACAACGGCAGTGCCGTTAAATTCGTTTTCTTAACGAGATTTACGTACACGCCTTACTTGTTGTTACCCTTTTACTTTGTTTTCTTATTTTTATTTTTTAATTCGTTTATTTCTCACTCCACTGCACAGCACACACGTGTTGAATGTTTTGCTTTTCTCTCCATAATTATCGGCAATACTGCAGGTTTGACGACACCGTACACTCTACAAAGTTTTTACTTTTTGCAACGGACTGACAAGAAATGCCCACAACGCTTTCCTCACACTTGAACTGTCCTTCTATCTCTATCGTGTTTTTAGCACAAACAACCACACCGTGCTTACATTTGCATGTGCCACCGAATGTATCACTGTCGCTTTTATTTGCCATCTCGTGGTAATGTTTTACTGTCCAACGAACCTGCTGGATTCTCTGTCTCTCACTTTTCCCCGTCACTTTCACTACTCGGGTTAAAACCTTTAATAATGATAATCCCGGTTGAGCCCCCAATTGTGGGAAAAGAAAACAAAATCTCATCTATTAAAAAATAAATTACTTTTTATATTTATTTAAATGAAAGACAAAAAGCGACCCGCCAGCACAATGGTTCAAATAAGACTCAAATACTACTCAACTTGCTTGCTGGATTTTTAAAAAGGTAACGGTCGACTCTGGCTTGTTTGTCTCGATCTGTATGTTTATTCGTTGGTCGCGGTGTCGTCGGTCTATCTGTCGTGTGCTTGCACTGTGTATGCACCGTGCAGTCGGATGTTCTCTTGTGTTTTTTTGTTGTATTTCGTGTGGTCTTCGTTCCGTTTGGCGACGTATGATTTTACTGTTCTGTCGTTTTTTGGGTATGAATTGTATGCGTCTTCTACGTAGTTATGTGTGTGTGTTACGTATAAGTTTGTCGTACATTCAGTAGGGTATCTCCGCGTCGGTTTGGCTACCTATCCCACATAGATATCTATTCAACTGTGAAGAGACTTGTCTTAACGGCTGTAGATAAGTTTTCAAAATACGCGCAAATAAAAATCATCAAATCGAAAGCAACAGAATTGAAATCTTCTGTTGCTTTCGACTCTTCGTGAAATGAAAAATCTTTAAATTCCTCATCTATTCATTTCGTGGTCGAAGACCAACTTAATATTAAAATGATCAAGACACCTCCTTACGTCAGCTCAGTAAACGGTCAAGTGGAAAGATTCCACTCAACGCTATCGGAAATAATGCGTTGTTTGAAAACCGATAATATACAAAGAACATTTCCCGAATTATTAGATAGGGCAGATTACGAATATAACTTTTCTGTTTATTCTACAACTGGCAAAAGGCCACTTGCAGTAATTTTTGGCAGAAACGTAAGTGTTAACCCTGAAGAATACGAAAAAGTTAGGCAAAGCAACATAACTAGACTTAAAGAAAAGCAAGAAAAGGATTTAGCCCAGTTCAAGAAGAAAAGACAACCTATAAGAGAGTACACCTCTGGCGATATTGTATATGATAAACTTAACAGAAGAAAAGGGTCCAAACTTTCTCACAGATTTAAAAAAGAAATTGTAAAAGAGAACCATACTTACTCAAACAGGCAAAACCGTGCATAAGAGCAACATTAAGAGTTAACATCTCCCTTTCAGGTTTTTTCTTACCTCCGGCTACGCTGAGGTGCAGATTTTGGATTACTCAAATTCAAAAGTTATGTCACTTACTACAGGAACATCCAAGTTGCAAGTCGGAACACTTGAAATAATTCACACAATCAACCTTAAAGCCTATGAAGAAACCCTTTATGAAATTAAACAAATGATCCACCAAAATGTTGACACCATTTATCCCATGTATCAATTCATCTCCCACGAAATCACAGCAATAGAATCCCTTACTAACAGATTAGAACCCAAGGGAGCGAAAAGATCCCTTAATTTCTTTCGAAGCGCATGGAAATGGATATCCGGTAGTCCAGACCATGACGAATTTATTATTTTTAAGTCAAAAATTAATGGTATTTTAGAAAACAACAATAAGCCGGTAATTATAAATAGGTCAATTATTGAGAAAATAAACCAAATTACTTATACAAGAAACAACATTTTAAAAATGTATAAAACAAATGAAGAAATAAAAAATGGATTAGTTATTAATATTAAATATAAGCTTGACATAATAAAAGAAGAGAACATAAATATTGAATATTCCATGCATTGGGCAAAAGCTGGAATAATTAATTCCTTTATCCTATCTAATAATCAAATAAATGTAGTAAAATAACTTTTTGACAAAAATAATGTACCCTATCTCAATATAGACGAAGCAATCGAATTTGCGAAACCTTCGCTTAATGAACAAAACAAAAAAAAGAAAAGAATCTACGTTAACAATTTTATTGGATTTTTTTCTTAATCTCAACATTTTGATTTTTACAAAAAAAACGTGGTCTCCTTTTTTTCCTTCTGTCTTTGTCAAAAGTCAAAATGTATCTGGTTCCCGAGAGGTTTTCTTTTTCTTCTTTTCTTTGTTGTTTCCTTTTTCTGGTGCTGCCAAGTTTTCGCAAAACTGCCCCCCTCTTAAATCATCGCAGCTCCGACCGATGATTTTTCCGCAATTTCGATTGCATAGGGTGCTAGACGATTAACATGAATGACCCGACGTTTGCGGCTGTGCTGCCCTTGGATACGGTAGAGTAGGTCGTTCAATTTCTTAACGACGGTGAAAGGTCCCTCCCAATTTCGCTCCAGCTTAGGACACAGTCCCACTCTACGTTTAGGGTTAAACAACCAGACCTTATCACCTGAAACGACAGAGATAGGGTTAGCTCGTAAGTCGTTCTTCATTACTTCGGCTGCAAGTCGTAAGTTTGCCCAGGCTTCTTCATGAACATTGTGTAATTGTGGCTTAAGTTTCTCAACAAATGTTGTGACCGATTGCTGTGAGGTAGGTTGGGGTCCAATTATTAAATGCGTCTGCATTGCCGTGGCGAGAAGTTGAATGTCCATGTCGTATTGTTGGAGACGTTCTAACCATCTAGCGCTTGACACTATAGCCAGCAACTCCTTCCGGGTGACGCAGTAGTTCATTTCTGCTTTATTTAAGCTAGAGCTGTAATATTCCACTACGGTCTCGACAAGATCCTTTGACTGACTACGCACCGCGCCCAGTCCACAGTTACTAGCGTCCGTATCTAATATGAATGGGACATCAGGGTCAGGATATGCCAGAATCGGAGCTTTCTTAAGTTCGCCCTTAAGTTTCCTAAATGCGTTTTCCTCGGCTTCGTCCCAAATAAACTTCCGTTTTTCTTCCATGAGCTGGAAGAGTGGTTTGCTGATTGTAGAGAATCCGCGGATGAACCTACGATAATATGAGCATAGGCCTAAGTAGCTTCGAACATCCCGTTTTGAGACCGGCGTTGGCCATCACCACCTGCCAATAACCACTGTGTAAGTCTATAGTGGAAAACCAACGTGCGCCAGAGAAATGTCCGAGAATGTCGTCCATCCTAGACAGCGGATAGGAATTATTTTTCGTGACATCGTTTATTTGGCGGTAGTCAACACAAAACCCTGCAGTGCCGTCCTTTTTCTGCACTAAGACTATCGGGGCGGACCAAGGACTCGATCTTCTCGATAACACCTCTTTCCTCCATGTCCTGAATTAACTCGTCCACCATTTTTCTCTTTGCCAGTGGTACTCTTCGGACCGGCAGCTTGATTGGCCGTGATGATCCAGTATCAATTCGATGGGTCGTTAGCGAAGTACGTCCTAAGTCGCTAGGCCCTTTGGAAAATATGTCGTTGTATTTGGCAAGTAGTGAAGAAAGTTGCTGGCGTTGACTCTCACTCAACCCTAGTGACTGAAGTGCAAGATCCTGCATATCAGGTATCTGTGCATTTGCGGAAATATTTGGCACATCGACGAGTTTAACCTCCATAGCCCCTCCGATGATTGTATCAGTGTGGAAAAGTCCAGCGTACAGCGATGATTTCGCAAAAAGTCAACTCCTAGGATACACGCAACGCCAAATTCGAGAAATTCGTGTTGAAATGATGATCCATGGAGTTCCACCGTTGCTCTGCTTCGACCTTCAGTCATCATTTCATTGCCCGTGATTCCTCTTATGCGATGTTTAATTGATTTTAATGCATTCTTGTCGACGAGTGAAATGTTAAGAAGTGATACCTCCGCACCAGTATCGATGATGATTTCACAGTTACGCCCATTTACTAATCCATTCACCACTAAACAAGTGGTACCCAGTGCAAAAGCACCGATGGTATGAGGCCTTCGTCTATCGGCAGCACTCTGAACAGCTGGTAACATCGTATTACCTTGTTGGGGCTCGCTACCATCTTTCACCAACTGTTGCCCCCTTAAGTCAGTCGTTCATAAACTTCCGTAGAGATCAGACGTTATTCGGCTTTTCTAGTGAGTGATTAAATAAATACAAAATTATCAAAAAACAAATTAGAAACAATTTTGCTAAGTGCTTCTGTTCGTGAACAAAATGTATAAATAATATACATATATTTTAGTTTAAATAATAATTTGATTTTAATATTAAAATTGTAATCCATGTTAAAACTAAGCTAGATTAATTGAAACTTAATCTAATGTAACCAATTAAACGTAACGTAACGAATTGCAAATATTTAGTACAAATGTATGACAGTTTATAAAGTTAAATATGGATGTGATTTCCGGAGACTAATAAAATTCTCTTTGCTGTAACCCTTGAAGCTGAAAGAACGTGTTTTACTTAAAACCGCATTTTTTCTACATATTTTTTAACCCCACACATATTTAACAAAGTTTTAAACCCAACACACCCCGACATTTGGTCCTTTTCGAGCCGAATAAAGACTCCACAGAACATTAAACACTTAGATATTTAAAAAAGAAAAAAGTGCAAAGTGCAAAACATATATATATATATATAAAAGATACTTAAGAGACTACACAAAACATTAAATATTTAAAAGAAAATAAAATAAAAAGTGCAAGTGCAAGAACAAAGTGCAAGTGTACAAAACAAAAAAAAAAATATATATAGATATATATAAAACATAAAGAACATACATATATTCCCTCGCGGTCGGTGTCTTGCCCCTTCTCTTGATCCTTTTTAAGACTTACAGACTCTTTCGGTGGTTGTGCAGAAATCGCATTTCCCGCGCCGTGCAAAAAAAAATTAATTTCAACTTTAACCTCAACTGTCACCAGCTGGGCAAAGCTAACCAAAGGTCGTAAGTTGCTGAAATAAAATATTAATTAATTAATACTATTATAATAAACAACCGTATTTAATAAAATTAAATAAACATTGTACTTGATACATACATACATTGGTTTATAGTTAATTAATTTTCAAATACAAACCTTAAAAAATGTCGAAATTGTCCACGAGTGCAGATCAAAAAGGTGTTCTGGAGCAGATTCTTCGTGACCACTCCAACTTCAAAAAGACTGGAGCATCACGTCGTACAGCCAGCTATCTTTCAGGTCGTCTCCTTATCCTAGAAGGGAACTTCAAGAACGCGCTTGGTCTTCAAACGAAGATTCGACGAGGAGAAATTGAAGAAGGTCTGGAAGAAGAAGATTTTGATGAAATTTTTGATCTGCTTCAAGCAACATATTTCACTTACCGAGGTGAATTGGTCGACGCTATCGACAATGCCAAGTTAGCATCCAAGGAAGGTGAATCCACAGGTGCTTCTTGTAATGAGCTTTCATTACCCCAAATTCAAATACCACATTTTGAGGGCTCGTACACGAAGTGGCGGGCTTTCCACGATGTTTTTTTTTGTCCACACAAATAAGAAGCTGGGTGAAATCCAAAAGCTTCACTATTTGAAGTCGTTTCTTTTTTTTTGCGGCCCGGGTCAATCCCGGACAGATTTATTAAGCTTATTGCAAGCAAACATATACTTAAAACTAACATTTTCACTTAAAAACTAAAGGGTGGGAGCGGTTAAAGAAAATAAGGACGTGAGGCATAGGTGGAAATAAGTATGTTCTTGAGGGAGAGTTTGCTGAGATGGTAGTCGAAGAGAGGCAGTACATCGTTAACTTCGCGAAGCATCCTAGACATTGGCTCCAGGTGTCCGTAATTCGTTCTGTGAAGATTGAGCCGTAAAAGTGGCACAGAACTAAGATTGCGGGGATTGGTGTTAAAAGAAATAATTTGAAGTAAGGAAGGACAGTCGATATTACCTACTAAAATTTGATGAATAAAGAGAATGTCGGCAACTTTTCGGCGTATAGAAAGGGGTTGTAAATTTATAAGTTTCAGCCGGTCAGTGTAAGGTGGTAAGTTTTGGCTATTATCCCAGGGAAGACCACTTAAAGCAAAGCGTAAAAACCTGCGTTGAACAGCTTCTATCCGGAGGATGTGAGTTCTGTAGTAGGGTGACCAAACTTGGCTGGCATATTCCAGAAGAGGCCTAACAAAGGTTATGTAAAGAGATTTGGTAACATAAGGATTGGAAAACTCCTCAGACCAGCGCTTGATAAAACCAAGGGCAGAGTTGGCTTTTTTTATTATACTATCAATGTGAGAACGGAAATTGAGTTCCTTGTCGCAGATAACACCTAAATCAAGCAACTCATTCACTAAGGGAACAGGCAGATTAAAGATTAGATAGCAACGAGGTGAAGTAGGGAGGCGTTTACGGGTATATGTTATAGCCTGACACTTATTGACGTTAAGGTCAAGAGAATTCTTCTGACACCAAGTACAAAACCTGTCTAGATCTTGCTGCAGAAGTAGGCTGTCTGAGGAAGATGATATATATCTAAATATTTTCATATCATCTGCGTAAACAGATATGTATGAATTTTTAATGATACAAGCAACATCATTAATGGTCAGAATAAATAATTAGGGACCAAGGTGGCTGCCTTGGGGTACACCAGAGGAGGCTTTAATTGGGTCAGAAACCGTGGACCTAAATAGAACATAGTAAAGTCGTTCATTTAAATAGGATTGAACCCAAGTTATAAAGTTTATCTGGAAACCAAGAGCCTTTAATTTTAGAAGGATTATGTGATGAGCAATTCTATCAAAGGCTTTGCTGAAATCGGTGGCAATCACATCAACTTCATTTCCAGATTCCAGTGCACATAAAGTGCTTGATACGAATTCCGTTAAGTTGGTGGTCGTAGATCTGCCTTTGAAAAATCCGTGCTGGCTTGGGGAAACAATAGATTTACAATGGAAAAGCATTATGTCATAGATAATGCTCTCAGAAAGCTTAGGTATGCAGGACAACTTAGCAATTGGTCGATAGTTGGAAATATCGTCTTTTCTACCTTTTTTATGTTGGGGGATAATAAACGACCTTTTCCAGGTTGATGGAAATAATCCCTGGGTGATAGAAAGCTGAAAGAGAGCTGTAAGAGGTTGGGCTAGATGCATTTGACATTTCTTTAAAAATATAGGGGGAAGGTCATCAGGGCCAGCAGAATAATCATCTTTGAGTTTTATTATTTTATCTCTAACTTGCTCTAAAGTTATAGACACCGATTCCAAAGTTGTTTGTGGGCAGCTGTTTAAGTAGGAAAAGTAAGAATGGTCTGGCTCTTGGGAATGGATGGCGAACGCTTGGCCAAAAAAGATTGCGAAAAGATTTGCAATAATTTGGGGATCGCCCGAGGACCTATCAAGAAAATTTAGGGATGATGGATAGTTATCCGATTTGCTTTTAGTTTTGATGAACTGAAAGAATCTTTTGGGGTCGAAAATGAGTGTGTGGTCCACTCGGTTTAAATAGTTGTTATAGAGAGTTTGGCAAAGTACAGAGAAGTTAATTTGGGCAGACTGGTAGTAGAAGAAATCGGTGTCGGAACGCGATTTTAAGTAAGAATACCAGAGCTTATTTCTCTTGTTACGAAGAGATCGCAGCTCTTTATTATACCAGGGTGGTGACGATGAGGGATTCCTTTTGGGTAAAAAAGGCACAGATTGGGAGAGACATTTTAAAATTTCGGTATAAAAGGATGCAAGAGCATCGTTAATCGTAAGGTTAGGGTTATTGTAGAGAAAGTTAAAATTGACCATACTGAGGAGGTTGTTCAATTTGGCGTAGTTAGCCCTATGAAAATTAAAACTGTAAGAATATTCATAGGAAACGGGATTAAGACCATTGTCATATGTCAGCGTAAGAGAAAGGGGAGGGTGGTAATTATCCAAATTAGAAAGCAGATGTTTACTTTCTAAAACGACGCAGTTATCTGTATCAGTGGCGAAGACTAGGTCGAGTTGTCTGCCGATGTTATTGGTGACACCACTTAATTGATATAGACCAGAGTCAGTTAGGCAGTCAATGAAAAGATTCTCTTTATCAGAGGTAGGATTTGTTACAGTATAGTAGCACTGATCAGTCTGAGTCCATAGAAGTTTAGGTAGATTAAAATCACCTAAAAAAATAAGAACGTCATTGGGATCAGCAGCATTAAAAATGCAGTCGATTGCATCAACAGCTAGCTGGTAAGCCTTGAATTGGTTGTGTTCGTGAATAAAATGTATAACTAATATACATATATTTTTGTTAAAATAATTATTAAAATTGTAATTTATGTTAACACTGAGCTAAATTGAACTCTTATTTTATTAATAATGTAACCTATGAAACGTAACGTAGGATTACGTATTGTTATTTAGTACATTTATATTTTGTATGACAGTTTGTAAGTCGAATATGGAAGTAATTTCCGGAAAAGAATAAAAGGGGCTCTCTTTGCTGTAACGCTAAAATCGAAAAGACGTGTTTTATTTACAAACCGCATTTTTTAACCCATTACCCCACACATAGTACAGAATCGAGAAAAAAGCCCTACACACCCCAACATTTGGTCCTTCGAGCCGGATAAAGACTCCACATAAAATTAAACATTTAAACATATAAAAAAGAAAAAAGTGCAAAGTTCAAACGTACAAACATACATATATATATACAAGAAAAGATACTTAAGAGACTTCACAAAACATTAAACATTTAAAAGAAAATAAAATAAAAAGTGCAAGTGCAAGTGCAAGAATAAAGTGCAAGTGTACAAAAAATAAAAAAAATATATAGATATATATAAAACATAAAGAACATACATATTTCCCTCGCGGTCGGTGTCTTGCCCCTTGTCTTTCTTCTTTTTAAGACTTACAGACTCTCTCGGTGGTTGTACAGAAATCGCATTTCCCGCGCCGTGTAAAAAATTTATTTCATCTTTAACCTCAACTGTCACCAGCTGGGCAAAGCTGACCAAAGGTCGTAAGTTGCTGAAATAAAATACTTAATTAAATATCATTTAATAAACTGTATCTAATAAAATTAAATTAATAAATACTTGATACACATACATTGGTTTATAATTAATCAATTTACAAAAAAATAAAAACCATTTAAAAATGTCGAAATTGTGCACGGGTGCAGATCAGAAAGGTGTTCTGGAGCAGATTCTTCGTGACCACTCCAACTTCAAGAAGACTGGAGCATCACGTCGTACAGCCAGCTATCTGTCAGGTCGTCTTCTTATTCTAGAAGGGAACTTCAAAAATGCGCTTGGTCTTCAAGCAAAGATTCGACGAGGAGAAATTGAAGAAGGTCTGGAAGAAGAAGATTTTGATGAAATTTTTGATTTGCTTCAAGAAACATATTTTACTTACCGAGGTGAATTGAAGATTGTGGAAGGTGAATCCACAAGTGGTTCTTGTAATGAGCTTTCATTACCCCAAATTCAAATACCACATTTTGAGGGCTCGTACACGAAGTGGCGGGCTTTCCACGATGTATTTGTATCTTTAGTCCACACAAATAAGAAGCTGGGTGAAATTCAAAAGCTTCACTATTTAAAATCATCTCTAACAGGTGAAGCTGCTCGTCTGTTGCAGCATTTAGGTTTGTATGCTGGCAATTATGACAAAGCATGGGAACTGCTTGTCGCCAGATACAGCCACAAGCAAGTGTTGGTAAACGCTCATTTCCAATTTTTTTTTGAGCAGCAGCAGTTGACGAAGGAAACGGCAAGCAACATCAAATCTCTATTGGACACATCCCAGGAATGTTTCCACGCTCTGGGAAACTTAGGATTGCCGGTTGGTTCTTGGGATGATATTTTAATTTATATTCTGGTGCAAAAATTACCTGCTTTTACTCAGCGTTTGTGGGAGGAGAAGTTGGGTAGTTCGAAGGAGTTGCCAACACTGAGACAATTTACAGAGTTCCTGGAGACACGTTTTCGAACCTTGGAAGCAGTAGCTGGAACGAGTGGCATCAAGGTCAGCGGTTCTTCTGTACACAAGGCTGTTGCGGTCGAGAAGAAAACGGTGTTGCACGTCGGGAAGAAGCAGTTTGCATGCCAGGTATGTGGTAGAGGTCAGCACTCCCTTCGAACTTGTCAGAAGTTCATTGCCATGGAGATCTGTGAACGATCTAAGGCTGTGGACAAAATCGGGGTTTGTCGGAACTGTTTGGTGTACAGTCACAAGACGAACCATTGTCAAAGCAGTGTGCGCTGCTATTACTGCCAGCAGGCACACCATTCTCTGCTGCATGTTAATAATCTCAGCTCTAAATCTACAAGGGATTATAAAAATATAACAACAGGTACACAAACATTTCATATAAGGTCAAAATTTAACCCACCTAAAGTAGCCTCTTCTGAAGTACATCAGCCAAGTGTTCTTCTGGCAACAGCAGTTGTTCGAGTTAGGTCATCAAATGGAAATTATTTTAATCTGAGGGCGTTAGTTGATCCTGGATCGGAAGCAAAGTTCATTACTGAATCCGCTGTCCAGTTATTAGGGCTTCATCAGTGACGAACTATCATTCAGGTATCTGGATTGGGAAAAGTTAGCAGTGGTTCATGTCAACGGTATGTAAGTCTTACCTTCGGGTCTTTGGTAACACCTTTCGAGACAAATACCCCAGCCTATGTGTTCAAGTCCCTGACTGGTCTTTTGCCGTCCAAGCCTCTTGCTCTGCAAAACTGGGAACATATTCAAGGTTTGAAGTTAGCTGATCCACAATTCGACAAGCCTGCGACTGTTGATATTCTCCTGGGAGCCGACGTTTACTCTGACTTTATTCTAGGATCCATTATACGCGGTAATGATGAAAGATCGCCAATCGCACAGGAATCAGAGTTAGGTTGGCTTATCCTTGGGAAGGTTATTTCACAAAATAAAAAACCTGTCCATAGCTTCTTACAGGTTCTCGATAACAACACTCAGCTGCGAAGGTCCTGGGAACTGGAGGAGTTCAACACTAAGGAAACTGCGGAAGAGAAAACTTCTGAAAAGAATCATATCAACACAATAACGAGATTGGGCGATGGACGATATGAGGTATCGTTGCCATTTAAAGACGGATGTAAACCTGGGTTTGGTGTCTCGAGGTTAGGTGCCTTACGTAGGTTTAATCAACTGGAAAGAAGATTCCAGGAAACCCCCACACTACACAAGGAGCTTCAACAGATGAAAGAGGTTGACGAGACGAATACCATACTGGATACACCACACCATTTACTTACTCCTCAACATGTGGTATTCAATAGACCGGAATGTAAACCTGGGTTTGGTGCCTCGAAGTTAGGTGCCTTACGTAGGTTTCATCAACTGGAAGGAAGGTTCCAGAAAAACCCCACACAGCACAAGGAGCTTCCCAATTGTTTACAGGAATGCAAAGATCTTCGTCAGATGCCAGAGGTTGACAAAAAGAATACCTTACTGGATACACCACACCACTTTTTCATTCATCAGCATGCGGTATTCAATGCGTCACGTACAACTACTAAGCTTCGCCGCAGTCCTGCGTACTTCAAACGATTTATACGAAACTGCCGGGCACAAGCTGGAAAGAGATACAGAGGTCCACTAAAGGTAGACGCAATCGGCATAAGACTGTTCGAAATTCCTCAATGAGACACTGCCGTGGAGAAGTGGATAAGCGAAGTCTCAGTCATCTTCAAGGACGAAAAAACTACCGCCGTTGCAGTTGAGATTCCGACGAATTATTGGCGCACATCCCGGAAAAGACGGACTTGCTATATTGCTTTGAAAATTTTGCTATTTGCAATCAAATATTGCAAGCGAAAAGCGAGAATTTTTAAACAACACAACATTTAAACGACACACAACATTGATAAACTCACATAAAAAATGAAAGACATTTCTTTTCGTTTAAAAAAAAAAAAAACAATTTATTAAATTAATAAAATATAATGACACAAACTTATTCTATCCTAGAATCCCTACACAACACAACACACATACAGTCCACTCTAAATCACACAAAATCAATCATTCCGGACAACGCTGTGGAGTTCCGAAACTCAAAAATGCCGACGGGAATTTGAGAGTCAAAACCCCGACGGAATTTGAAGCTTCTTAGTGAACACTCAACGTTATCCAGAGAAAACACATCACATACCAGACAACGCTGTGGAGTTCCGAAACTCCAAAATGCCGTCGGGAATTGGAGAATCAAAACCCCGACGGGTTTTGGAATTGGATTCTTGGAATTGGAGAATCAAAACCCCGACGGCACTTGAAATTTTTCACTGAACACTCAACGTTGTCCACTCAACACAACACAACACTTTAACATTTATCCCTTTTTTTAAAAACACATTTCAACATAAACACTCAATAATAATATCTACCTTAAACTAATCTTAACATAAATTACATAAATAAACAAAATAAATAATTGTAATAAATATGTAAATAATAAAAAAAAAAAATGAATATGTCAAAAAAAACACTTACTGAAGATGAATTGCAACAACAATTCTATACGAAGGCAGATTTATGGCTTTACACAAAAATGTAAATACCACACACACACCACACACACTAAGAAGGCTAATTCGGCCATCATCAAAACACTATCCGATCGCGAAAATTTCGTCGCACAGCATCGCGCTGCACAACCAAAGATTGCGTACGCGGAAAACAGTTATCGTATAAAATAACACCACAAATTGTATCGAATTTGTTGGGAAAATATTTTTAATGAACTTTTTAATTTTTTTTTATTTTCCCAATTCTTCTTTTTTCTGTTATTTTGTTTGCACTGCACTCGAATATCACTTTCGCGAAACCAAAACCAATCGATGTACAACAATATGTACACACGCACGGACATATATACGATTGTGTACTCGAGCCGATGTACACAATTTAAAACGAAATCGAACTGCGCGAAGGAAGGGGAGCAGACAAGTAATATAAATAAAGACACTTACCTTTTTAACAAACAAAAAACTAAAAAAAGTGGGAAAAACCAACGAAAATAAACTAAAAAAAAAAAAAAACCGAACAACACACGCGATAGGAAATTGACCCAGTTTTGGTCAACGATCAAAACAAACTGTTGCACTATTGCAATTTGTCAATGACACATATTTTATCTCCCTTTATTGCTCGTTTGTTATATCGTCGTCCTTGTCACCTACATGTAATGTTTCAAATTAATAATTACACGATTTTGTCTCATTTTACATGTCTAGTCAACACACTCACACAACACACAACTTCTATGTCAGAAGAGGTACAGTACGGTGCAAGAGCGAGGACACTTGCGGACGAAATTCGTCCACCGGGCGGGAGAATGTTCGTGAATAAAATGTATAACTAATATACATATATTTTTGTTAAAATAAAAAATTGTAATTTATGTTAACACTGAGCTAAATTGAACTCTTATTTTATTAATAATGTAACCTATGAAACGTAACGTAGGATTACGTATTGTTATTTAGTACATTTATATTTTGTATGACAGTTTGTAAGTCGAATATGGAAGTAATTTCCGGAAAAGAATAAAAGGGGCTCTCTTTGCTGTAACGCTAAAATCGAAAAGACGTGTTTTATTTAAAAACCGCATTTTTTAACCCATTACCCCACACATAGTACAGAATCGAGAAAAAAGCCCTACACACCCCAACAGGTTGAGAGGGGCGAATATAGCAGCAACAAATATATAGGTTGCGTTTGCAAATAGGAATTCTAGCGCAAACGAATTCGAAGAATGCAGTGGACGATTTTTTAAAGGGTCTAGACTCGAGACGAGAGTGTGTAGCTAGAAGTACACCACGGCCATATAAATTCTCCTCTTTATCTAGACCATCGTCACGGTGTAAATCGAAGTCTTGGGAAAATAATTCATTATTCTTAATATCAGGGGTGAGATTGGTTTCTGTGAGGGCAAAGATGTCGTATGGCAGAATCTGCGAATTAAGATATATAGCAGAAATCTTAGTTCGTAATCCTCTTACGTTTTGATAATACAGGGACAGATATTTGGGAGGCTTCGGCAAAGAATTGAGTGGTGGGTTAGGAGCGATGGTAGTTTTTGAAACTAGACCGTGTTCTCTGGAGGTGTAGTATCCGTTTGGAGCTAACATGAGACCCGAAAGAATGGAAACCATTGCATTGGTTTTCGTTATACCGTCGATACAGACAGAGTCAGGCTTATCATGTAGGTAGGCGAGATATAAGCGAACATTATCATATAATCTGCGGTCTCTTAAACGAGAGAGAACATATCGGCCATCTTCCCCAGAATCGATAAGGTGCTTGGTTAACTTTGCCTTTGGAGGAAGAATGGGGTCTAAAAAAGAAGGTGGTGTGGTATTAGGGTGGGAGTCTAGCTTAGAACATGGGGAGGGATTTAAAATATGGGAGCGAATAAAGTTGGGGTATGCCGTTTTTGTATAAGGGGAATGAGAAGATGTTGGGTTTTGTAAATGACTGGGAGGAGGATCTAGATTGAAAGATACGCGCTTAGGAATTGAGTTGGACGCGGTGGAAGAACGTTTAGTATATACGCGATTGGCAGTATGAATTGAAGGAGGAGTGAAGACAGGAAATGTCCCAACTTTAAAACTCCAATTTGCATCAGGAGTTTGTTTGTTAGGAGTTGGGTTTTTTTTGGAAGAGTTAGGCTTCGGTATAGGATTAGACTTAAAATTAACATTATTCTGTTTTTTAGATTTAGTGGATTGAGGTAAAGGTAGTATCCTTGCGATGTTTGTTGGTTCCTCTATTCGGTTTAATTCTTTCCATAGTTAATCCACCCAGATTGATGACGTCGGAAGCAGGGTTGATAAACATCCATTCATATTTTGACGGAATGCTTACCTTGAAGGTAATGGTGGAGATCTTACGGCAGTTGCTGACATCTATTTTAAATTTAGATTTGAAGAGACTAGTTAGCCTGTTTCGATCGAGGAGAGTACCTCTTATTAAAAAGGCAACTGACTCAGCTTTGTTGAAATTGTTCAACTTTTTTATTCTCGTGTTCCACTCCGAAAGTGTCCATAAGATTCCGAATCTTGAGATTGTGGGTTCAGGAGTTGGTGTAGTAGCATCGTTTACCGAAGAGGGTTGTGGTGGAGGAGAAGATGATCCAGGAGTTACTGGTGGTTCCATAATTGCAGATTCAAGCATCTCAGTGAGAAGCGAGGTGTTGTATGATGGAGTCGGTGGGGGCTGGGATTGCACCGGTATATCTTCGATTTTACTGGAAGTTATCCGGATGTGATCAGCAATTTCGATTAACAGCGCGCGTGATTCGGTTATCTCGTTGCTTAAATCGCTTATTTGGCACATGATGTTTATGAGCAACTGATCATTATTAGGCGGAGACGGAACGCTGCTTCTGGATGTGCTTTGAAGATGAAAATCGAGGGAAGACCGTAGAGAACTTAAAGAGTCTGTTGTTGTGGGGATGTAAGATTTTATTATTGATTTAACACTGTGGGATAGAAAATTTTTGGAATCTTCAAGTCATGTTTGTCATTTCGTTTTATTAAGTCACTGTTTTGAGCCAACTGCATGGATAAGTTTCTAAATTGGGCCTTGTTATAAATTGCAGATTGCTCGAGTGAAATTGACAAATCTTCAACTGATTTGAGAAGGTCATCATATCTTGTAAATTGGTTTTGCATTGATTTCAAGGCATGATTGTTTTCTGCCGCAAAGTTACTGACCGAATCACTGAGACACTTAATAGCAAGTAATATGTGGGACGGAGTGATGTCCTTGCACTCATCACAATAAAACAAAAAGTTGTTTTTAAAATCTTTTAGGTACGCTATGGATCTTTTACTCAAGGAGAAATAGGTTGTGCGAATTATTGCAATTAGGCAGGAAAAAAAATTAAATGGAAATAAATTAGCAGAGCGAAATTTAAACACGTCTGAACTTAATGAATGAACAATTGACAATACAGGTGAAGCTGCTCGTTAGTTGCAGCATTTAAGTTTGTATGCTGGCAATTATGACAAAGCAATTATGACAAGTCGTATCTGGCTTGTCGCCAGATACGACCACAAGCGAGTGTTGGTAAATGCTCATTTCCAACTTTTTTTTGAACAGCAGCAGTTGACGAAGGAGACAGCAAGCAATATCAAATCTCTACTGGACACGTCCCAGGAATCTTTCCTCGCTCTGGGAAACTTAGGATTGCCGGTTAGTTCTTGGGATGACATTTTAATATATATACTGGTACAAAAATTACCTGCTTTTAGCCAGCGTTTGTGGGAGAATTTAGGTGGTTCGAAGGAGTTGCCAACACTGACACAATTTACAGAGTTCCTGGAAACACGTTTTCGAACATTGGAAGCAGTAGCGGGAACGAGTGGCATAAAGGTAAGCGGTTCTTCTGCACACAAGGCTGTTGCGGTCGAGAAGTAAACGGTGTTGCACGTCGGGAAGAAGCAGTTGCATGCCAGGTATGTGCTAGAGGTCAGCACTCCCTTCGAACTTGTCAGAGGTTTATTGTCATGGAGATCTGTGAACGATCTAAGGCAGTGGACAGAATCGGGTTTTGTCGGAACTGTTTGGCGTACAGTCACAAGACGAATCATTTTCAAAGTAGTGTGTGTTGCTATTACTGCAAGCAGGCACACCATTCTCTGCTGCATGTTAGTAATATCAGCTCTAAACCTACAAGGGATTATAAAAATACAACAGCAGGTAATCAAACAGACAATTACATTCATATATACGAAAGTGAATCTGACAATGAGAGACAACAAGCGGCTCGCTATTCCAATAGCGGGACCAGCAGATGGCAAGATGTCACCAGAAAATGTAGCAAGAAAGAGAAGGAGGAGGCTTAAGACATCTCCACATTCAAATCCTGTAAGACGCCCCGCACTGTCATCTACTGAAAAGTTGCCTGGTAGAAGAAGGGACAACGACAACAAAGTCGGCAGCTGAGTCAGACAAAGAAGAATAATGGATATTCTTCTATATGTCTGATGGGGGGGGGGGGGGGGGGACCAATTTCTGGCGGCCACAGAGTCTGATGATGAAGACGAAGAAGCGTATGCAAATAACAGCATCATTAAATTGCTGCAACAACAAGTGGCGAGAAGGCAGATAGAGCAACAACAACTCCCGAGCTCTCATCAGCAGCCCACAAATAGCGAAAAGAATCCACTGTAACACAGTGGAGGGCTACCATAAAATTAAAAGTCTATTGAAGGATTTGACGACGGAGTTCTTCTCCTACACCCCGAAGTGGGAGAAGCTGCAAACAATGCGGCTAAGGAGGTTAGAACCGTCGATTAATCCGGAGGAGCTCCTTGCTCTGCTGAAAGAGAAGAAGTGCGAGGGGATCCAATTCGTGGGATCAAGCATTTCACTACAGCCAGAGCCAAAAGGGAGAAGCGGCAACTGCGTATTTTCCTTGTACAGCTAAGTCCCACCAGCAATCTGGATGGTCTAAGGAGTATTAAAGTCCTGGACTACCAGGTTGTACACTGGGAAAAATTAAAGAGAAGCGAAAACATTTTACAATGTGTTCGCTGCCAAAGGTCCGGGCACGCCGCGTCGAACTGCGAAATGCAGCACGTTCGTGCATATATCAGGGTTGGGGAAGGTCAGCAGCGGCACTACCAACAAATACGTCGAAATCAAATTCGCATCTCGACATTCGATGTTTGAAGGTTTCACAAAGGCTTTCGTCTTCAAGTCGTTGACTGGACTCCTTCCGGCCCAACGAACAATACTGTACGAATGTAGCCACTTAAAGAATCTGGAATTAGCAGATCCTTTGTTCCATATTCCGGCACCCATCGATCTGCTGCTTGCTAACGACGTGTATGCAGACATAATCATGCCGGACATCGTTCGGAGTACCGTACCCGGTATGCCAATAGCCCAAAAGACTCAGCTAGGTTGGGTAATTTTGTGAAACGTCTCGGAGACGCCTTTAAAATTCCAGACCTTCACCCAAAATGTAAGTCTTGATAAGACTTTAAGAAATTTCTGGGAAATCGAAGAGCTACCGTTTCCCGTCAAGCCTCAAAGGAAGACATGGCGTGCGAACGGCACCTTCTAGCAAACACCACCAGACCAGCTGACGGCCGCAATGAAGTGACATTACCCTTCAAGATAGGGAGACATCCAGCTTTGGATGTCAAGTAAGGAAGAAGCTTTACGATGATTTTCATATTGTTATGTAAGAACATAATACCTCAGAATACCTGCCCATCAAAAAGGCAAATGTTCTCAAGCTACAATTTAATCAGGTACACATTACTGGCGTGAGATCAAACGCAAGCAAATTGAGTTTTCAGTTTTCAATGCATTTTATTTACTTCATCACTAACTCTTACATACTAACAAAAAATGCTTAAATGCTAGCTTACAATTACTTAACAATCTTATACTAACTTACTGGCCCCACACAGGCACTCTAAGCTAATCTGAATTCTTATATCTATGTCTTTCGACTTCATTTACATTTTATTTATACTCGTAAATGTTCATTTTGTATACTCAGGGCTATGAAAAAATTGATAACAAAAAACTTAGCCTATGGATGTAATTTTTTATTTTTTATAAAAGCTTAGTATCTAAATTACAATAAACCTTAGCCTACATAACCTAAATGCACAATACACACATAAACACACATAGATATTATACACAATCATATACATATATCAGTATACACCTTTGTATACACTGATATATGTATATGTTTCTTAAATGCTAACCTAAACCTATGTAAGCTGGCCACCGCTATTCACAGAGCAAATAAATTGGTCAGCTCTACCTCATTAGTGAGGCCGGTCCGTAATTGACGGAAACGGCGACGAAACATCTTCCCCATCATTCAACCACCAGAAATGCTGGTGCTGCCGAACGACATCCCTCTTATCGCGATTCCCCACCGCCCTACTGAACCTGAGGCGATCCAAACTGCCGTGTGCGACGTCTCTGCTGTAGTTGAGTCCCCTGTCCCCAGCTGTCCGAGCGACATGGAAGATTAACGGCACCGCTGATCTATCCTGGATCAACCCTATCTGATCAAGGTAGAGGAATGCTTCCGGTGGAACGACGCCGTCAAAGCGCACACTCTCGTGGTAAAGGTAATTGGGGTAGTAAGCCCCAGATATCAGGTTATTCGTCGAGGTCATTGCTCTTGCAATGTGCCTTCGAGTCAGCTTAATTACGCAGTTGTCCACTCGTATTAGGTTCGCCCTGTTGTAAAGGACCTCATTAGGATAAAATTTCTTGTACTCCGACTCTGGTGTACTGTACAAGCGAAGACAAGTCCTAAGACAAGCCCTTTCAAACACCCGAATCTTCTCCATTAAGTTTGCTCGTACATTGAACCACACGGGACAACCAAATACCAGCATGGGCCTGATAAGGGCCATGTAGCAGATTACCTTTACCCTCGTATCGAGTTGGCTGCTATAAAACAGTCTCTTTGTAACGGCAAAAGCACCTTTAGCTCTGGCCAGAGCAGCATCTACATTTTTGCCAAAGTACAGAAACTGATCCAGCCAGATTCCAAGGTATCTGACTACATTTCGACAGGCAAGAGGTTGTCCGCGTTGTCCAACGATAGAGAACTTTCGCCAATTTTTTCTGGTATCCCTAGAGGCTCCAGACAACGGCGTCCTAAAGAGAATGGTTTCCGACTTCTGAAAGTTGATTTTCAACTTCCAGTCATCGCAAAATCGTTTTATCTTATCGAAGTCATGCTGCAAGAGAGTATTAATGACCTCGATTTTTGGACCTGTTCTGTACGCTACCAAATCGTCTGCGTACGCAATAGTATGGGGAAGTGAACCTATCAAGTCGCTTGTAAAAATATTGAAAAGGATCGGCGAATTGACCGCGCCTTGCTGACGACCATTTTTAATTTGAAATATTCCAACAGAAGTCACATCACCATTTTTCACGATGAACTGTCTGTTGGTTAGCATATTATAAAGAATGTACAAGAGTGGTTTACTGATCCCCAACCGAGTCAGCTTATAGAAAAGACCCTCTAACCATACGGTGTCGAAGGCCTTCTCCAAGTCAACAAGGCAGGCAACCAGTACATTGTTTTTTGCCTTTATTCCATTGGATATCGGACACCAGTTTAGACGCGGCATGTGAGATATCATGTCCCGCCTTAAAACCGAATGGATTATCCGGAACTATATGTTTGTCCTCAATCCACCTAGACAGAGCTCTATTGATTACTTTTTTAAAAACCTTACTGATATTCGGAAGGAGACTTATCGACCGGAGATTCGCCGGATTGGATATATCCTTTCCCTTTTTGGGGATAGGTTGAACCACCGCCGTTTTCCAATGCGCTGGATAATGTGCATTATTCATTGCATTATTAAACAGGGTGGTGTAAATGTCCACCGCTTCTAGAGGAAGATGTCGAAGCACGATGTTCGGAATACCATCCGTCCCCACCGATTTCTTAGCCCTGATTGTGTCGAAGATCTCATGGAGTCCTTCCTTCGAAATGAATGAAATGGCCTACCCCCAGGCCACCCACTCTGGCAATGACGTTATTTGCCATATTTTCGTCGCTAAACCGGGTGAAACCAGAGCCCTCGGATCGCCAGTTCCCTATTTCATTTCGAATGCAGAAGTCGTGCACCAAGACGCGATTGTCCAGGTCATAATTAGGGCCAATGATATCAATGGCCTGTATACTTCCTGGAAAGTCGCCCCTATAGCCTCAACCTTCTCCTGTGGATCCTCGATCACAAAAAAGTCGTCATCATCAGCGGCCTCATTTGGATCAATGCCTGCTATTGTCAGTAACCGTTCGTTGTCTGTTGTTCGGGCTATTTTAAGACACTGAAGGTCGTTTTGATTTTTTCTCCGAAATAGTTTATTTATTTGCGGAAACATATTCGGGTTGCTGGTGTTTACAGCCCGAACCTTGTTCTTCCAATAGGAACTTACAGAAATTCTGTAATTCTCTTTTATTAACGTTTGCACATTTTTAATCGACGACTTCAGTGTCCTAATCTCCGGGTCTTGTCGGTCAGTTAACTGTCTGTACAAGTTTTTAAGTCTGGTCAGAAGTCTACTTTTCTGTCGGTGCAGTGCGTCAATAGTAGGATTGCGGAACAGGTCTTCGTTAGTCGTACGTCGATACCGCGGTATTGTAGTGTCCATAGTTTGTTTAATTGTCTCGTTCATTTGTTTTAGGTAATTTTCGATCTCTTCGTTTGACAAATTCCTATTGGACGGTGGGTGGAACGTGTTCGAGGATAGCGCTCTAGTCAAGGTTGCGGAGAAGCGTGTCCATCGAGTTTTACTGTAGGTGTAAGAATATCTTTGGACAAGCTCCTCCAATTCCGCAATTTCGTTGGGAACTGTAATTTCGGTGCTAAAACCGCAATGGTCACTGTCATGCACGAATGTGCGGAGACAGTTTAGCGTTTGTAAATTCGTACCTGTCAGTCGTATGCGTTCGTCGTACAGCAGTAGATCCAAATAAGACCCGCCTCTGGGAAACGACGCGTTATCCGTCGCTTTAAGACCGAGTCTGTACATGACATCGTGCTGACCCCACCAATCGAGTAGAAGGTTCCCTCTAGTATTTGGCAAATTATTTCCCCAATCTCTATGTCTAGCGTTGAAATCCCCGCCGATTATAAAATAATTCTCCCCCGATTCCAGCCTCTGAAGTCGAAAAAGCGTGTCGAGCTCTGTAATGAATAGGGTGGATTGTGAAGCCTCAGGTGCATAAACAGAGGCCAAGTACAGCCGCTTTCCACTGCGGAGCGGGATGTAAACGACGACTGCCTCCAATACCCGGAACCTGCGCAACACGCCCTTGTACACTCTGTGAAATTTTATACCCCCTTTAATGAAGATCGCGACACCGCCTCCACGTTTGGATCTGGGCCGGTTTCTTCTTCTAACAATATAATTATTGTACTCCAGTTTGTGCTTATCGGTTAGCTTGGTTTCGCTAGCGAAAAGCACATCAGGAGTTTGGTCTTGTAGCAATTAGAACATCGCGGCTCTTCGTTCGATCCTAATCAATGAATTCACATTCACTGCAAGGACCTTCAAAGTTTGCTCCACCATGTGCGTACCCATTACGGCATGTGTTGCGTTAGGCCCGGCAGCAACGCGTAGATCTGGTCCACCCGCTTGGCCGGTTCTTGAACCTGCTTTTGCAGCTGAGCCATCTGCCCTTGGATTGCGAGCAAGATGGCTAGCATGTTGGGTGCAGCTTCCGTTGTTCTCGGCATCGGCGCCGGAGAAGCAACAGTCGCTTGCTGTACCGTAGCCCCCCTACCTGACGCCATTTGGGCGTAGGAAATTTGGGGTGTGACGGCTGGTGTTTGAAACCTCTCAGGTGAACGTTTGACCTCCACCTTCTGCTGCCGAGCCAATTTTGCTTTTTTAATGTCGGTGAACTTATGACAACCCCGATAGTTTGGGGTTGTCCCACGTTCCCACATAATACGCACGAGAGCTGTGACCTATCGGATGCTCCGTCGACACCCAGAGCACACTCTTCGGAACTGTGGTTCTTTGCGCACTTCACGCATCGAGGCTGCATTTGGCAGTTCGACGCGGCGTGCCCGAACCTCTGGCAGCGAACGCATTGTATAACGCCTTCGATCCTTTTTAGTTTTTCCCAGTGCATCACCTGGTAGTCTAGGACATTGATACTCCTTAGACTATCCAGACGGCTTTCGGGACTGAGCTGCACCAGGAAGAACGGCAGACTCCGTTTCTCCCGCCTGGCTCTAGCTGTGGTAAATGGCTTTACCCCCACAAACTTGAGTCCTTCGCACTCCTTCTCTTTGAGCAGTGCCAGGATCTCCTCAGGATCAGAAGACGGTTCCAACCCCTTCAGCAGCATCGATTGCCGCTTTTCACACTTCGGTGTGTATGAGTCGTTTCTGATTGGTTTCTGATGCTGGTTTTGTTGTTTCTGTTTCTGGGAGCTTTCTACTTCCAGTTGCTCCCTCTGCCTGCGTGCAGTTTGTCTTTGCTTAATAGCAAGCACTTCCTTTTTGTATGCTGCTCCTGAGGTCTTTTAATTCTTCATCCTCATCTTCAGACACGGATGCTGCTAGAGAGGCAAAGTTGTTGTTGCCTCCCTTATAATACTCATCAGAAATGTACATCGACGATTGTTTTTTCATTTGTTGTCTGGTTTGTACTGTGTCTGCTGCATCTTTGTAGGAGTCGTTTTTAAAATCTTCCGCCTTTTAATGGCTTTCGGCACGGCACCGGCAACACTATTGTTGCCTTTGGCAACTACCGTTATGGGAAGAGCGGAGCGCTCTCCACCATCCATCACGCGATTTCCTTATCACTTTTTGATTGTTTATCCAATTTAAGAAAAAAAGAAAAGAAAAAAAACAAAGTCCCAATCTGGGATCGAACCCGTATCCCAGATTTGCTTATCGACGCCGCTAACTGCTTGGCTATCGAGTCAGATAACAGAATAGTAACCAATTGGCTTTAACTGTATCACTTACTGTATCACTATTTTTTATTATTTTTTATTTGTATTTGTATTTTTTTTTTTTCACTCTAGGAAAAGCCGAACACGTTTACACTCTGCGGAGATCTGCGAACGACTGAGCAGCAGTGTATATTCGCATATGGGATGAACGATATGAAACACAGATGCATCCTCTGATGTCAAAGACCAAAGTAGCTCCACTAAAAACGGTAAGCCTTCCCCGTCTCGAACTCTGTGGAGCAGTTCTGCTGGCGACATTGATGGATCACACAGCAAAGGTCTTGAACGTACCAATACTGAGGTATGCGTGGTCAGATTCCACTATAACTCTTGCCTGGATTCGGGCTCCATCTTCCATCTGGAGTACGTTCGTCAGCAACAGAGTTTCCAAGATCCAACGACTGACAGATTGCAGATGTGGAGGCACATACCAACAAAACATAACCCAGCTGATCTGGCATCGCGTTGATTTTTGCCATCAGAGCTAAGGGGCAGTGAATTATAGTGGAATCGCCTATCATTCATGAGAGACCAATGGAACTTCCCAGTCCCAGAGCAACTAACAAACATCAACACGGGAGAGGAAAGGCAAACAATAAAAACTCATGTAGCCACAACGCAAACACAGGCACAACAAATCATAGTAGGATAAATTATCAACAAGTTCTCCAGACTGCACACGATATTATGCAGTTTGGCATATTGCCAACTATTTATCTCCAACTGCAGATCAGGTTGCAAAAAATCTGGCCCTTTGCAACCAGAAGAGTTGAACACCGCACCACAGATATCAATAAAATCAGTGCAAAAGAACATGTTTCCTGAGGATTTAACAAAATTGCACGACAGCAACATCAACACTTAAGTCATTGAATCCCTTCATAGATGCAGATGGACCGCAACACGGTGGTATCCAAAAAATGACAGCATATATTCGGACAAGGTATTGGATCGTCCAAATAAAGCAGTGTGTAAAGCACACCATTCACCAATGCGTCAAGTGTTTCAAACACAAAGCCAAAGCAATGACGCAACTTATGGCGAGCTTACCAGCAGCACGGGTTCGGATAGCAAGACCATTTACGAACACAGGGGTCGACTATGCTGAACCAATCGACATAAAAAACGTGGAAGGTAAAAGGTGCAAAAACACAAAAAGGCTACTTTACAATTCACTACACAAGCCTTTCTATGAGCCTTTAGACGTTTCACGGCACGTAGGGGTATCTGTAGTGAAATATTTAGTGATTGCGGCACAAACTTCGTCGGGGCTAATACGGAGCTCACAAAATGGATGAAAGACGCGAAGGACGAATGGAAAGAAATGTCAGAGGTTAACCAACCAAGGTATGCAGTGAAACTTCATTCCCCCAGCTTCCCCAAACTTCGGTGGACTATGGGAAACAGAAGTGAAATCTGTTAAGCACCACTTAAAAACAGTTGGAGGAGACCGGAAGTTAACATTCAAAGAATTCACCACGCTTCTTACGCAAATAGAAGCTGACAATGCCAAGTTAGCATCCAAGGAGAAGATTGTGGAAGGTGAATCCACAAGTGGTTCTTGTAATGAGCTTTCATTACCCCAAATTCAAATACCACATTTTGAGGGCTCGTACACGAAGTGGCGGGCTTTCCACGATGTATTTGTATCTTTAGTCCACACAAATAAGAAGCTGGGTGAAATTCAAAAGCTTCACTATTTAAAATCATCTCTAACAGGTGAACGGCAAGCAACATCAAATCTCTATTGGACACATCCCAGGAATGTTTCCACGCTCTGGGAAACTTAGGATTGCCGGTTGGTTCTTGGGATGATATTTTAATTTATATTCTGGTGCAAAAATTACCTGCTTTTACTCAGCGTTTGTGGGAGGAGAAGTTGGGTAGTTCGAAGGAGTTGCCAACACTAAGACAATTTACAGAGTTCCTGGAGACACGTTTTCGAACCTTGGAAGCAGTAGCTGGAACGAGTGGCATCAAGGTCAGCGGTTCTTCTGTACACAAGGCTGTTGCGGTCGAGAAGAAAACGGTGTTGCACGTCGGGAAGAAGCAGTTTGCATGCCAGGTATGTGGTAGAGGTCAGCACTCCCTTCGAACTTGTCAGAAGTTCATTGCCATGGAGATCTGTGAACGATCTAAGGCTGTGGACAAAATCGGGGTTTGTCGGAACTGTTTGGTGTACAGTCACAAGACGAACCATTGTCAAAGCAGTGTGCGCTGCTATTACTGCCAGCAGGCACACCATTCTCTGCTGCATGTTAATAATCTCAGCTCTAAATCTACAAGGGATTATAAAAATATAACAACAGGTACACAAACATTTCATATAAGGTCAAAATTTAACCCACCTAAAGTAGCCTCTTCTGAAGTACATCAGCCAAGTGTTCTTCTGGCAACAGCAGTTGTTCGAGTTAGGTCATCAAATGGAAATTATTTTAATCTGAGGGCGTTAGTTGATCCTGGATCGGAAGCAAAGTTCATTACTGAATCCGCTGTCCAGTTATTAGGGCTTCATCAGTGACGAACTATCATTCAGGTATCTGGATTGGGAAAAGTTAGCAGTGGTTCATGTCAACGGTATGTAAGTCTTACCTTCGGGTCTTTGGTAACACCTTTCGAGACAAATACCCCAGCCTATGTATTTAAGTCCCTGACTGGTCTTTTGCCGTCCAAACCTTTAGCTCTGCAATATTGGGAACATATTCAAGGTTTGAAGTTAGCAGATCCACAACTTGATAAGCCTGCGACTGTTGATATTCTGTTGGGAGCCGATGTTTACTCTGAATTTATTCTAGGATCCATTATACGCGGTAATGATGAAAGATCGCCAATCGCACAGGAATCAGAGTTAGGTTGGCTTATCCTTGGGAAGGTTATTTCACAAAATAAAAAACCTGTCCATAGCTTCTTACAGGTTCTCGATAACAACACTCAGCTGCGAAGGTCCTGGGAACTGGAGGAGTTCAACACTAAGGAAACTGCGGAAGAGAAAACTTCTGAAAAGAATCATATCAACACAATAACGAGATTGGGCGATGGACGATATGAGGTATCGTTGCCATTTAAAGACGGATGTAAACCTGGGTTTGGTGTCTCGAGGTTAGGTGCCTTACGTAGGTTTAATCAACTGGAAAGAAGATTCCAGGAAACCCCCACACTACACAAGGAGCTTCAACAGATGAAAGAGGTTGACGAGACGAATACCATACTGGATACACCACACCATTTACTTACTCCTCAACATGTGGTATTCAATAGACCGGAATGTAAACCTGAGTTTGGTGCCTCGAAGTTAGGTGCCTTACGTAGGTTTCATCAACTGGAAGGAAGGTTCCAGAAAAACCCCACACAGCACAAGGAGCTTCCCAATTGTTTACAGGAATGCAAAGATCTTCGTCAGATGCCAGAGGTTGACAAAAAGAATACCTTACTGGATACACCACACCACTTTTTCATTCATCAGCATGCGGTATTCAATGCGTCACGTACAACTACTAAGCTTCGCCGCAGTCCTGCGTACTTCAAACGATTTATACGAAACTGCCGGGCACAAGCTGGAAAGAGATACAGAGGTCCACTAAAGGTAGACGCAATCGGCATAAGACTGTTCGAAATTCCTCAATGAGACACTGCCGTGGAGAAGTGGAGCGAAAGTTATCTGTCCAGGATGAGACAGCGCCCGAAGTGGACAAGACGGAAGCCGAGACCAATAAGCGGAGACTCAGTCATCTTCAAGGACGAAAAAACTACCGCCGTTGCAGTTGAGATTCCGACGAATTATTGGCGCACATCCCGGAAAAGACGGACTTGCTTTATTGCTTTGAAAATTTTGCTATTTGCAATCAAATATTGCAAGCGAAAAGCGAGAATTTTTAAACAACACAACATTTAAACGACACACAACATTGATAAACTCACATAAAAAATGAAAGACATTTCTTTTCGTTTAAAAAAAAAAAAAAACAATTTATTAAATTAATAAAATATAATGACACAAACTTATTCTATCCTAGAATCCCTACACAACACAACACACATACAGTCCACTCTAAATCACACAAAATCAATCATTCCGGACAACGCTGTGGAGTTCCGAAACTCAAAAATGCCGACGGGAATTTGAGAGTCAAAACCCCGACGGAATTTGAAGCTTCTTAGTGAACACTCAACGTTATCCAGAGAAAACACATCACATACCAGACAACGCTGTGGAGTTCCGAAACTCCAAAATGCCGTCGGGAATTGGAGAATCAAAACCCCGACGGGTTTTGGAATTGGATTCTTGGAATTGGAGAATCAAAACCCCGACGGCACTTGAAATTTTTCACTGAACACTCAACGTTGTCCACTCAACACAACACAACACTTTAACATTTATCCCTTTTTTTAAAAACACATTTCAACATAAACACTCAATAATAATATCTACCTTAAACTAATCTTAACATAAATTACATAAATAAACAAAATAAATAATTATAATAAATATGTAAATAATAAAAAAAAAAAAATGAATATGTCAAAAAAAACACTTACTGAAGATGAATTGCAACAACAATTCTATACGAAGGCAGATTTATGGCTTTACACAAAAATGTAAATACCACACACACACCACACACACTAAGAAGGCTAATTCGGCCATCATCAAAACACTATCCGATCGCGAAAATTTCGTCGCACAGCATCGCGCTGCACAACCAAAGATTGCGTACGCGGAAAACAGTTATCGTATTGACACCCGGTAAAGTGCTTTCAGCGCCCCTTGATGGCATTTTTTGTACCTCCACGACTGCACAGATTTTGGCTGGGAGCAAAATCATATGTAAAGTTTAATTTCGGTGTGGAACAAAATAAATAAATTAGTTAAAGAATTTATTTTTGTCTGATCAGAATAAAGTTGAAATGTCGAGAAAAAATACGCGAGTTTCGAAATAAGTGCTTGTGAAGTGTGTAGATGGGTTAGTTTGAATAGAATCGTGCTTTAAAAAATGTAAACAAAGCACTTGTGAAGCACGAACAAATTGTTGTGTTGTTACTTTTCTATTAAATATTTAGTGAATACTGTGTAATATAGTGTCTTTTTGTTAAATATATGGTTAAACAAATCAATAAAATAGTGAAATGCTGCTGAAAATTCGCATAGTTGGAATACTACACATGTGTATGTACATGCATATACTCATAGCAGAATATTTTAAAAGGACTATTTCGTTTGGTGAAAGTGAAAGAATACTGAAAGCTGGTTGCAATTACTCTCTTGCACTTGATCCTGCTTCAATTATAACTTAAAAACCAAACCAATTTGCACCAACTTTTCAGTTTCACCAGCAGAAACATTCCCCTTGAAATAATATTGCTGTCACATTAATAGGATTCCATCTATGAAAACTTTAAGTTGCATTTCACTGTCTTTATTGATTTGTTTAACAATATAATAAATAAACACTTTATATTATTCACTACGTACTTAATATTGAATAAAGAAATAACAAGAAAAACAATTTCTTCGCGTTTAACAAATGCTTTGTTTACATTTTTTAAAGCACTATTCTATTTAAACTATCCCATCTAAACACTTCACAAGCACTTATTTCGAAACTCGCGTATCTTTTCTGAACATTTTAAGCCAACACGTATTTGAAAACAAAAATTTCTTTAACAAAATTAATAATATTATTCCGTACCGAATTTTCACTTTTCATACGAATTTGCTCGAGCCAACGATCTGTCAGAAATTTATATAGTCGATATAGTACAAAAAATTTCCGCAAGAATTTTCGTTCCGGGTGTCAATAAAATAACACCACAAATTGTATCGAATTTGTTGGGAAAATATTTTTAATGAACTTTTTAATTTTTTTTTATTTTCCCAATTCTTCTTTTTTCTGTTATTTTGTTTGCACTGCACTCGAATATCACTTTCGCGAAACCAAAACCAATCGATGTACAACAATATGTACACACGCACGGACATATATACGATTGTGTACTCGAGCCGATGTACACAATTTAAAACGAAATCGAACTGCGCGAAGGAAGGGGAGCAGACAAGTAATATAAATAAAGACACTTACCTTTTTAACAAACAAAAAACTAAAAAAAGTGGGAAAAACCAACGAAAATAAACTAAAAAAAAAAAAAAACCGAACAACACACGCGATAGGAAATTGACCCAGTTTTGGTCAACGATCAAAACAAACTGTTGCACTATTGCAATTTGTCAATGACACATATTTTATCTCCCTTTATTGCTCGTTTGTTATATCGTCGTCCTTGTCACCTACATGTAATGTTTCAAATTAATAATTACACGATTTTGTCTCATTTTACATGTCTAGTCAACACACTCACACAACACACAACTTCTATGTCAGAAGAGGTACAGTACGGTGCAAGAGCGAGGACACTTGCGGACGAAATTCGTCCACCGGGCGGGAGAATGTTCGTGAATAAAATGTATAACTAATATACATATATTTTTGTTAAAATAAAAAATTGTAATTTATGTTAACACTGAGCTAAATTGAACTCTTATTTTATTAATAATGTAACCTATGAAACGTAACGTAGGATTACGTATTGTTATTTAGTACATTTATATTTTGTATGACAGTTTGTAAGTCGAATATGGAAGTAATTTCCGGAAAAGAATAAAAGGGGCTCTCTTTGCTGTAACGCTAAAATCGAAAAGACGTGTTTTATTTAAAAACCGCATTTTTTAACCCATTACCCCACACATAGTACAGAATCGAGAAAAAAGCCCTACACACCCCAACAGGTTGAGAGGGGCGAATATAGCAGCAACAAATATATAGGTTGCGTTTGCAAATAGGAATTCTAGCGCAAACGAATTCGAAGAATGCAGTGGACGATTTTTTAAAGGGTCTAGACTCGAGACGAGAGTGTGTAGCTAGAAGTACACCACGGCCATATAAATTCTCCTCTTTATCTAGACCATCGTCACGGTGTAAATCGAAGTCTTGGGAAAATAATTCATTATTCTTAATATCAGGGGTGAGATTGGTTTCTGTGAGGGCAAAGATGTCGTATGGCAGAATCTGCGAATTAAGATATATAGCAGAAATCTTAGTTCGTAATCCTCTTACGTTTTGATAATACAGGGACAGATATTTGGGAGGCTTCGGCAAAGAATTGAGTGGTGGGTTAGGAGCGATGGTAGTTTTTGAAACTAGACCGTGTTCTCTGGAGGTGTAGTATCCGTTTGGAGCTAACATGAGACCCGAAAGAATGGAAACCATTGCATTGGTTTTCGTTATACCGTCGATACAGACAGAGTCAGGCTTATCATGTAGGTAGGCGAGATATAAGCGAACATTATCATATAATCTGCGGTCTCTTAAACGAGAGAGAACATATCGGCCATCTTCCCCAGAATCGATAAGGTGCTTGGTTAACTTTGCCTTTGGAGGAAGAATGGGGTCTAAAAAAGAAGGTGGTGTGGTATTAGGGTGGGAGTCTAGCTTAGAACATGGGGAGGGATTTAAAATATGGGAGCGAATAAAGTTGGGGTATGCCGTTTTTGTATAAGGGGAATGAGAAGATGTTGGGTTTTGTAAATGACTGGGAGGAGGATCTAGATTGAAAGATACGCGCTTAGGAATTGAGTTGGACGCGGTGGAAGAACGTTTAGTATATACGCGATTGGCAGTATGAATTGAAGGAGGAGTGAAGACAGGAAATGTCCCAACTTTAAAACTCCAATTTGCATCAGGAGTTTGTTTGTTAGGAGTTGGGTTTTTTTTGGAAGAGTTAGGCTTCGGTATAGGATTAGACTTAAAATTAACATTATTCTGTTTTTTAGATTTAGTGGATTGAGGTAAAGGTAGTATCCTTGCGATGTTTGTTGGTTCCTCTATTCGGTTTAATTCTTTCCATAGTTAATCCACCCAGATTGATGACGTCGGAAGCAGGGTTGATAAACATCCATTCATATTTTGACGGAATGCTTACCTTGAAGGTGTTGGTGGAGATCTTACGGCAGTTGCTGACATCTATTTTAAATTTAGATTTGAAGAGACTAGTTAGCCTGTTTCGATCGAGGAGAGTACCTCTTATTAAAAAGGCAACTGACTCAGCTTTGTTGAAATTGTTCAACTTTTTTATTCTCGTGTTCCACTCCGAAAGTGTCCATAAGATTCCGAATCTTGAGATTGTGGGTTCAGGAGTTGGTGTAGTAGCATCGTTTACCGAAGAGGGTTGTGGTGGAGGAGAAGATGATCCAGGAGTTACTGGTGGTTCCATAATTGCAGATTCAAGCATCTCAGTGAGAAGCGAGGTGTTGTATGATGGAGTCGGTGGGGGCTGGGATTGCACCGGTATATCTTCGATTTTACTGGAAGTTATCCGGATGTGATCAGCAATTTCGATTAACAGCGCGCGTGATTCGGTTATCTCGTTGCTTAAATCGCTTATTTGGCACATGATGTTTATGAGCAACTGATCATTATTAGGCGGAGACGGAACGCTGCTTCTGGATGTGCTTTGAAGATGAAAATCGAGGGAAGACCGTAGAGAACTTAAAGAGTCTGTTGTTGTGGGGATGTAAGATTTTATTATTGATTTAACACTGTGGGATAGAAAATTTTTGGAATCTTCAAGTCATGTTTGTCATTTCGTTTTATTAAGTCACTGTTTTGAGCCAACTGCATGGATAAGTTTCTAAATTGGGCCTTGTTATAAATTGCAGATTGCTCGAGTGAAATTGACAAATCTTCAACTGATTTGAGAAGGTCATCATATCTTGTAAATTGGTTTTGCATTGATTTCAAGGCATGATTGTTTTCTGCCGCAAAGTTACTGACCGAATCACTGAGACACTTAATAGCAAGTAATATGTGGGACGGAGTGATGTCCTTGCACTCATCACAATAAAACAAAAAGTTGTTTTTAAAATCTTTTAGGTACGCTATGGATCTTTTACTCAAGGAGAAATAGGTTGTGCGAATTATTGCAATTAGGCAGGAAAAAAAATTAAATGGAAATAACGTCTGAACTTAATGAATGAACAATTGACAATACAGGTGAAGCTGCTCGTTAGTTGCAGCATTTAAGTTTATATGCTGGCAATTATGACAAAGCAATTATGACAAGTCGTATCTGGCTTGTCGCCAGATACGACCACAAGCGAGTGTTGGTAAATGCTCATTTCCAACTTTTTTTTGAACAGCAGCAGTTGACGAAGGAGACAGCAAGCAATATCAAATCTCTACTGGACACGTCCCAGGAATCTTTCCTCGCTCTGGGAAACTTAGGATTGCCGGTTAGTTCTTGGGATGACATTTTAATATATATACTGGTACAAAAATTACCTGCTTTTAGCCAGCGTTTGTGGGAGAATTTAGGTGGTTCGAAGGAGTTGCCAACACTGACACAATTTACAGAGTTCCTGGAAACACGTTTTCGAACATTGGAAGCAGTAGCGGGAACGAGTGGCATAAAGGTAAGCGGTTCTTCTGCACACAAGGCTGTTGCGGTCGAGAAGAAAACGGTGTTGCACGTCGGGAAGAAGCAGTTGCATGCCAGGTATGTGCTAGAGGTCAGCACTCCCTTCGAACTTGTCAGAGGTTTATTGTCATGGAGATCTGTGAACGATCTAAGGCAGTGGACAGAATCGGGTTTTGTCGGAACTGTTTGGCGTACAGTCACAAGACGAATCATTTTCAAAGTAGTGTGTGTTGCTATTACTGCAAGCAGACACACCATTCTCTGCTGCATGTTAGTAATATCAGCTCTAAACCTACAAGGGATTATAAAAATACAACAGCAGGTAATCAAACAGACAATTACATTCATATATACGAAAGTGAATCTGACAATGAGAGACAACAAGCGGCCCGCTATTCCAATAGCGGGACCAGCAGATGGCAAGATGTCACCAGAAAATGTAGCAAGAAAGAGAAGGAGGAGGCTTAAGACATCTCCACATTCAAATCCTGTAAGACGCCCCGCACTGTCATCTACTGAAAAGTTGCCTGGTAGAAGAAGGGACAACGACAACAAAGTCGGCAGCTGAGTCAGACAAAGAAGAATAATGGATATTCTTCTATATGTCTGAATGGGGGACCAATTTCTGGCGGCCACAGAGAAGACGAAGAAGCGTATGCAAATAACAGCATCATTAAATTGCTGCAACAACAAGTGGCGAGAAGGCAGATAGAGCAACAACAACTCCCGAGCTCTCATCAGCAGCCCACAAATAGCGAAAAGAATCCACTGTAACACAGTGGAGGGCTACCATAAAATTAAAAGTCTATTGAAGGATTTGACGACGGAGTTCTTCTCCTACACCCCGAAGTGGGAGAAGCTGCAAACAATGCGGCTAAGGAGGTTAGAACCGTCGATTAACCCGGAGGAGCTCCTTGCACTGCTGAAAGAGAAGAAGTGCGAGGGGATCCAATTCGTGGGATCAAGCATTTCACTACAGCCAGAGCCAAAAGGGAGAAGCGGCAACTGCGTATTTTCCTTGTACAGCTAAGTCCCACCAGCAATCTGGATGGTCTAAGGAGTATTAAAGTCCTGGACTACCAGGTTGTACACTGGGAAAAATTAAAGAGAAGCGAAAACATTTTAAAATGTGTTCGCTGCCAAAGGTCCGAGCACGCCGCGTCGAACTGCGAAATACAGCACGTTCGTGCATATATCAGGGTTGGGGAAGGTCAGCAGCGGCACTACCAACAAATACGTCGAAATCAAATTCGCATCTCGACATTCGATGTTTGAAGGTTTCACAAAGGCTTTCGTCTTCAAGTCGTTGACTGGACTCCTTCCGGCCCAACGAACAATACTGTACGAATGTAGCCACTTAAAGAATCTGGAATTAGCAGATCCTTTGTTCCATATTCCGGCACCCATCGATCTGCTGCTTGCTAACGACGTGTATGCAGACATAATCATGCCGGACATCGTTCGGAGTACCGTACCCGGTATGCCAATAGCCCAAAAGACTCAGCTAGGTTGGGTAATTTTGTGAAACGTCTCGGAGACGCCTTTAAAATTCCAGACCTTCACTCAAAATGTAAGTCTTGATAAGACTTTAAGAAATTTCTGGGAAATCGAAGAGCTACCGTTTCCCGTCAAGCCTCAAAGGAAGACATGGCGTGCGAACGGCACTTTCTAGCAAACACCACCAGACCAGCTGACGGCCGCAATGAAGTGACATTACCCTTCAAGATAGGGAGACATCCAGCTTTGGATGTCAAGTAAGGAAGAAGCTTTACGATGATTTTCATATTGTTATGTAAGAACATAATACCTCAGAATACCTGCCCATCAAAAAGGCAAATGTTCTCAAGCTACAATTTAATCAGGTACACATTACTGGCGTGAGATCAAACGCAAGCAAATTGAGTTTTCAGTTTTCAATGCATTTTATTTACTTCATCACTAACTCTTACATACTAACAAAAAATGCTTAAATGCTAGCTTACAATTACTTAACAATCTTATACTAACTTACTGGCCCCACACAGGCACTCTAAGCTAATCTGAATTCTTATATCTATGTCTTTCGACTTCATTTACATTTTATTTATACTCGTAAATGTTCATTTTGTATACTCAGGGCTATGAAAAAATTGATAACAAAAAACTTAGCCTATGGATGTAATTTTTTATTTTTTATAAAAGCTTAGTATCTAAATTACAATAAACCTTAGCCTACATAACCTAAATGCACAATACACACATAAACACACATAGATATTATACACAATCATATACATATATCAGTATACACCTTTGTATACACTGATATATGTATATGTTTCTTAAATGCTAACCTAAACCTATGTAAGCTGGCCACCGCTATTCACAGAGCAAATAAATTGGTCAGCTCTACCTCATTAGTGAGGCCGGTCCGTAATTGACGGAAACGACGACGAAACATCTTCCCCATCATTCAACCACCAGAAATGCTGGTGCTGCCGAACGACATCCCTCTTATCGCGATTCCCCACCGCCATACTGAACCTGAGGCGATCCAAACTGCCGTGTGCGACGTCTCTGCTGTAGTTGAGTCCCCTGTCCCCAGCTGTCCGAGCGACATGGAAGATTAACGGCACCGCTGATCTATCCTGGATCAACCCTATCTGATCAAGGTAGAGGAATGCTTCCGGTGGAACGACGCCGTCAAAGCGCACACTCTCGTGGTAAAGGTAATTGGGGTAGTAAGCCCCAGATATCAGGTTATTCGTCGAGGTCATTGCTCTTGCAATGTGCCTTCGAGTCAGCTTAATTGCGAAGTTGTCCACTCGTATTAGGTTCGCCCTGTTGTAAAGGACCTCATTAGGATAAAATTTCTTGTACTCCGACTCTGGTGTTCTGTACAAGCGAAGACAAGTCCTAAGACAAGCCCTTTCAAACACCCGAATCTTCTCCATTAAGCTTGCTCGTACATTGAACCACACGGGACAACCAAATACCAGCATGGGCCTGATAAGGGCCATGTAGCAGATTACCTTTACCCTCGTATCGAGTTGGCTGCTATAAAACAGTCTCTTTGTAACGGCAAAAGCACCTTTAGCTCTGGCCAGAGCAGCATCTACATTTTTGCCAAAGTACAGAAACTGATCCAGCCAGATTCCAAGGTATCTGACTACATTTCGACAGGCAAGAGGTTGTCCGCGTTGTCCAACGATAGAGAACTTTCGCCAATTTTTTCTGGTATCCCTAGAGGCTCCAGACAACGGCGTCCTAAAGAGAATGGTTTCCGACTTCTGAAAGTTGATTTTCAACTTCCAGTCATCGCAAAATCGTTTTATCTTATCGAAGTCATGCTGCAAGAGAGTATTAATGACCTCGATTTTTGGACCTGTTCTGTACGCTACCAAATCGTCTGCGTACGCAATAGTATGGGGAAGTGAACCTATCAAGTCGCTTGTAAAAATATTGAAAAGGATCGGCGAATTGACCGCGCCTTGCTGAAGACCATTTTTAATTTGAAATATTCCAACAGAAGTCACATCACCATTTTTCACGATGAACTGTCTGTTGGTTAGCATATTATAAAGAATGTACAAGAGTGGTTTACTGATCCCCAACCGAGTCAGCTTATAGAAAAGACCCTCTAACCATACGGTGTCGAAGGCCTTCTCCAAGTCAACAAGGCAGGCAACCAGTACATTGTTTTTTGCCTTTATTTCATTGGATATCGGACACCAGTTTAGACGCGGCATGTGAGATATCATGTCCCGCCTTAAAACCGAATTGATTATCCGGAACTATATGTTTGTCCTCAACCCACCTAGACAGAGCTCTATTGATTACCCTTTCAAAAACCTTACTGATATTCGGAAGGAGACTTATCGACCGGAGATTCGCCGGATTGGATATATCCTTTCCCTTTTTGGGGATAGGTTGAACCACCGCCGTTTTCCAATGCGCTGGATAATGTGCATTATTCATTGCATTATTAAACAGGGTGGTGTAAATGTCCACCGCTTCTAGAGGAAGATGTCGAAGCACGATGTTCGGAATACCATCCGTCCCCACCGATTTCTTAGCCCTGATTGTGTCGAAGATCTCATGGAGTCCTTCCTTCGAAATGAATGAAATGGCCTACCCCCAGGCCACCCACTCTGGCAATGACGTTATTTGCCATATTTTCGTCGCTAAACCGGGTGAAACCAGAGCCCTCGGATCGCCAGTTCCCTATTTCATTTCGAATGCAGAAGTCGTGCACCAAGACGCGATTGTCCAGGTCATAATTAGGGCCAATGATATCAATGGCCTGTATACTTCCTGGAAAGTCGCCCCTATAGCCTCAACCTTCTCCTGTGGATCCTCGATCACAAAAAAGTCGTCATCATCAGCGGCCTCATTTGGATCAATGCCTGCTATTGTCAGTAACCGTTCGTTGTCTGTTGTTCGGGCTATTTTAAGACACTGAAGGTCGTTTTGATTTTTTCTCCGAAATAGTTTATTTATTTGCGGAAACATATTCGGGTTGCTGGTGTTTACAGCCCGAACCTTGTTCTTCCAATAGGAACTTACAGAAATTCTGTAATTTTCTTTTATTAGCGTTTGGATATTTTTAATCGACGACTTCAGTGTCCTAATCTCCGGGTCTTGTCGGTCAGTTAACTGTCTGTACAAGTTTTTAAGTCTTGTCAGAAGTCTACTTTTCTGTCGGTGCAGTGCGTCAATAGTAGGATTGCGGAACAGGTCTTCGTTAGTCGTACGTCGATACCGCGGTATTGTAGTGTCCATAGTTTGTTTAATTGTCTCGTTCATTTGTTTTAGGTAATTTTCGATCTCTTCGTTTGACAAATTCCTATTGGACGGTGGGTGGAACGTGTTCGAGGATAGCGCTCTAGTCAGGGTTGCGGAGAAGCGTGTCCATCGAGTTTTACTGTAGGTGTAAGAATATCTTTGGACAAGCTCCTCCAATTCCGCAATTTCGTTGGGAACTGTAATTTCGGTGCTAAAACCGCAATGGTCACTGTCATGCACGAATGTGCGGAGACAGTTTAGCGTTTGTAAATTCGTAACTGTCAGTCGTATGCGTTCGTCGTACAGCAGTAGATCCAAATAAGACCCGCCTCTGGGAAACGACGCGTTATCCGTCGCTTTAAGACCGAGTCTGTACATGACATCGTGCTGACCCCACCAATCGAGTAGAAGGTTCCCTCTAGTATTTGGCAAATTATTTCCCCAATCTCTATGTCTAGCGTTGAAATCCCCGCCGATTATAAAATAATTCTCCCCCGATTCCAGCCTCTGAAGTCGAAAAAGCGTGTCGAGCTCTGTAATGAATAGGGTGGATTGTGAAGCCTCAGGTGCATAAACAGAGGCCAAGTACAGCCGCTTTCCACTGCGGAGCGGGATGTAAACGACGACTGCCTCCAATACCCGGAACCTGCGCAACACGCCCTTGTACACTCTGTGAAATTTTATACCCCCTTTAATGAAGATCGCGACACCGCCTCCACGTTTGGATCTGGGCCGGTTTCTTCTTCTAACAATATAATTATTGTACTCCAGTTTGTGCTTATCGGTTAGCTTGGTTTCGCTAGCGAAAAGCACATCAGGAGTTTGGTCTTGTAGCAATTAAAACATCGCGGCTCTTCGTTCGATCCTAATCAGTGAATTCACATTCACCGCAAGGACCTTCAAAGTTTGCTCCACCATGTGCGTACCCATTACGGCATGTGTTGCGTTAGGCCCGGCAGCAACGCGTAGATCTGGTCCACCCGCTTGGCCGGTTCTTGAACCTGCTTTTGCAGCTGAGCCATCTGCCCTTGGATTGCGAGCAAGATGGCTAGCATGTTGGGTGCAGCTTCCGTTGTTCTCGGCATCGGCGCCGGAGAAGCAACAGTCGCTTGCTGTACCGTAGCCCCCCTACCTGACGCCATTTGGGCGTAGGAAATTTGGGGTGTGACGGCTGGTGTTTGAAACCTCTCAGGTGAACGTTTGACCTCCACCTTCTGCTGCCGAGCCAATTTTGCTTTTTTAATGTCGGTGAACTTAGGACAACCCCGATAGTTTGGGGTTGTCCCACGTTCCCACATAATACGCACGAGAGCTGTGACCTATCGGATGCTCCGTCGACACCCAGAGCACACTCTTCGGAACTGTGGTTCTTTGCGCACTTCACGCATCGAGGCTGCATTTGGCAGTTCGACGCGGCGTGCCCGAACCTCTGGCAGCGAACGCATTGTATAACGCCTTCGATCCTTTTTAGTTTTTCCCAGTGCATCACCTGGTAGTCTAGGACATTGATACTCCTTAGACTATCCAGACGGCTTTCGGGACTGAGCTGCACCAAGAAGAACGGCAGACTCCGTTTCTCTCGCCTAGCTCTGGCTGTGGTAAACGGCTTTACCCCCACAAACTTGAGTCCTTCGCACTCCTTCTCTTTGAGCAGTGCCAGGATCTCCTCAGGATCAGAAGACGGTTCCAACCCCTTCAGAAGCATCGATTGCCGCTTTTCACACTTCGGTGTGTATGAGTCGTTTCTGATTGGTTTCTGATGCTGGTTTTGTTGTTTCTGTTTCTGGGAGCTTTCTACTTCCAGTTGCTCCCTCTGCCTGCGTGCAGTTTGTCTTTGCTTAATAGCAAGCACTTCCTTTTTGTATGCTGCTCCTGAGGTCTTTTAATTCTTCATCCTCATCTTCAGACACGGATGCTGCTAGAGAGGCAAAGTTGTTGTTGCCTCCCTTATAATACTCATCAGAAATGTACATCGACGATTGTTTTTTCATTTGTTGTCTGGTTTGTACTGTGTCTGCTGCATCTTTGTAGGAGTCGTTTTTAAAATCTTCCGCCTTTTAATGGCTTTCGGCACGGCACCGGCAACACTATTGTTGCCTTTGGCAACTACCGTTATGGGAAGAGCGGAGCGCTCTCCACCATCCATCACGCGATTTCCTTATCACTTTTTGATTGTTTATCCAATTTAAGAAAAAAAGAAAAGAAAAAAAACAAAGTCCCAATCTGGGATCGAACCCGTATCCCAGATTTGCTTATCGACGCCGCTAACTGCTTGGCTATCGAGTCAGATAACAGAATAGTAACCAATTGGCTTTAACTGTATCACTTACTGTATCACTATTTTTTATTATTTTTTATTTGTATTTGTATTTTTTTTTTTTCACTCTAGGAAAAGCCGAACACGTTTACACTCTGCGGAGATCTGCGAACGACTGAGCAGCAGTGTATATTCGCATATGGGATGAACGATATGAAACACAGATGCATCCTCTGATGTCAAAGACCAAAGTAGCTCCACTAAAAACGGTAAGCCTTCCCCGTCTCGAACTCTGTGGAGCAGTTCTGCTGGCGACATTGATGGATCACACAGCAAAGGTCTTGAACGTACCAATACTGAGGTATGCGTAGTCAGATTCCACTATAACTCTTGCCTGGATTCGGGCTCCATCTTCCATCTGGAGTACGTTCGTCAGCAACAGAGTTTCCAAGATCCAACGACTGACAGATTGCAGATGTGGAGGCACATACCAACAAAACATAACCCAGCTGATCTGGCATCGCGTTGATTTTTGCCATCAGAGCTAAGGGGCAGTGAATTATAGTGGAATCGCCTATCATTCATGAGAGACGAATGGAACTTCCCAGTCCCAGAGCAACTAACAAACATCAACACGGGAGAGGAAAGGCAAACAATAAAAACTCATGTAGCCACAACGCAAACACAGGCACAACAAATCATAGTAGGATAAATTATCAACAAGATATTATGCATGTTGGCATATTGCCAACTATTTATCTCCAACTGCAGATCAGGTTGCAAAAAATCTGGCCCTTTGCAACCAGAAGAGTTGAACACCGCACCACAGATATCAATAAAATCAGTGCAAAAGAACATGTTTCCTGAGGATTTAACAAAATTGCACGACAGCAACATCAACACTTAAGTCATTGAATCCCTTCATAGATGCAGATGGACCGCAACACGGTGGTATCCAAAAAATGACAGCATATATTCGGACAAGGTATTGGATCGTCCAAATAAAGCAGTGTGTAAAGCACACCATTCACCAATGCGTCAAGTGTTTCAAACACAAAGCCAAAGCAATGACGCAACTTATGGCGAGCTTACCAGCAGCACGGGTTCGGATAGCAAGACCATTTACGAACACAGGGGTCGACTATGCTGAACCAATCGACATAAAAAACGTGGAAGGTAAAAGGTGCAAAAACACAAAAAGGCTACTTTACAATTCACTACACAAGCCTTTCTATGAGCCTTTAGACGTTTCACGGCACGTAGGGGTATCTGTAGTGAAATATTTAGTGATTGCGGCACAAACTTCGTCGGGGCTAATACGGAGCTCACAAAATGGATGAAAGACGCGAAGGACGAATGGAAAGAAATGGCAGATACCCTAACCAACCAATTTATGCAGTGAAACTTCATTCCCCCAACTTCCCCAAACTTCGGTGGACTATGGGAAACAGAAGTGAAATCGTTAAGCACCACTTAAAAAGAGTTGGAGGAGACCGGAAGTTAACATTCAAAGAATTCACCACGCTTCTTACGCAAATAGAAGCATGCTTGAATTCAAGCCCTCTGTGTCCTCTCTCGGACAACCCAGAAGACTTAAAGGTGATCACTCCCGCGCACTTTCTAATTGGCGAAACACTAAACGCGATTCCTGGTGAGAACACACCGACAAAAAACCTCAACACCATCGAAAGATTGAAAAGGTTCAAGCTCTAACAGAAAGCTTCTGACAGAAATATTTAGCTTGTCTACAACAGCGCCCGAAATGGATGAGATCGGAAGAAGAACCCAAGGTGAGCGATCTGGTTCTCTTTAAAGACGAACGGTTGCCAGCGACACAGTGGATGCTCGCGCGAATAACCGAGTTTCATCCAGGAAACATCCACACTGAAAAGGCCTATCACAAAACTATGCTATCTGCCAACGAACAAAACCACACAACAGCAAATTATTTAAATAAGGCCACACAAGAACAGGAAATAATTTAAACACTTACTGAATAATTACAAAACAAAAAAAAAACTCTCATACAATAACGCACAATAAATATCACATAGTCCAAACACTCATCTTATAAATAAACTAAACATATACAGTCCATTAACAATTAAACAATCAAGCTAAAAATTTTAAAACATTAAATAAATAAAGCAATCAATTCAAAATTAAAATCAAACTATATCATACAATTTCCCTCGCACCCTACACACACACCATATATCAGTCAATCAAAACACAATTCACTCATCAAGAAAAGGCTAATATACTACAAAAAATATAATAAATATATTAACTACAAGCATCACACACCTCACCCATACAAATATATATTTCATACACAATAATTCTAGAAAAAAAAATGAATAATAAAGAAATCTCTATATATACGAGTAAAACAAAGTCGGGTTTGTTCGAACACTTATAACTCGAGAACGGCTGGACCGATTTTCATGGTTTTTGATTTGTTGGATTTGTCTCCGTCCCGAATAGCAGAATAACTATTAAAAACAATGGAAAATTGACGAAAAAATAAAATAAAAGAAAAAATATTTTCCCATACAAACTGTTCGTGGGCTTCGTACCTGTCAAACATTTAATGTTCATCCCGTCGATACGGTAAACTCTCCCCTCAAATTAAAGAAATAACTTAATTAAAAAAAAAAACTCAAATCAATTGGTCTCACTTTTACGTCGCGAAAGTTGTCTGTAATTTGTTTTGAAAATTGTTTTGTGGATTGAGATATTTATTGGTTGTCAAATATTTATGCGTGCGTTCAGAAATGCATATCAAGCTCACAAAAACAACAACTGTCAAATCAATTGTCAATCAATTTACACAGCGGTTTTCTGTGATTTATTTTGAAAATTGTTTTGTGTAAGTATTATTATTAATTATTAATAATAACTAATGAAGAACGACAAATTGCACGAGAAGAGCACCGCGTTGGTATGGCACGAAGTAGGGCCCTACTTCGTGCTTCTCAAACACAAGAGCAAAGAGAGGCAGCTCGTGAAACGGCTAGATTAGAAACGAGAAATCGTAGAGCTTATCAAACAGATCAACAACGGGATAATCTTCGAAGTGCAAGAAGAAATACTTCAAGTGTTGATTTGAATCGAGCAGCATCTCTATACGATTGCACAAAAGACTACAGCTTGCATCATTTCATTTGCATTGGTCTAATGAACGCAGTTTGCGAGCTTTGTGGGGCATTGAAGTTTGCTGGAGAAACGTCTGGATTGTGCTGCCTTAATGGCAAAGTGAAATTGCCATTATTGATTCCGCCACCAGAGCCATTGCATTCCTTGCTTCGTGGGCGAAACACCAGAATCACGACATTTTCTAGCGAACACCCAAAAATATAATGGCTGTTTTTAAATAACTTCATTTGGAGCGGAAATTCCAGAAGAACACAGATTTAATCCAACATTCAAGGTAAATTACATTAAAGCGTAAATGTTCATTTTCTACTATGATACGAAATTTGCTAAAATGTAGTTTGCTAGGTATCTGTATTTGTTTCTAAAAAAAAGTAATAGTATCATTAAAAACATGAGATTTTAAATCAATAATACCTACTGACTTTGCTCTCAACTTACAGATTCAAGGCCAGATTCACCACCGAATTAGATCATTGCAATCTCTTGAAGATGCACAACATAAATTCCTACAAACATACTTCATGGGCAATATGGAGGAGCAACTTGATCGGCGTCAAGAGATCAACACAGCGATGAAAAGATCAATTCTTCAAGATCTGCAGCATCTGCTTCATGAACATCATGCATTGGTCAGTCTGTTCAAGACTGCGTTGGAGCGAATGCCAAACGATGATTACAAAGTCGTGATCAGAGCAGATAAACGAAAAGCTGGTACACACGAATGTACATTTAACGCTCCAAGAACAGATGAAGTTGCAATCCTCATTGTTGGTGAAAACTTGGAAACACGCGATATTGTGCTTTCACGTCGCAATACTGGGCAACTAAAAAAAATATATGAAACACACCGTTCGTATGACACGTTGCAATACCCGCTGATGTTTTGGCAAGGAGAAGATGGATATCACTTCAATATCAAGATAATTAATCCATTAAATGGTGAGTATCAATACCATAGAATCCTAAAAGTGACTTTGGGGATTTAGTGGTCAAATTCTGTATACCCCTTCAAGGAATATGAACGTGAGTTTTTCTTCTAAAATACTAATATTACTGTATTTACGAGTATTTCAGGTGAGGAAACTAACAAGAATGTTAGTTCGATGAATTATTACGAATATCGTTTGATGATTCGTCAAAATGCTGACAACTATTTGTTGCGATTTCGTCGATTGTTTCAACAATATTGCGTTGACATGTACTTCAAAATCGAAACAGAGCGCTTAACTTGCATTAGGTTGAACCAAGCTAAATTGCGTTCGGAAGAGTATATCTATTTACGCGATGCAATTAGCACCGAAGGAGATGCAGCTAATGTTGTTCGATTGACTATTTTACCGGCGACATACATAGGTAGCCCGCGTCACATGCATGAATATGCGCAAGATGCAATGATATATGTTCGTCATTATGGTCGGCCAGACCTGTTCATTATATTTACGTGTAATCCTAAATGGATAGAAATTGTTCAAATACTGCTCCTCGGACAAACATCAAGTGATCGGCACGACATCACCGTACGTGTTTTCAAGCAAAAAATCCATTCGCTAATGAATTACCTTGTTAAGCAACACGGCATTGGGATTACTCGATCCTGGATGTATTTAATCGAATGGCAAAAACGAGGCTTACCATTCCTGATCCCGAAACACATCCAGACCTACATGATGTTGTTATTACGAATATGATTCATGGACCATGTGGCACTATCAACTGCCAATCACCGTGCATGATTGACGGTAAGCGTTCCAAACGTTGTCCACGAAAATTTACGGCGGAGACCATCACTGGCAACGATGGGTATCCACTGTATCGACGTCGATCACCCGATAATAACGGTAGAACTATTACAACGAAGGTGAAAGGAAACGATTTCGTGGTCGACAACAATTGGATCGTTCTATATTCACCAATTCTTTCAAAAACATTCAAGGCACATTGTAACGTTGAGTATTGCAATTCGGTTAAGTGTATTAAATACATTTGCAAATATGTCACGAAAGGCAGCGATATGGCCGTTTTTGGAATCTAAACACCCAATACCAACGATGAAATTACGCTCTATCAAGTTGGTAGATATGTAAACTGCAATGAGGCAATTTGGCGTATATTCTCATTCCCTATTCACGAACGTCATCCCACTGTTGTACATTTGGCGGTGCATCTGAAGAACGGTCAAAGAGTATATTTCACAGTGTCGAAAGCTGCTCAACGTGCTGAAACAACTCCAGCGACGACATTAACCAGTTTCTTTACAACTTGCCAAAATGATCGGTTCGCACGAACGTTGCTTTACTCGGAGATGCAACGTTACTAACTTGGAACACTTCATCGAAGAAATTTCTCTTGGTCGTATTTACACAGTTCATCCAAAGAATGATGAATGTTTCTATTTGCGGTTGTTGCTGGTAAATTTTCGTGGGCCAAGATTATTTGAATCACTGCGAACTGTTAATGGTATAGTGTGCCCAACATTTCGTTCAGCATGTCAGGAGCTCAATTTACTTGAAAACGATACTCATTGGGAACGACAATCGCTGAAGCATTTATTTCTGCATCTCCAAGTCAGATACGCACATTATTTGCTTCCATCATTTCTACATGCTTCCCATCTAATCCACGTCACATGTGGAACAAATACAAAGATAACATGTCAGAAGACATTTTACATCGAATTCGTGTCAGTTCAAGGAATCCTGATCTTGAGCTGAATGAGGAAATGCATAACCCGGCTTTGCTCTTGATCGAAGATATGTATGTGCTACCTCATGTGTGGCAGTTTGTTAGTCAGTAGTTTGTTCAAACTACTGAACAACTAACATGTAACATTGCAAAACACTCTGCAATGGCAAAAATTTTAGTAGCCTCAAAAATAATCATCTGGGACGAATGCACAATGGCGCACAAACGCTCATTGGAAGCTCTTCATCGAATCTTAAAAGATCTGCGCAGTAACTCGATAATTTTTGGTGGCGCAATGATTTTAATATCTGGCGATTTCCGCTAAATATTGCCAGTCACTCCAAGATCGACTGCTGCCGATGAAATAAACGCTTGCCTCAAATCGTCAAATCTGTGGCGCTATGTGAAGAAACTACAACTGACAGAAAACACGAGAGTTGCATTGTTGAACGACCCATATGCTGAAGATTTCTCCAAGCAATTGCTGACTATCGGTAATGTCCGTGTTCCTGTCGACGAGTCGAGCGGATTGATTTCATTTCCTCAGAATTTTTGCAATTTCGTCTCATCGAAAGAAGAGCTCATCAGCAAAGTATTTCCGAACATCATTGCTGACCACACAAATAACAAATGGTTAAGTGAGCGAGCAATTTTGGCGGCTAAGAATAAAGATGTGGATGACTTAAACTTTATAATTCAGAATCAAATCGTTGGTATTCTGCATTCATTCAAATCTATTGACTGTGTAACAAACGAAGACGAAGCCACTAATTATACAATTGAATTTTTAAATTCCTTGGATGTGCCTGGTTTACCACCGAAGGTGAGCTCGGTAGTCATCATGCTTCGAAATCTAAACCAACCAGAACTAAGCAATGAAACGCGCTTGGTGATAAGAAAACTGATGAGTAATGTGATTCACGCGACGATACTCAAAAGAAAATTTAAAGATGAGTTAGTTCTCATTCTGAGGATACCGATGATCCCAACGGATATGCCCTTTGAGTTTAAACGAATTCAGTTCCCGATTCGCCCTGCTTTCGCCATGACCATTAACAAATCACAAGGCCAATCCTTGACTGTTTGCGGTCTCAACTTGGAAAATTCATGTTTTTCTCATGGTCAGCTGTACGTGGCATGTTCACGTGTCGGCAAACCATCCGCTCTATTGGTTCTTGCGCCTGATACAAAAAAACAAAAAATGTGGTATATCACAAGGTACTTCAATGAAGAGAATTATACCGATTGATATAGTTGATTTTTGTACTTTTATATATTTTTTTATGTTACTCGTATTATCTTAATAAAGTTCTGAACTTAATATTTATTTTATATTCATTGTATTACTTCCACAAAATCATAAATATAGTTCAGCTAATAAGTAACACGACATTCATTGACTGTTAGGCGGCACGAAGTTCGCCGGATCAGCTAGTAAATAAATAAATAAACAATTTTCTCAACACACAAGCAAAACAAATGGCACCGGTAAAATGCGTAAATGCATAACACGTCACACCAAATAAAATATAATAATGTAACGAAAATTGCCTATTGACCGAAACTATCGCCGAGTTTCAATCGGATAAAACGAGGACAAAAATAAAAAAAAGAAACTCCAAAAAAATCTGGTTAACGAGAGGTAAACTTTTGTTTTTATTCTTTTATTTTTTTTAAAATTAAAGGTTTTTTTTTCTATGGCCGTAGTCTTCCGACCTCACTGCTCGCTTTGGACTTCCTGGTTCTACCGAAAATGCTCCTTTTATCTACTCTGTTAGAAAGTCTTCCGTTTTCTTATTTCCGTTGCAACGTCTACGATTCCACCTCACGTTCGCCAACCATTTTTGATTGGAGAAATCCTACGTCCCTGGAAACGGAAAATATTTTCTTCGTTGACTTTTATTATTTGCTCCCCATTCTGCGGTAGTCTTCTCCTTTCTTCCTCTTACTCTTACGACTTACTATTTAATCATTTGTCCTCTTCATGCGGCTGAATGCTCCGCCATGCTCGGCAAAGGGAACAAACCTCTTCAACCTGTCAAAGAAACCACAACAAACAACGTGAAGCAGGTAAGTATTTCATCGTAAAATAAATTGTTTTTATTTTTCAGCAGTTTTCATTTTTCTTTAGGTTTCGTAACAGTAATATAAACTACAATATAATATTAAAACATCACTCACCTGAACTTGAAACATACACGAATAAAAACGAATTACATTATAAATTAAATAAATTCCCGCACTAAAAACTAAATTTAAACAAACAAAATCCAGCGCGGCTGCCATTATTGTTTACGCACAACTGATCAATGGACAGCCATCACAATTTAATCACGCAATCTTCTTCAACTACGCAATTAAAGAAAGTAGTGCAAAGAGGACAACACTATACAATCCAAACTAATAGCAAAACATCAGCATACGCATTCAGACATTTAAGTATAGGGGTTCTCTTTTCACTTTTGTTTTGTATTTTGTGTTGTCTGTCCTTTTGCAAAATTTATTAATTTGGTTTCCTTCCATGTGAACTCCAATGAAGTTGTAGCAGATGATCGAGCCAAATGATGTTCAAGTACAAACCGGAAAATAATTGCGAACTTTGTTCACGGTGGGAAGAATGTTGCTGATAAAAGTTTAAATTAAAAATTGTTCAATAAAATGTAAAAGAAAAACATAGAATATTGTACACTTAAATATTTAAACAAACACACTTATGATAAATCTCTCATGAGATAAAATTGCATATGGCAAAAATTAACATAAAAAGAAGACATTTTACACAAAATAAATCATAAATTTTATAACGTTGAAGCAAACAGTTTGTTTTATTTTTAAAGTTATTTTTCAATACACAGTTTTGTTACAAGGTTTTTAAGACAGTAAACTTTAATTAATAAAACAGTTTTTAATGTACGACCCATTTTCAACTAAGTACAACACGGTTAAACAAAATAACCAGCGTCGAACAAACACAGAAAAGGCACCTCGAATGTAGTTCCAGATACTCTTTCTCGAGTCTATGCTGACAGTTTGGGGCTAGGAATTGTTGCACCTTTGATTAACCTTAATTCTGATGAATTCAAAAGCGAAGAGTATTTACACTTAGTGAACACCATACAGGGTCACCATGAACAGCTACCGGATCTAAAAGTAGAAGACAATTTCATCTACAAGCGCGCCTTGCCCTCATAAAGAGATCACTTCATGGTTGAGCACAATTGGCTCTTATGGATTCCGGCTGGGTTAACTGAGGAAGTGATATCTCGAGCACACTATCCACCCCAGGCAACTCATGGTGGAATAGCAAAAACCCTGCAGCGTATTCGGCAGTATTTTTACTGGCCAAACATGACGTCTCAAATTAATCAGTATGTCACAACATGTATTATTTGTAAACAATGTAAATCGTCCAACCAAATTGATCGTCCTTCTATTCGAAACAGTTATTGTAGTGATCGTCCCTTCAAAAAAATATATGTAGACTTTTTAGGTCCGTAACCTGGTTCGCGGTCTGGAAATTCATATGTTTTCGTTGTTCTTGACCATTTGTCTAAGTTTGTTATCCCTAAGTCGGGGTTGTTGGTTCACTTCCCAGCCTCCGCGCACGTTTTTTTTTCTTTTTTTTTCCTTTTCTTCTTTTATTTTTATTTAAAAAGACAATAAGTGATAAGAAAGTGTAAATTAAAGTGTTTACTACAAAACTAAATCTCCACCATCCAGAGAGCGTTCCGCTCTTCCCATAACAGGAGTTGCAAAAGGCAACAATAGTGTTGCCGGTGCCGTGGCGAAAGCCATCAAAAGGGGGAGCAGGTTGAAAACCACTCCGAGTTTATCAAAAATAAAAATAAGTGCTGCTTTAGCAGCTGAAACAGAAAAAAAACAAAAAACAAAAGTTGATGTTCATGTCCGATGAAGTCCAGTATGAGGGGGGCAACAACAACTTTGCCTCTCTAGCTGCATCTGAGTCGGAAGACGAGGATGAGATGATTAAAGATATTAGCTGCAGCATAGAACAGCTGAAAGAAAAAATGCTTGCTGTTAAGCAAAAACAAACTGCGCGCAGGCAGAGGGAGCAAGTAGAAGCAGCGAGCTTACAACAAATCCAGCAGCAGCAGAAACAACAACTGCAGCAAACAATAAAGCAGCAGCAGAAACAACAACCGCAGCAGAAACAACAGCAGCAGCAGATACAGCAACAGCTGCAAAAACAACACTTGAAACCACAGCAGCTGGAAAAAAAAGCAGCAACAGCAACAGCAAAAACAACAACAACAACAACAACAACAACAACAACAACAACAACAACGACAGCAACAACAGCAGCAGCAGAAGAAGAAGGAGAAGGTGCGTCCCATCAACACCTATAAATTGGAGGTGAATGCAACCAAGGACCTATGTAAGTTGGTAATTGGTAGTAATTTTAATATTAAGCGATTGGGGAACGATCGCCATGCCATGTAATACAGTGGAGGGCTACGCGAAAGTGAAAGAGCTCTTAAAGGAAACGACGACGGAGCACTTCTCATTCACACCGAAGTGTGAAAAGCGGCAATCGATGCTGCTGAAAGGGTTGGAACCGACTTCTGATTCTGAGGAAATCCTGGCACTGCTCAAAGAGAAGGAGTGCAAAGGACAAAAGTTTGTAGGGGTAAAGCCATTTACCACAGCTAGAGCCAGGCGGGAGAAACGGTGTCTGCCGTTCCTCCTGGTGCAGCTCAGTCCCGAAAGCCGTCTGGATAGTCTAAGGAGTATCAATGTCCTAGACTACCAGGTGGTTCACTGGGAAAAACTAAAAAGGAGCGAAGGCATTATACAATGCGTTCGCTGCCAGAGGTTCGGGCACGCCGCGTCGAACTACCAAATGCAGCCTCGATGCGTGAAGTGCGCAAAGAACCACAGTTCCGAGGAGTGTGCTCTGGGTGTTGACGGAGCATCCGATAGCTCGCAGCTCTCGTGCGTGTTATGTGGAAACGTGGGACACACCGCAAACTATCGGGGTTGTCCTAAGTTCGCTGACATTAAAAAAGCAAAACTGGCTCGGCACCAGAAGGTGGAGGTCAAACGTTCACCTGTCAGGTTTCAAACACCAGCCGCCACGTCCCAGATTTCCTACGCCCAAATGGCGTCTGGTAGGGGGGCTACGGTACAGCAAGCGACTGTTGCTTCTCCGGCGCCAACGCCGAGAAAAACGGAAGCTGCACCTAACATGCTGGCTGTCTTGCTCGCAATCCAAGGGCAGATGGCTAAGCTGCAAAAGCAGGTTCAAGAACAGGTCACGCGGGTGGACCAGTTTTACGCGTTGCTGCCGAGCCTAACGCAACACATGCCGTAATGGGTACGCACATGGTGGAGCAAACTTTGAAGGTCCTTGCGGTGAATGTTAATTCACGGATTAGGATTGAACGAATAGCCGCGATGTTTAAATTGCTACAAGACCAAACTCCGGATGTGCTTTTCGCTAGCGAAACCAAGCTAACCGATAAGCACAAACTGGAGTACAATAGTTATATTATTAGAAGAAAAAATCGGCCCAGATCCAAACGTGGAAGCGGTGTCGCGATCTTCATTAAAGAAGGTATAAAATTTCACAGAGTGTACAAGGGCGTGTTGCGCAGGTTCCGGGTGTTGGAGGCAGTCGTCGTTTAGATCCCGCCCCGCAGTGGAAAGCGGCTGTACTTGGCCTCTGTTTATGCACCTGAGGCTTCACAATCCATCCCATTCCTTACAGAGCTCGACACGCTTTTTCGACTTCTGAGGCTGGAATCGGGGGAGATTTAGTTTATAATCGGCGGGGATTTCAACGCTAGACACAGAGATTGGGGAAGTAATTTGCCAAATACTAGAGGGAACCTACTACTCGATTGGTGGGGTCAGCACGATGTCATGTACAGACTCGGTCTTAAAGCGACGGATAACCCATCGTTTCCCAGAGGAGGGTCTTATTTGGATCTACTGCTGTACGACGAACGCATACGACTGACAGGTACGAATTTACAAACGCTAAACTGTCTGCGCACATTCGTGTATGGCAGTGAGCATTGCGGTTTTAGCACCGAAATTACAGTTCCCAACGAAATTGCGGAATTGGAGGAGTTTGTCCAAAGATATTCTTACAATTACAGTAAGACTCGATGGACACGCTTCTCCGCAACCCTGAAAAGAGCGCTCTCCTCGAACACGCTCCACCCGCCGTCCAATAGGAATTTGTCAAACGAGGAAATCGGCAATTACTTAAAACAAATGGACGAGACAATTAAACAAACTATGGACACTACAGTACCGCGGTATCGACGTACGACTAACGAAGACCTGTTCCGCAATCCTACTATTGACGCACTGCACTGACAGAAAAGTAGACTTCTGACAAGACTTAAAAACTTGTACAGACAGTTAACTGACCGACAAGACCCGGAGATTAGGACACTGAAGTCGTCGATTAAAAATATCCAAACGCTAATAAAAGAAAATTACAGAATTTCTGTAAGTTTGTATTGGAACAACAAGGTTCGGGCTGTAAACACCAGCAACACGAATATGTTTCCGCAAATAAATAAATTATTTCGGAGAAAAAAATCAAAACGACCTTCAGTGTCTTAAAATAGCCCGGACAACAGACAGCGAACGGTTACCGACAATAGCAGGCTTTGATCCAAATGAGGCCGCTGATGATGACGACTTTTTTGTAATCGAGGATCCACAGGAGAAGGTTGAGGCCATAGGGGCGACTTTCCTGGAAGAATACAAGGCCATTGATAGCATTGGCCTTAATTACGACCTGGACAGTCGCGTCTTGGTGCACGACTTCTGCATTCGAAATGAAATAGGGAACTGACTATCCGGGGGCTCTGGTTTCACCCGGTTTAGCGACGAAAGTATGGCAAATAATGTAATTGCCAGAGATTGTGACCTACCCCCGTTCATTTCGAAGGAAGGACTCTTCAACACAATCAGAGTTAAGAAATCAGTGGGGACCGATGGTATTCCGAACATCGTGCTTCGACATCTTCCTCTAGAAGCGGTGGACATTTTCACCACCCTGTTTATTAATGCAATGAATAATGCACATTGTCCAGTGCGTTGGAAAACTGCGGTGCTACATCCCATCCCCAAAAGGGATAAAGACACACCCAATATGGAGAATCTCCGGTCGATTAGTCCCGTTCCGAATATCAGTAAGGTTTTTGAAAAGGTAATCAATAGAGCTCTGACTAGGTGGGTTGAGGACAAACATATAGTTGCGGATAATCAATTCGGGTTTAAGGCGCGACATGATATCTTACATGCCGCGTCTAAACTGGTGTCCGATATCCAATGGAATAAAGGAAAAAAACAATGTACTGGTGCCTGCCTTTTTGAGTTGGAGAAGGCCTTCGACACCGTATGATTAGAGGGTCTTTTCTATAAGCTGACTAGGCTGGGGATCAGCAAACCACTCTTGTGCATTCTTTATAATATGCTAACCAACAGACAGTTCATCGTGAAAAATGGTGATGTGACATCTGTTGGAATATTTCAAATTAAAAATGGTCTTCAGCAAGGCGCGGTCAATTCGCCGATCCTATTCAACATTTATACAAGCGACTTGATAGGTTCACTTCCCCATACTATTTCGTACGCAGACGATTTGGTAGCGTACAGAACAGGTCCAAAAATCGAGGTCATTAACACTCTCTTGCAGCGTGACCACGATAAGATAAGACGATTTTGCGATGACTGGAAGTTGAAAATCAACTTTCAGAAGTCGAAAACCATTCTCTTTAGGTACCTTGGAGTCTGGCTGGAGCAGTTTCTGTATTTTGGCAAAAAAGTAGATGCTGCTCTGGCCAGAGCTAAAGGTGCTTTTGCCCTTACAAAGAGACTGTTTTATAGCAGCCAACTCGATGCGAGGGTAAAGGTAATCTGCTACATGGCCCTTATTAGGCCCATGCTGGTATTTGGTTGCCCCGTGTGGTTCAATGTACGAGCAAGCTTAATGGAAAAGATTCGGGTGTTTGCGAGGGCTTGCCTTAGGGCTTGTCTTCGCTTGTACAGATCACCAGAGTCGGAGTACAACAAATTTTATCCTAATGAGGTCCTTTACAACAGGGCGAACCTAATACGAGTGGACAACTTCGTAATTAACCTGACTCGAAGGCACATTGCAAGAGCAATGACCTCGACGAATAACCTGATATCTGGGGCTTACTACCCCAATTACCTTTACCACGAAAGTGTGCGCTCTGATGGCTTCGTTCCACCGGAAGCATCCCTCTACCTAGATCAGATAGGGTTGATCCAGGATAGATCAGCGGTGCCGTTAATCTTCCATGTCGCTCGCACAGCTGGGAACAGGCGACTCAACTACAACAGAGACGTCGCACACGGCAGTGTGTATCGCCTCAGGTTCAGTAGGGCGGTGGGGAATCGCGATAAGAGGGATGTCGTTCGGCAGCACCAGCATTTCTGGTGGTTGAATGATGGAGAAGATGTTTCGTCGTCGTTTCCGTCAATTACGGACCAGCCTCACTAATGAGACAATCAATCTGTTTTCTCGGTAAATAGCAATGGCCAGCTTACATAGGTTTAGGTTAGCATCTAAGAAATATATACATGTATTAGCATATACAAAGGTATATACTAATTTATGATTGTTTGTTTATTGTTTATTATAATTGTGTATAATGTCTATATGTGTGTATGTGTGTATTGTGCATGTAGGTTAGGTAGGCTAAGGTTTATTTTAAGTTAGATATTAAGTTTTTATAAAAAATAAAAAATTATGTCCATAGGCTAAGTTTTTGTTAGCAATTTTTTTCTTAGCTTTAAGTATAGTAAATAAATAGTAGTAAAGAAAATGTACATAAAGTCGAAAGACATAGTTATACGAATTTAGAGAAGCTTAGAGTGCCTCTGTGGGGCCAGTAAGTTAGTATAAGATTGTTAAGTAATTTTAAGCTAGCATTTAAGCATTTTTTGTTAGTATGTAAGAGTTAGTGATTAAGGAAATAAAATGCTTTAAAACTGTAGCTGAAAACTGTTATCCTTAAGTCGTTAAGAAATGCCCATACCTTTAGCGTCGTCAAATTCCTACAAGAGTATGTGTTTAACACCTTTGGAGTGCCGCAAATACTGCATTCCGACAACGGCAAACATTTCTTGGCAAAGAACTTCTAAAACCTTTGGTCATTTAACAAAAAGAAAAAAATGTATGTATTTAAATAAATAGATAAAAGAATGAAATATATATATATATATATATATATATATATATATATCCTCAATATGGTGACAACATCAGAGCAAAACAGTAAGTAACATGGCATGATATACTTTTTTTGTAGTAGTACAGTTGAGAGTGGGGACAAGAACTACCCCATCCGGCGAGCTGAGCAGCGCATCGCGAGCATGCAACGCTCCTCACACTCGACTATCCCTTCTCTTTCGATTTCCGTTTCCCTCCAACTATCCATATCCACGATCCATTCCTTCCGTTTGTTAGTTCTGTTTGTTTTGGTATCCTGATATCCTATCCGCATCCTACACCCTTTTCTCCTGCAGTAATTTTCTACATATCCTCTCCTATATCATTATCATTATTATTATTACACATATAAACTCTCAACCGTGTCAAAAAATGCCACTGGGTCAAATGAGCATTAAACAGCATCACGGATGACTAGATTCAGTGAATGCGAGGAGCATGGGACGAACAAAGCTCTTGGTTCCAGAGCTTTAATTCTAGCTTGCATACCACAATTTTTGCCTTTCATGTTTGCACCATTGTCATATCCTTGGCTCCGGCAATTTGATAAAGCACGGTTTAACTTTGAAAGGTCACCTAATACTAGCTAAGTTAATCCATAGACGGTTGTCTCTTCTGCAACTAAAAATCCTATGAAGTATTCCTGAACTTTTTTTTGTTATGGTCAACTATTCTAACTACCAAAGTTAGCTGTTCCTTCCTGGTAATATCAGGCGTATAATCTACTATTATCGAAAAATATTTAGCTCGTTTTATTCTGTCTAAAATAGGTTTTCTATCTTCGCCTGTCAAAAGTTATATGAGCTTATTTTGAATGCCCTTACTTAGGTATGTGTGCTTCGTCTCATGATGATGGATTCTGCGTAGGTGTTCTGCTAGAACCATGCCGAATTGACTTACAGCTTGCACGAGTTGCAAAAAATTGGCATTGTCTTGCTCGAATAAAACATCGGAGATTGCTCTAAATGCTAAAGACTGTGTAGCAAGGAATTGCGCGAGAATTATAAGCAGTTTCAGGACATTTCTCCAATGCTCAGTTTCCTTGGTCATCTGGTTTTGCATTCCAGAGTCTATTGTTTTGCCTTTTTGCAAACCTAAATCTAAATCTCTGCAAGTCCGAAAAGCGGTCATATGTAAGGGACTTGTATCACAGTCTTTGACAAGTGACTCCAGTCACTATAGCCTGTGGTGGACAAGCGACACTCCTTTTCGCTTGCGAAAATAAGAGACAACAGAAGCAAAAGACAGAGTCCGATGACTTCGAGTAAACTAACCATGCCCTTGATGTTTTCTCACCATATTTTAAATCTCTTTGGTAAAAACGGGTACTAAAATTCCTGCTTTTAGTTACAGGGAAATCAAAATTTTCTACTTGAACAGGACCCAACTCCACTAATAATTGAATAACTTGAACACGTCTGCCTTAGTTTATTGGAACCAATTTTGTTTGTCGTAAATAACTTGCATTTGGCGCAGATCCGAAACTGTGCTCCATAGGAAAATTTGTAAGTGTGATTTCAGCTGGAAAAACTATGACGTATGGCGCAGAACCTGTGACGTATGGAGCATGATGCAACTGCTCCAGAAGCACATCAAACAAAAAAGCCGTGAATATTAAGTTATAGGTTCGATTAAAGACGGTATTTTTTGGATGAACTGCAGCTGCGTTACTATGCTTTTAAAGTTGCGTAAAGAGTACAGACACAGGTACTGGAAAAAGCTGATGTTAGGTATCAGTGTACATTTGGTGTGTGTATTATTATTATGAGGATGTAAGCTATGAAGTGTTGCTGCGTTGCGATTAAATATTAGTTAGTGGGAACAATATTTTCTGTTAATTTTGAAATGTATTTAAAAACGATGTTTGCAAAGCACTATTTAACGAATCTATATAATCTGGCGCCCGGCGCGCCTGCTGCCCTTGCTCTAATGCAAGGTCCGACCTTGTACACAGCGCCGACGAAGGAAATTTAGGAAAGAAGAAAAGAGAGGTAGCGATGTATTGTACCTATTCTTAAATGTTTGCAAGTTATAACGACCAGGAAATAGAGACCTCAGCAGGGCATTCCATAACCGAGTGGTACGGCTTAGGAACGAATCACGATGTTTTGGAGTAGAGAAATTGCCAGTAGCATTCCGCCCCTTCAAACTTTTAACCTTAACACCCGTATCGCTATGAATGTTCAACAGTATACCCTCAAGCCCACTTTCGGACGAAATCTAAAATATTGTGGTACAAGTCCGTACAACTCGCTTATGGAATGCGCTACCTAGTTCTTTATTTTGTAGTAATTATAACCTACAAACATTTAAAGCCAACGTTCATCGGTACCGCTCTTTCTTTCCTCCTTGATTTGCCGTGCCCGCGATGGGTGTAAGCGTTTTCAGGGTACTTAAACCCCTTGATTGAACGAAAGTTATAAAAAAAAAAAAACCTATTAACCAAAATTTGGAAAGCGTTGAGGTTTGCTCAGCCGAGCATTTTAAACAGTTTAGCGATGTACTCCTCAAACGTAAGTGAATATTTTATAGAAACAACTCTTTAAACGTTCCAATACTTTGGGAACATTTTCATCCAACTCGTCGAATTCTGCGATTGTTGACAGAGTTCTTGGACCAAGACTCACTTTCAGTATAAGAAAATTCTCACAATTATCTAATAATTCATCCTGATTTACTAACTTTTTGAATAAGGCGCTAAATTTGGGAAATTCTGCATATTTCCAATCAAATTTTGGATTTTCGCCCGCGCTGTAAACTTTTATTCTGAACAGCTTTTGATTACGTGTGCTATGGAAGTTTGCTGCAAAAGAAATAGTTTTCCAACTTTTTATCAAAATTCGTGTACGAATTACAAATTCTTTATAATTATGTACCTCGTTTCTGTTTTCAATGAAGCATGTTCTATAGATTTTCAAATTGAGACCAATGTCTCTGGTTTCAGCACCAATATGTTAGAAGCAAGACTTTTTACGACCCCGAAATGTTAAGGACTCAACTTTTAATTCAAATTTTATTTCATGGTCTATGTATGTACTCGTATGTCGTTTTAAGGCTAAACGAATACTAATTCTTAAAAATCCTGTTAGCGAATTCCGCAGTATATTTACATTAGCATGACTATAAATGTATTTATTCAGCAGCATAATTTTGTTTAAATATATACAAAGAAAATGAATTAAATTACATGAACATATACAGTCTGTTTGAAAGTTTACCCATTAAGCAACTTCAAAATAAGTGCAATAAAGTATATTTACATATATTATCATTTGAGATTCAATGAAATATATTAATCTGCGTTCTATATGCAACAGGGTTTGTTGTTAATACTTAAATTTAATACATTCCTATCTTGAAGCTTCTCAAATTTTGCATCTACACATTTCAGAGACCTGCGTGCATCCACTTTAGTTCATAGTTAGGGAATAAATTCATAAATCTACTTTCTTCTCCTTCCAAAACATGTGTTTCGAATAACAAAAATATATGGAACTGTTGTAATTGAAAAATTCAGCAGAAATTAATTTATTTTTTAGGCCTGCAATATTACAACTAAATATTTTGAAATCAAATATTATACGAGTATTCATATCTCTCTGGAACTATTCATGCAGATTTTATTGGCACGTGTGAACTCTCCTTAAGTTTCTAGCCGACTTTTTTTGCTCGCGGTGGTTTGAAACGCTTCTAACTTCAGCTGACATTTGACTTGAGTTTGACACTTAATATTCATCGTTTACATTTTCCGGATTTTCAAATTTATTCATCTTAAGATTCGAAGGGAGTTCTTCAATTATGAATTATGGCAGCTAAAACATTCATGCTTGGTGCCTCCCCACACATCAGCCCTGTTGATTGGCCCCGGGAGAATGTTTTTCCAGAAACGACAAGTCCATTTTGAAGCTGATTTTAATATTCTGTGGTTTCGTTTCGCTAACGATTCTCATCACCTGCACAAGATTGAATCTTTTTATGGGAATATTCCTGGCAAATTCTGAACTTTGTACCTCTGAGCTTTCTCGAGTTGCGGAGTGCTTTCTGGGCAGCCTCCTTTGACTTCAGTTTGAACACTACTATTATTGTTCGTACGTTCCTGCCTATAACACTGTATGGGGGTTCAATATCGGGAGAAGGAATCCTGCTTGTTCTAGCAATCCAGCACATACCGATTCCGCATTTTTTTACATCTCTGTTTGCCTTAGCACGCCATTTATTTCGGTGCTTCTATGCTTCATTTTACCTAGTTCATTCATTGTGCAATCGTTGAGGTTAGAGTTATTGCAACTCTAATAGTTATTCAACTATTGAAAAAATCGTCTAAATACTAGGATTTACTCTGTTTTCGTTTTTTATTGGCAGAGTTACTTTTATTATACTACGAACTGGCTACGAACTAGTGCCACTATTCTTCTCTCACAGCGGTCTCTCCAGTTATGTGTGTAGTGATGTAGCTTACCAAACTCCACCACAATGTAGTCCCTGTTCCAATCCGCAATTTAATTTCATCTGGTTAAAATTCCATCTCCGTAAGCAAATTATCCACTACTGCTTTACTTACAGAAGCCCCAAACTGGACAGCAATTCGACTTTTAACGATTTGATGCGCTGTCTGACTCCATTCAAAGAATTGTATCCCTGTATCCTCATACTGAAATCGTTATTACGGGCGATTTCAATATACGCAATTCTGGGCAGCTTCGACGTTCTGGACACACAACACCCGAAGAATGGTATGGTATGAGAACTTTTCTGCGGAAATCAACTTAATGCAGTTTGTAAATGAGCCCACTCGAATATCAGACGTCGATAGTCATACCGCCAACACCCTGGTAAGTATACCGTAGATGTGCTCTCCCCTCTAGGCTCGAAGGACCATTGTGTCATATCAGCTAATTTCTCGTACACCGGCCACACAGTTAGAGAAAAAATTCCTAAAAGAACTTAAAAGATATTCCTAAAAAGAAAAGAGCGGTCTTAACAGCCTCTTTAGGAAGTTTAACTGGTCGTTAACTTCCGCGATAACGACGTGGATGCAGCTGCTGATATGATCACAGACACCATTCTCCTTGGAATGAGATCCTTTTTCCCCATCGGATGAAGGGTATCAGACCAAAAGAAAAGGCATGGTACGACTCGAGCTGTAAAGAGGCTGTCAAGGTTAGAGAAAGGTTCCGATAGACGAAAGCTGAAAAAAGTTTTAACGTGCCAGGAATGACTGCAACGTCTTTCTTAAGCGTGTAAGATTCCAATACGACCAAAAACTGAGGCAAAAAATACTACAATGTCCCAAAGGTAGTAAACATTTTTGGTCGTTCGTCAAAAATATTAGAAACTCTGCCTCATCCTCCATTCCAACACTCATTTACAATGATATTCCAGCTAGCAGCTCTTTCGGCAAGGCCAATCTGCTTGCTGCACACTTTGCGGCCAGTTCAACACTCCCATATTGTGCTTTGTATACGCCTACACTTGAGTGCGTCGAATCTTCAATGGGACGAATCCACTTTTGCACTCGTGTGATAGCAAGAGTACTTCAAGATCTAAACATATATAAAGCCGCTGGTCCAGATGGTATATCTCCCCTTCTTCTGAAGAGGTGTTCTTCCACGCTGGCAAAATCACTGCGTTAGCTTTCTCATCAATCCTACTCTTTTGGAGTCTTCCCGAGCAGATGGAAAACAGCATTTCTCTAGTCCGTCCCTAAAAAAGGCGAATCATTTTCTCTCTGCAATGGAACGGTAGCGTATGTCAAAGCTCATAAATTCCGATATTAACAGCATAACCAATTGGGGAACTATCAACAGAGTGGAATTTAAGCCATTATCCATGAATGGTACTTGCATCGTCGAAACTGAGAAACTTTCCATTCTCGGTATGTGTGTGAATGACAATTTACGTTGGAATGACCACATATTCGATGTCTTCAAAAATTCTGCGAAATGTCTAGGTTTTCTTAAGCGGTGTAAGAAATATTTCACCCCCTCTGATCTAGCAATTGGAGCACAATGCCCACATCTGGTCGGGTGCTCCCAAAAAATCTCTGCACCTGCTAGATAGGATTCAAAACCGTGCTTTAAAGCTCATAGGTGATACTAATATCAGTCAAACAAGAGACAGCCTCGAACACCGACGTAATGTCTTGTGTCTCACTCTGTTTTATCGCTATTTCCACCACCAGTGCTCCATAGAAATCGCCAGTAGCATTCCGCCCCTTCAGACTTTTAACCTTAACACCTGTCTCGCTATGAATGCTCATCAGTGTAACCTCAAGCTCAGTTTCAGACGTACTCTGAAATATCGTGATTCGTTTCTAAGTTGTACAACTTGCTTATGGAATGCCCTGCCTAGCTCTTTATTTCCTAGTCATTATAACCCTCAAACATTTAAAGCCAGCGTTCCGCGGTACCTCTCTTTCCATCCTCCATGATTTTCCTTCGCCCGCGCTGCGTACTTAAATCCCTTGAGCGCGCGCAAATAATAAAAAAAAAAAACGGCCGCAAATATGAGATATTTCGTTTATTCTCGTTCGTGTAGCCGCAACATCTGCTCGTAAACAAGGTGATGCGGATTTGGCTGCAGTACTGAACGAAAATATGGAAAGCCCAACAAGGCCGTCAAAAATTCGTAAAATTTGTATCAAAGATCCCCAAAACCCAATTCCACTTTCCGCGGATGAGGCTTTAGCTTTCCTTCTTGAAAACAATTTTTCAAAAGAGCAGTATAATGCAATATGCAACGAAAACAAATTAAGAAACTGCAGTAAAATTGAAATGCCGACCTCAGGGTATAATAGCAAATGAGACCCTCGCCAAAGTTTCGCTGCTATCTATTTTACTGCATATGGCTGAAAGAATTGTTGAGATTCAAAAATAAGTTTTTCAAGCTGTAATGGAAGCGGAGAAGACGGATTTTTTAAGCTCCGAATTAATATTAAGCTATGGATTTGATAGCAGAACAACGACACACCGTAATCTGTAAGGTTTTGTCGGCCCATTAAACTGGAGTACATAAAGGAGACGAAAGAAATTGTTTTAAAGGAAGACCTGGACTTAAAAAAAGAAATTGACGCTTTGGAAAAGATACAAATATCGGTTGGTGATGGAAAATCTCTTGAAGTATCATTTAAATTATTTTTGACACTAATTGATGGAAAAGTTTTAAATATTATAACTGGAACTAAATCAAACCAAGCTTGTCCCATTCGTGCTGCTACACCTAAGGACTTTATGAATACATTTAATTATGAAAGTGAAATATTCCGTGCAGTAGAGGAAAGCTTAAAGTTTGGACTTAGCCCACTTCATTGCTGCATTAGATTCTTTGAATTTGTATTACATTTAGGCTATAAATGCAAATTACAGAAGTGGCAGATACGAGTAAATGATAAATTGACTATCTTAAAAAGAAAATCAGACATACAGAACGGCTCATGTGTTTTGCGTGGTCCACGGGATGCCCATACATCCATGGGAGCAAGGATACGCCTTGCCATCGCTCACCAACATTTCACTGTTTCAGATACCAATTCGGTACTGTGTTGCCGGCACAAGTTCCACCCTTGGTATGAGTCGAGGACGACCTAGACCCTCTTATTGTTCTTAGGGTCACAGCACCCAGTACTTATTGCAACTCTACATTGGGTCAAACCAAGGGAAAAACCAAGGGAAAACCCAAGGTAAGACCCTTCCCGCGATTTTGGGTTTAAACCACAGCCACCATGACGCACCCACAAGGGGGCCTACCTCAACAAGTCAGGCCCGGACCGAGATCCGGGGGGCTCCTGACTCCCATGGTACCGTGATTTAAGTCCTGGTAGGGACTACCGGTGGTCCAGCCGCCAACAAGACCTATGACCGGCAACTTGTGACTGATCGAATCGTAGCAACCTTCGGTAGCGTCAATCTGCAGATGATTACGATAAGACCAGTACTTTGCTCTGCCCCCATTCATTATTAGACAACGTCATTAAAGGGCGAAGCCTTGATAATTGGGCGGGGGCCCAATCAGACATACAAAACGATTTTTGATAAAGCTCGGACTTCGCGTGGACATGCCCAGAGTAGGTGGCTTCGGTTCCACAAATGACGGAAACACTGCTCGCCGAGCTTTTAATAAACATGCTTTGTTTATCCTGCCAGTTCAAAATCAATCCAAGTCAATTTGAATTACTCGTATATTGCTTTAAAACATCAAAACGTTTTCAGGAGCTATATCCGTGGTTGCCAATGACTCCTACGGTTCATAAAGTATTCATACACTCCAAACAAATAATAGAAAATACTGCAATTCCAATGCGATATTTTGGAGAAGAAGCTGAATCACGCCTGCAAAAATAACCGCACAAATAACCTGTTAGACGTATTTAATAGGGCTGTCGATACTTCAGATGCATTAATTTCGACAATATTTATAAATAGACGCTTACAAAAACGGAAACGTTCCACACTTCTACCTGAAGTCATTCAACTATTATGTTGCAGCAAATCCATACAAGAATTTCACCTTAGCTACCAAGATGAGGACATTAATGAAAGTCAAGAGGGCTTTTTTGATTTAAGTTTACAAAATGAATTAGATTTAAGCGATTAATAAATAATCAAAATGAATTACTGAATACAATGTACGAGTATTATGTTTGCATTAATGGGTTGCAAGAATGTTAATTTTAAATTTTGGTCGTTAATGGGTTAAATTCCATTTTTTTTACAAATTTATTCTTACTAATGAAATTCTTACAGGTTTTAGTTTGAATGCCATGATTTTGTGGTCGTTATTAATTTCGCACAGAAAAAGTGGTCATATGAGCGATTGCATACATATTTGATATTTTATTTGAACATTTTATAAATACATAGTAAAAAAATATTTTTTTTTTTTAAAAAAAACGTTATCTGCAATTCAAATCAATAACGAAATTTTGAAGAACTTTTATATATGGGTGCATTTGTATAGTTACACAGCAAAGGCAGATAAAAAATGTCCCATTTTCATTCTAGTTGGATTGGTAGTTCCAGTTTCATGACAGTTTCAATACTGCGAAAACACGAACACAACGTCAACGCTAAACTACATACGCACGTGAGCATGAAGGAATGCAATAGACGAGGAAGGTACACGCGGTACTCTCTTTTACAGTGTACAGTCAGGTGTTAGGTGGAGTACGTGGAGCTATGTATGTAGGTCCGGAATGACTCAACTCTACCTAGCTAAACCACACGCTACACACTTCGACCACTCTGCCCGAGGATCTGCCAACATTTGGCCAATTATCGACTGTTGGTTTGGTATGTAAGTTCTCCATCCAAGAAAGCGTATGTAATTGCGAATGTGTAGCGATTAGACATGTATTTAACTCGATGCAGAGTTTTAACGATTTTAACCACACATTTGCCGAGTTGATTTTAAATTGTACTAAAATACAATTTTCTATTACCCAGTTTATCCGACAGCTCAATTTGCGTTGAAGCAATCCGAATTGGTTCAATACCCGTAGAAATGCTGGTGTTAGGTTAGGTTAGGTAAGAGTGGCTGTTGGAACCCACCAACCCACTTAGGCCTATTGGCCCATTGTGATGCCACGTGGATATATGATCCTCTTACTACTGGAACCAGTTTGAGCGTAGGAGACTGTTAACGTCTGAGATTTCTAGATCGTTTAGGTCGTTGTAGAAGAAAGCTGCTAGATGAAGCTTTCTTCCCTGGGAGAGAGCTGGAGATGTTTCCACCATGCTGGGACTTTGCGTTCCATTATGTTCAATCCTTGGACCTCTGTTCTTCGTTTTTTGCATTAATAACCCCCCTAAGTTTGTAAGCCTAATATATACGGATGATGCTCAAATATACTTGTCGACTTCGTGGTCACTAACCAGGAATTGTGCAAGTAAATTGAATGAGGACTTTCACGAAATATATATCTGGGAATACTCGAATGGTCTTCTACTTAATCCCTATGCCTACGGATAGGCAAAAACATCGGGATTGTTGACGAATACCTAGAGAGAAGATTCCTTTCTCTGAAACGGTAAAAGGTCTTGGAATTATTTTAAACAACCGTCTCACAACCTGTGACCACATAAACCTACTTGTAAGAAACGTTTATACAGTGTTGCTCATGTTCTGCTTTATGTACATACTCCAATAAATATTCGGCTCTACTAGTACTCGTACCACAAATAATCCACTGCTCTGTAGCCTACTTGATTCGCTATCTTTCGAAAATTAGAATTTGCTTTCAACGCTATAGTTAGATATGCTTTCTATTTACGAAAGTTAGATCATATTTCTAAGTTCAGACAGTCAACCTTAGCGTGTTCGCTATAATAAGTCCTGAAGTATCGTAAATGTTAATTGTTGCAAATTTAATAACCTATCAGAGACCCAATCACGTATACTTTAAGCTGCAGTTTCCTAGATCTTTTAAGACCGGTACTTTAATTCCTCTTTGTCATAAATACTTAGAAAATAGCCGTCTGTTGTTTTTTTTACGCCATTAGGCTTTGAAACTTGTTGCCATACGTAATCAGACGTATGATAGGGACAAGACATTTTGAGTATTCTCTTTTTAACCATATTAAAAATCTGTTAGGCGAACAGGGGCACAAATAATCAACAAAATACAGATTAGATAAGTTTATTCAAAGTATGATTTATATTTGAAAAATGTAATTAATTTGTATAATTTTGTAAGTATTTTTGCTGTTTTTCTTTTCATATTTAATATTATGTTTTTGTTTATTTTTTTTTCTAACTTTATAATTGAGAGAGTACACAAATAGATTTTTTTTCACATTTTCAAAGCTTAAAAAGCTGAGAATATATTGTGAAAATTTTAGACCGATGTACTAAGTCGTTTTAAAGTTACAGCAAATAATAGGGGAGAGCAGTTACGGGGATTATACCAAACTTTAAACGCGTTTTTCTCGAAACTACTTTTTATCCGTCGGCCTAGATGATTAATTTTAACACAATATTCTACACATGAATTGTTCTGTCCGGTACTAGAATTAGATTTTTTATGCACTTTTTTTTCTTTTCTCGATTTTAAACCGAAAAAACAGTCGATTTTTGAAAAAAAAAAATTATAAGGCCGCCATTTTGTTATTTTTCACTCCAATCTTTTAAAATCTTCACCGGGCAGAATGACATCCCTACTAAATAATAATCTTTTTGGAATTTTGATTTCAGATGATTACAACAGGAGCAATCAGGGGGGGCAGCCACCTACTTTTTTTTTAAGAGACCAACTTTACCTCACCAAAATGACGTTAAAATATTTTTTTATTTAACAAATATTTGTTTGTATTATTCAATAGTTAAATAGCAACATATATTTATCATAAGAAGATTGTATTTCATTGTCCGCAAAAAAAAAGAAATCCTTAAAATCGTTCAAAATTTAAGCTCGGGCATGAGACTACCCTCTTAATTGTACGAGTACAATCAGCTAATTTGAAATTTGAAAATTTGGAATTTGAATATTGCATGCTCTGTGCCTTTCTCCTGATTTGGGCTGTCTGGGCGGAATGGTGAGCTATTGTACCCGAAGTGGTGTAGATAATTTCGATAAACTCCGTGACCAGATAGAAATTGCGTAAGATGGTAGTTACAGTTTCCATGTCTTCGATTTGTCCAAATGTCTATGGATGTTACCAATCTGTAGGTCCATCTGCCCTTGATAGTGGTATTCCGCCGAGTTTGCCACCTGGTTATTAAATTCGCTCCTTCTTCTTCCTTGATCTATTTGACTACTACCGCTTCTTGGTTACTAGAAGTTCACCTATTATAGGTTCTCTACATCTAGTCCGTGAGGATATCGATGGGCATCATCCCGGCTATAACAAAAGCTGCTTCGTCCGAAACCGTTCTAAAGCCACTATTTACTCTTAATGCGCTAAGTCGATATGTTGATGATAGCTTTTTCCTTGCGTCCTTTGTCGTTAGAGCCCCCACACAAACTGGGGCAGAATATAACCCGACTGAATTTACTTCCTTAGATATTAATATTCTTCTTGCATATCCGGGTCCTCCGATGTTGGGCAGTATTCCAGAAAGTGTTGCCTGGAGCTTTGACGCCTTTTTGCCCGAATAGTCGATGAGAGGCATAAAACTTAGTCTATTGTCATGTATTACTAATAGGTATTTTATGTAATCATTTGATCCATGTCCACGTATTGCTGGTGTTACAAGTATTCTTGGTTTTTCATATACTCGTAAACTTTTATTTTCATTAATGACTTGCTTACCTATTTTCTCATCCTTCTTCACTGTCTTTTCTTTCCTCCTTACTATTGCTTGCTGCATTGTTTTCTGGAGTTCTGTTTTCATTGTTAATATTACCATTTCGATTATTATGACGGAGCATATCCTCTGCTTTTTGCAATCTGTGTTCTCTTCTGTTCCAACTCCATTCTGAATCATCAATGATCAGTCTCGTGTGCGTAATTTTTACTCTTTTTCCATTCTTTTTCCTCAACTCTCTTTAATTTTTTCTTTCGTTAATTCATTGTTAATATACCTACATATACTCTTTTCGGAATCTTTTCAGTTTGTGTTTATTTTCCATTATCAGCTGCTTCTCTTTTATGTGTTCCATTTAAAATTTGTACATATTGCGCCCCCATTTGATGAAATCCCTGGCATTAACTTGTATGTTCATATCTTTCTGGAAGAAGTTTTATGATGTATTTCCCATTTTACCAGGGTTCTTCGTATCACTGTCTAGTCCTGTCATCACCACATGGTTTTTCGTATTTTCTTTCTCCATTCTTTCTATTCTTATGGCGTTTTCGGGCATTTTACGTGATTAGGAGCACAAAAACTATTTCTCCTCATTTTTTTCAGAAACAATATTTTGCTTCTCGTTTTAAATTCAGAATCAAAATTTCTCTGATGGATTTTATGTCAATATGTACTAACACATATATGTAAATATATTGGGTTATATTATCCAGTGCCGATTGAAGCCTGGTTTCAATATCAAAACCAAGAACACGGGATAAATAGATTTCAGTGTCATCTGCATACATTGCTAATTCACAATTGGGCAGTTTTGGAAAATCTGCTGTGTATATGTTGTATAAGATTAGTCCTAGCACCGAACCTTGCGAAATGTCTGTTGGAATGTTACGTTTTGACGAAAACGAATTGCGTTCTGAGACAAAACTTTAAATTATGCCAAACGGGGGCAAATGTTTTTTCGACATCTAACGACACTAATCGTGTTGATTTATTCGACCTAAATCCTTGATTGGTATGCTGCGTTTGGAACTATTCCAACCTTCGATTGTATACTTAATTGTTGGGATATATTCTTAATAAGAATCAAATAATAAGTCATACTTCTTAACGGGTTGCATGAAAATTCCTATAAATTGTGTGGAAACATGGTGCCAGATGAATCAACAGAAGAAAGAATGAATTGTTTTTTCTTAGCCTCAAGTATACAAAATAAATATTTATAAATAAAATGTGAATAAAGTCGAAAGACATACATAGATATAAGAATTTAGAGTAGCTTAGAGTGCCTGCGTGGGGCCAGTAAGTTAGTATAAGATTGTTAAGTAATTTTAAGCTAGCATTTAAGCATTTTTTGTAAGTATGTAAGAATTAGTGATTAAGAAGCAGCCAGAAGCATAACTGAATGCGATTGAAGCTAACAACACGTTCTCTTCTACTTTTTACATCGAAGTTTGTTGGAACCAATTTTATTTGTTGTAATTGTAAATAACTTGAATTTGGCGCAGATTCGAAACTATGCTCCATAGGAAGTTTAATTTGTTAGTGTTTTCTGTGATTTCAGCTGGAAAAGCTATGGCGCTATGGCGCAGAATTTGTGGCGTTAGCGCGGCATGATACAACTGCTCCAGAAGCACATATAAAAAAAAAGCAGTGGACATTAAGTTATAGGTTCGATCAAAGAGGGTATTTTTTGGATGAACTGCAACTGCGCTACTATGCTGTTGAAGTTGCGTACAGAGTACAGACACAGCCACTGGAAAAGGCTGTAAGCTGATGTTAGGTATCAGTGTACCTTTGGTGAGTGTATTATTATTATGAGGCAGTAAACTATGAAGTATTGCTGCGTTGCGATTAAATATTAGTTAGTGGGAACAATATTTTCTGTTAATTTTGAAATGTATTTAAAAACGATGTTTGCAAAGCATTATTTAACGAATCTATATAATCTGGCGCCCGGCGCGCCTGCTGCACTTGCTCCAATGCAAGGTTCGGCCCTGGATATTCTATAAATTAATTGTACTATTGATAAGGAAAAGTTTACCATTCTTAGCGTTTATCGTCTGCTTGAAAACAACATAAACAAAAACATTTTTATTGCACATATGAATGACTTACTTAAAGATGTAAAGTACTGACGTATTGAAAAGTAATTTAGACGCCGGTAACTATATGCTTCTGATGTCTTCGTATGGTTTGAAACCTCTAATAATGGAACCTACTCCTATGACATATTCAGCTCAAAACATGCATTGACCATCTTTTCATAAGGTTGGACAAAAAACTCCTACATAATCTATCTGCCCGAGTACTAGACTATAGAATTGCTGACCATTGCAATTAAGTCTTAATATATTATAGATAAATGTATATCATCTAATAATCACAAACCTATACCCTTTAAAGTAATTCGGAAAACTGACTTTGTCTCATTAATATCATTTAACATTTGAGTTTTGTGAGCCTGTCTATGCAGAAAGTAATCCATCAGTGGCTTTCAGTGCCTTTCTTTGTATTTTAGGAAATCATATTGAATGTTGTACTGAAATATCTAGTCTAAACAATTCTAAACTGAAACGTTTTGGGCCGTGGATAAGCCGTGGGCTTTTGAAAAAAATAAACACAAAAAAATTAAATCCGGAAAAAGTGTTTAAGAAATAGAGGTAATACAAACCTAAAAAGACACTACGAACAATTCAACGAGGAAGTTAAATTACATATAAAATTTTGAATAATATTCTAACAACCTCGAAAAGATAAAATTTACAAAATACAAGTAGAAGACAAAATAATATCAGATCCTGTGGCCATTGCGAATCATTTTAATAAATTCTTTGTATCTGCCCAACACTATCAAGTCCTCTTCCGCTGCAAAGTATTTTCTTTGAACTTATTTGCAGATTTAATAGATGAGACATAATACGATTTCTCCATTGGAAATCCATAATCAAATCTTATCCCTTGATAACAAAAAATCGAGGACTGCCGATAATATTACTAACTGCCTCTTGAAACAAATTTCTTTATATATTGTCACTTATTTAATGAAAGTATAAATTTATGCATTTTTAAAAAGGTAATCGAAGTTTAATGTCCCAATACGGTCCTATTTCCATCCTTCCAACAGTTACTAAGATATTTGAAGAACTAGTGAAAAAGCATATAGTAACGTTTCTGAACAAAAATAATTTTTTTAGTAATGAACAATTTGGTTTTCGAAATGGGAGATCCACTGAAGATGTCATTCTTAAAGTCTGTGGTGAAATAAATGATGGTTTTAATAAAAATAAAGCGTCTTTAGCTCTTTTCCTGTATATGACTTTGATATGGTCAATCATAATATATTTTTAGTCAACGTGTGAGACTTGACATGATCTATTGTAATGAATTAGGTACTAATATTGGTACCTCAAGGATCCGTTTTAGGGCCGCTTTTATTTTTAAATTAACGTAGATTCATTGTTCATTCACAACTTTAAAAGTCAAGTTGCAGGTTTTGCTGTTGATATCACTTTTAAATACACGAATAGTAACCTTTTTGATATCACAACAAAACTTAAAATGGATATACAAATTCTACGGTAATGGTTTGCAAAACATGAGTTACTCATAATCGAAAAAAACTAAAGTGATGGTTTTTAACTTAAAAGGCTTCTGTGCTGATGATTGTAGGGTTGTTTTTCACTCCACTTCTTGTCCAAAAATGTCCTTACCTACTCACTATTCTGATAAATATGTCTGTAATACTAATTGTTTTAAGGTTGAACGTGTTGAAAGATTTAAATACCTCGGTGTTTTAATTGATAAAAATTTGAGCTGGAATCCGCATGTAGCAGAATTGAAAAATTATATTTTATCTGTTACGCGCAAAATATATCTATTGAAACCATACTGCTCTACTAAAATTCTTCTGAAGATATACTATGGATTAGCACACTCCAAACTACAATATGGTATTGCAAGTTGGGTGGAATATAAAACCGAACAATCGATATATTAAATGTTGCCCAAAAAACATCTGATACAAATTATTTGCAGGGCCAACAAACTTGCAAGTAGTTGGCTACTTTTTCATAGTTTCTGGGGGCTTCTAGTAGCTCATCTTTTTATCTTTAACGTCTTAAAGGTATTTTTTTATGAGAAGCGGGTACAGTGCTACTTTGAGAAGCTCACACACTTACGGTTTAAGAGTGAATAACATGGGAATGGTAAACATTCCTTTAGCTAAAAGATGACACTTTTATAAATTGCGGTAGTACCCAGTCTTTTCAATAAGCTACCTTTTGTTATAAGATCTGAAACACAATTTACATTTTCATTAGTAAAATAAAGAATTGGCTTTTTACTATGGATGGCTCTATGGTCAAAATACTGTTAAACTCATCTCAATAAATTTTATTAAATTTCTTTCTTATTTACAATATTATTATTTTTTTCTCTTTTCTGTTATTTTTTCTTTTTTGCTCTCAAACATACTTTTTTTTTATTACAAATTTTGAACTTATTTGTATAAACAGTTTTTTCTCTAAATAAAATTTGTAAATCTAACCCCACAAACACAAAATCAAAAAAATGTAATCTCCATTTAACAGACCATTCACCTCCAGTCACGGAAGTGCTACAGGATGATACCTATCTAAATATCAATATTGTATTAGCAATAAGTTTTATATAAATGAAATATAAATGAAAAAAAAGGTGGATTGAGTAGCCTTAGATGCATAGACAGACACCATATATAACCGCTTAGTCTGTAGCGGAGAGGGATATACACGATGCATGCTTCCAGCACTTGGAACCTACATACGTACTATACGACTGTATATTCTTGTAAAACGCAGTCCTTTGTTTACAAAGATCGCAACGCCTCCTCCTTGCATGGAGTTGGGTCGGCTTCTTCGTATTATTTTATATTTTCTGTGCTTCATTTTGTGTCTTTTGGTAAAATAAGTTTCGCTAACCAAAAGCACATCACGAGCTTGGTCTTTAAGCAACTTAAATAGTATGGCTCTTCGTTGGAATCTAATCAGTGAATAAACATTCATGGCAGAAACCCTCAGGGTTTGCTCCGCCAAGTACGTGCCCGTTATGACCGGAGATGCGTTCGGCCCGACAACAGCGCGTAGATTTGATCCACATGAATAACTTGTTCAATTATCTGGCATCGTGATCGAGAGCAAAATAGCTAGCATGTTAGGTACAGGTTCCGGTGCTCTATGCGCTGGGGCCTGAGAAGCAACCTTCGCTTACTATACCGTATTTCCCCTCCCTTCCGTAGAGTGTAGGTAACTTGGGAGTAACGGCTGGAGTTTGGGTATGCATGGGTTGACGTTTAACTTCCACTTTCCGCTGCTGAGCCAGACTTACTCTTTTTATGTATTTGAATTTGGGGCCACCCCAAAAGATTGCGATGTGTCAATTGTTTCTACCTAAGTCACAGGAGAGTTGTCTTTTTTCCGGCATTCCTCGGACATGTGGTTCTTTCCGCACTTCATGCATTGAGGCTGCATTTCGCAGTTCGACTCGGTTTGCGCGAAATTTTGGCAGCGAACACATTGTAAAATGTTATCGCTGTTTTTTACTCTTTCCCATGACATAATCTGGTAATCTAAGACTTTGACGCTAATTGAACCATCTAGTTTTTTTTCTTTTTTTTCTTAAGAACACTCAAGTGGGTATGAATGCACTTACTATTGTATATAATACCCCAGCATGAGTAAAGTGATTTGGAAAAGGGGGTAGAGAGAGAAAGAAAGATATTTGGGCTCAGTCTTTATTTCGCTCCATGTGTGGTATCCAATATTTAATGGGGAGACTAAATTCTTAGTGGAAGTTGGCTTGAAGTTGATTTGTAGTCAACTACTCATCTCATTTCGTTAACTGAAACAATGAATATGTCTTTCAAGCGAGGTTGGGATTCGAACACTGAACCTTATGATTTGGAAGCCAGTCTATTCAGTTTTCAGTTCAGTTCAGTTTATATGCATTTTTATTTATATACTTAATTTACTCTTGCATGCTAGACAAAAAAGTGCTTAAAAATTAGCTTAAATAACTTAAAAATAATCTTATTATAACTTACTGGCCCCATGCGGCCACTCTAAGCTAAACCTAACACTTAAACTATGTCTTTCGACGGATCTTACAATCTAATTTTATTTTTATTTTAACATTACTTAATACTAGAACTAAGAAAGTAAATTTTAAGTAAAGCTTAAATGGACTGTTTTTTTTATTATAAAAACTTAAAATTAAAACTTATAGACTACCTAAAAATAAATCTTAATCTACTTAACCTACTTACGTCTAAACTATACACATACATACATATATATATATATATATCCATTATACCTACAGTGCAACAAATAAGTATACATACCCCTAGCGAATTGCGATTCCTTACATACTGCAACTTGCAAATGACAAAATTGGTATGCAGATAACATCAGCATGAAAGATAACGTAACAAGAAGTAGAAAAAGTCCCGTTAGTTTCTGTGTTCTTCCTGTAAGAACAAGCTTTCAGTTTTTGCATCACAAAAAAGTATACATACGATGCATTCTTGCAAGCGGAGGAAGTACTGTATTTTCTCTGTTCATATTTTGTTTTTATTTGACTCAAAATTTGTATTAGTGCTTCTCTATATATTGTTGCAGCAAGTAGTAAATTAATGTTTTCGCTATAAATGTGGCAAAGGGCAAAAAAATAAGTGCTGAAGGGCGGGAGGAAATAATAAGGCTCAAAAAGAGTGGAAAAACTTTACGAGAAATTTCCAAAATTTTTAATAGAAGTAAATCTACAGTTCAAACAGTTATACGCAAATAAAAATTCCTTTGAAAGTAAAAGAAGGAGTGGCCGACCTCCCAAAATAACACCGCCGATTAAGAGACAAATTATAAATACTATAAAAGAAAATCCTAAGAAAAGTGCCGTGCAAATTGCTAATACAGTCGAAACTGTGATTAATACAACAGTTCATCCAGAAACAGTGCGATTAGTGTTAAAACGTAATGGGTTTCATAGTAGAGTCCCTAGAAAAAAACCCCTTATAAGTGAAATAAACAAAAAAAGCGCCTTGATTTTGCGAAGAAATTCGTTAATAAAAATGAACTTTTTTGGGTAAATGTCATGTTTATCAATGAAAGTAAGTTTAACATTTTCGGAAGTGATGGAAAGCAAGAAATACGGCGCAAAAAAATTAAGAACTTAAACTAAAAAACATCACTCCATCCGTCAAACACGGCGGTGGATCAGTGATGGTTTGGGATGCATGTCGGGGGCTGGTGTGGGTAATCTGCAATTTGTAGATGTTAATATGGTTCGGTTTGTATATCTTCAGAACTTAAAGATAATTTAGAAGATTCAGCTGGCAAATTGGGGCTGCCGGGAAAATGGTATTTCCAACAAGACAACGACCCCAAGCATACATCAGAAATTGTTAAGCTTTGGTTGTTGTATAACGTCCCCAAACAGTTGCATTCCCCACCCCAGTCACCCGACCTGAATCCTATTGAACATTTATGGGACGAGTTGGAGCGATGTATAAGGAAAAGGGTCATCAAAAACAAAAATGACCTTTAAACTGCTTTGACTGAAGAATTTAGCAAAATAAAACCTGATGTTACAAAAAAACTTGTATTTTCTATGAAAAATCGGCTGAACACTGTTCTGCATTTGTTTTCATTTCTAAGTGCACCATTGATTTTAGACTTTAACAATATGAAGTCGTCATGGTCTGGATTCCCTGTGATCCATTTCCATGCGCTTCCAAGGAAATTTAATGACCTCTCAACTCTAGTATTTGGTTTTAGTAAATCTATTAGGGATAAAATTTTAGTAATTTCAAGTGAAAGGAACGGGAACATGGGATGGTTGGTGTCAACATCACGTTGAAGTTTGGACTCGAGCTCTCGAGTGGTTTTTTCAAATTCTTCCAAGTCGATAACATGGACAACTTTAAGGGTTCCGATTTGAAGTTTTGAAGTCCCAACGGTTAGTGCTATAACCTTTGAGTTGGAATAATCCAAAATTTGTACTTCTGCACAGCAGAGCGTCAGCAAAAACCTGAAAAGATCATATTAGCTTTTGATATTATTTTTGTGGACTGATTTTCCTGACTCTGTGAGAACGGTTTTTGAAAAGTTTTCTTTGACTATTTCTTTTTTAAATTGTGGAGATAGCTTGGAACCTAACCTCTTGTTTATTTTGATGTAAATAACCTCACCTGGTGTGTATGATTTTATGGGTTGTTTCTTTTTATTGGTGTAATCGAGAGTAGCCTTTTGTTTTTCCCTTAGCCTGGCTATGTTGTCTTGCCTAGCTTGTTCGAATTTTTCTGGGTCTATGCTAACGTTTCGCCCAAAGAATATCTCAAGCGGTCTCTTGCCCGTTGTTGAATGCACCGAATAATTATATTCGTAGACTGCTTTATCAAGAAGTTCAGGAAATGTTCTCTGAATGCCATCGGCTTTAATGCAACGCATTATTTCTGATAACGTGGAGTGGAAACGCTCCACCTGGCCATTAACCGAGCTAGAATAGGGTGGAGTTTTAAAGATTTGTATGTTTAATTGGTCATTGACCATGAAATTTTTTGAAGAGGAATTTAGGGACTTTTCGTTATCGATAACTATAATCTTAGGAATACCGAATGCGAAAATAAGTTCTCGGAGCGGTTCTTGGATGTCTTCGACCGCTTTTGATTTTAGTATTTTCGCTTGTGCGTACTTTGAGAATTTGTCGATGGCAGTTAGTACAAGAAATTTCTCGGTGGAATAGATATCTATGTGTAATATTTCTCCGGGATATTGGGGGATTGGGGTTTCCTTAAGTTTTGGTTTATTGGGATGTCTATCGTATTTCTGTTCTCTACAGGTTGCACATTGTTTTATAAGGTTATTTATTTTGGCATTCATTTTGGGGAAGTAAAGCTTCTCTAACAATTGGATTTTATTTTCCTTTCCGTTACGGTGGGCTCTTCTGTGTTCCCTAATAATTTCTTCGTTTTGCCTAACCTCGTCCTGGATATCTTCTACTTTTGTTTGCGAAAATCTGACTTTATAATTTTTGAAGTGTATGGGATATATTTCCTGGATTCGGCCCATTATATTTTCTGTTGTTAGCAGTCCGTTAAGGACGCTTGGGTTTAAGTATTTTTTAAATATTGAAATAAAGTCGCTTTCAGTGTATGATGGCTGTGTAAATGTATGTCTGTGGTAAGTCGGGAACGGGATACTAAACTCATAACCTTTTGATTCACCTATGGTAAGTATTATTTGGTTTTTAAAGACGTTTACTGGAGTTTCCGTGGAAGGTATCAAATCATGGGCAGAGCTTTCAGCACTGTGTTGGGTACCAGTGAGTGAATTAACGGCTGTCTTTGGTGGTCTCGAGAGGGCATCTGCTACTATGTTCATCTTGCCTGGTTTGTATATCAGCTCATAATTATATTCTTCCAGTATCGCCTTCCACCTCTTGAGTTTGCTGTTGTTGTTTTTGCTACTCAAGGCATAAGTTAGTGGTTGGTGATCCGTGAATATTTGGACTTTTGCTGTACCATACAAATAGTTCCTTAGTGTATTTAGAGCCCAGATGATGGCGAGCATTTCGCGCTCATTCGTAGCGTAGTTTTCCTCTGTTTTATTTAGTGTACGAGAGATAAAGGTATTGGGTCTACTGTTCTGTGCTAATACTGCTCCAATTGCATAATTGGATGCATCGGTCGTTAACTGGAATTCTTTACTAAAGTCGGGATAGATCAACAGCAAATCATTTGATACTAGTGAATTTTTTATTTTATTGAATGCAGTAATTGCTTCATCATTTAAACTGATTTGAATTTTGCTTGAAGAGTTTTTTGAAATTCTTCCTCCCTCCCCCCTTAAGAGGGTTGTAAGAGGCTTCGCCAGGCTAGCGTAGCCTTTTATAAACCGGCGATAATAGCCTGAAAGGCCCAGAAAGGATCGGAGATCTTTTAAAGTTTTGGGACATTGATTCCTTTTGAGGATATCACGAATCCTAAGAATTCTACCTCTTCTCTAAAAAATGAGCATTTATCCAATTGAACTTTTAAGTTTGCGTTCTCTAATGTTTTGAAAACTTTCCTCAGGTTATTGTAGTGAGAGGCTTCGTCTTTTCCGATGACAACTATGTCATCAATGTAAACGAAGCATATTTTGCCTATATGATCACGCAAAATGTCGTCGAGCGCTCTTTGAAAAATTGCAGGCGCGTTCTTAAGGCCAAAAGGAAGTCGTGTGAACTCGTATTTACCGTTGTTCACAGAGAAAGCGGTTTTCTCAATATCCGACTCCTTAAGGGGGATTTGATGAAATCCACTTTTGAGGTCAATGACCGAAAATAGCCTACTTTGGCCTAATTGCGATAGCACTTCGTTTATCTGAGGAATGGGATACTTATCTGAAATTGTGATGGTATTCAATTTCCGATAATCAACAACCATTCTATATTTCTTTTCCCCGGATAAGTCCAGTTTTTTTGGCACTATCCATATGGGAGAATTGTAAGGGGACCGTGAAGGTCTTATGATCCCATCTTTTAGTAGTTGGTTGATTTGCTTGCTTACTTCATCCTTTAGGGACATTGGATATGGATAAAATTTGGAGTATACTGGGGTTTCGGAGGTCGTGCGGATTTCACCTTTTACCGTGGTGGTTAAAGTTAGCCTTTCGTCTGGCTCTGTGAATAAATTTGGGAATTCCTGGGTTAAAAAGTCTAATTTCCGTTTTTGTGCTTCATTCATATGGTTTGTATTTATGTCTATTTTGTTGACTGCCGTATAGGCACGTTGTTTTATTTTTATTCTAACTTTGTTTTTTATTATCATCAGGTCTTTATCAGTATGAATTACCGCAGACAGTTGTTTTAGACTGTCATTTCCTAAGATGGCATCAAATGATTTGAGAGTAGGTAAAAGTAAAAACCTAATATTTGGTTCTTGCAGACCGAACAGATTAACAACTGTGTGGTGATTAATTTTGACCTTACCAGCTATAGAATTTGCATAAAAGGGTTCAGAATTGGGTATGGGTTTTGAGACGAGTCTTGGTTGAATATAGTTTTTATTGGAACCAGTATCGATTAGAATTTTGAGAATCTCGCCGCTCTTCATCCTGCACTCAAAGTAGGGCAGTGAAGAGCTATTCAGTCTAAAAAATGAATATCGGTAAAATCTACGGGGTTTTCTTGTGGGGAATTCGCGTTTTCGTATGACTCAACATACTGCGAAAGGGTCTCTCCGTATTGATTTTCTTCATAATTTAAAGCTTGCTGGTAAACTACTTCGCTCTCCTTTGGTTCTATGTGAAAGTTTCCTTGTTCTTGTCCGGAATGTTCCTGAATTTGTTCTGGTTCATAGGTTGCGTCAGCTCCTTGTTGTTCTATATGGAAGGTTCTTTGGAGTTTGTTTGGTACCTGTGCTTGCCGTGTGGATGGTGCATCTCTCTTTCCTGTCATATTGCGCTGTTGCGGTCTATTCATGGAATTGATGTTTCTCGTTTGGACACTGATGTCCATTGGGACAGGTCTTGGTTGAGGTTTTGGTGCAACGGAACGTGGTTGCATAGGTTGCTGAACGTAGTTGTCTTGGTGATTAGTTTGGAATCCTTGTCGGTATGTAGGTTGATTTGGATTGGAATGGGGTTGTGGAATATAAGCTAACTGGGGATAAAATGTTTGCTTAGTCGCGGAAGGGTGTTTTTGAGCAATATTTCTATTTTTTGGAGGAAGTGGGGGAACGATTTGATTAAAGGACCCACGACTAGGTCCAGAATGGGAAACAGCATATTGCGTGCGGAAATTCTGATTTTCGAGCTTGAGACAAAGGTGTAACGCTTGGGGAAGATCCGTTGGCTCCCTTATGCCAAGGAGTCTTGGCAAGTCTCCTCTAAGACCTCTGACAAAAGTGTCCAGAGCTTTGTCTCTGTAAGTTTGAGTAAGAATATTTAGTGATTCATTACCCATTTCCATACATCCAATTTTATTTAAGATAAGAGATAGATGGGAATATACCGTATGGTAGAATTCGGTAACCGTTTGGTTTCCTTGTACCAATGATGTCATTTGATACTCTAACGTGGACAAGTCTCTTTTGTCCGCGTAATGCATAGTCAGACAGCGGGCTATGCATTTCCCATCTAGCGGGGTGTTGTAGGATTCTAACACCACGTCAGCTTGGCCTACTACTTTGTACCTAATTACGTTTAGGATCCCATAGTATTTGGGTGTTCCTCTTATTTCCTCGTATAATTGCAAAATTCGGTCAACACTTTTCTTCCAGGAGTTAAATTCCCCTGGATGACCATTGAAATCCTTAAGGCATCGAACAACATGGGGAATTTTGTCGAGCTCACCAATGTTATGCCTTAATTCTGGATTAATTTGTTGGTCAACACTAACGAAGTGGTCCGCATATGGATTTACAAGAGATTGAATGACTTGACGTCCTTCATTTCGAAGTACACGAGTCACTAAGCTTGTTACGAGGGTTTCGAGAGCTTGGTTAGTGATAACTCCACCAACATTTACAGGAGCGTTTCCTGCTGCTGGAGCTGCTCCAGCTACTGGAACGTTTTGTTCGGGGACGTTTAGGATAGGAGGTCTAACAATTGGGTTGGCCATATTTTAGGTTTTCAAAATTTTCCAAACAGAATTCGGGACTTACAGAGTTGAGGGTTTTAACAGATAGTACTGGCAATAAATGAACTTGTTTATGTGTTTAATTTAAATATAGTTTGATATTCTGAGTAGTGTAAATTAATTTTAGTTAAGTATAATATTTAATATATATAGTTAAGTATGGTGTTCGTATTTTGAAATTTCACTTTGTATTTTAATTTTTTGATAGTTTGATTTTTGTTTTTTTTTAAATTTTCTTAAGATCTAGATTGTAATTAAGTATAATATTTGTATTTGAAAATTTCACTTTGTGTTTTAATAATTTCACTTTGTATTTTTTTCTTAAGATCTAAACTTACAATAGTAAGAACATAACAGGTGATCTGCACCGACGGTCTGGATGTCTCCTTTTCCTCCTTAATCCGGCTACTCGGGATCCGTGCTCGTACTTATCGTGCAGTGTACTAGACTCTATCGAGCTAATACTTTCACTTAGTCTGTTAGTTCTATTTTTCTGCACTTCTTGAGGGCACTATTTTGGGTAGGTTTGGGGACCACGGTTTTTTTTTCACTTTAACGTTCGAATATCTCGCGAACACGCACTACTTGAGGGTCTTGTGTTAAATCGCGAACACGCACTACTTGAGGGCTTTATAATACTACGAACGATGCACTGCTTAAGGGCGTTTTAATTTAAAGTTACTGTTAAAGTTAAAAACTGGCGTAAGTTAAATAAATATAAATTCTATTTATTAAAAAAAAATCGACTTTATTCTTTTAATTCCAATTAAGAACTAAGAACTACAATTTTTCTGTCTTAACGTCTAACTTCTACTTCTACTGCTGATCAGGTATTGCATCACCCAATGCTTCTCAGGTGTCGTCTGCTTGATGTAATACTGCACTTTTGTTTGTGCAGAAAATGATGAATTGGTGGAAAAGCGTGAGAATGACTTAAGCGCGTGCATTGGAACTTCCGTTGGGTTTTTGATCTATTTGTTGTTAACATGCATACTCAATTTTCATAAACATCCCCCGATTGTACAGTAATCGCGTTTTTAATAGGGGTATGTATATTTATTTGTGGCTCTGTGTATACTATATATGTAAATATATGTATATATATATATACTTTTTTTAATTTTTGTTTTGTGTTTTTATATATATTTTTTTAAAACCTAACTTAAACCTACCGAAAACTATGTAAGCCGGCCATGGCTAAAAAAAATAGGCTGGCCCACTTTGCTTTACATGAAGCTACCTATCACTGAACGAGTTCGACGACGAAGCATGCTCCCCTTCAACAAGAAACCAAAAGTGTTGGTTCTGTCGAGCAGCACACCTCCTGTCGCGACTCCCTACCAACCTACTGAACCGGAGACGTTCCGCACTGCCATGTGCGACGTCTCTGTCGTAGTTAAGTCGCCTGTCCGCAGCTGTTCGAGCGACGTGGAAGATTAGCGGCACCGCCAATCTGTCCTGGATCAGACTTTGCTATCTAGATATAGGAACGCTTCTGGAGGAATAAAGCCGTCAAACCGAACTATTTCGTGATACATATAATTGGGGTAGTAAGCCCCGGAGATCAAGTTGTTCGATGAGGTCATTGCTCTTGCAATGTGCCTTCGAGTCAACTTAATGACGAAATTGTTCACTCTTGTTAGGTTCGCCCTATTGTATAATACCTCATTAGTATAGAATTGTATGTTTAAGTTTAAGTTTAAGTTTAAATGCATTTTTATTTATCTACTTAGATTACTCTTAAATGCTAGACAAAAAAATGCTTAAAAATAGAATTTTATGTACTCAGACTCTGGTGTTCTGTATAAGCGAAGGCAAGTCCTAAGACAAGTCCTCTCAATCACCCGAATCTTTCAAAATAAATTTGGTCCCACGTTGAACCACACGGGACATCTAAATACAAGCATGTTCCTGATAAGAACCATGTAGTAGATTACCTTCACCTTCGCGTCGAGTTGGCTGATATGAAACAGTCTCTTTGTAAGGGCAAGAGCACTTTTGGTTTTGGCCAGAGTAACATCTCTATGTTTGTTAAAATACAGAAATTGATCTAGCCAGATTCCAAAGTATCTGACTACTTTTCGACAAGTAAGTGACTGCCCGTGCTGCCCCACGATCGAGAACTTTCGCCAAGAATTGGCGTCCTAAACAGAATGGTTTCCGACTTTTGAAAGTTGATTTTCAACTTCAAGTCTTTGCAATATCGCTTAATTTTGCCGAAGTCACGCTGCAAAACTATATTAATGACCTCAATCTTAGGACCTGATCTGTACGCGATTAAGTCGTCTGCGTACTCTATGGCATGGTGAAGTCAACCTATCAGATCACTCGTGTAAATGTTGAACAGATCGGCAAATTCAGCACACCCTGTTGCAGACCGTTTTTAATGTTAAATGTTCCAGCAGAAGTCACATCGCTATTTTTCACGAAGTACTCTCTACTGGAGAGCATATCAAAAAGAATATACAGCAGTGGTTTGCTAATGCCCAACCTGTCCAGCTTGAAAAAGAGTCCTTCTAACCATACGGTATCGAAGGCCTTCTCCAAGTCAATCAGGCAGGCACCAGTGCACTGTTTCTTGGCTTTGTTCCATTGGATATCAGAAACCAGTTTCGACGCAGCATGAATAATATCATGCCCCGCCTTGAAACCGAATTGATTATCCGGAACTATATGTTCGTCCTCAACCCACTTAGTCAGGACTCTATTGATCACCTCCTTGAAAACCTTACTGATGTTTGGAAGGAGACTGATCGACCGGAGATTCGCCATATTGGGTGTGTCTTTATTCCTTTTGGGGATGGGATGTAGCACCGCAGTTTTCCAACGCGCTGGACAATGTGCATAATTCATTGCATTATTAAACAGCGTGGTATAAATCTTCACCGATTCTAGAGGGAATTGTGGAATCACAATGTTCGGTATTTTATCTGTTCACACTGATTTCTTACTTCTAAGTTATTTGAATATCATTTGGAGCTCTTCCTTCGAAATAAACGGCGGTAGTACACTATGGTTGGCGATGACATTATTTGCTATATTCTCGTCACTGAACTGGGTGAAACCCCAGCTCTCAAATCGCCAATTCACAATTTCATTTCGAAGGTAGAAATTGTGCACAAGGACTTGAATCTCCAGATCGTGATTTGGGCCAATGATAACATTCGCCTTGAACACTTCCTGGAGAGTCGCTCCTATAGCCTCCACCTGCTCCTGCGGATCCCCAATCAAAAAGAAGTTGTCATCATCAAAAACCTCATTTGGATGTATACCTGCTGCTAGAAGTATTTGTTCGTTGTTCGTCGTTCGGGAGATTTTAAGACATGGAATGTCGTTCTGATTATTTCTCCGAAATATTTTATCTATTTGCGGGAACATATTCGGATTGCTGGTGTTTACAGGCCGAATTTTATTGTTTCATGTCATTATATTGAATGTCAGTAAACTGTCTGTACAAGGTTTTTAGTCTTGACAGCAGTCTGCTTTTATGTCGGTGCAGTGCGTCAATAGTTGCGTTGCGGAATAAGTCTTCTTCGTCAGTGTGTTGGTACCGAGGTATAGGTTTGTCGTTTGTTAGTTTGATTGTCTCGTCCATTAGTCTTAGATACCTGTTTGACAGATTTCTGTTGGACGGAGGGTAGAGCGAATTCGAGGAGAGTGTTCTAGTTAGTGTCCTGGTGAAGTGTGTCCAACGCACCCTACTATAGTTGTAGGCATGACGTCCTCTTCGTCATGTGAGTTAGAGGCAGCTAGGAATGCGAAGCTATTGTTCCCACCCATGTAGTGGCCTTCCCCACCGTCAGAAACATATGGGTATTCGTCTTGCCCCTTTCGCTGTTGTTTTTGTCTTGCTGCTTTTGTTGAAGTTGTTGGCGCCTCTTCCCTTGCTCGACCGGGCAGCTTCACAGTAGATGCTGATAGGGAAGAGCGCTTCACGAGGTTTTGAGTTGGCTTCAGCTTCCTCCTCCTCTTAGTCGTAATTTCCGAGCGGGCAGAAATTACCGTCTGCTCATCAGATGACATCGTGCCAACTCCCGGACCCGCTATTTGGATAGCGGACCGTTCTTCACCATTCATCTTCTGGTTTCACTGAACTTGTTTTAATTTATGTTATAGTTATTTTATATAATTTTAATAATAAAAAACTCCGCCCTTTTCCGGGGATCGAACCCACGACCCTTGGTTTCTCGGCCGGCACCACTTTTTTCAGTTTAAATGCATTTTTATTTATATACTTAAATTACTGTTAAATGCTAGACAAAAAAATGCTTAAAAATTAGCTTAAGTAACTTACAAATAATCTTATCCTAACATACTGGCCCCATGCGCGCACTGTAAGTTAAACCTAACACTTAAACTATGTCTTTCGACGTTTTGATAGATTTTGTTGTTATTCTTATGGTTAGGGAACCGGACGCACTACTACTCTGCTAATTGGAGCCCTATATGAGATTTGTCAAATGTCTGTTTTATTAGAATCGCTAATTCGAACAAAAGCCGAAACACGTCTATGGTCTACGGAGATCGATGAACGACTGTGCTGTCCGGGTCTCTACCACTTCGTCTACCGAACACTTGGGAATTTATTGTTTAACACTATATTTGTTACTTTTCCACACATGTAAAGTCGAACACGAAAATGCGTCTGATCGCCACTAAGGTCTATGAACGACTGAACCCAGTCCACTACAACTTCAGCCACGGCCACCCACCCTAGTTTGCTATTGGAGCTAGCTTAACCAGGTAGAACCGCGGTTTCCGTTTCTGCTTTTTGGCTGTAGCCGTGACAAATGGCTTCATTCCTTCTCTTTCAGCAGTGCAAGGAGCTCCTCCGGGTGGGTCGACGGTTCCAACCCTCTTAGCCTCATTGGTTGCTGCTTCTCTCCCCTAGAGGTAACTGAGAAGAACTCCGTAGTCGATACCTTCAATAATTTTTTTATTTTATGATAATCCTCCCCTGTATCACAGTGGATCGCATGTCTATCTACTGTTAATCTTTTTCCAAAAAATATGTTGCCTATGGCCGAGCTATGTAACTCTATTGTATCCTCGAGTTCAATCTTGTATGGGCTTATAGGTAGAACCCTTTGTTTTAATGTATTTTGATTTTCTGCTGGTGTTGTTGTTGTTGCAGCAGGTTGTTGTTTTTGCTGTTTATGCTTACGTAGTGGTTATGCAAATTAAGATGATGCACCGACGCACTAAAAGCATGTCAGCGAACCATCTGGATTCGCTGAGTCAGCTTGTTCCGGTGCAAACATGTTCCCATGGTCCCAGTGCACAGGAATCGGATTGCATCATACCGGATATACACGCCGGGGCAACTCAACAGAGCGACCGATGGGAATGGAGCTTGGATGTTGTCTTAGAAATTAGAATTAAGTCAGTCTAAAACTTATTGTGAAATAGTTCGGACGGAAATAAATCGTTTTTAGATATTATAATAAATTGGTGTATTTAATTTTGGAATGTATGTCGGACGATTGGGAAGAGACAAAAGTCTCTTCGTTCGCGGTTTTTTTGGGAACCCTCTTCAAGGATTCTTTAACATAAACATTTGTACCTAAAAAGGATAACACGATCCTTCCAAAAGAACTGTAAAGAGCTTATAAAGGACCTAAACGGTTCTTTTCCTTTTTGTTTTCTTTCCGGTTCTCCCTTGCAGCGAAATTTGCGAAATCTATTGATAGAAGAAAATTAAATTAGTGATTAGATCAATGTAAGAAGCATAACACCAGTGCCCCATCAACTTCTCAAACGATCACAAAGACCCTCCAAAGAAAAAACAACCATAAAGTGTTAATTAGTAAATTGTGCAAGAGCAAATCTCTAAAGTATTAGTGTGCAGATCATAATTATAAAGTGTGCATTAAAGAAAGTATAAAGATAAAAAAGAAAAGAGTATTCTAACATAATTGTCCAATTTGGTGAAAGCATACCAAAATCTGTAAGTGCTTGTGCGGGTGTAACATACATATATGTAAAGTGCTACATATGTACGCACATACGCGATATATTTATAACATATTTAAAGCTGCTATTTTCAAGGTAAGAGTTTTTATATAAACCTTATATTGTAGCATTGTGGTATCGGCAACTAAGGCCTTGACCGAAGTGATGGGTGCAATGAATGCCATCCTGGGACAAATAAAGGCCATAGAAAACCGGTTTAAGGTCCTTAAGGATGAGCGCATCCAGGAACCGGAAGCTCCTGTTGGGTTGCATGCTCCACGTACCGAGGCAGAGCTGTGCGACATATCCAGGTTGCCAGAAGAACTACAAGCCTTTGACGGTAGCTTCGCGAAATATGTAACATGGGTTCATATTGTTGGAGGAATCCTGGGCGATTTCGAGATAGTGAGGACAAAACCTTTATACAGGGGTATTCTGCAACATATTCGGCAGAAAATAAGAGATCCTGCCGATGCTGCTCTAGTATCGCATAACATCTTTGATAACGACTGTCAGCAGATAAAGCAATGTCCTCCCTGCTATGCAGACAAGAGAGATATGCGAACCCTTGAGCACAAACTCAATCAACTGTGAAAGAGGGTCTAAAACACAATAACGGCTCCAAGAAACCAAACTTTCAGGAATGAAGCTAGAACCGTTTTCCCGCCGAAAAAAATCTCCCGTCACTCCTCTAATAGTTTCGAACAGCAACCACGTTACTCTCCACCTCCACCTCCTAGACCAAGTGCGTCTAGACCACATCCAAAAATGGAAGTGGGCAGGTCGGAGCAGTGGCGTAATATTAACTATATGAATCATCCAGGCCAAAGAACCCCTTCAAAAGAAAAGCGAGATCTGATAATTACCCGCAAAAACGTCAATGGGTAAATCACATCGAAATGTCTGAGGGGGATTTCACTGGTGCTCGTGACGAAATGCCTCAAGAATAACCTTTAGATGAAGTAAATTTTATGAAGGGCGGCCATACGGCGTACCATATTTAGAATATGTTACAAAGGATGGGCTGAACATCTTTTCAGCGAGACTCAATCCAAACTCAACCGGCTTATTTCCAAGTACCAACATCCATTCGGTCCAAGAGACAATAGGGCAGAAATCCGAACAAATACTCAGGAACACATTTATATAAGGAGCTATCCGTATCCGTATGTATGAGAGGGGAATTGGAAAGAGAAATAAAAGACCTCTTAGCCGGTGGGATAATAAGTCCTTCACGGAGTTCGTATAATTCACCTATAAGAATCGTTCCAAAAAGCCAAAACCATCAGGTGAAAAACAGTGGGGGTGGACGTGCTGTAGTGGTACAAGCAATCGCTTCTCACTCGAAGGGTCAAGGTTCGAATCCTACTCATGACAAGATTTTCATTTATGCAATTGGAACTCAGTCAGAAAAATCTGCGTGTGAAGGCATAGCACTGACATGTAGATTTGGCTGTTATAAAGTTTCAAGCACAAAACAAGCGTGAAAATTGATAACCTTCCAATCATTCTGAGTGAAGAAAAAATTCTCCGTCTGAGTTTCAAACCACTACATCACAACAATGTTTTCCTTTCTCCTCCTTCTATCTGTCCCCCCGCTCCCTGACAACAGTAAAAGGGTATCATAATCCCTTAGGTGCGCGTAAATTATATAAAAAAAAAACAAAAGTACCGGATGGTTGTTGACTATAAAAGAATAAATTCGGTTACGATTTCGGATAAGTACCCAATCCCAGATATTAATTCGACACTTGCCAGTCTGGGAAAAGCCGCATTCTTCACGACTTGGATCTAACCTCTGGTTTTCATCAAATCCCAATGAAAACCTGTGACATATCCAAGATCGCTTTTTAGACTATGAATAGGAAGTACGAGTTTTTGAGGTTTCCCTTTGGATTGAAAAATACTGCAGCCATTTTTCAGAGAATGATCGACGATGTCCTTAAGGAGTATATGAGCAAGGTATGCTATGTCTACATCGACGATGTTATCGTCTTCAGAAAAGAAGACAGCAGCCACCTGCAAAACATAGATACAGTTTTCTCTAGGCTGCAGGAAGTATATCTGAAAGTAAACCTCGAGAAAACGAGCTTCATAAAAACAGAGGTCGAGTTTCTGGGGTACCACGTGATGGCATTAAAGCCGACCCAAAGAAAGTGACAGCTATCAAAGAAATTCTTCCACCAGTCAATCTAAAAGAGCTTAAAAGTTTTCTAGGCATCACCTCCTATTAGAGGAAATTCTTTCGCGATTTTGACAAGATCGCTAAGCCATTGACTAATCTCACTTGAGGATGCAACGCTCAAATTAGAGCACATGAGTCCAGAAAAGTACCAATCGCTTTCGACAAAGAAGCATTGAAGGCCTTCGATGACCTGAATACCTTATTTACATCATCAGATGTCTTATCTTCCAGAAATTTCAACGCAAAATTTAAGCGCTTGAAATCTCGCATCGAAAAATACAATTACGAGCTGGTGTATAAACCCGGAAATCGAACTTGGTTCGATCGCCGTCTCTCGCCTTAGGATCGAGGTTAACCACTTGTCGGAGTTGCTCGTACCGAAACGGAAAGCAAAAACAACGATTCTCGTACAGAAATGGTAAGCACAACTGGCGGTATAGAAACGGCGAGTGAAAAGAAATCTTCTGTTGGTACAGCCCATTGAGCTCACCACAATAACTCGGACCTCATTCCATATGTAGACAGCCCTATTAACGTCTTTCGCAACCAAATTTTTATTTAAATTGGTAAGGGTGTTGAAGCAATAGAAGAGCTTCATCCTGGTTTTAATCGCCATTATTTTGTAATACAAAACCAGGACGAACAAAAATTGGTCACCCTCCTAAAGCAGAAATTAAAACCTAATGTCCTTAAGTATCAAAATTCCAGAGTCACATTTGTACTTGCTTCAGGAAGTGTTCCACGAACACTTCAGTAAGTATAACGTACGTATAACCCAAAGGTTCGTTGAAGACGTAAGAGATGAGGACAGTAAATGTCAGCTGATTATGAAGGAACAGTTTTCTAAACCCTATCATTCTCAATTTTATTAAAATACTTGGGATAAAGAATTGCCAGACACCTGTCTACCGTAGTGAGGTAAACCGCCAAGTGGAAAGATTTCACTCAACCATCATAGAAATTTACCGATGCCTAAAAGCAGTGCTTAAAGGTTTACGCCTTAAAGAGGTTCGAAACATAGCGGTAGATAGGTACAATAATAAAATCCATTCCGTAACCAAGAGAAAGCCCTCCGATATTTCTTTCAATTGTAGAATTTCGCACCAAAGTGAATAGGGAGTTAAAGGGAGAGACAGAAAGGAAACAGAAAATGAACAATCTTAGATTCAATAAGAAAAGATCGAAACCTGTAAGGTACAAATAAGGAGATATCGTGTATACAGTTTACAAAGGTATAGGCGCAAAAAAATGAACATCTTTTCCGAAAGGAAAGAGTGGCCAAGAACAATGACGTAACGGTAGTTACAACTTCCGACCGCAAAGGTAATAAGACTCGCGTTAAAAATATACTCAGCATATAGCACATTTGCGTATCTTATGGACATGTATGTAGAAATAAATAGAAAAAATATACGTAAATCCAAGATAATAATTGAACAAATACATAATAGCTTTCAAAATGGTTGGCCGTTCCTAGGTTTAAAACCAGTCGCACATCCTTTTTTAAAGTCTATGCCAAATGCCATCGTTGATATCACTATTTAGATACGATTATTCATAAAATCGTTCAAAGTTTTGGCGCGTCGAACTGGGCTCAATTCACCATGAAAAAAAAGGAATGTTTAAGCACACACGCACTAAATAAGAAATCTCATTCTGAGATGTTCAAGAATTGAACATAATAATATTTATAACTGTAAAATTATGTTAAAAACATGGTTGACCTGAAAAGTGGGTTTCATCAGATCCCCCTAAAAGCATCTGATATCGAAAAAACGGCCTTCTCGGTCAACAATGGCAAGTACGAGTTCACGAGACTGCCATTCAGACTAAAAATTGTTCCCTCAATCTTCCAGAGAGCACACGACGATATTCTTCGCGAGCATATAGGGAAAATATGCTACGTTTACGTACGAGTTGATGATATCATCATCTTTAGTCGAGATGAGGCCACTCACGAGCACAATATCCGAACGATTTTCCTCACATTACAGGCTGCAAATATGAAAGTGCAGTTGGATAAGTGTGAATTCTACAAGCAAGATGTAGAATTTCTAGGCTTTGTTATTTCATCCGAAGGGATAAAAACCAATCCGGAAAAAGTTAAGGCAATTCAAACCGTTCCATACCCTCAAACCCTGAAGGAACTTTGCTCTTTCCTTGGTCTGTCAGGGTATTATCGCCGCTTTATAAGGGACTACGCCAAATTGGCAAAACCACTAAAAGCCCTTCTAAGAGGGGAGGATGGACGTTTGTCCAAAAATCTTTCCAATAAAAAAAACTATTCATCTGGACGATTCAGCTAAGGAAGCATTCCAGAAAATCAAGAATTCTTTGACCTCAGAAGAGATTATACTAATGTATCCGGATTTCCAAAAAGATTTCAAGCTAGTGACAGACGCCTCAAACTCTGCTATAGGCGCTGTATTATCCCAAAACAACAAGCCCATTACGTTTATTTCAAGGACATTGAGTAAGACTGAAGAGAGCTACGCGGCCAACGAGAAGGAGATGCTGGCTATAATATGGGCTCTCAACAGCCTCAGAAATTACCTTTACGGTTCAGCGAAAGTCATCATTCATACAGACCACCAACCCCTGACGTACTCCTTAAGTAATAAAAATAACATTACCAAATTAAAAAGATGGAAGGCCATACTCGAAGAGTACAACCATGAGCTTAGATATAAGCCCGGAAAAATGAACGTGGTCGCAGACGCACTTTCCAGACCCCCTATAAGATCCGAAATTAACTCCCTTACTCCAACCATACACAGTGATGAAACCTCATCGCATAACCTAATATGCAGTGTCGACTCTCCCATTAATGTATTTAAGAATCTGATTTTCCTAGATATCGGGAATACCCCTAGTCAAAGATTTCAGATAGTGTTCCCAACATATCACGGTCACATCATTACAGAACCTTTTTACAATATTAATAACCTGACTGAAATTCTAAAAAAGCGATTAAACCCAGCAGTAATAAAAGGCATTAAAACCGAAGAACATGTAATGGGTATGATCCAAGAAATTTATAAAGATTTCTTTAGTAATTATCGTATTAGATTTTCTAGAACGTTTGTCGAAGACGTGACTAGCGATCACAGACAAGAAGAAATCATCATAAACACTCACCAACGCGCTCATAGGAATGAATGGGAAAATAAGATACAGATTCTTGAAAAGTACTATTTCCCTGGCATGTCACGTAAAGTCAAAAGAATAACAAAACTCTGCTCAGTCTGCAAGGAAAATAAGTATGACCGCCATTCTGACAAAATTGAAATACAAGCCACTCCTATACCAGAACATCCAGGCCAAATTATACTCATAGACATTTTTTCTACCGAACTAAACCTAGCACTGACCTCTGTCGACAAGTTCTCTAAATATGCTCAGGTGAAACGAATTCAATCAAAAGCAATAGAAGATATTAGGCAACCCCTCAGGGAAATTATTTTTGCTTACGGTATCCCAAAGACAATAGTGTTTGACAACGAAAAATCTTTTAATTCTCTTGCAATAACTTTCATGCTTGAAAACGAGTTTGGTATCCAGATATTTAAAACACGCCCATACACAAGTGCATCAAATGGCCAAGTGGAAAGATTTCACTCAACATTGGCAGAAATCATGCGATGCTTAAAGAATGAAAATTTGCACAGATCCTTCACGGAACTTTTAGAGGCAGCTGTAAACGCCTACAACTTTTCTATTCATTCAGTTACCAAAAAGATTCTTTAACATAAACATTTGTACCTAAAAAGGATAACACGATCCTTCCAAAAGAACTGTAAAGAGCTTATAAAGGACCTAAACGGTTCTTTTCCTTTTTGTTTTCTTTCCGGTTCTCCCTTGCAGCGAAATTTGCGAAATCTATTGATAGAAGAAAATTAAATTAGTGATTAGATCAATGTAAGAAGCATAACACCAGTGCCCCATCAACTTCTCAAACGATCACAAAGACCCTCCAAAGAAAAAACAACCATAAAGTGTTAATTAGTAAATTGTGCAAGAGCAAATCTCTAAAGTATTAGTGTGCAGATCATAATTATAAAGTGTGCATTAAAGAAAGTATAAAGATAAAAAAGAAAAGAGTATTCTAACATAATTGTCCAATTTGGTGAAAGCATACCAAAATCTGTAAGTGCTTGTGCGGGTGTAACATACATATATGTAAAGTGCTACATATGTACGCACATACGCGATATATTTATAACATATTTAAAGCTGCTATTTTCAAGGTAAGAGTTTTTATATAAACCTTATATTGTAGCATTGTGGTATCGGCAACTAAGGCCTTGACCGAAGTGATGGGTGCAATGAATGCCATCCTGGGACAAATAAAGGCCATAGAAAACCGGTTTAAGGTCCTTAAGGATGAGCGCATCCAGGAACCGGAAGCTCCTGTTGGGTTGCATGCTCCACGTACCGAGGCAGAGCTGTGCGACATATCCAGGTTGCCAGAAGAACTACAAGCCTTTGACGGTAGCTTCGCGAAATATGTAACATGGGTTCATATTGTTGGAGGAATCCTGGGCGATTTCGAGATAGTGAGGACAAAACCTTTATACAGGGGTATTCTGCAACATATTCGGCAGAAAATAAGAGATCCTGCCGATGCTGCTCTAGTATCGCATAACATCTTTGATAACGACTGTCAGCAGATAAAGCAATGTCCTCCCTGCTATGCAGACAAGAGAGATATGCGAACCCTTGAGCACAAACTCAATCAACTGTGAAAGAGGGTCTAAAACACAATAACGGCTCCAAGAAACCAAACTTTCAGGAATGAAGCTAGAACCGTTTTCCCGCCGAAAAAAATCTCCCGTCACTCCTCTAATAGTTTCGAACAGCAACCACGTTACTCTCCACCTCCACCTCCTAGACCAAGTGCGTCTAGACCACATCCAAAAATGGAAGTGGGCAACAACGAAAAATCTTTTAATTCTCTTGCAATAACTTTCATGCTTGAAAACGAGTTTGGTATCCAGATATTTAAAACACGCCCATACACAAGTGCATCAAATGGCCAAGTGGAAAGATTTCACTCAACATTGGCAGAAATCATGCGATGCTTAAAGAATGAAAATTTGCACAGATCCTTCACGGAACTTTTAGAGGCAGCTGTAAACGCCTACAACTTTTCTATTCATTCAGTTACCAAAAAGAAACCAGTAGACTTATTTTTCAGTAGAAATATTGGAGCAGATCCCTTGAAAATCGAAAAAACACGCTCGGAAAATAAGAAAAGACTCAAATCAAGGCAAGACAGCGACCTAGCTTACCACAATAAAGGCAGACCTCCAATTAAGGACTATTCACCCGGAAATATTATATACGTTAAGAAAAACAAACGAATAGGTTCCAAACTCACCCCCAAATACAACAGAGAAATCGTTAAGGAAAACAAAAAAACAACAGTACTAACCCAATCCAGCAGAGAGGTTCACAAGTCGCACATAAAATCTTAATGCATACACCCACCTCTCTTTTCTTTTAGATTCTTTTTATTCGCATGCTTGGCTAACGTACAGATACTGGACTATACGAACTCACTACTAGTAACGATTAACATCGGAACATCCAGACTACAGACTGGGACGTTTAAAAAAATACATGAGATTGACCTTTCGAAACATTTACAAGCCATATACACTCTAGAAGCATCTGTGAAGGCAAGTTTCCAAACCTCCCATTCCAGTTACTAACTACTTACTAAAGAAATAGCCTTAATCCGATCCCACATTAAACGCTTACTTCCAAATTATCCCAGAACTAAACGATCCTTAGTCTTTCTAGGTAGTGCCTGGAAGTGGATAGCTGGTAATCCAGATAGTCACGATTTTCAAATAGTACAAGAGAAAATAAATAATGTTTTGGAAAACAATAATAGACAAGTTATCATAAATAAGTTAATTATTGATAAAGTAAATGAGTAACAAATGCAACAAACGAAATAAATAAACACCTTAAATCAAATGATAAATTGTTAGAAGAATTATTGTTTAGTATTAAGTATAAATTAGATTTGTTAAAAGAAGAAGTAAGGAATATAGGATACGCCTTACACTGGGCAAAAGTAAATGTAATAAATTCGTATATTTTATCAAATATTGAAGTAAGCACTATAGAAAAAATCATAGAAAATAAAGAAATGCCATTTAAGAATATTGAAGAGGCCATTGAATTTGCCGAAATTAAAATCGCATTTAATGATAACTTGTTACTCTATATTATAAGTTTACCTTATGCTGAAGAAGAAACTTGTGAAACTATTCTGCTAAAAGCAATAAAGCAAAGAAAAACTATAATTAAAATCGATTATAATGAAATAATTAAATGTAAGAACGAAATATATGGAATAAGTACCCAATGTAAAACAATAAATAAACTCTCTATTTGCTCTAACTCTAATATTGTTAACATTAGTAACACAACATGTATTCCCAAATTAATAAAAAGTATTCAAGCAAGCTGTACTGCCATCAACAGTCAACACGTCCAGACGTTCGAAGAAATATCATCCGACATCCTTCTTCTCAATGAATACGATGGGATAATCACGATAAATGACGACCAGGTGTCAATTAATGGGACATTTCTCATCAAATACAGTAACGCCAGCATTCGAATAGGGAAATTCATATTCAAATCAGTCGAAGTTACGCATTTCAAACCATTACCCGCCATCCTTCAATCCGCCTCGACGAACCCCGAAATAGAAGAAAAACTCTCACTAGAAATGATAAAGGACCTACACTAATAATAATACCCAACAAATCCAGACGTTGAAAATAAACTACAGAACCAGCACCATGTTCAATGTAGGATTACTCTTTCTCCTGGCCATAATCATATTGGTCATCCTCCTGAATCATCAAAGCCAAAATAGTTACAGAAGCAATAGAAACAGTTAAAAGCTCGACGTCGCAATCGAGTCCAAAGACATCCCGAATTAACCAGATTCCATTTTTTTTAAGTGAACGAGGACGTTCACACTTAAAGGCTGAGGAGTTAACAAATTATTCTACATAATCCAGACAACCGCGCATCTAATTATTTTGCACGCGCATTCAACTTTCCCACACTATTCCCATGCTGCGATCCAACACCTGCAACCTGGACAAATCCAACAAACACCAGACACCTGCAAAGCGTGAGAAACAACATGTTGCTGAGTGTTCGAAAATGTAAACCACATACCAGAAATGCCAAACATCGACAAACCCACCTTATTACAACATTAGCTTTCCACTATCGTTTATTTATGATTTTCTAACAAATTTGTACAGTTAATATTTTTGCACAAAATTTTAACGCTAACTTTTGCTTTCTTTAAATCATGCATTGCCGCTTCACGGCATTCGTGATCAAGCAGTCAACAAGCACAGTCAATTTCCTTTCGTACACAAATTATAACAATTGCACATTCATTTACACACACATTATACACAGATTTTATATACACATTTTAACCTTGTACAGTACACACATTTTTGAGACATTCATATTCATACAGTTAATATTGTAACAAGTGAACATTTATAATACATAATTGAAACAAAATCACACTTAGTTTTCATTAAAATATTCAATTAATAAAAAAACACACAAGACATAAAAACACCACACATCACATATCACACACCACAGACGGCACACCATATACCACATCACCCACTCTTGGAATTTCGCCATCGTCATCGCTGCTAGTCAAGGTCATGATATCATTTATGGTGGTATATATGTATGTTTTGGTTTGCATGATTTTACACATGAATTGAACAAAATAAAATTTCGGTAAAATTATCATCACTGAGTTAGCATTAAAATAGTATTAAAGATCTAGTTTTAAGAACATTTTGTTGAGTTGTTGAGTTGTAATCGTAGGCAGAATCGCTGCCGGTTTAAATAAAGTTTTTTTTAATAAAAATTTAAATGTAAATTTTTAATTTACATCCTTTTATCTTTTTGTCGGACCTATGTAAACATATATAGGATTCGGTTGTTGTTTGCTATTCTTTTGGTTGTCTTATTATATAACCTCACCATTGATCCTTTACGGCGTCCCATTGTCTTCATCCTTTTGCATTTTTGCTGTACACACTGCACTCTTTGTTTCCTGTTATCACTACGCATTTAATTGCATTTGATAAGTTTTAATTCTTTTTCTTTGGTTATTTGCGTAGATTTGTTGGCATTGTCCCTTTTCTTCAAAAGAAAAATGGAGTGGGGGACGGTATGCTAGCGCATTACGCGTCTTCTATTCTAATGAAGATTTCATTTAGTACACTCCCGACAGCAAAGTTCATAAAGCTATTAGTTGAAAAAAAAAGTGAGAGAAGATAGAGGTGAGTTAATCACAGGGTCTCAGCTCAGCTCAGCTATTTATTAGTGATCGTTATTTACTTCAATTTATTTGATTTATTAAGGTATTTCATATAGGTTTCAAATATATAAATATATCTGATATATTTAATAGCAATTTACACTGAAATATTAAGTCTTATATTTGTATCATAATTTATAGTTTATTTTTGGTATATATGATATATTAATATTTATTTATTGTGTTATCGCAGAGTATTGCGTTCCTTATAATTTTTGGAACAAATCCTTTAGTGATATTATTTTGTATGACGGAGCTGGATGAGGGAGGACGAAAGTGCGTCCATTTGAATTTCTTTTTAATTATTTGTAACGGAGTGAAGCGCGAATGGGGGAACGGGGATTTTCCTCTCCATTCGATGTTAGTGGATCCACTCTTGCAGCGTGGATGGGGGTACGGGGATATACCTCGCCATTCGTGACTTATGAAGCGCGAATGGGGGAACGGGGATTTACCTCTCCATTAGATGTTCGAAGATACACTCTTGTAGCGCGGATAGGGGAACGGGTATAAACCTCTCTATTCGTTGCTCATGAAGAGGGCGGTGCTTCATATACGCATATTTAGTTGGACTTGTCGTTGTTTTGCGCTTATCCATCCGTTGGTTCAACACTCGGAGATAGGCGTTCTCCTGCTTCGAGTGTACGCGATCGCCAGTTTCAGTTTCAGTTTAAATGCATTTTTATTTTTTCAACTTAAATTACTCTTAAATGCTAGACAAAAAAATGCTTAAAAATTAGCTTAAATAACTTACAAATAATCTTATTCTAAATTACTGGCCCCATGCGGGCACTCTAAGTTAAACCTAACACTTAAACTATGTCTTTCGACGAATCTTACAGTCTAATTTTATTTTATTTTTACATTTATTAATACTAAAACTAAGAAAATAAGTTTTAATCAAAAAAACTTAGTATCTGGATTTTTTTTAATTTTTTATAAAACTTAAAACTAAAAGCCTACAATCTACCTAAAAATAAATCTTAACCTACTTAACCTACTTACATCTAATGCATACATAAATACATATATATACATACATAATATATATATACATAATACATAGATATATGTATGTTTATTTTTTTTATTTTTTTTATTTTTATTTTTTTTTGTCTTAAAATCTAACTTAAACCTACCTAAAACTATGTAAGCCGGCCATGGCTAAAAAAAAAAAACAAAAATAGGCTGGACCACCTTGCTTCACATGAAGCTAACTATCGCTGGAGGATTTCGACGACGAAGCATCCTCCCCTTCAAAAAGCCGCCAAAATTGTTGGTGCTGCTGAGCAACATCCCTCCTGTCGCGACTCCCTACCGCCCTACTGAACCGGAGACGCTCCGCACTGCCGTGTGCGACGTCTCTGTCGTAGTTGAGTCGCCTATCCGCAGCTGTCCAAGCGACGTGGAAGATTAGCGGCACCGCCAATCTGTCCCGGATCAGACCTTTGCTATCTAAATAGAGGAATGCTTCTGGAGGAATAAAGCCGTCAAAACGAACTCTCTCGTGATACACATAATTGGGGTAGTATTTATTTTATGTACTGAGACTCTGGTGTTCTGCATAAGCGAAGACAAGTCCTAAGATAAGCCCTCTCAAACACCCGAATCTTTTCCAATAAGCTTGCTCTCACGTTGAACCACACGGGACATCCAAATACAAGCATGGGCCTGATAAGGGTCATATAGCAGATTACCTTCACCCTTGCATCGAGTTGGCTGTTATAAAACAGTCTCTTTGTAAGGGCAAAAGCACCTTTGGCTCTGGCCAGAGCAACATCTATATGTTTGTTAAAATACAGAAATTGATCTAGCCAGATCCCAAGGTATCTGACTACATTACGACAAGCAAGTGGCTGCCCTTGCTGTTCCATCGAGATCGATGAACTTTCGCCAATTCTTTCTGGTGTCCCTAGAGGCCCCAGACAAAGGCGTCCTAAACAGAATAGTTTCCGACTTCTGAAAGTTGATTTTCAACTTCCAGTCATCGCAATATCGCTTAATTTTGTCGAAGTCACGTTGCAAAAGTATATTAATGACCTCAATCTTTGGACCTGATCTGTACGCGATAATGTCGTCTGCGTACGCTATGGCATGGCGAAGTGAACCTATCAGATCACTTGTGTAAATGTTGAATAGGATCGGCGAATTTACCGCACCTTATTGCAGACCGTTTTTTATGTTAAATGTTCCAGCAGAAGTCACATCGCCATTCTTCACGATGAACTGTCTACTGGAGAGCATATCGAAAAGAATATACAGCAGTGGTTTACTAATGCCCAACATGTCCAACTTGAAAAAGAGCCCTTCTAACCATACGGTATCGAATTCTTTCTCCAAGTCAATCACGCAGGTACCAGTGCACTGGTTCTTGGCTTTGTTCTATTGGATATCAGAAACCAGTTTCGACGCAGCATGAATGATATCATGCCCCGCTTTGAAACCGAATTGATTATCCGGAACTATATGTTTGTCCTCAACCCACTTAGTCAGGACTCTATTGATCACCTTCTCGTACACCTTACTGATGTTTGGAAGAAGACTGATCGAGCGGAGATTCGCCGGATTGGAAGTGTCGTTATCCCTTTTAGGGATGGGATGTACCACCGCAGTTTTCCAATGCGCTGGATAATGTGCATTATTCATTGCATTATTAAACAGGGTGGTATAAATGTTCACCGCTTCTAGAGGGAGATGTCGAAGCACAATGTTCGGTATTTCATCGGTTCCCACTGATTTCTTACTTCTAAGTGATTCGAAGATCGTTTGAAGCTCTTCCTTCGAAATAAACGGCGGTAGTACACTATGGTTGGCGTTGACATTATTTGCTATATTCTCGTCACTGAACTAGGTGAAACCCGAGCTCTCGAATCGCCAATTCACAATTTCTTTTCGAAGATAGAAATTGCGCACAAGGACTCGATTCTCCAGATCGTGGTTCGGGCCAATGATAACATTCGCCTTGTACACTTCCTGGAAAGTCGCTCCTATAGCCTCTACCTGCTCCTGCGGATCCTCGATCACAAAGAAGTTGTCATCATCAACAGCCTCATTTGGATCTATGCCCGCTGCTACCAGTATTTGTTCGTCGTTCGTCGTTCGGGCGATTTTAAGACATGGAAGGTCGTGTTAATGACTTAACACCATTGAATACTTTTCAGTACTAACTTTATTTTTAAGATTTCTTCTTATATACTCTTACAAGCTAGTTTCTTATCTACATTTTCTTATCTTTACATTCTACTTGTGGCTTAAAATATATTTTTATTATCCTATCCTTATTTTATTATCGGAAAAAGGTCGCCGTGATATTAGATGCCTGTTTACGTTTGAGCTGCTTATCGTCTATCCTGGTTGCTTCGGTTGTGTTATCTCATAAACGGTTGTGTTTATATTCTAGAAAGGGTCGCCGCCACTATTAGACGATGACGCCTGTTCATGTTTGAACATTCTGCCGGCCGCGCGAAAGTGCTAATATGTTCTTTCTAATTATAGCTGCTCTTATGAAATATACTAACAATATTATTATCACTATGCAAACTAATATTAATGAGGTATGTCCACTGAGGTGATGAAAATCCAAGGCTCTTAGATGAAGGTGGGTTTGCTTGAATTCATCCAGGTTCTTCTGTACCTTAGCTAAGTCTTCATTTTTGTCGATTGTAGAAAAGTTAAATAGCCGAATGTCTTCTTTCTTCACTTGAATTATATTCTTAACCCAAATATTTTCAGGATTGTAGTGCACCTCTGACTGGATCTGCTGCGACGATGCTAAAAATACTCCTTTATACCTAGCATTACATCCCTGCTTCAATTCCAGAATGCCTTTTTCTGGAACCGCTACCCACTTTGCCTGCGATTGTCCACATATTATGCTGATATATGTTGCGTTGAATAGCTTGAACAGCCATACATTCGGTGCGCCTAATTTTATCCACTTATCTTCTCGGTTCACTTGATCGAATATACATTTGTTTACCTCAGCTGGTCTTAAAGGCGAGATCTCGCAGGAGCCGTCCGTTGTTGCTTTCCAATGCCAGTTACCATAACATACATAATTATTTGGTTTCTTTTTTACGCATTCATTTAGCTGTACTTGATTCATGAGAAAATAATGATCATTTTCAACATTAAATATTAGCACTTCAGATTGTATTTGTGGAATTATAATTGTATCTTCCTTTCGTATTGGTAAGGTAATTATTCGGAAAACTTCTGATACTTCCGGCTGCAATAATGGAATCTCTATATCTATTACCACTCGCTTACCAATTATAATTCCTTTGGCTGTCATCCATCGAAGTACTTCTTGTAGTTCGTTTTCTGATTCTTCGCCTGGAAGCCTTAATTTTGAAGGCAGCTTAATTCGAATTTTTTGTATTTCTTCCTGTAGCTGTAATGGACTTATTAAGAATGGATTAACACGTTGGTGATTAATGTCAATTAGCATGTTTATTATGGACATTTGTATTTCTTTACAGTCTCTTAACATCGTTTCTAACTGCATGGCCAATAATTGAAATGTCATTCCCGTCTTATACGATCTACGGTTTTGTGCAGTCATATTATGTATCTCCATTATATGATCATTCATTTTTGCAAACTCGGTATTCACTTCTGCCGTTGTTTTCTTTAAGATATTCACTGTAGCGTCTACTACAGAGGTTTGCTTCTTAATTAACCCATCTATATCGTGTTGGTTGTCCAGTAGGTTCCGCATATTTTGCTCTAATTTTTCGCGATCGTCATCATCCATTAGCCCAAATAGAATATGATACAGTGATCCTATGCTGTTGAATATTGCTCTTTTCTGTCTGCTATCTGTTATGAATAATCTATTATTTACTTTAAGCATCTTATACCTTCGCTCTAAGCCTGCTGTTATCAACCGGCATTGTTCATCAAAATTACTTAATTTTGAGCATTGTTCCTTTAATTTGATGATGTAGTCCTCTATAGCAATTGTTTCTTCTATGTATGGGTCTAAGTTATAGTAAACAACTAACCTCCATTTTGACGCAGTAGTACTCATTTTTCCTATTGGATCTAAATAAATTGCGGCGTTGTCGTTCAACTTATTTATCTGGACTTCAGGTACCTCTACTAAATTCTCTGTAGTTTTATTTGCTCCAATCATTGAGATTAATAATGCTATTATCATCATCCACATAGTACCAGCAAAACCTCCACTATGGTTGCCACGATGTTCTAATCGGATATGGTTTATTCTTGATTCATTCGGCTCCGCCTGTTCTTTTACACGGTTCTCTAGAGGGCATATCTTTTGAATTGACCGTTTTACTGTTCCTTTTGGTGTCTTTAGAGTTACTACTCTAACCTTTCCGTCGGATCCTTTATGAACTTCATCGATTTTCGCCATTGGCCATCTTGATGGTGGTGTGTTTTCATCTCTTACAATAACAAGTTGTCCTTTTTCTAGATTAGTTTTTTCCGTTTTCCATTTTGCTCGTTTTTGTAACGAAACTAAATATTCATCTTTCCACCTTTTCCAAAAGTCTCGTTTGAGTTTCTGTATTAATTTACAACGGTCTAAGGAGCCTATTCTTTCAGGGAATCCTTTATCTTCTGGACAATCGAGTAATGGACGTCCAATTAAAAAGTGGCCAGGTGTTAATATGTCAATGCTGTCGATTTCACTTCCCATTGCCCCCAATGGGCGTGAGTTTAATACTGCTTCCACCTGACAAAGAAATGTTGTCATTTCTTCAAATGTGAGCTTTGTTTCCCCTATAACTTTTCTCAAATGATTTTTCATGGACTTCACTGCGGCCTCCCATATTCCTCCGAAATGAGGGCTTGCCGGTGGGGAAAAATGCCACTCGATTTTTTCTGCTGCCAACTTTGATGCGACTGATGTATTATTTCTTATTGCATTTTGATATTCTTCATCTAGGTGCCGTTTTGCTCCTATAAAGTTGGAGCCATTATCTGAATATAAGTGTGAACTCTTACCTCGTCTTGCAAAAAATCTTCTGAGTGTTGCAAGAAACGCTTCCGTCGTCAAATCACTAACTGCTTCTAGGTGTACTGCTTTCGTAGTCATGCACACAAATACAGCGATGTAGCCCTTAAAAGCTTTCTGTCCTCTTCCTTTTGAACACCGCATTAATATTGGTCCAGCGTAGTCTACACCAGTGTGTTCGAATGGTAATGCAATATTTGTTCTAAACTTCGGTAAATTTCCCATCACTTGCTCTGCTGTTTTTTGACTGTACCGAATACATATTACACAGTTATGATAACACTTTTTTAAGCTTTTCTTTATGCCTATTATCCAATATCTTCTTTTAATATAAGCTTCTGTTACTGTATTTCCACCATGCAGAGTAGCCGCATGAGCATGTTGAATTATTAATTCTGATAACCTGCATTTATCCAAAATAATTGGGTATTTTTGATCTATTGGCAACATAGCATACTTTAATCTTCCTCCTACTCTACGGATTCCTTCTTCGTCTATAAATGGTTTTAAATGTATAAGTTTGCTTTTTAAAGGGATTTCCTGTTTTCTTCTCAGTTTTCGTAATTCCTCTCCGAATTGCTGTTCTTGCTGTTGTTTGACTATAATTTTGTTCGCTTCCCAAAGCTCTTTGGTAGTCAAGTTCTTAGAAACTGACCGTAAACCTTTCAATTGTTTTGTAAACCGGAGGACGTAAGCAACTATTCTTTCAATTTTCTTGAAATCCGACACCGTATCCAACAGCTTCTCAATGAAGTGATTTCCTTCATTTTCTGTTCTTGTGGCAATTGTTATCGTTATCTCCTCCATAGTTTTTTGTTGAGGCCATTTTTCCTGAGGCTCCTTCAACCAGCTTGGGCCAGACCACCATAATACATGATCTTTTAGTTCTGAAGGGCAAACGCCACGTGACGCTAAATCTGCTGGATTGTCATTTGATTTTATATGTGACCATTTGCCATCTTTAATTTTTCTTCTTATTTCTGTTACTCTAGTGCGTATAAATTTGTCCTTATTTTTCTCATTCTTTCACCACAAGGCTATCATAGAGTCGCTCCAACAAAATACTTCCACTGTCTTAGGAAAATATACTCTTACCTTTTCCATTAATTTTGCCAATAAATGCATACCACATAATTCCAGCTTTGGTAACGTCTTCTTATTCTTTATTGGTGATACTTTAGTTTTAGCAGCTAATATTGTTATTGCTGATCTACTTTTTACATATATCACCGCTCCGTATGCTCTTTCTGATGCATCTGAGAATCCATGGAGTTGCACTAAACAGTCGTCTTCGTCTGAGATGCTTAGCCATCGAGGAATTTTAATTGCTATTACGTCTTTTAAGCTTTCTTGAAATTTATGCCATTCTATTTTTAATTGATCACCTAATTCTTCGTCCCACTCTAAACCTTCTTGCCAAAGCTTCTGTATAAAAATTTTAGCTCTTACCGTGATAGGTGCTAACCAGCCGATTGGATCGAAGAGCCTAGCTATCTGTGCTAATATGTTTCTTTTCGTTGTATGGGTGATAATGGGTAGATTAGTTAAAAACCTAAAATTATCTTCAGTTGGGTTCCATTGTATGCCAAGTGTTTTTGTTGTGTCATCACCATTGATTTGGAGAACTGCATATTCGCTGCCCTGTTTTACAAACTTTAGTATATGCTGATCATTAGAAGCCCATTTTCTCAACTGAAATCCAGCTCCTTCTAATTGGTTACTTATTTTTTCCACGATAAACCTACACTCTTCTCTATTGTTCGCACCTGTCATCAAGTCGTCCATGTAAAAATCGTTCCTTATAATATTTCCAATAAGTTGATCCTCGCACTCATTAGCAATTTGATGTAGTGTTTTTACCGCTAAAAAGGGGGCTGCTGCTGTGCCATAGGTTACTGTTGTTAGCTTATATTCAGCCAATTTCTGGTCTGGTCGTTCTCTCCAAATTATTCTTTGGTAATCTTGGTCTTCCTCAGCAACTTTAATCTGCCTATACATTTTCTCCACGTCTGCTGTAAGTACGTATTTCCATAATCTCCACTTGAGAATTATATCAAAAATATTTCTTTGTAATCTGGGGCCAATCATCATTATGTCGTTTAAGCTGTATCCATTTGATGTTTTGGCAGATGCATCAAATACTACCCTGATTTTCGTTGTTAGACTCTCTGTTCGAACCACTGCCTGATGAGGTAAATAATATTTCCCTTTCCCTTCTTGTCTTCTATGTACTTTGACCATGTGTCCTAATTTTTCATATTCCCTTAAAAATTGTATGTACCCGCTTTTGATATTTCCATCCTGTTTTCTCTCCATCGATAGGAATCGTGCTATAGCCTGCTTTCTTGATTCACCTAATGTGAAACCTTCTTTAAATGGTATCCTTACAATGTACCTGCCGTCTTCATCCCTCTTTGTTGTGTTCATATACATCTGCATGCATAAGTCGCTTTCTGCGCCACCATTGGTATCTTCTTGTATTTCTTCAGTTTCCCAAAATTTTTCTATGCTTGATGTTACTGCTGTTGTTGAATTCTTTTTTGATGTTACGTTCTGTATTGAACCAGATATCACCCAGCCGAATATAGTTTTTTGTCCAACAATGTTATTGTGCTTTCGTACACCCTCTTCTATAATTTGTGAATAGAGATCACTACCAATTATAATGTCGATACGATCTCTTTTATTTAGATTTGGATCTGCTAGCATGTAGTTTTTCCAGTCGTCGATTTCAAAGTGGAATGAATCATCCGGCATTGGTTTTATTAGATTAGGTAATACCAACAGCTGAGCTTTCATTTTGATATTGCTTGAGAACCTTGGCGTAATATCTAACCATACTTTGGCTTTGGCAACTCCTACGGTTGCATCTGATAGTCCAGTCAATTTCGTGTTAATCTTTGTTTTGGCTAAGGAAAGCATTTGCACCGCTTCTTCTGAAATCATTGAAATCTGTGACCCTTGGTCTATTAACGCACGCAGTAAGCAGCGGTTACCATCGACCGAAACTCCCTGTATCTGTGCTGTGGCTAGTAATACCATTTTATTGTTTGTTTCCTTTTGCGTCATAAACATAGATTTATTTCTATTATTATTGATGTTCTCTAACTTCTTTTTTATGTGTTTTTCGTCATTGTATTTCCGCGGTTTATAGTCGTCGGTATGCAGAAGTGTATTGTGCATTCCATTACATTTCCTACACTTTGATTTACACCAACATTCAGTATTTTGGTTATGATTTAAACATATTTCACATAGTCTCTTGCTTCGAACATATGCTACTCTATTACCAACTGTTGCATCTAAAAATGTTTGGCAGTTGTACAACCGATGTTTTGTTTTATTATAAAATTCGCAGTTTCGCACTTCTCTGTTTAATTCGGCATGATGTGTATAACTTCTTTTATACTCGTTGTTTGAATTTGTTTTCCCTTGCGACTCTAATGTCTGATATAACTGCCGTATAGCTGCAATCCTTCGTTATCAAGTTTGCGTAGAATCAAGTAAGCAAATATTTCGTCTGCATTTAATTCTTTTGAAAAATAACTTTTTATTAAATAGATGCATTCCTGTGATGTGTCATATAATTTTTTTACACTAATTGCTGATTTTGCGTCTATTTTTGGCAAATTCAAAATTCGCTCCATCTGCGTTGAAAAATTTACTCTCTTATTTTCATATCTTCTTTTTAAAGTATGCCATGCTTCATTGTAATTTGCTGAAGCTCCTTGTAATAGGTGTGATATAGACATTCGTGCTTCGCCCTTCACGCAAGACCGCAAGTAATCAAGTTTTATGGATACTGGCATTTCCGCATTTTTGTCTATAATATCTTCAAATAGCTCTGAAAACATTTTCCATTCTTCCGATTTTCCGTCAAATTTGTGTAACTCAACTTGTGGATATCTGGCTGCTATGTTAAACTTCGTCTCACTTGTTTCTAAATGACTCACTTGTTCCGTCTCACTTGTTTCTTCAGTTTTCTTCAACCATTCTTGCACATCGATCTCTACTTCGTCGATGAAATTTTCTTCTCGCAGTTTCGTTTCATCTGCTAATGAAAACTTCAGAAGCTGTTCTTGAAGTCGGTTATTCCACCGCTGTATCTTTCCTCTGAAAAACTCCACCTTCTCTTTCTTTGCTTGGTTAGCTTCTTTTAATGCTTCTCTTAAATTCGCTAGTATTGTCATCATTCTCTCGATATCTTGTTTATTCGAAGATTGATTCGTTTTACTTTCTGCTTCCTGTGTTTGCATTTCCTGATTACTTTCTTTTCTGATTTCGTCGGACCTGCTTTGAAGTTGAGGTGCTTCGCATACATTCTGTATCTCTTTATACAGATTTTCCACTTCCTTGTTCCATGTTTCATTAAAATAAGGGATATCACATATTCCCAATTTCCATAATGCCTTATCATTTTCTACAAATACGTTGTATATCTTCTCTACATTCTTTTGTAATTCTTGAATCCTTCTTCTTGTTGTAACCTTTTCTGCTTCTTCCTTGATCGCTTCTATCTCCCGCCAAATTGCTATTTGCTGCTCAACTAGTTTTTTATGTGCTGATGACATTTTTCTGCTGATTTCTTTTATATTTTTTGTTCTGTTCTGTTATCAATATTATCTGTTCTCTACCAGTATTGTAGCTCTGGTAACGCTTTTCAGTTCACTTTTGCTCTCTCACTCTGTATGTTCAAATCACTACCAGTATTGTAGCTCTGGTAACGCTTTTCAATTCACTTTGCTCACTCACTCTAAGATCTGATCACTACCAGTATTGTAGCTCTGGTAACGCTTTTGAATTCACTTTGCTCACTCACTCTAAGATCTAATCACTACCAGTATTGTAGCTCTGGTAACGCTTTTCAATTCACTTTTCCTCTTTTTCAATTTAGGTTCAAGTTTCTTAGAGTCTCTTACCACTGGTGGGGGAAAACTCTAAGAATTGCTCGAAGGACCAAATGTTAATGACTTAACACCATTGAATACTTTTCAGTACTAACTTTATTTTTAAGATTTCTCCTTATATACTCTTACAAGCTAGTTTCTTATCTACATTTTCTTATCTTTACATTCTACTTGTGGCTTAAAATATATTTTTATTATCCTATCCTTATTTTATTATCGGAAAAAGGTCGCCGTGATATTAGATGCCTGTTTACGTTTCAGCTGCTTATCGTCTATCCTGGTTGCTTCGGTTGTGTTATCTCATAAACGGTTGTGTTTATATTCTAGAAAGGGTCGCCGCCACTATTAGACGATGACGCCTGTTCATGTTTGAACAGGTCGTTCTGATTATTTCTCCGAAATATTTTATTTATTTGCGGGAACTTATTCGGGTTGCTGGTGTTTACAGGCCGAATTTTATTGTTCCAATACAAACTTACAGCTGCTCTGTAATTTTCTTTTGTTAATGTTTGGAGGTTTTTAATCTACGACTTCAGTGTCATGATCTCCGGGTTATGTCTGTCGGTAAACTGTCTGTACAAGGTTTTTAGTCTTGACAGCAGTCTACTTTTCTGTCGGTGCAGTGCGTCAATAGTAGCGTTGCGGAATAAGTCTTCTTTGTCAGTGTGTTGGTACCGAGGTATCGTTTTGTCCATTGTTCGTTGGATTGTCTCGTCCATTAGTCTTAGATACCTGTCAATCTCCTCGTTTGACAGATTTCTGTTGGACGGTGGGTAGGGCGAATTCAAGGAGAGTGCTCTAGTCAGTGTTCTGGTGAAGTGTGTCCAACGCACCCTACTATAATTGTAGGAATGCCTTTGAACAAACTCATCCAATTCCGCAATTTCGCTCGGAAGATTTATTTCGGTGCTGAGACCGCAATGGTCACTGTCATACACGAAAGTGCGTAGACAGTTTGCAGTTTGTTGGTTAGTGCATGTCAATTGTATTCGTGAGTCGAACAGCAGAAGATCCAAATAGGACCCGTGTCTGGGAAACGACGGAGTCTCCGTCGCCTTAAGCCCGAGTCGATACATTACACTGTGCTGACCTCACCAATTGAATAGTAGGTTCCCTCTAGTATTTGGTGTATTATTTCCCCAATCATTATGTTTGGCGTTGAAATCTCCGCCGATAAGAAAATAGTTGTCCTCCAATTCCAGCCTCAGAAATCGGAAAAGTGTCTCGAGCTCTGAGATAAATAAAGTGGATTGAGTAGCCTTAGGTGCATAGACAGACACCATGTACAACCGCTTTCCACTACGGAGGGGGATATACACGATGCATGCTTCCAGCAGCTGGAACCTACGTACTACACGACTGTATACTCTTTTAAAACGAATACCTTTTCGTACGAAAATCGCAACGCCTCCTCCCTGAATGGAGTTGGGTCGTTTTCTCCGTGCTATTTTGTATCTTCTGTGCCTCATTTTGTGTCCTTTGGTAAGCTTAGTTTCGCTAACCAAAAGCACATCAGGGGCTTGGTCTTCAAGCAACTTAAATAGTGCGGCTCGTCGTTCGAGCCTAATCAGTGAATTTACATTCACAGCAAGGACCTTCAGGGTTTGCTCCGCCACGTACGTACCCATTACGGTAAAAGGTGCGTTAGGCCAGGCAGCAGCGCGTATACTTGATCCACCCGCGCGGTCTGTTCAGTTAAATGACGTTGTATCTGAGCCATCTGCCCCTGGATAGAGAGCAAGATAGCTAGCATGTCAGGTACTGGTTCAGGTGCTCTGGGCGCTGGGGCCATCGCTTGCTGTACCGTATTTCCCCCACCTGCCGCCATTTGGGCGTAGGTAACTTGGGGAGCAACGGCTGGTGTTTGCAAATGCACGGGTTTACGTTTAACTTCCACTTTCTGCTGCCGAGCCAGATTTATACTTTTGATGTACTGGAATTTGGGACAACCCCGGTAATTTGCGGTGTGTCCCGAGTCCCACAAAGCACAAGAGAGTTGGCTTTTTTCAGATGCTCCGTCCTTACCCAGGGCGCATTCCTCAGACTTGTGGTTCTTTCCGCACTTCACGCATCGAGGCTGCATTTCGCATTTCGACGCGGCGTGCCCGAACCTCTGGCAGCGAACACATTGTAAAATGTTTTCGCTCCTCTTTAATTTCTCCCAATGTACAACCTGGCAGTCTAGGACTTTAATACTCCTTAGACTATCCAGATTGCTGGTGGGACTTAGCTGGACCAGGAAAATCAGCAGTTGCCGCTTCTCCCGTTTGGCTCTAGCCGTGACAAATGGCTTGACCCCCACGAATTTGAGCCCTTCGCACTCTTTCTCTTTCAGAAGTGCAAGGAGCTTTTCAGTAGCTGTCAGGGTGGGGTGCTTTAAAGGATTTGGATTTGGAGGTGTCTTAAGCCTCCTCCTTCGCTTTCTTGCCGCATTTTCTGGTGACAACTTCCCATCTGTTGGTCCCGCTATTGGAATAGCGGGCCGCTTATTGTCTCTCATTTCAATTTACTAAATTGTCTAATTGTCTTTTTGATTAAATTTAAAAAAAAAGAAAAAAAAATCGATGACACTTTACGGGAATCGAACCCACGACCCCTGTTTTATCAGCCGGCCACCACTATAGACGCGCCACTGAACCAATTGGCAAAATTGTTTCTAAATTGTTTTTTATATTTTTTTTTTCTTATTCACTCACTTGAAAAGCCGAATCACATCTAATCTGTACGGAGGTTTATGAACGACTGACGCGATCGCCAGTCGTACGACATCCGTGATCACCTCGTCTTATACGCTCCCGAAGTAAGGTTGAATTTGGGGATAGACATGTGCAACCTTGTTTTGTAAAATATTGAAACTAACGTGATATTTTGTTAGTACAGTCGAACTTCTATAACTCGAACTACCATCTGCGACCCAAAACAGTTCGACTTTGACTTCTAGAATAAAAATAAAAAAGCTTGTAATTTAATAAAAAAAACATTTTATGTATATACATATACAGTTTTATCTTCTATTTATTTAAATATGTACATATGTATTATATATAAAAAAAATTACGGTAGTTTTGTTGCATATTTTGTTATTAAAGACTGCAAATCTGCTTTCTTTTTATTTTCTTCAATTAAAGACTCTAAATTATATGAGGCTTCGAAGTGTTTGTCAGTTGCATTGTCACTGGTTTTCAAATACATGCTTAACATTTTTAAGCAATTTATAACTTCTTGTCTAGAAGGCTGTTTTACAACCTCTATATCCGAATTATCATCATAGTCATCATCATCAACAATGCAGATTTAAAGATTTAGTGTTATGATGTTCAACAATTTCGTTATCGGTAGGAAAATATGTTGTGCAGATATCATTGCTAATATCTACTTCAATATACTCATCAAGAGTATTAGATGTTGCATGCCAATGCTAACCAAGTGTCGTATTTAATAATGGCACTTTTTGTAAAAATTAAAGGTATATCATCTTCTTCATCCCACATAGAATTCTGACCAAATCCAACTTTTGTAAAGCAATTTACTATAGTTTCACTACTAAGGTCAACATGCCATGCTTTTGTAATATGATTAATACAATCCATTAGCGTTATACCAGACTTAAGATTAGCCTCCAGACGCGTTACAGATTCTTTAAGATTTCTGCTTCGGTAATGACATTACAAGCTTTGATATACCCCTTGATCAAGTGGTTGCAGTTTATGAGACGTATTTGGTGGAAAAAATGCCAACTCAATGGATTTTAATTTACATTTACATTAACGATTACAAAATGGCAAACAAACGTAACAAAGCATTTCACAATGCGTTGCAATTGCAATACCTACAAATGTATGTATGTATGTACATATATGTAAACATGGGTGATTCCCCGTTTAAAAGAAAACGAAATGAAAATGTAAAAAAAAATCCTCGTAAACATGGAAAATTCCGAAAAACTTCGACTTATAGGATGTTGGTGCTACTCTTTTTTGTTCGAGTTGTGGGAGTTCGAGTTATAGAAGTAAGAACGTATGATATTTTCTCTCTAAACGCTATTGCCACTCAGATTTTTTCGAGTTAAAGAAAATTCGACTTATAGAAGCTCGACTTACAGAAGTTCGACTCTACTACTTTTTGGTGAGAATCACAAAATGGTTAAGATAGATCAAGAGTGCGTGAATTTACTTGTATTTCTGCCAAATGGAGTGAGAGGATCCATTCTTGTAGTGCGGGTAGGGGAACGGAGCTATACCTCTCTATTTAGATGAACTTACATGCTAGCTATGTGGTCACCCATATTTCTCAAATACTCGGAGTGTGTGGTTTTAATTGCTCAGAGAATCGCGATCGCCATTCGCACGACTCTTGAACTAATCTGACCGCGTACCATTTCAATGTGAAAACTGGTAGCGGAGCAAATGTAAATAAGCATCAACCAATCCATTTATTATTTATTACTATACGTACTACGCATATACGTTTTCTTTTAAGTATGAATATTTGGTATTCTCTTACCATAGAGAAAAGCTAAGAGTACTTATGGGTGCATTTTTATTGCAGAAACAATAAAACAAAAATGACAAAACCCTAACGACCAGAGCAGCCCTATCCTCCCCTACTTTAGTCTTGTAATATTGAATGAATAAATAAATAAATAAATAAATCTATCTAATTATATTAGGTCTTATACATATAGTGGCCTTCCCCACCATCAGACACGTACGAGTGTTCGTCATTGTCTGGGTTGGCTGAAGCCTTTATTGTTGTTCTTGTCGACTCTTCCCTCGTTTCACCGGGCAGCTTTTCGGAGGAAACTGAAAGGGAAAGGCTCTTCACGAAGTTTGGAGTTAGCCTCAGCTTCCTCCTTCTCTTTTTTGTATTATATGGGTTCCCAGATGTGTTATGGGCTGATGTAGCCGCATGATCATCCGATGACAAGGTAACTTGCTGCCTGTGCTGGTACTGCTTTTAAAAACGTTTGTAAAAATAAAAAGTGCGATGTGTTTCGGGGATCGATTCTACGCCCCTTGCTTTGTAGGTCACCAACACAGTCTATTTTTTTTTCAGTTTATGTGCATTTCTATTTATATAGTTAATTTACTCTTACATGCTAGTCAAAAAGTGCTTAAAAATTAGTTTAAATAACTTAAAAATAACCTTATTATAACTTACTGAACCCATGCGGGCAATCTAAGCTAAACCTAACACTTAAACTATGTCTTTCTACGAATCTTGCAATCTAATTTTATTTTTATTTTAACATTACTTAATACAAGAACTAAGAAAATAAATTTTAAGTAAAAACTCAGTAAATGGACTGTTTTTTTTATATTATAAAAACTTAAAACTAAAAACTTATAAGCTACCTAAAAATGAATCTTAAAATATACACATACATATATATATATTAAATATATAAATATGTGTATGTATATTGTATATATTCTTTTTTTTATTTTTTTTTTGTGTTTTTATATATTTTTTTCTTAAAACCTCACTTAAACCTACCGAAAACTATGTAAGACGGCCATGGCTAAAAAATTAGGCTGGCCCACTTTGCTTCACATGAAGCTACCTATCACTGAAGGAGTTCGACGACGAAGCATCCTCCCCTTCAAAAAGCCACTAAAAGTGTTGGTGCAACATACCTCCAACGCTTCTGGAGGAATAAAGCCGTCAAAGCGAACTCTCTCGTGATACATATAATTGGGGTAGTAAGCCCCGGAGATCAGGTTGTTCGATGAGGTCATTGCTCTTGCAACGTGCCATCAAGTCAACTTAATGACGAAATTGTCTACTCTTATTAGGTTCGTCCTATTGTATAAGACCTCATTAGGATAGAATTTTATGTACTCAGATTCTGGTGTTCTGTACAAGCGAAGGCAAGTCCTAAGACAAGCCCTCTCAAACACCCGAATCTTTTCCAATAAACTTGCTCTCACGTTGAACCACACGGGACATCCATATACAAGATGAGCCTGATAAGGGCCATGTAGCAGATTACCTTCACACTCGCATCGAGTTGGCTGTTATAAAACAGTCTCTTTGTAAGGGCAAAAGCACCTTTAGCTCTGGCCAGAGCTAAATTTTGTTAATTAAAATACAGAAATTGATCTAGCTAGATCTCAACTACATTTCGACAAGCAAGTGGCTGCCCGTGCTGCCCCACGATCGAGATCTTTCCCCAAAGGCCCCAGACAAAGGCGTCCTAAACAGAATCGGTCACCAACACTACCGCTGGGCTATCGAACCACTTAAACCAATTGTGTCTTTAATAAATTGTTTATTTACTTTTTCACTTTAAAGATGCAGTAGCACGTCTATTCTCTATCGAGGTCTGTGAACGACTGGCGGGGATCTACCTGTATTTCACTAAGTGCCAAAACTGATGGTCTGTACGAGTACTTATAACAATATGAAAGAGTGCACCAACAAAATTCACACTCACTCACCCTCATACCGGCTATCCTTCGGTTCTTACATACACTCAGTCACTGCCCGTGCCGTATGGTAAATACAGTAATGGTAAACAGTACTTAGACCTGATAAGCAGCGGGAGAGATGGAATACACGCACTGTGTAATAGTACTTGTTTTTGTTTCTTTACATGAGTGCGGTGTATTTTTTTTTTTCATTTTTCTTTGCACAACATACAAGAATCTACGAGTGCATTGGTCAACGAATGCACTCGTCGCTGGTCGACTCGGTACTCAATAGTATACAAATAGGGTTGTGTAACTTCACCACTCAGATGACTTAGAACTCAAAAGCCATGTGAGGTTGTACGTCAATGATTTGATGTTAAGATTAGATAGATTTATATTAATATTTTTATTTTAACATAATTTTTCCAAGAATTTAAGCAGCTTGGTTTTGCTGTCTGCCAGATCAGCAAATTGATTTAATTATAAATTTTCATTGAATATCCCAAGACGATACTTTACAGTATTGTGTTGTATTCTATTATATGTATTATATTAGTACGACATCACTCCGAAGACATGTCTCCTTGTTTCTTTTAAAACTGGACACTTTCCAACGAAATGTATAATGTGTTCCCTCTCCGCTAAGTTACAGAAGCTGCACAGTATTGGTAGATCATCTCTGTGTGGAATATAATTAAACTTCTGAAGCTCACCCACAGCTAATACAAAGTCGATATTTCCTCAATGGTGTTTTCATCATAGAAGTAATTACTTTCCTGCATGTTACGACTAAACATCTATACGTCATTCTATGTAGCGATGCAGATACCTGATTTCTGTTTGTTTTGTGAAGTTGGTAAATCTGTTGTTGACATTCCCTCTAAATCTTAGCGTCAAAGCTTGACATTTGCAAAAGTTACATAGCCAAGAGTACATCTATCTCTGTATGTGTTTGCGACTTTTTCCAATTCTAGAAATGGATTTAAATTTGCAACAACGAACTTGTATTAAATTTTGCGTAAAAAACGGATGGAATGTTGGAAAAGTGTTTCGGCAATGATTCTCTAAAGAAAACGGTAGTTTACCAATGGCACGAGCGGTTCAAAAGTGGTCGTGAGTCAATCGAAGATGATGAACGCAGTGGCAGACCATCGACAACGAAAACCGACGAAAACATTGATGGAGTAAAAAAATGTTGGTCAATAACCGCAAATTAACCATCAGAGAGATAGCGGATGGCTTGAACATTGCCTATGGATCCGTCCAAGACATTTTGGTTAATGATTTGGGATTCCGTTCACCAAATGAGACCAAGCCATGGCCAAAAAACTACATCGTTTTCAGTCGAAAAAGAAGGCAATGCTCACGGTTTTCATGGATTACAATGGTGTAGTGCATCATGAATTTTTGCCAGAAGGTCAGACAGTAAACAAAGAGTATTATTTGGGCGTTATGAGACGTTTGCGTGAAGCAATTCGCCGAAAGAGACCAGAATTGTGGGCAGAAAACTCGTGGATTTTGCACCATGGTAACGCACCGTCGCACAGTGCCATCATTATTCGTAATTTTTTACGAAAAATGCAACAAATACCATCCAACAGCCACCGAATTCACCTGATTTGGCTCCCTGTCAATTCTTTCTGTTCAATCGAGTTAAAAAACCACTAAGGGGAACGCGTTTCAGCAGCCGAGAGGAAGTAATGGAAACCGACATATGGAAATGGACATACCGAAAACCGAATATAAAAAATGTTTCGAGGATTGGATCAAGCGCTGGCATACGTGTGTTGCAGTCTATGGGGATTACTTTGTAGGGGCCAATAGAGATTTAGATGAATAAACTTATATTTTTAATTTTCTGAATAAATTCCGGGAACTTTTTGGTATGTTTGTTACTGTACCCACAGTGAATGACTATCAAGTGCTTTAATTGAACTTATTTTTGAGTAGGAGGTAGTTTAACTTGACAGTTTTTCTTCACGCAAACAAACGGCACCACCACCATCGTCGAGAGAGTAAAAGTTGTGTACGGTATGCTGTCCGGAATCTGAGAATTTAATGTTTTTAACACTTAGACCAAGCTGTATTCATTTTATTCCAATGTTAAGCCTCTACTGTTACTTACTGCTACAAAAATATTTACGGTGAGTTAAAAGTTGAAAGCTTTTGTAAAACCCTTATAAATAGATATCTTGTTTTCATTGTGAGCTTTTTCTTTGGGCAGACCCTAATTCCAATAAACGGCTTTGCATGAGAGTTCAGAAACGATAAATATCACAACATGGATCTGTCGCACTTTTAGGTGCGAAGTCGAAGTATTTCAATTCATTGAGACCCGTTTACGCAGTCAGCCAACCGGACTTTAGGAGAAACAACTTAGTTTGAGTTTGAGAAAGCTGAAGCGCTTTGCAGATTAAAAACTTAATACATTCCACGTTTTATCCACCAACTGTCACAAAACACTCAAAATGAAAGAATAATACAGTCCTCGGGCTCAGACCTATAAAGGTTTTAAAACCAAATTTGCTACGAGCACAGTTAAGAAAAAAAAGATATCACACTACCTGTCGGAAACAACGAAAAACAATCTGCACTGCATTATTAACAGTTTAACCCTAGACATTTATATCCTTCTCTAGGAAAGAGAAATAGATGCCCTATGATGACATCATGGAAAAAGACGCTTCAAACATTTCTACCTTCTTATCAGGCAGTAAAACTAATTCCAAAGTCCACCTCATCCGAAAGCAAAGGCGAGAAAGGCAAATTTCTACAAGACGTTGAATTATTTGAATAAAGATAGTAAATGATTGATTAAAGCATCGGAAAACGTAAATTCATTTAAAACCATTACATTAAAAAATTATACCTACTCTCCTATTACATAGTTAATGAAATAATTTTTTTTTTCAGAATAGGGTGCTTAAGATTCATTGCGCACTTATGATATTTTTTGTATGTGTGGACCGATCGCTCTATTCTAAAATTATATGATAAAAAATATTTATTTGGTTTGTATTATTTACTCGTAGAACTTATGTGTTTTTCTTTTTTTGTAAAGATAACGTTGAAATCATTTAGTTTAACAGCCAATTCGTGCTGTGAATGAAACCGAACAGAACAATCAAAGTTTGAACACAGTCAGTGATTGTCTTTTCTACAGAGCGGGAGTTTTGTGCAAGTTTGTCGGTGTTTTTAAAGCACACTTTGTTGTTTCTGTTTTGCTTAGTTTTTGTTTAGAAAAACAGTTGGATTTTTGGTTTTATTTTTACATACATAAATATACATAATGAACACCGACGTTGGGTTTTTGGAATCGTTGCGGTTCAGCTTCAGGTAAGCATTTTAGGTGTACATATGTTACATATGTATGCATGTACATACATAGATTTGTATAGTAATTAACTAAATGTCTGGTATATCATAAGAATCTTTTTGTAAATATATACATTTATATATTAATAATTTTAAGCCGAAAATTTGTCAAGTTCTTGTTTATCTCACATTGGTCGTCTTAATAGATAACATATCTACGAGTATGTATGGGCCAGTGTCACCCTTGGTTGCTTATTTAGTTTTTGTTTAGATAGTGGCCAATTTCCGATAAGTTATTTTTGGATTCATCTGCTATCTGTTATTGTACAAACGCAACTAAAAATTCAAAATAAAATTTTGGGTGTTTGCATACTGTTGATATAGTTCATGCCACATGAATACTTACAGGCACTTGTCAGTAAATGAACGAGTATGTATATCTACGGAAAAAGGTTATAATTCAAAGCAAATAAAACTAACTCAATCACGATTTATTAAGAATTTATTACAAATTATTTGCCATCAGTTAATGAAGAAACTTTTAGATACAGTTTTCTTGATTTAATTCATATGAAGTATGATATTAGATTTGAATATATGTACGTGTATGATGATGAAGGAGACTTTACTAGTTCCACTCATTAACATCATAATTTTTTATTTTTTTGCTTTTATCAAATTTATTTGTTTTTAGAAATCATATGAAAAAAATAGTTGTAAAAGGAATCATGTCGATCTATTAAAAGTCAACAAGAGTTACACAAGTAATTTAGTTATTTTAAGAGCAGTTCCTGTGACATGGACCAAATAAAAATTAGTTAAAATGAAAATTCAAGCTTTTCATTTTTGTATGGCCTACGGTTTAAAGGAAAAAAGGTGGGTAGTGTAACATATGAGAACGTAGACTGCATACTATTCGATATATTTGGTTTTCTGTCTGCATTGAGATAGTATGTATTCTATAACCATATTTAGCTTTCCTAAACACTGGAATTTCTGTCTGTGCGCATCGGTAAATTCATGTTGCTGCCAGGCAACTGGTATGTGTGAAAAGTTAATCCTGCATCGACCCATCCCATGTAGTTTTATACGCTGCCTTTCAACTTGGCGTTCGCTGTTCTTCTCTTGGATTGGTCTTAGTGCGAACATTAGGTATATGGTCGAATGTGGAAGCTGAAAGTCAACTTCCAACTAAAAACTTTTGTTTTTAATATAAATTCACGCACGCTCAAAGATTTGTGATCACCTTTAACAAATAGATATTTGTACACATTGGAGCATCAGAAGAATTAGAAGGGAAAGGAAGCGAGATACCCACGTACTTCAATTTTTAATGTTTGAATACTACAATGATTATCAAATAGAGGTTTGGTATATTTGGATAACTTATTAGCGTTAATAGCTAGACGGGTATTTGGCTGAGAATCGGAAGCGATTGAATTCAGTAAGCATTTCCAGGCAAAACACTAAACGTTAGTGTTGAAGAGCGTCAATTCATATCTCACAGGTGCGGACAGTTTTTGGGTGACTGTTCTACTTATAATAAAACTTAAGCCAGGTTAGACTTTCCTTTTTCATGGCATCCAAGCTATAATAATTTCAATGAAAAATGTCACCCTTACACATGTTAAGTTTGCATCAGTTTAGACGATGAAAGTTTAATTCATACGACAGCATTGTGTGTTCGAAGCAATAAATGATAATGATGATTCCCTAATGAATCTCTGTCATTTCTCATCATGACGAGCAATTTTCTTTTTTAATGAGTGGTTTGCAGTTGAATGATTTACTACAGTAAATACCTCTTTACATATGTATGTTGTTTTAAAGTTTCACATTCGCGAATGTAGGGTCTGTGTTTTCATGATACGTTTTGTAATTATTTTTTTATTGTAATTGTAATATTGGCCAGTTGCTAGGCACTGTTCGTAGTCACGCTGTGCTTTTCGACATTGATATCTTTTTAACTGATTTTTGGCATATAAGAACAACATAGTCATAGTACTCAGAACCATGTTTGTGTGGTCCGCATTTTATTTCGGTGGTATACTCATAAGGTTATTGTGGTAAAGGAATGAGCTATTTTTGAAGCAAATTACGAATGGGTTATCATCTTTTCTATCCACCCCATCTATGTGGGCCATGTTTTGGACGGTGCTCCTTCGATAAAAAGGTTAAGAATGCTCTTAGAGTTTATAATGTATTCACTAGCAATTACATCCTAACTGAATATGTTGACGAAGCTGATGATTTTACCCAATGAAGTCCAAAGCCGAAGTCAAGTTTCTTCCCTACTCTCTTTCGGGACCAGAGGAATTTCCTATTCTATTCAAAACTGAAAACTTCAGGTAAGACAGTGGATATTACGTGTTCACATTTTGGAGATGCAAGTATAAAAGTTGGCTGTTGGAAGCTATAATGTGAAATTCACACGGAAATAGTTTTTCGAAATGGGGAATATTTTAGAATGCAGAATAAGAATGCAATCTTCTTATTTCCTATTTAGATGGTATAATATTATAGTCCAGAATGGACTGGGCCTTAAACAGCAGCGTTCTGTATTAAGCGTCATTTTTCTCTAATAACATCAATCACCAAGTTGGCTGATGTGTCTTTCCACTTGAGCGAGCTACATAAAAAAATTATTTCCTTTGATGGGTTTGACAGGGATACTTATACTACATACTGTCATATGCGGCCTTAAAATCGATAAACAGGTGTTGCGTATTGATTTGAACTTCTTGATTAAAATATTTTATATAGCTTTCTTCGTTGGTTTTAGTAATGACTTTTTCTCAGTTGTCTTATTATTGGTAGTTCCGGAAAACATCGATTGGTAATAGTGATCCTTCGTTTGATCTCTATGGTTGTGACGTTTTTTGAATTAACACATGCTGATGTGTCCTGTCCGATCAGTGGACTGGTCGCGGATTTCTTCCCATACAGTCATTCTCGTCATCGCATGCTAACAGTTGTACAGACTTTTGCAACACTGTGCCTTTGATATTGGTTTGGTAGTTTTGAACAATCCATTGAAGTATATACGAGTAGATATAAATAGTATATAGATATTAAAGAAATCGCATGATAGTATGCCATCTTATAGAAATTCTTTTTTGACATCAATGGCCTTAAAGGTGGTATCGTTACCTACTCTTGTGAGCAGCGAGCGTTATCTATTGTTATTACTGTTTTCTTAAACAGATGGGTGAGTTTGGCAGGGATGCTAAAATTTGACATGGCTCTATCTAGTTTGTCTCTAGTTTGTTTGCGCGGTTGAGATTCGAACACCGAACCTTCGAATTTGAAAGCCAGTTCACTACCACTTGTCTGAACTGTACAATTTTGTTCGGATCTGCTTGTACAGTTTTCCGGATATCGAAATTAAATAGCATTAATCTGGGTATAACTCAAGGTAAAAATTTTGGATTTTTCTTCTAGCGTATGTGTTGTACTGATTTGTATACAAACACGTCATTAATATAATTTGATGTAGCAGACGCGCTCTTTTTTTTCTAAATTGTAATATGCAAACAAGGAAAAATAAGTTGTTCGTAAATCAGTTAATCATAACATTTCCTTTTCAATCAGATACTTACTTCTTATCGGTATGATGTTCGGTTTTTTTTTCAGGATATTTTCAATAGTAACCACGGAAATACAGTTGATTCTAATAGTTGATCAAATTGGGTGAACATAGTGCCTTGCGCATTTTTATACCTGACCTTCACAATTGTCCAGAATGGGACTAGAGAACTCATACAGCACTCATCAACCAAAATCCGACATGTGTTTCAAAACAGACAAAGGACTACAGACAGACCAGACCGGGCCACAAATTATACACTAGTATTGACTTGGAATTTCTTCAATAGCTGATAAATTCGTGAAAACTGCAACAAGGTCCGGACCAGGTACCCTGATCGATCTCCCTATAAAGATAACCTATTCGTTCTTTGGCATTTAAGTACAGTATTGTTTGAAAATTCATCATAAATACACTTATAGGTATGTATCTTGTAGAAGAAAACTTCCGCATTATTCAAATTTATTTTGAAAATTGTTAATCTCATGAAACGTATACAAGACTATAGTATATGATTTTTTAGTCATGATAGAACAACTGAGCTTATAATTTCGTAAACGCCGCAAACCAACAATACAAATATAATGTGCGAACAGAAGAAACATGATGCATTTGGTCAAAAATTACTGTATATTTGTACCTTAAATTGCATTTAAAACCAAACTGCTAACATGTGATTTCTGGATATATCATACGTGCAGCCATCAATATCTTTATTAATATACAGAGTAATATGGATAATAAGCCGAAGACCTTAAGAGGAGATTCCTTGACATATTTTGAAAAAAAATCTTATGAAAGGATCGTCAATGCATCCCCTCCAAAATTCAGAGGTTTTAAGAAACTCCTCACACTGTCTTCTTTTGACTCTTTTTGGAAATAACATCTTTCATCTTTGCACATTTTTATTTTTAATTTTCTCTTCAAACCCTGCATCATAGAATTGTTCAAAGTGCAAACCGTTGCCTTTTTTGTATGCAGAGCTCGTCTTTGAAATTATATAATAATGTCCATTCTTTCCAATTCTTCTCAAACTTTCGCAACCGCTTCATCAATTTTACGATTCAATCCATCCAATGTTGTTGCTTCTGATGAGTAAACAATGCCCTTAATTCGTCTCCATAAAAAATCAACGAATTTACATACACGCCATCTAACCGCTTTCTAACTGCCATAGTGGGTGGGGGCGCCATTCTGCTGGTACTCAATGACTGTTTTGGTTGCAGTGGTATATCACCTAATAGTTCTGGTGATTTGTTTCGCAAAAATTCCAGGTACAGACTCTAATTCAGACTTGGAGGGATAGGGTCCTTACCCAATATGCTCGACAATACATTGACGTTAAACTTATGCTGAAAAGTTCTGTGTTTTATGCTTTTTATCCAGGTATGTAAATTCTAAAATTGTTGTCTTTATCTCTGGTACATTGGGACTCATACCTCCATTGAATTCAGCCAAGTTGTCTTTCCGGAATGTAATTGCAGCATTCTAAACGCTTCACTGTATCTCCGGGTTGTAGCTCCTGTACTGGTATAGGGTGGAATGCATGCATGCCCTCTGAATGCAGAATTATCTAAATGTAAGCCCTGGTTAACTTAAAATGTCTGCTTAGTTGCCTTAGACTGGTATTTATATGGTTTCTGACGCAACGTAAAACGTTTTCGTAGCTGCGAACGCCTTCTGCTATAGCAGGATATGAGTCTCTCGACGATTTCCGGGTTGTTCCTGTCTTCTTCAATCTTTAAAATGTTCTATTAAATGTCCTGGCATATGGGGCAGTCCCATCAGGGTACCGTCCCAAATATTCCAATCTCGCTCATTGACGGTCACCTTTGCGGAAACCATAGACCTGAAATATGTCTGCCTATTCTTGTGTTGGAAAACCCATCATGGAGGATATTATGAATTAAAAGTCAATATGTTGGTTAAAAACTACAAACTGATTATGCAAATAATTTTGCATTCTTCTTATATTATTTCGTAAGATATCTGCTTAGTTTTTTTTTTTTCAAAAAAAGGATTTGTTGATTTTTTTTGACACCCAAGTTCGTCCCTTTTTCCTCTTTTGGGTCATAAAATTAAACTTTTTCAAAAAATATTTTATTTTATTTATTGTACATTGCGCATTAGTTCGCTTATTTCACGGGGGAAAAATTCAAAGCAGCTGTAAAAGAATACCCGTTTTTTGAATTTTATAGTTTGAACAAGTTGTGTCGTATCTGGAAATCTACTGACTTGAAATGAAATGATTTTATTTATAAATACCAAGTACACGGTTCAAAGTAGCAAAAAGTGGGGGTTAAGTAAGATATTTTTCCGAAAAAAATTATCACAAAATCAAAATTTTAAGTTTTTTAATGGTTGAGTTAGGTGCCACCTTCGCTTTTGCTGTGATAAGCCTTAATGTTTGATGTCTATCCTTGTCAGTAGTCGTGAGATATTTCGCATAGGCCTTTATGCGTCAGTGGTTATGCCAAGCCATCGGGATATGCATAATTGTTCGAGTTTCATCAGGTCCCAACTATTCGTTCTGTAAAGTCATTGGTGGAAGTACATCTCATGCCAATCCTGCCAGCCATAGTCTTGGGATAAATATGATGGGAATCAATAAGCCAATTGGGTCGTACAGCTTTGGTCTCTCGCTTAAAATTTGCTCCTTCGTGTGAGAAGATGAGATGATGAAAGTTTGTCTGCCTTGGGGTCCCAAAGTAAGCCAAGAACTGTTCTTTCTACGAATTGCAAGGATATTTCGTCCGTAATAAGAGTATTTGTGATTTGAGCCAGCGCTGCTAGATCGCCATTTACGAATATAAAATTGTCCTTCTTGGAGAATGAAGACAACATCTTTCGCAAATTCGAAAACATTCTGAGTTGATGGAACACTGCTAAAACCTGAACCTTTTCTCGTTTTCTACTGAGAGTGCCACAGCAAATCTTTGAAATCGGAAGATGATGTTTGCCGGTAATTCTTGTATGAGCGGCCCAACCAACTGCATTTCATTGAGAGAAATGCCATTTAATATCTTCGCTGAGGCATTGATGACCACACGAAATTTTGACAGGATGCACATGACCGAAGTTGATATATTCCTGGATGAAAGCCACATATTTCTACTCCAAATCACAAGAACCTAGCCTGCGTTCTTGGCCTTAGAGCCAAATTGTGTGAGATGCTAAGTATCTGTGCATCACACCTGAATGGAATTAGCACATTGTAGCGTCCATCTCTGCTACACCTATAGGGTGTCATAAATAGATGATCACAGAGTTCAGTGTCCATAGTTGTCTTGTTGGTTTCTATAGCTTCTGTATCACAAATATTTGCAGCAATTTGTCAACTTCTTGTTCTTCTATACCTGTAGCCAAGGCCAAAGAGCAACTAGTTTGTGTAGATTGATAGTGCAATGTAGAAGGTCCAAATACCACCAGCCATAAATGTAAACCAGTAAATGCACAGTTACCTGACCGCGGGTGTGGGTTATTATTGAGCCTCCAAAGCCTTCAATCTGTATCATCCCTTTATTTCTACGGAGAGACAAAGTGTTAAAAACGACAAAGTGTTAAGAATGCCATAAAACTAACCTCGAGCCGGTCTTATAAAGAAGCTTGGTTTGTTGTTTCTCGTCAAAGCCGTCTAGGAGAACTAACTTATTACGAATAACAGTGAGTATTTTGATAGAGCCATCTAGTCAGTCGAAGTTACGCGGGACCTGTCCCGCCATTATAAAGTCAGCCTGGGGCTGGATAGTTCGTTCTGATGTAGTTGCCACTGCCATCGAACTGCGTGTCTCCTGATGCCTTTGCTGTTGAACCGGTTACAGTTTATACCTTAGAGCTGATGTATTTTGTGCAGCAAATCAAGGTTGCCTTCCGTTAATCTGCCTACAGTTGGTGTAACCGCATGTCTTTTTTTGCATGTTTCAAGCAATTGCAGCAGAGATTGGACCCCTTTTGCGAGTTGCGAGAATCGACTGATACGGTGAGACTTATCATTACAGAACTAGCAATTGCATGGTGCTATGCTAACAGCCAAATTGGTTTCGATCAATTGTGGTCTACGAGGTGAAGTGAGCTTATGTTTTGATATGCCTTGCTGGGTGTTACTGCTGGTAGACCACTGCAGTACATCTGATGACAAACTGTGAGCCCTCGTCTAGACGAACTTGATCCTCACTCTAGGGATTTCATGGAAGGGGCAGCTCATCCCCCATGCCTATTTGGTTGTTGAAAATAGTTTTGATGTTACAATGGGCGCTGCCAATATATCCCATCGATCCACAAGAAATTTAATTACGGTTAATACACGAAATGACTTCCTAACCGTATATACAATGGAGAGCAATGTGTTTGCTGGCATGGTGCCTGAACGCAGAGATGTTGTCTCGTCGAGATTGTCATTGTTTGTTGTTGTCTATTTAGTGTAAAGCGTGAGCTGTAGCCTTGCCATTGTAGTGTTAAATAGATCATCAGTTTTATCCAACAGTAATAAAGAGTGTTTTGTTTAGAGGTATACAAATTCAATATGAAATAAATCACTTGAAGCTAATGTTAATATAGAAAGTGTTTGTGTTGTCAATGTAAAAATTAATGGCGGAACCCTTTGAATAGTACCGATTTATTTGAACTGCAGTCACTGGAGGCAAGACTACGACAAGCTCTCTGATCTGCTTAAGCTCTTAGGATCGTCGGATCTTCTCCCAGCTGGTGATTTCAACGCGAGGTTAGGATTATCGCAAAATAATTTTACAAATGGACCTGTGCCATCGATTATAAATAAGAAGTAAGAAGTATAGTTGATTCTTCTAAAGCAAGGAAAGCTCTAGGTGATGATCGAATCCCTTTCGAATTCTACAAGAACAGTTCCACTGAATTTCTCACTGCGCTTGTAAGGGAATTTAATAGTATTTTTGAAACATTATTCAACACTGGATCACATTTTTACCCTTACCAGCATTGCGGAGATTTTCAAGCAAAGTTTTCTTTGTTGACTTTCGTGCAGCTTTTGATTCCATAGCGCTTGAAACTCTCTTTTATAAGCTTTACAATTTAAGTTTGTCAAGCAAAGTAATAAACGTACTGAAAGCGATGTATAACAACAACGTGGCGTATGTATTGAACGGAGAGTTTGTATCGGAGGAATTTGGAACACAAATGGGAGTTCAGCAAGGATGCATCTTTAGCACCTTACTATTCATTTTATTTATAAATGATATAGTTGAGGAAGTAGGAGGTGGGATTGAGCTTGGTGGTATGAGGATATCAACGCTAACGTTTGCGGACGATATAGTGTTTTTGTCTGAGACAATTGAAGGGATGGAGCTTGTGATGAACCAACTTGAAAACTACTGCAACCAATAGAATTTGACGGTGAATTTATCTAAAAAAGGTGATAATTTTTAGAAATGGCGGAGGAAGATACTCTCGCAGCGAAAAGTGGTCCTATCGGATTGAAAGCGTTGAAATAGTGAAAGAGTATAAATACGAGTATTTAGGAGTGTTAATTACATCACGAGGAAAACATTTCGTATGTCAACTAGCATCAGCTAAAAACAGCTATTTCAACAGTCTGGGGACGTTGCATCGACAAAAAATATATCGATCACACATCGAAAAACAAGGAAGTTGAGAAATTCTTTAGATACCTTCCGAAGCGAATCTTTCGTCTTCCAACGTGTCCACCAAACTATATGTTGCATTTAGAAACTGGAGTCCCGCCTCTTTTTTAAATACCCTAAAGCTGCACGCAGACTACATTATGAAAATAGTGGAGATGGAAGAAAGCAGGTTGCCGAGGATTGTATTGAAACATTTAACATTGACAAGAGGGCCCTTGGTTCAAAAGTTGGAGGAGTTGGCGGCAAATTATGGCGTAAATTTAAATATCTCAGTTGATATGCAACTTTCAACGTTAAAATATACGTTCGCCAGTATTTTGAAAAAAGAAGGCAATATGACGGATATGTAACTGAAGCTCATTCTTCACAACTAGGCCGGTCTACAGTAGGCTGAATTAAAACCTCATTGAAAGCGCTTCTACGTACTTCCTTAACCGTTATTCCCTTCATATGATAAGCACTATATTTAAACTTCGAGGAGAATTAATAAATCTTTATTTTGTTCCACATCGACCGGATCTTCCAATTATCTGTGACCTATGCAACCTTAAAGAGAGAGAGGATTTTTACCATTTTATCGAAAGATGTCCCATTTTAAGAGAAATCCGCGTGAGATATTTCGGAGTCTCTTTGATGGATTTATATGAGGTTATCAGTATATTGAACGGTAGTCATGGGTGGGAAATTTTATACAACTACGCTACAACTGCCCCTCGCTACAGAACCCGGATTTTAGAAGGCGATTTTTGAACGCAATTACTATGCATAGTTCACTTTTTGTAAACAAAACAAAAAAAAGTATTAGCTTTATTTAATAGATAATTTTATGCCATCGGGCATATGCGCGCCACAGCTAGCTCGAATGAAGCGTAATCGTGCACTTCACATACCCCCAAAGAAAGTAATCTAAAGTTGTGAAATCGCGGATCGTGAGGCCGGTTCACAGGTCCATTACGCGAAATTATGCGCTTAGCAAATGTTTCCCGCAATAAATTGATGGTGTCGCCCGCCGTGTAGCATGTTGCGCCATCTTGTTGTAACCAAAGCTCTGTCACGCCAATGCCATTCATTTGCGGAACGAAGTCAGAAATCATGTTTCTATAGCGCTCTCTATTGACGGTAACTTATTACATATCCATTTAACCAAAAATGGGACTCACCGAAGAACAAAGTTTTGTGTTGAAAAAGAGCATGAAGCTGCATCATGTTTTCGGCCCATTCACCGAACCTACGACGCGTATAATGGTCACGCGGTTTCAACTCTTTCACAAGCTGGATCGTATAAGCTTTTAAGTGAAGATCTTTCCGTATAAACTTCCACAAAGTGGATGGGCATAACTTCAAATGCTGTGCACGGTGGCGAATCGACTCATTCGGATTCTCCTCAACAATGCACTCCAAAACGGCAATAACTTCTTCTGTTCGCACTGTTTGTCAGCTTTGGGGATGCGTATTATCCACTACAGTGGAGGTACGTGTTCTGAATAACTTGCTCAGATGGACGATTATGTCGACCGTAAAATGAACGTAGCGCAGGATAAGTTTGACGAACCGAACCATGGTTTTAAAAATAAGTTTGCACTCGTTGTTCTGGCGTTAATCTATTCATCGTAAAATGGCGCAATGCGCTAACTACAAATCAAATTTCAAATTTCAAATTGACAATCTGTAGAAACAATGTTGCCAGTTTAAAAACCAAACCTCTAAAAAAATATGGGAACTGATTTCCGTGTACGTCAGAATAAGTACATCATAAGCAGCACAAAACGCTCAAAATTCATACGAGGGGACTCGATCGCTTGCTGTATAACGAATTCATCACCACGATCGAAAGATTTTGCCTCCACTTTCGCAAACATATGCTAAATCGCGGTAAATGCAGTAGGATGAATGTTGAGTTCGGTATTTTTGATAGTTTTTTCTTTTTCCACAAAACCAGTCACAAGAAAAAATACGCCAAAGTAACGAACGAAAGAAAGAAACAGTCAGAAGAAGTCTATTTTTGTCACGACAAGTTTAAGAAAGTATCAAAAATAGTAAGAGAGTTATAAAAGTAGCCAATGCCTAGCCAACCCGCCAAGGGCCATGCAAAGAAAAAAGAATCTCGATCTTCCAACGTCCTTATTACGTTGGAGTTGGTTCCGCTTCTAGCTCATGGATTGTAGTAGTCGCCTTTTCAGTACTGCCTTTCGGTTTTGTAGAGTACTGCCAATTAATAATTTCATGTGAATTTGTGAACAGAAAATACGAAAACAGAAATACGGGCACGTGCTCTTTAATCTTAAGTCTTTTGAAGAAAACAACTGTTGCGTGCTACAAAATTGAATTTGCGTGTTTAATAAGCGTTATTCTTATATTTTGGTTAATTAACGAAGTTGATTGCTTCGGGCTATTAAAGCCATGGTTACATTAAAACAATTGGAAACCAATTTGTATATATTTAAGTTAATTAAAGAACCTGAGGCTTAAAGTTAATTCGCAGATGGTGTAAAGTAGAGAAATGCTCATGATTAGCATTGGCAACACAAATAAATGAAAATCTAACATCTTAAACTTTGTATGCTTATGTTTCATACACATACCTACTAGAATACGAGCACCTCCATGCAAACACGCATTTTTATGTACATGTAGGTATGGATTCGTTCGTTGAAACGGTTCTAAAAGAATATTTTTATAGAAGTAGGATGTAAGTGTTATTTTCAGGTCTGGTTTGAAACAGCAGTTTTAATACACTTAACTAAAGAAATAACTGAATTTTACCACACTTCTGACAGATGTTTTCAGTTTCAATGGTGTGCTATTATTTGGCGAATAACTTAAAATATTTTTAGTATGATATTTATATGCTTTCAACCTTTTTCTTTGAGTTCTAATAAAATTCTTACTTACGGTACAATTCAGTCAACTCTACAGTGTGAAAAAAGTATTGTATAAGGCAATCCATAATTTTCTACATTATTAAAACAAATAATATCAATAAAGGTAATTTCAGTATTTTTTGAGGATATTTCAGAATAATCTATTGACTGATGAGTAAGGTATTCTGTTTCATCGGCATAGACTTCTTTTACTTGCAAGAATTTTCTGTACAAAATAATAAAGATTATTAAAATTAATGATGATGGATTGTTCCTATACATACATACATGCAAATGTCATATTTGTATACGAGGACACTTTAAGTATACGGAAGTTTCTTTTCTGATTCTTGTAGCTACGAATCAATTTACCTAGTTACGAGTAATGGGAAGCTAAGGGTAATAAAACAGAAAACTGACGTTCTAGACTTTGTATTCGATTATTTTTCATTCTGCTAAGGTACCCCCCCTAAAACGTGTGAAATCTATTCTCCTGGAATACGTTTTTCCTATGTCATGCATTCAGTATCATCCGGAATGAGAAAAAAGCTATGAAATTAGCAGCACTATCAAGCAGGAAAATATTTGGGAGAAAGGGGCATAGACATTTATTACTCAAAATTGTACTTCAACAAAGGCAAATACTCGTAGATGTTCATTAGTGGAATACGAAAACTGATTTAGCAATTGTATTCAGTGCTTGCAAACTTTTATTGATCTATGTATATGTATATCTTAAAAGCAAGCTAGACACTATTCAGGAACTGCCCGAAATATTTAATAATAGTATGAATATAGTAAAAGGACTCTGAATGAATTTATCAGATCCGTAAACAGACACGCAGGTATTTCTTGAAAGTAATCACTTAACGATTATTTATTTACTAAGTTTGTTGAGGTCCCCTTCCACTTTTTTTTTGCCCTTGTTCACTTTCAGACTCATTTTGGCCGCCTCGTAGGATATTATTTTATACGAAAGCTCGCTTTAACAACAACAAAAAAGAAACTTTCATTCTTTCTTTCCTTTTTTATCAATTTTCTTCAAAATCTAACACGTGCTAGAGTATTCAGTGGTTGATCATATTCCATAAGAAAAGCGAAAAAAAATACGTCAAGCACAAGTCTAGGAATATATTGCATCAATGTAAAAAAAAATATTTCATATTAAGTATAATATTTCTTACTTTTGCTTGCTAAGAATTAACGATTAATCGGTTAGTTAATATTTTGCGAATTTTGCGTAAAGATCACTGCCTACAGCCTTACAAGATCAAATTAAAACAAGAACTGTAGCCTCCTGATCATTTGATGCGCCGAAACTTCCACGATTGGGCAATACAAAGGTTAGAAGAAAATCCTGAATGTCATCGAAAAGTCATCTTCAGCGATTGAGCTCATTTTTGGCTTAATGGCTTTGTCTATAAGCAAAATATGCATTATTGGACAGCAAAAAAACCCGTATATTTTTCAAAAGACTTCATTGCATCCACAAAAAGTGACCGTGTGGTGTGGATTTCATACCGGAGGTGCGATTGGGTCGTATTTTTAGGTCGATGAGTATGGTAGGCTATGTTACGGTCAATGGGGTTCTCTATCGTGACATATTATAAGACAGTTTTTGGCCATTAGATAGAATTGACATCAGGGATATATGGATCCAGCAATATGGTTCCAAATGCCACATAGCTGGTTAAATAATTGATCTATTCCAGGAAAATTTCGGTAATCGTTTAATCTCGAGAATGGTTCAGTCGAATGGCCACCTCCATCATACCATTTAAAGCCGTTGAATTTATTTTTATGGGTTTACGTTAAGTCATTGATTTATGCTACGTTACGGTCGATATGTTTGCAAGAATAGTAAAAAATTGGCTTCAAAGAATCGATTGCTGCAAACGTGCTCGCGGTGGTGACATGTGTACTACAGTTAGAATAAATTTCAGCCCTATATCACAATTATTCTGTGTTTTATTTAAATACAAATTATTAAGTATTTAAATAAATACTTTTCGTTTCGTGTTACTATTGACATATGGTAAGCTGCAACATTAGTAGTTTTTAACGGCTAATCTTCGCCAGATCGTTACTACGGCTTCCTTTATACAGGTTACGTATCTGGTAGCGGCGCATGTTCATTATCAGAGCCTCTCCATAATAAATTCTTAAAGCTTAGAGTCAAGCAGGTAAAGGAACATGCGGGCGTCACATGAACTCCATTACCTTGTAGCATGTATCTGTTACCATGGATAAATTCTTCCGGATCATATTTGATGCATTTCCTGCAGGTACGATATGCTCGTGAGAATCATCCAAGCGCGACAGTTAAATTTATAAGAGAATAAGTAATTTTAAGATTGAAGAAAAATTGTGAGTTTAGTTGATAAGTATCCGCCAAATGAGCAAGAAATAAAATTGCTTCCTTTTTAAAAAGTCTACCGGTGTATTTAAATTTATTAGTTACATAGTTTCTGCTAAGACTGTGTCAATATTTTTTCGTTATTTTCTTGATTCTATTGTCTTAAAGTATCGTATAACAATGTTCATGTCATCAAAAACGGTGTATCAGATTCTTCAAAAGTATTTTCTTCCATGGTTACATCTGCCCTTGGCAATATCTAATTAGCAAAAGATTACAAAAATTTTTGGATACAACTTCCAAATTGCGCATACCACAGCGTATTTGTTGTTTCATTCACAACAAAAATTCTGAGATTTTTTTGAGTGGAATCGCCCGTTGATCGCAATCAGTGGCCTTTCCGTTTTACAGCTTTGTATAGCCATGTTATACGAGGAATAATGAGGGGGGAGGTAATGAGTTCTCTTTTTCCCTATCAGTATGTCAACTTTAAGCTTCGGGGAAGAAGCGTGTCTATCTTTGTCTTTCTTTGTTAATTTGGCTGATGCAAGGAAAACGTCAGATCCATGAGACAGTGATCAAAAGTCGTCATTTACGTGGCCATAAATTATATTTTTGTATATGTGCGAAATAGCCAAATTTATGTTTAGTCGCTAACCATACATATATTTAAACAGAAATAAATCTAAAGGGTTTTCCAATAGGGACTTGAGAACTATGAATTTAATTTGTGAACGCAGTCTTGCACTAATCATGAAACTATCACTGTCAATTTATTCACTAAACTCAACATTTTCATCATGGTAAAGTACACGAACAAACAACGTCTGCAAATTATAAAAATTTTCCATCGAAATTCGGAGTCGGTGACTGCAACTTTTAGAGCATTAACTCCAATTTTCGGTCGTAATTCTCGCCCTAGTAGACTGGCAATAACAAATTTAGTGCAAAAATTTGAGCCTACATATTCGCTGTGCGATGTTGCCTTGTCAGCGAGACAAAGGGTTGGTTGAAGTATCTAAAATATCGCTGCCATTCAGGCGTCCGTAGCAAACGATTCAAATCAGTCAATTCCACGGCGTTCTCAAGAATTGGGCATCACTCACACCACATTATGGCGTATTTTGCGTAAGGATCTTGGTTTACACCAAGAATTGAAGCCAATGCACCATTTGAAGCGACGTATGTTCTCCGATTGGGTTCTGGAGAAATGCGCCAAGATGATGAATTTCATCGCAAAATCATCTTCAGTAATGAAGCTCATTTTTGGCTCAATGGGTTCATCAATAAGCAAAATATGCGTTATTGTTCAGGTGAAAATCCACATGTGCTTCATTAATCACCACTCCATCCACAAAAAAATAACTGTTTGGTGCGGTTTGCATGCCGGCGGCGTTATTGCGCCATATGTTGTCGTCGACGATAACAATCGTCACGTTACTGTGAATGGTCAGCGTTATCGCGCCATGATCACCGATTATTTTTGGCCCGAATTAGAGGATATGGACTTGGACGACATGTGGTTTCAACAGGGTGATGCCACAACCCACACAGCACACGCTACAATCAGTTTATTGAAGAGTAAGTATGGTGAGCGCGTTATCTCAAGAAATGGGCCAGTCGATTGGCCGCCTCGTTCGTGCGATTTAATGCCGCTTGACTATTCTCTGTGGGGCTACGTTAAGTCATTGGTTTATGCCAACACGCCGATGATATTGGAAGATCTCAGAGCCAACATTGAACGGGAAATAGCGGCCGTTTCGGCCGAAATGTGTGGCCGAGTCGTTGAAAATTGGATCCAACGAATCGACCACTGCAAACGTGCCTGCGGTGGCCATATGAACGAAGTCGAGTTCCATTCATAAATGTTTTGATTGTACTTCAAGCCGATAATAAAGTTTTTGAAATATCTCAAATGGTTTGCGTTTTATTTTAAAAAAAAGTTGTCAAGTCCTTATTGGAAAACCCTATATTTCGTTTGTTTTAAAACTTACAGATTATGAAGAAAATATAGCTACGAGTTTTTTTATTTTAAAGTCAGGGCTATTTGATTTTTGAAAATTCGTTTAATGATGCTATATGTCAGTACTGGTAATTCCGTCATTATGCGTCTTAAAAGCAGCACAGTAGCAATGTACATATGTACTCGTACGTGGGAGTACTGTGTATTATTAGATATTCGTTTCAAACCGTAATAAAAGTTGATCGTATTTTTTAAAAAGGACTTTTGTTCCCTAAAGCAGGAAAATAATTGAACGACTATACTCGTGCATCTGAACAACTTCGCTACTAGCCGAAAAAGAAAAAAAATATATATTTCTGCTCACTGTGCGCGTTTTTTACTCACGTAGCACACATTTTCTGTATTAGAGGTGTGTATTACTTTCAGTGGTTTGTTTTATCTTGCCTGAGGGCTTGACCATCTAGATGGTGTATTGTGAAAAGAGGGACTTATAAATTTACTGTAACGCATACTTTTAACAGTTGAAACAGTTTTATTATAATACAAACGCGGCTTTATATCCTCTCGGTGCATTTTGTATTCAAACAATAAGAAATCATACGTGTGTATGTTTGCTCTACTCATTTGAAATTAATATATATGAAATGTATGTCATTTTGCTCTAACTAAGCCCTAATGACCGTTTTAATTTAGTCAGATTTTTATAACAAAATTATGTGTTTTATCCTTTCTTAAACGGTATAATATTATAAAATCATCATAATACTTTATTTTTTGCGAATATGTTCGATTTGTAAAGAAATGAATTGAGTAGACGACAGTCTTAAAAACAACAACAAAACAAACAAAAACACAAGTGCGATCAATTCCATTAAATCAGTTTATAAATTTTATTTTTGTTCTTACCATACTTGCGTGATGTTAAAACGAAATTAAATTATTTGGACAGTGAATATCAAAGTGGACTGCAATTGTTCATTGTTTAGAATTTAACATGTGAAGGAAATTGAGTAAGATACAATATATAGTATACAACGTTTGGCTCAATTATAGTCCGAGTAATAGAATAAAACAAATAGTCAATACACTTAGTTATTGTTAAAAAGATAAAAGAAGTCTAAATATTCAATAATTGTTAAATAAAATTAAGTAATCAGAAATATCTTGGCATCCGTAAACTATTCAAAACATTACTGAAGAAGCTTCTTATAAATAGATTACTCGTAGAATTTTATCGCATATTTCTCAAATTAATAATTTTCAAATTTTTCACATCTGCCTGTAAGACTATTCGTACTCATTTTAAATGAGATACAAAGTCTAGCCTTGAAATCTGTTATCATTTAAACTCGAAACCAAGAATGCAAATTTAATTCCAATGTCAAGATTTTTCATCGTTGCCAGTTTGATTAAATCATTTCACAAAGTTTCGTTTTATTTCTCTGCTCCTCAATATTATAAAAATTTTAAAGTAAAAAAGAAAAACAGTCATAAATATGTATTATATGAAGGTAAACGAAATTTCTAAAGCATACTAAAAGTTCATACTTAGCTATACATATGTTATGAACAAGACCTTGGCAAGGGGAATTATATTATAAGTATGGGGATGTATATTTATAATGTTTAATTTGATTGTCTTATCTTGAAAGTACCTATAACTAATTGGCATTTACCACATATACTAAATACATGTACATATGTGTGTATCGAATAATTCTGAATTCTCTACTTCATTTTCAAAATAGTAAATGTAAAGTGAAAAAGAAAAAGAATAAATAACTTAATTTCGTTTTCTATGTGAATTTCTGAAATACATTTATGTACAGTGGCGAGCAAAACCGGTCGAATAAATGAAAAAATTCAGGAAATCTTTCATAACATATTTATTTATAGTCCTACTAGGATTTCTTTTGATTTATTTTATTCGTTGGTGTTTACAGAACAGTAATAAAAACAAAAAAAAATTTCATTCAATTAACAAAAAATACAAAAAATGATAGAATTTTATATACTCAAACTCTGGTGTATAAGCGATGACAAGTCCTAAGACAAGCCCTCTCAAACACCCGAATCTTTTCAAATAAACTTGCTCTCACGTTGAACCACACGGAACAACCAAATACAAGCATGGACCTGATAAGGGCCATGTTGCAGATTACCTCCACCCTCGCATCGAGTTCGCAGTTATAAAACAGTCTCTTTGTAAGGCCAAAAGCACCTTTGGCGCTGGCCAGAACAACATCTATATGTTTGTTAAAATACAGATATTGATCTAGCCAGATCCCCAGATATCTGACTACATTTCGACAAGCAAGTGGCTGCCTATACTGCCCCACGATCGAGAACTTTCGCCAATTCCTTCTGGTATCCCTAGAGGCCCCAGACAAACAGAATGGTTTCCGACTTCTGAAAGTTGGTTTTCAATCTCCAGTCATCGTAATATCGCTTAATTTTGTCGAAGTCACGCTGCAAAAGTATATTAATGACCTCCATCTTTGGACCTGTTGCCGATGATTTCGATTGGAAGAGCATGGTCAATCTTTAATAATAACACATTATAGATTTAATAGCATTAATAAATGAGCTTACAGTACAGGAACTGCTTTTAGAAGAAAGGTATTAAACAAAGTTAACCCTGGCAGTATGTCTTTTCTTGGTATACAATCAGCTATTCTTAAAGCTAAATTTTGTGTCAATTATAATACCTAATATATATTTTAGCAATATTTGCTAAAATTTTAAAAATGTTTTTTTTTGCTACTATTTTTTTACATACATATATATAATATTTTGCATTTAGAAACTTTCGTTTTTGGAATAGCAGAGAAAACATCTTCAACCAACCTTACATTTTTAGGCTTAGAGAATAATATAAAGTTATCAGCAGAAAATGTATAACCAATTTGTGTAGACCTATTGTAACGAGCTCGTTAAACGATCCTTGTGGTGTGCAATTTTAATACGTCCGCGCTTGATCATCTGTGACAACTTGCCAAACAAAAAGGCTCACGAACAAAAACTCCAACTTCTTCTAAGAAGTAGTAAATGGACAAAATATATAGCCAAGAATAGGAATATCCGTCGACTTAGCAAGTCGATGCCAAAACTCTGTAACAAATATTAGATCCGGTCAGAAACCAAATGCTTCCAAAGTATATTATGTGTTAATTTGAGGCAAGAGTCTTGTGGATGGAAAAGCCAACCCTGAGTTCAATATAAAGCATTTGCCCTGGCTTTTAAGTGTATCGGAAACCCAAGAAGGACTCCATGACTTAAAATCACCGGTTGTCACGACAGGTATTGATATCTTCCAGAAATATCTTCAAGATCATTGTAATAGAACTTTTGGTTAGGTGGAATGTATGCGGATATGACGGTAAATTTAATATCGAAGTTTATTTGGACGACAACTGTGTTTGAAGTAATGAAATGAAACACTTTTAAATACGAAGTTGTGAAAACAAGAAGCGTACTCTTTCAGTGGCTGTTTGCTATTGTGTTTAATATGGGTTTCTTGTAGGGATATTATATAGGGTTTCACATTGTGTTTTTATTTCATTTATAATTTCGTCTTCAGGTACGTTTATGAGGCATGGCGTACAGGCTGTGCCTGTGCGGGATATGCGAGCAAATGTTAGACAGGTTTTTTTGAAAGATTAGATCGGCAATTTTCTGTGATTTTGCGGGTGTCAAGAGATTACCTTTTTTGAGAACAAATACGCCAAATCTGAAGACGGGATAACTATAAATTTAGGGTTTTAGTTCCACGTATTGGGAATACACAATTTGGGTCCATATGAGTATAATTAAATCTTTTCTCGGAGTAAAATCAGTGAATCAAAAAAAGGAATAAATAAATTTAACATGAGTGAACTTTCCTATATACCTAGATTTTCGTTTTCCACCCATTTTTCATTCTTAATACTATTCGAGTTAGTTACTCAGTAACATCAAATTCTGTACCACTTGCGAAATCGGGGTCGTTCAATGAATGCAATCCAATGTCTGAATGTAATCCATTGTCTGGTTCAGAACCAACTAACTTAATGTTAATCCTCGATGTATACCTATTTACTTTAACATACTACGAGGATTGATGATTAAGCACGAGTGAATAATATCGTAAGTTTTTCAAATGTTTTTCTTTACTGTTCAACTTAATTTCCTTTTGGGATAATATACTTATCCCAGCATTCCATCTAAAATATAAATTCTGTCTTGCGGCTGACCTCCTCGTTTGAAATAAATTTTTTCCTTTGAGCCACGTTTTTATGTTATGGAACAAAAAAAAAAGTTGCAGGAAGCTAGGTCGGGCTGCAAGTACAGGGTGATTCGCGCACTTTCGTTCGGCGATCAATAATAATCATGTCACGAACTTTAATAACAATTTTCTCAGTAATCAAGTCTGTCGGGGGGTTTGGACGCTTCTCGTCACAAACAGATATAATATCTCATGGGTTTCATGGATGCTGAACGGTTCCCATAGACAGCATCGTACTTATTTCTTAGCATCTTAGGTTAAGTTAGGGTTAAGTGCCTGTTGGATTGTGATGCCACGTGGATCTATCATACTCCTATTCTTGGAACGAATTTGAGCTTATTATGAAGCGTACGAGACATCTATATTCTTTAGATCGTTGAAGTTGTTGTAGAAGAAAGCTCCTAAGTGAAGTTAGGGCAGAGCTGGGCATCTACAGATTAGGTGGAGGATTGTCTCTTCCTCCTCCTCGTTCATGCAGCTTCTCCAGAAATCGTTTGAAAAGGCGTCTTGCATTCTTGCCTATTGGGCAGTGTCCAGTGATGACGGCTAAATGGCGCTGAGATGTTTTTTTATTTAGAAGGATGAAACTCTTAGAGCTATTCAGATCCAGCTTTGGCCTGATCTGTTTGGTCGCTAGACATGTTGGTCCAAAAGTCCGCGTAAGGTCTGTTCTCTTGTTAGCACCCAGCTTTAATATTAATTTGCACGTAGCGATTGGTATACCAATGCAACCCTTTTCCGGTAGAACAGGTAGACTGGTTCCAAATTTGGCGAGTTTGTCAGCCCTATATTTCTTTGAAATGCCTCTGTGGCCCGGCACTCAACATAGGTGAAGGTGGGATTGCTCTGCCATATCCGTAAGAGATGATCGGCATTCAAGGGCGGTTTTAGAATTTAATGAGACTGACTCCAGGGGCTTGATAGCGGCCTGAATAACTGAAAAAATGTGGATATCCTTTGTGGATATCCTTGCAGTTATCACGTTTATCTTCAGCCTGGACAGAGCTTGTCAGATCGCCAAAATTGTTGCCTGGAACCTCCTGCAGTATTTTAAAAGACGGAAGGAGGGGCTTAGATCTAGCTTTTCTGAGAAAACACCGGAACTAACCGTGCTATCAGTTTTAGTTCCATCTGCGTAGCACCTTATTCCATCCAAAAAAGACTCGAATTACGGATCAATATTGGTAATTTTGTATCATGTCAAAAAATATCAAAAACTTTTAATACAAATAACTGCCAAATTAAAACTAGCTAATGAAATAATATGAAATTTTGTATATCGTCATCTCTAAGATGGTAGTTAGTACCCGATGGTAATACCTTAGCAATATCACCCCTCTTTAAAAACGGTTAGTTATTGATCAGCCCTTTTAATTTTTATTATACATATGTTTTCATATATCAGTCTATTTATATCTGGCTCAGTGATTTCTTTTTACTATTGTGGAAACTCTTATAGTTCTTGCTATTCTTATTCCTTGCTTTGGATATATAATGGTGCTCTAAATGTCGCTAAAGTTTGATCGAAAGTGACTTTAGTTTAAACTAAAAATTAAACAAATGTATAAAGAAATTATTGATTTTAATGAATTTGTCTCCTATAAACACTTGTGCAAAATTTCAAAAGAGGACAACCGGTAAATTGTTTTTAGTTTAGAGTAAAATGTATTCCTCATAATATTCATATATTGTAATTCAAAGATTCATTAACTCAATGGGAGAAATATTAGTAACATTTTATATTTTAATGGTAAAAATATTGTCAAATGCCACTTTAATAAGCTTAATATTCAATAATTAAAGCAGTGGGTGGATTGAATTTGAGTAAATATTGTAGTTAACATGTTATATAGGTATGTATAACTAACATCAGATTTAGCTACCAAAATGGAAAGAAATGAATAAAAGGAGATATAATACAAATAATAGCAGTTTAGTAATTATACAATAAGTACTGAAAAGCCTTTTATTACACCAGAATATCTGATAAAAAAGATTCTGTTTGCACAAAACCCAAATCAAAAAACCAATTTTTTACTTATTTTGTGATGCATTGAAAAGTGTTAGTGATTCGTTTGGCTGTGGACGTTTACGGCATGATGCAATGGTAGAAGAGTTACAAAAGGCTGCATGAAAACAGGGTGTGGAAACTCAATCAGAAGATTACATTAAAATTGTCAATTAAGCTAAAATTTAAATTTCCGGGTCTGATAAAAAACGTCCTGAATATGAACTTTGAAACAATACAAATGAGTTACTGTCAGAATTTTTATCTCAAGAAACAGTGGATAACTGGGATGTATACTATGTTTCTGTAGTATTAACAAGAACTGAATTTTGTTAAAATAAGCTCCTCCCCAGCATTCAATTCCAAATTGTAGTTTGGAATAAAAAATCCTGTAGTAAACTATATTCAAAAGCCTTGTCTAGCAAACATTTCACAGGTAGGAAAAATGTCTAACTAAGTACCGAAAGTATTGCTTCAAATATCCCATGTGATTAAAAAAATGCATTCCAGTATCAATGGTAAGTCCAAAATACTGAAATTCACCGACTTTTTCAATTTGAAAATATGTGTTGCTGCAAATAATACTGCTGCAAAGAAAATAACTATGGGTACAGGGGCATTATTATAGTTTGAACTTTTCACACTCGTGTGGATGAAACCAAAACAACGTTCCGAGACAACTTTGCGGCGATAAATTAAACAACATCATTTTTGTTTTCGATCTCAGTAAACCAGGTTCTCCATAAATTCAGGTCACAGTTTATATTACTAACTAGATTCAAAGGACTGTCTCCTTGCCACATCCTCCGCAAATACAGTAATGCCTCGAAACTCTGAGCTAAAAAGTGAACTGATGTAAATTAAAAATAATAGAGCTGCCAAAAGACAGCCTTGGGAATACTCATATTTAGATACTTAACTTGACTTCTGATAATATCTATCTTAACCATATTTTGTAGGTAAGACCTAATCCAGCGGAACATGAAGCCTCGAAAACCAGCATTGAAAATTGTATGCAACAAAATATCATGGTTGACCATACCTTTAGTTATGTCAATTAATAGGACAGTTGCGACTTTTTACTATATACTATAGATTAGCGAATATTTGTGAACAAAATCATAAGAGGACATCTTCAGTGGGTTTAGTATTTTGAAATCCTAATTGCACAGAACTAAGGGCATTTTGATTAAAAATTCCACAACTCCCCTTTTTAAAATTTTTTCAAAAAGTTTGTTTATTGCTGGAAGAAGTGGAATGGGTCTATAATTGAATATATTATCAAATGAACCATTTTTAAAAAGTGGTATAAAAATGTCCGGACTTTTAAGCCCTTCAGGAAAGCCTCGAGAAAATATGTTCAGGTTGAAGATACATATGAGCTAAAATATCAACTATGGAGCAAGCTATTTTTTTCAGCAGAAGGTTCGATATGCCGTTGTACCCACAAGCACGTAAATTATTTAAGAAACCTTTTAAAACTTCAAAAGCGGTTATCGGCTCAAAAGAAAAACTTTTACTTTTCTATTGCATTCACAAAAATCGACTCTATTACTAATGGAAGTACTGCGTGCACAAGACTTATGGGGAACTTTCGGTTGTAGATTCTCAGCAATCATTTCAAAGTAGTTATTAAATGTGTCAGCAATGATGCGATTTTCAGAAACTTCACAGCCATTGACACGCAAATTAATGTTTTTTTTTTTCCCAAAAGGAAGATTTGTTTAGAATGCTGTTTACTGCTTGTCACTCACTTCTCAGATTACCCCTTGTCATTTAGAGTTTATTTTTGTAGTAATTATCTCGACAAGTTTTAATTTAATTTTTAATTGAGCGCACAGACTTCTATAATTGTCTTGTAAATTATGGTTATTCGAATGCCTTAACCATTTTAATCGTAGTTTATTTGTACCTCTAATTTTGTTCAATATGATGTTTACATCATGTTTAGTAAGAGGGTCAATATATACATCATACGAGCTTAAAACTCTTGTTAAAAAATTTGTTTCAACATAAACAGCTTCCCGAAGCTCAAAACGAAGACTAGAATTCTGGTTAAATTTTCAAACTTCTAATATAGTCTTAAATGCATTTTATGATATTTATCACTAACTCTTACATACTAACAAAAAATAGTTAAATGCTAGCTTAAAATTACTTAACAATCTTATACTAACTTACTGGCCCCACACAGGCACTCTAAGCTACTTTAAATTCTTATATCTATGTCTTTCGACTTTATTTAAATTTTACTTAGAACTATTTATTTTGTATACTTAAGGCCAAGAAAAGAAAGTTCGTGTTCTGAAGTCTGTCCCTTCATTATTGTCTAAAGGCAACTACTCAAGCATAGCCAAAATTTCATTACGACGATGCTTATAGCCGACATAATGCACTAAATATATGAAAATAATACGGGGAAACAAATTCACTGTCAAAACACTCGAAATAAACGAAAAGCACAAAAAAGTGAAATGTTTTGCACATATTGTACATACAATAAATACTCACATAGCTTGACGATACAAACCAGTCCCGTTTAATTCGTTGATGAAATTATTTAGAAATAAAGACTTGTTCAACTGATTTTCTGTCTTCTAGATAGCTCAATATGGATATAAAGCTTACAAAAAAATAATGAGAACTTGCAAGAACAACTTTAGTTTATGAACACCAAAATCAACTAAAATGTTTTTCTTCAAAGTCTACTATGCTGTCAAAAAACCGTTACATTTGTGGCTTACCTATGGTAAGCATGCATGAAGAACAAAACGTATTGAGCTTAAATGGTACTTAAACTTCTCTAATAGCCTCAGTGTGTATATTTGTTTATATAGAGATTTTATTTGCATTGTAACATGTTGGTATTTTTAAGTACCGTCGCCAACAATAAGATGATGTACTTTATTCGGCAGCCCAGAAGTTTAACTGGAATAAATATCACAGATATATACTTTGTTAACTTCCTGATAAGTAGGTTCTTGCATTCACATCTACAATGAAAATTTTTTGATACCTTAACGTTTTAAGGTCTCTATAGTGTTTTTAGACAGGTTTTAAGAAAATGTCGGTGAATGTGTATCTTTTTTTTTATTCTCTTTATGGCTGTGCCATAGGGTGTGTGATCTTCGAAAGATATTAATAGCTCCAGTCAATAGCATGCACGATTCATACCCCTGAATGTTCCAATGTCTGGAGTATGCATACGTACTAAACCACGCTGTGCACACTTTCAGCGGTACGCCTTGAGGTATTACTCCCGGGGCTGGCCAGCATCTATGCTATCTCCTTAGTCATGCTGCTTTAGCACGTCGTACCTGCTTAATTCGGCGGAGTTCTGTCTGCAGACCGGTTATAAACTCACAAATTCCCGCCCATATGTTGGACGAGGGACTTTGTACTCTGTACGTTTCTTCTTCTTTCTGCGAAACGACTATAATAAAATATTGCACGCTCCGCATCTTCATTTGAACACAAGGAAGAGTTATTGTGTCCTAAGCGGTACAGATATTTAGGGTACCCCCCGTGACCAGGCAGGAACTGCGGGAGGTGGTAGTTGCAGTTCCCATGTGTTTGGTTTACCGACACTTCTAAAGACGGAATTAACATATAGGTCCATCGGCCTTTTGTGGCGTTGTGCCATCTATTCTACCACCTACATAGTTCCAAGGTCATCCTTTCTTCCTCTTTAATCCTTTTTATTTCATGTGTTTCTACGTGGCGGTTTGACGCAATTTTCTTGTACCTACGAGCATACCCTAAACATCTCATCCGCGAGTATATCGATGGGTACCATTCCAGCTATAACATATGCTGCTTCATCCGATATCATTCGAAGGCTACATATAGTCCTTAATGAGCATAGTCTGTATACCGACGATAGTTTTTTTTAGCATCATGTCTGAATAGTGGCATGGCCCAAACCTGGGGCAGCGTAAAGCAGAACCATTCTGATCACTCTTGAAAGTAACAACCTTCTAGTGTAACCAGGTCCACCGATATTTAGTAGAATTCGTGATAATGCTGCTTGTAGTAAAGATATCTTCCCTCTAGTATAGAAGACATGTGGTGCAAACTGCTATCTATTATATAACATTACCCCCAGTGCTCCTTTAGATTAAATTGTTTGGATTTTAACCTGGAAGGTTGCATATTCCACTGTCTTATGACTGGTTGCTAAAATTGCTTCGGTTTTGTGGTCAGCAGGTTCAAGCCCAGCTGAACATAGCCAATCTTTGGTCCTCGCAATAGCAGCATTTGTATCAGATTCCACTTCTTGAATGTGTTTGGCGACCGTAACAATATCAATGTCATCAGCGAAACCTATTGTGTGAACTCCTCGTGGCAGCACCAAGCGCAGTACTCCGTTGTACATAATATTCCACAATAATGTTCCTAGTACTGATCCCTGTGGTACTCCTGCAGAGACACTGTAATATTTGATACCATCTTCTCTTTGATATTGACGGTGCCTCTTCTTGAGATAGCTTCTTACTACCTTAAGTATATAGCGTGGTGTATCCATTCTAGAAAATGCTCTTGTTATGGATAACCAGCTTACGGAGTTAAAGGCATTCTTAGCAAGAACTGTTACCACTGTGCAATATTCCTTTGTGCCCCATCGCCATCTTTCCCCTTGTATCGCTTTAGTCGCAATGTCTACTACCGCTCTTGTGGCATCTATGGTAAACCGCGATTTTTTAAAAATTTCAGTTCAGCTTATATGTATTTTTATTTATATTATTTAATTTTAAACATGTTTAAAAACTTAGTATATGGACTATTTTAATTTTATTATAAAACTTAAAACTAAAAGCCTACATACTACCTAAAACTAAATCTTAATCTATTTAACCTACTTACATCTAAATGCATATATATATATAAATAATATATATATACTTCATATATAAATAAATGTACATACATATATATATATATATATATATATATATATATTTATTTTTTTTCATTTTATATTTCTTTTTTTATTTTTTTTTGTTTTTATATATTTTTTGTTCTTAAAATCTGATTTAAACCTACCCAAAACTATGTAAGCCGGCCATGGCTAGAAAAAAATTAGGCTGGCCCAACTTGCTTCACATGAAGCTATCTATCACTGGAGGAGTTCGACGACGAAGCATCCTCCCCTTCAACAAGCCACCAAAAGTGTTGGTGCTGCCGAGCAACATTTCTCATGTCGCGACTCCCTACCGCCCTACTGAACCGGAGACGCTCCGCACTGCCATGTGCGACGTCTCTGAACCGGAGACGCTCCACACTGCCATGTGCGACGTCTCTGTCGTAGTTGAGTCGCCTGTCCGCAGCTGTTCGAGCGACGTGGAAGGGGCACCGCCAATCTGTCTTTCAGAACTTTGCTATCTAGATATAGGAACGCTTCTGGAGGAATAAAGCCGTCAAAGCGAACTCTCTCGTGATACATATAATTAGGGTAGTAAGCCCCGCAGATCAAGTTGTTCGATGAGGTCATTGCTCTTGCAACGTGCCTTCGAGTCAATTTAATAACGAAATTGTTCACTCTTATTAGGCTCGCCCTATTGTATAAGGCCTCATTAGGATAGAATTTTATGTACTCAGACTCTGGTGTTCTGTATAAGCGAAGACAAAACAAGCCCTCTCAAACACCCAAATCTTTTCCAATAAACTTGCTCTCACGTTGAACCACACGGGACATCCAAATACAAGCATGGGCCTGCTAAGGGCCATGTTGCAGATTACCTTCACCCTCGCATCAAGTTGGTTGTTATAAAACAGTCTCTTTGTAAGGGCAAAAGCACCTCTGGCTCTGGCCAGAGCAACATCTATATGTTTGTTAAAATATAGAAATTGATCTAGCCAGATTCCAAGCTATCTTACCACATTTCGACAAGCAAGTGGTTGTCCGTGCTGCCCCACGATCGAGAACTTTCACCAATTCTTTCTGGTATCCCTAGAGGCCCCAGACAACGGCGTCCTAAACTGAATGGTTTCCGACTTCTGAAAGTTGATTTTCAACTTCCAGTCATCGCAATATCGCTTAATTTTGTCGAAGTCACGTTGCAAAAGTATATTAATGACCTCAATCTTTGGACCTGATCTGTACGCGATTATGTCGTCTGCGCACGCTATGGCATGGTAAAGTGAACCTATCAGATCACTTGTGTAAATGTTGAATATGATCGGCGAATTTACCGTTTTTAATGTTAAATGTTCCAGCAGAAGTCACATCGCCATTCTTCGCGATGAACTGTCTACTGGAGAGCATATCAAAAAGAATATACAGCAATGGTTTACTAATGCCCAACCTGTCCAGCTTGAAAAAGACCATTCGGTATCGAAAGCTTTTTCCAAGTCAATCAGGCAGGCACCAGTGCACTGATTCTTGCCTTTGTTCCATTGGATATCAGAAACCAGTTTAGACGCAGCATGAATGATATCATGCCCCGCCTTGAAACCGAATTGATTATCCGGAACTATATGTTTGTCCTCAACCCACTTAGTCGGGACTCTATTGATCACCTTCTCGGAAACTTTATTGATATTTGGAAAAAGACTGATCGAGCGGAGATTCACCGGATAGGAAGTGTCTTTATCCCTTTTGGGGATGGGATGTACCACCGCAGTTTTCCAATGCGCTGGATAATGTGCATTATTCATTGCATTATTAAACAGGGTGGTATAAATGTTCACCGCTTCTAGTCGGAGATGTCGAAGCACAATGTTCGGTATTTCATCGGTTCCCACTGATTTCTTACTTCTAAGTGATTCGAAGATCGTTTGAAGCTCTTCCTTCCAAATGAACGGGGATAGTACCCTATCGTTGGTGATGACATTATTTACCATATTCTCGTCACTGAACTGGGTGAAACCCGAGCTCTCGAATCGCCAATTCACAATTTCATTTCGAAGCTAGAAATTGTGCACAAGGACTCGATTCTCCAGATCGTGGTTCGGGCCAATGATAACATTCGCCTTGTACACTTCGTGGAAAGTCGCTCCTATAGCCTCTACCTGCTCCTGCGGATCCTCGATCACAAAGCAGTTGTCATCATCAACAACCGCATTTGGATCTATGCCTGCAGCTACCAGTATTTGTTCGTTGTTCGGTTCGGGCGAGTTTAAGATATGGAAGGTCGTTCTGATTATTTCTCCGAAATATTTTATTTATTTGCGGGAACATATTCGGGTTGCTGGTGTTACAGCTATTGTTCCAATACAAACTTACAGTTGCTCTGTAATTTTCTTTTATTAATACTTGGAGGTTTTTAATCGACGACTTCAGTGTCATGATCGCCGGGTTATGTCTGTCAGTAAACTGTCTGTACAAGGTTTTTAGTCTTGGCAGCAGTCTACATTTATGTTGGTGCAGTGCGTCAATAGTTGCCTTGCGGAATAAGTCCTCTTCGTCAGTGTGTTGGTACCGAGGTATCGTTTTGTCCATTGTTCGTTTGATTGTCTCGTCCATTAGTCTTAGATACCTGTCAATCTCTTCGTTTGACAGATTTCTGTTGGACGGTGGGTAGAGCGAATTCGAGGAGACTGCTCTAGTCAGTGTTCTCGTGAAGTGTGTGTGAATTGTAGGAATGCCTTTGGGCAAACTCATCCAATTCCGCAATTTCGTTGGGAACAGTTATTTCGGTGCTGAGACCGCAATGGTCACTGTCATACACGAAAGTGCGTAGACAGTTAGTAGCTTGTTGGTTAGTGCATGTCAGTTGTATTCGTGAGTCGAACAGCAGAAGATCCAAATAGGACCCGTGTCTGGGAAACGACGGACTATCCGTCGCCTTAAGCCCGAGTCGATACATTATACTGTGCCGACCCCACCAATAGAATAGTTGGTTCCCTCTAGTATTTGGTGTATTATTTCGCCAATAACTATATTTGGTGTTGAAATCTCCGCCGATAACAAAATAGTTGTCTTCCAATTCCAGCCTCAGAAATCGAAAAAGTGTCTCGAGCTCTGAGATAAATAAGGTGGATTGAGTAGCCTTAGGTGCATAGACAGACACCATGTACAACCGCTTTCCACTACGGAGAGGGATATACACGATGCATCCTTCCAGCACCTGGAACCTACGTTCTACACGACTGTATACTCTTATAAAACGTATACCTTTTCGTACGAAAATTGCAACGCCACCTCCCAGAATGGAGTTGGGTAGGTTTCTCCGTACTATTTGTATCTTCTGTGCCTCATTTTGTGTCTCTTTGGAAGCTTAGTTTCGCTAATCGAGAGCACATCAGGGGCTTGGTCTTTAAGCAACTTAAATAGTGCGGCTCGTCGTTCGAACCTAATCAGTGAATTCACATTCACAGCATGGACCTTCAGAGTCTGCTCCGCCACGTACGTACCCATTACGGCAGAAGGTGCATTATGCCAGGCAGCAGCGCGTATACTTGATCCACCCGCGCGGTCTGTTCAGTTAAATGACGTTGTAGCTAAGCCATCTGCCCCTGAATAGAGAGCAAGATAGCTAGCATGTCAGGTACTGGTTCTGGTGCTCTGGGCGTTGGGGCCTGAGAAGCAACCTTCGCTTGCTGTACCGTATTTCCCCTACCTGCCGCCATTTGGGCGTAGGTAACATGGGGAGTAACGGCTGGAGTTTGCAAATGCACGTGTGGACGTTTAACTTCAACTTTCTGCCGCCGGGCCAGATTTATTCTTTTGATGTACTGGAATTTGGGACAACCCCGATAATTTGCGGTGTGTCCCGTGTTCCTGCATAAAGCACAAGAGACCTGTCTTCAGACGCTCCGTCCTTACCCAGAGTGCATTCCTCGGACTTGTGGTTCTTTCCGCACTTCACGCATCGAAGCTACAATTCGCAGTTCGACGCGGTGTGCCCGAATCTTTGGCAGCGAATACATTGTAAAATGTTTTTGCTCCTCTTTAATTTTTCAGAATGTACAACCTGGTAGTCTAGAACTTTAATACTCCTTAGACCATCCAGATTACTGGTGGGACTTAGCTGGACCAGGAAAATCGGCTGTTGCCGCTCCTTCCTTTTGGCTCTGTCCGTGGTGAAAGGCTTGACCCCCACGAATTGGAGCTCTTCGCACTTCTTCTCTTTCAGCAGTGCAAGGAGCTCCTCCGGATTAGTTGACGGTTCTAACCCCCTCAGCAGCATTGTTTGCAGCTTCTCCCCCTTCGGGGTGTAGGAGAAGAACTCCGTCGTCGAATCCCTCAGTAAATTTTTTATTTTATGAGAGCGCTTCGCTGTGTTACAGTGGATCGTATGCCTGTCTAATGATAATCTTTTTATAAAAAAGTTGTTGCCTATGGCCGACTTACACAGTTCTATCGTCTCTTTGAGTTCCATTTTGTACGTGTTTATAGGTGGAACCCTTGTTTTAGATGTCTTTTTGTTGTAGTGGTGGTTGCTGTTGTTGCTGTTGTTTCCGCTTTTGTTGCTGAATCTTCTGCTGCTGCTGTTGTTGTTCTTGTTGTTGGTGTTGGTGTAGTATCCGCTGATTTGTTTTTTGAGCCTGTGCATGTTTAGGCTGCTGTTTTGATTTTTGCTGTTTCTGTTGTGTTGTTATGTGTTGAGTTTCTTTTCTTTTCTGCTAGTTGTTGCTGTTGTTGTGGCTGTTGAGAATCGAGAAGTTCTCCTAGCTGCTCCTTCTCTCTCCTGGCTATATGTTTTGCTTTAATTGCTAGCACTCTTTGCTGGAGAAGCTCTATGCTATTTCTAATTGCCTCTACCTCCTCCTCTTCGTCATCTGACTCAGAGGCCGCCAGAGATGCCAGCATATTGTCATCTTCCTTACATTGGCCTTCTCCACCATCGGACACATATGGGAAAAGACCTTTGAGTGCCTTTTGCCTGGTTTACTGTTGTGCTGCTGCCATTGTTAATATTGTTGGCGCCTCTTCCCTCGCTCCGGGAGGCAACTTTTCTGTTGATGCTGACAGGGAAGGGTGCTTCATTAGGTCCGGAGTAGACTTCAGCTTCCTCCTCCTCTTCATCTTAGGTTCTTGTTGGCATGATGTACTTGAAGCATCGCCTGACTTATCAGCTGGTCCCGGTATTGGCTTTGCGGACCGCTCCCCGGAATGCATCGCGTAATGCTGTTTGCGCACTTTTTATTTTTTTAAATTTTTAAAATTAAAAAAAAAAACAGAATACTTTTCGTTCCACTTGGAGCAGACTCGAACCCACGACCTTTAATCAATGGAACACACTGCCACTGCGCCAATTGGAGCCTAATAAAGCTTGTCAAATGTCTTTCTTATTGCTTTTATTACTCACTCGCAAGCCGAACACGTCTAAACTTCACTGAGGTCTATGAACGACTGCGATTTTTTAGCAATAGTCTTTCGTAAATGGTGCGTTCAAGAATCTTGCGCGGGGTATCTACAAGACATATTCTGATATGAAGATGGTTCATCTGGTGGCTTATTTCCCTTTGGCAGGAGTACCAAATGCTGCTTTTTCCATGGGTCAGGAAATATTCCTTCCTTTAGACATCTCTGGTATATTGTTATAAACATGTCTGGTCTTTCTATACAGCTGCTTCTACTGCCTTATTTGGTATTCCGTCGGATGCAGGCGTCTTATTATCATGTATTTTTCCGCATGTCTTGATCAGTTCGTCTGTTGATCCCTCTGGGATTTCTTCTTCCTTGTTAGTAAGAGGTGGGTTTTGTGGGAAAATCTGCTATATAATAGATGACTGAGCCCCCGGAACTATGGTTCCGGCTTGACCTAGGAGTTGGCCCCCTTGTGGGAGTATCGTGGTGGCTGTAGGTTTATACCCAAAATCGCGGGGAGAGTAGACCGAATGGAACTTGGACATCTCATGGCTTATATGTTGTAGTGTGCTACGACCTCTGCCTAACCATGGGATTGCTATGGAACCATCTGGTTTGCTCGATGTGGAGTTGCATTGCAACCGGGTGCCACGACCCACAGAATGGCGGAGGTATTAGATAGGCCTCTACCCTTCATCAAAGGGGAAGTTCGTGCCATACACATGGCTTCGAATCTGGTACTGGTGGCAGTACTTGTACTACCCGAAGGGCGCTTATCAACGCATTGTTTTGATATCTTGTGCGAAGACGCACCGTAGGCTTAAGCCCTCACTGCAGGTACCTACGTAAAACACAAGAGACATCTGTCCTTAGTGCCTTAATTTTATTATTCCATCAGAAGCACTGCGCTCTTTTGTCGCTGGCGATTCTTTTGTGCATTGATGCATCGCGTGCTGTAGTAACAATACGTTTAAGCAGACTCGCCAAATTCTCTACTGTTTTATTTTTGGTCAGATTGTAACTACTAATTGTTTCTACAAACGTACCCTTATCAAAGAGTGTGTCCTTCAATTTTGGACCTGTAAATTTAGATTGTTTTGTTTGTTTTCTCTCCTCTATGTTTATCACTACCGCTTGGTGACCACCACTGTGCGTATATTCCTCGCTGATTTTCCATTTTGTTTTTTTTGCATGAGGGAGTTGCTAAGGAAAGCAATATCGGCAATAGGTGTTTGACCTGCCAACGTTTGCCATATCCACTCCGAAGGACGAGAGTGCTTCCAATAAAGAATGTCCCATTTTACTGAAAACTTAACACGTGCTCAGGCATTTTGAGTATATTAATACCCAGTTGAGTGTTAAGTTTTCTACAAAAAAAACAAAAGCCTCTGGGGTTGGTAAACATGCTGCCCCACTCGGTTGCCAATGAATTGAAATCCCCTCCTATAACAATTGGATACCTTCCACGTGTGTCTTCAGCTTAGTTATCTAGCATTTCCTCAAAATCACCGATTGTCTAGCTTGGTGGGGCATAACAGCTATGTACAAAAGTGTATACCATTGATTTTTCAGCGGACAAAACATATTCATGAGTGTAGATTTCTTAGAATGCCTGTTTGCCGCATATCAATATTGCGCCAACTTTGTTTGGTCGCAGATCCATACGTTCCTGTCGAGGGTTTTTTATAATATGCTGACCAGGATTATATCCGCTCTCTCATTTTTAGCTGTCTCTCTCAAAATATCCTGAGCTGGTAATCTTCAAAGATGCGGTAGCCCATGCCACCAACATGCACGATTTGCAACACCCGACTGTTCGATGCCAGGAGTGCGCCTACGTATTAATCCACACCACTACGACCTTCAACTACTCTCCCGCGGGACTGCCGTTAGATATTACTTCGCGGGGCTGGTTAGCAATTATTTTCTAATCTACGAGGCCGCCTCTTGAGCTCTTCTTAGGGCTTCTGCTCTTCGCAGCGCGTACTGCACGCGCACAATAAATGAGCAGATCTCCATCCACTTGTCCTCTGACTGCGTCATGTACCTTATGAGATTTTCTGGATTTGGCAGATTTACCCTTTCTTCTGCAAAGCGTCTGCAGTAGAACAATGCATGCAACGCATCCTCTACCTCATTTTGGCATTCTGGACATTGGGGCGAACTATTGAGGTATTTCCTGTAACCGCCGTTCCCAGACAGGAACTGTGTGATGTGGTAGTTACAGTTCCCCCATGGTCTCTTTGTCGATGTTTATATGATGAGAATGAGCTTGTACGTCCACCTACCTTTTGTGGGGCGATCTCACCTGGTTTTCCACAGCATTGCGGATGCTGCCTTTTCTTCTTCCTTAACCCTCTTTGCCTCTTAACGGTTCTATGGTCGCCTAAGGTACACCCTTTTCATCTCATCCCCGAGGATGTCTATTGGAATCATTCCAGCTAAAACGCAGACTGCATCATCGGAGATTGTATGGAATCCACTAATCACTCTGATGGCACAAAGCCTGTGAACTGATAATAACACTCTCCTACACTTATTTGTCACCAGTGCACCCACCCATATACATAGGAGCAGTGTATAGAAGTACCGAGCTGACCACTCTGGTCAGCAAGATCCTTCTGGCGTATCCAGGTCCACCGATGTTCGGTAGCATTCGGGAGAGTGCCGCCTGCATTGGTAGCGTACTCGACGTGGGTTTTGCAGCGCAGCCGATTATCGATCATGACTCCAAGGTACCTTAAGGATTCTTTGGATCTAATTGTCTGGTTTCCGACGCTGTTGTAGAGTTTTAAGCACAAAAAACTAGTGTGAATTATAACCTTCGAATCACTCTGAGTGAAGAAAAAACTCTCCGTCCTATTCGGACTCCCACTCCTGGAGAGCTAATATCGAAACCAAATACAAGTGAGTTTCAAACCACTACAAAACAATTTTCCTTTCTCCTCCTTCTACCTTTCCGCTCTCGGTCATGCAACAGTAAATGGTGCGTTAAGTATAAAAATAAATAAAAAAAAAGTTGCTGTATCTACTACCGCCTTTATTGCATCGATGGTGGAACGAGATTTTCTGAAGCCGTACTGGTGATCTGCCAGCGATCCGTTTTCCTCCGCCACCGCCAGCAGTCTGTTGTATATAATACGTATATCATGCGATACGATGATGGTTCTCCGGTGACTTATTGCCCTTTGGAAGCAGCACTAGGTGTTGTAGCTTCCATGGCGTAGGGAATATCTCCTGCTCTAGACACCTTTGCATCGTCGCTGAGAAGATGTCTGGTCTCGTCTTAATAGCCAGCTTTAAGTTCTTTCGACGTGATGGCAGGGATATCTTCCATATTCATTTCCTTTGTGATGGTGACCATAGTAGTTGGTCTATGCGGGAATAGATGCTCTACTATAGTCTTTAGCATTGCAGGGCAGGTTAGTTGTGGGGACATATTGCCTTCGAGCTTCTTCATTACCACTTTATACGCTAAGCCCCAGAGGTCTACGTTAGCCTCGTCGCAGAGCTGTCTAAAACTCCTTGACTTATTCTCTTTAATGGCACTTTCCAGTTCCCGTCTCGCCAGTTTAAAGTTCTTGGAAATCTTGTCTTCCTCTGGATCTCTGAGATCTTCGTCGTGTTTGTAGGCACTTCGCTCTGAGCCGTTTAATCTCGTCGGTCCACCAGTATCAGGGCTCGCCTCTTTTACTGACAGATCTTCTGAGCATTGATGCGTCGCACGCTGCGGTAATGGTCTGGCTTAGCTGATGAGAAAGGTCTGCAGCCGATCCATTGTTCGTTGTGGCGCTGGTGTTTAGCATTTCCTTGAACATATCTTTGTCAGGCAGCGTGTCCTTCCACTTTGATCCTGTTAGGGTGGGGCACAGTCTGCGTTTCTCTTTGCCGACATTAAATAAGATAGCCTGGATCACTATTGGTATATTCTTCACTCACTCGCCATTTGGTTTTCCGCAGGAGTGAGTTGCTCATGTATTTGATGTCGATGATTGACCCTCTGCCTGCCTTTCGGATCGTATCCGCTGCACCTTCGTTGGCCAGAGTTATATCCAATCCTGCGAAGGATTCGAGGAGAACTCTGCCTCTTACGTCTGTGGTTTTACTTCCCCAACCAGTAGCCTAGGTGTTGAATTCCCCAGCAATAATAACTGGGTGTTTTCCTCGTGCGCCAGCTACAATGTCGTCCAACAGCTTCATAGAATCCGCCAATAATAGACTGGATTGCGCATAGCAATTATAAAAGTGTACACCATTTATCTTAGCAGATACGAAGTGGTCTCCCCAATGGCCGACTGACTGCAGTTCATAATTCCTACAGGTCCATATCGCAGTTTTTTTTGTGTTCTCAAATGTCCAGCTGCTTCCGTCTATACGGTTCGTTTATTAGGCCTACGTCGATTCTTTTCTCCCTTACTATTTGCGCCAGAAGTTTCTTCGCGGCTGCGCAGTGGTTTAAATTTATCTGGACAACATTCATCATATTAATTTGGCCAGTGCCTTCTTGAGTACCGGGCACTTGCTCCTACCTACCACGTGTCCAGCGTTTTCTGGCGTATCCATCTCACACCAGAAGCATAATGCGTCCTCTTTGCATTCTTTGGCCTTGTGACCTTCTTCTCCACAGTTTCTGCACTGCTTGGATCGGAAATGCTCGCTCTTGCACTGGCGCACCGTATGGCCAAACTCCAGACACTTGAAGTGTTTGGTGAGTGCCTTTCGAACGCGAATACGGCAATTTAACCAGCCAACTTTGATTTTAACGAATTCCAGCAATTTGTTCGCCATCTCTACCGGTAGTCCCACTGTCGCGATCTGCGTGCCTACAGCGGCACTGAGTACATTTCCTTCGGCAACTGCAATGTTGTACTGCGCCTTGATTGCATTGCAGATGTCACGCCTGGTGGTGACTTCGTCAAGGTCCTTGATTTCTATCGTGGATATCTGGACTAAAGCGCGGATTTCCGCCTCTGCGCCAAGATTTTCACCGATTTTACTCCTGAATTCTTCTATTCTGTCACCAGATTCGCGCAGCTGGAATAACAGGTCTCCTTTCTGGGTTCTCCTAATCTTTGTAACCGCTTCATTCAGGTTATGAAGTTTGGGGTCCCCTTTAACCCTGCGAAGTATTTCGACGTATGAAAGTTCGTCCTTGCTTGCCACCACGATTGCGTCAGGTCGCGGTTTATCGTGCGCGGGCTTGCATGGCTTCTTTTTGGGAACCTTCAAACAGGCGCTGTTGTCGCCCGTGGCCTGCTCTTTGCTCGCCATCCTAGCGGTTGTTTTACCATTTGTGGCCTGCTCGTTCATTGTCGATTTGGCGGGTATCTTGGGATGGTCCTTCTTGCTCTTTCCGGCATTGCTTTGTTTTTGGGGCACCATTTCGTCGCGTGATGCCTTCTTCGCTTCGACTCTATAGATTCTAGCCTTCGTTTGGGCCCCGAAATCACCTTAAGCAATGGGGATGTTTGGGAGGTGTTGTCTTTGCTGATAACTTCCTTGGGCTTGCTATCACTCATCTCGTTCGCCGAGAGCTCATAGAGCGTTTTGATGCTTTCTATTGCATCCCGCATTGGTTGGTGAATTAATCGCCTTTTAACATCCTCCAGCATTTCCACTAGGGCTTTTATTTGTTCCCCTAATTTGTGAAACACGGAGGGCTGCTTATTTGGATCTAGCACCATCCACGTACTTCTTTGAGGCGCCGCTTCTCCATCAGGACTCCTCTGGGGCGATGGCGGAATGGGTTCTCTCCATTGATCTCGTTCTCCTGGTTTTGTTGATGTTGATGTTGTTTAGTTGGGTAAATTTCTTTTGAGCCCACACTCAAAGCCGCTGTCAATGCTCGGGTGTGTAGTCACCTAGCGATCCCATGGTTATCTATGCATGCAGCATGCAAGGGTTGACACAGACCCTTATGGGGTTATGTGCAAGAGCCGGATCAGTGCTAACCAAGAATGTTTCATCTAGACCTACACCACCAACTTAATGCCGATGAAACATTGAACGTACTTTGAGGCCTGCCAGGGTTTTAACGGGACGGGGACGTTCACAGCATTAGTCTGAAAGCCATTTCAACAGGATTTCACTCCTGCTTACTCAGGTAACAGAATACTACAAACGTCAGCCCATATGTCAATCATTCTAAAAATTTTATTCCAGTATACCATAATTACGACCTTACTGGGCTCAGTCGTAATGCCTAAAAGGCAGTGAAAAAGTAGAAATGTCCACTGGTAGATACCAAGGGAGCCATGGTTTCCCACGGCGCAACCTCTTTACCCGAGAGCTAGGAGATATGTTAGCACCTAGTTGAAGACGGTGCCGGCTCGTCTTGTCGCAGAAAGTTCTTAGGGGTTCCTGTGGCCTTTTAGGCCGCGCCCTCCTTTTCTGCGATATGTATGGGCGTGTGTGTGTATGTGTGTTTTGGTCAACGATAATTCGCGAACTATTCGTATTATCGATTTGAATTTCTGTCAGATGATGCATCTTCTTATTAAATCGCGCCATTAGATTTTGACCAAAATCCTGCAATGACTATTTGCGATAATAAAAAAAAAAACTCAAAAACACAATTAATTTTTTCTTACAAAATTGTTGTAGTACTAGTCGAGATTACACATTTGACGAAAATTTAAAAAAAAATTGGACCAGCATTTTAGAATGGTCTGTGCAGTACTAACTACAATTTCGTTAATACAGGGAGTCCCACATCTGGTCGGTCAAACTTGTACTGCTAATAAATTTCATAATTTCTAGTGGGTATGAAATATCAAAAATCTTTGGAAAGTGCCAGAAGTTCTCTTTATCAGGAAGTTCTTGGCGTCACCCATCGGTCGCATCCATTTCGGCCAGCTTGTCCTTAATTGACTCCTAAACCCATCTCTGCTTCAATAGTCACAAAAGCTCCATGAACAGCTCACTGTAATATACAACTAATAATAATTAAAATAAACACACATTGCTACCGTGTTATGTCAAAACAAATTGATTCGAAGCTCTTGCCGTGTAAAACAAAGTGAACGAGCACCCTCTACAAAAAGTATTTACTGATGGCTTTAGGATACAATGCAGAACATTGAGCCATAAGAAGAAAACCAAAGCAACTGAAATTTTCGAATATTTGATCCTGTACACGAGGGATGCATATGAAGTAGAGAAGATTTTTATATAGGACTATATTTGACAAACACAAACAAATGTACAACAAAATAACTTTGAAATTCCTAACCTTAACATTTATTTTCGAGACTAAGCTATCGCCGATCCCGAAATACATAGCCCAAATAACTGGAAGCATTTTAAATTCGAATCCATTTATGAAATGGTGGAAGGCTACTATACTCTCCACAAATCAGAGCCCAGATTAGTAAATCTTGTAAAACGGTCTAAGATCTAGTTTTTACAAAAACTCGAACCCTTTTAACTTAACCAGCTTTTAATAAGCATTTATGATGCTATACTCGTAAATGACTTTAAATTTAATAATATAAATTTTCATACAATGATTGATGAATATGCCTTAAAGAAATTAAGGATAAATAAGTATTATTTGAATTCGTCAACTTTTTATAATTACGAGTATAATACTTTGCCCATTGTTTTTGAATGTACAATACGTTTTTAAATAATTTAGAATAATATCCAATATACGAGTACTCTGAGAATTATTTTTTTTGATTTATATTTAATTTTTTTCCTTACAGATCCCTCCAGCACAAATATAATCAATATCGCCTCACTAGCAACGATACCGTTATTGCTGAAACGGAATATGGAAAAATCAAAGGAGTCAAAAGAACTTCAATTTATGATGATCAATACTTTAGCTTTGAGAAAATTCCCTACGCAAAGCCACCATTAGATAATTTAAGGTTTAAAGCCCCAGAGCCTCCATTACCTTGGGAAGATGTACTTGACTGTACTGTGGGAAATCCAAAGCCAATGCAAGTTCAATTTGTTTATAATAAGGTTGAAGGAACTGAAGATTGTCTATATCTGAATGTTTACACAAATGATGTAAGTATATAATTGACTTTTTGAAGAACTATTGACTGGCTATTTGATTGGGAATTGCTTTGTAAGATACGTGAGTCTTAGGTGGGTTAACGTTTGCCATTGATTTTTCTTCTTCTTTTCTGTCAGCACTCTGGCAGTGCGTAGGAGCCTGATGGAACAGCTTTCACGAAAATACGCCATTACTGTTTTTAACAGATTCCAAAGGTTCATCTCGGCTGCATCCTCTGCTTGATATTAATATCATGGGCTTGTGGGGCCAGTAAGTTAGTATAAGATTGTTAAGTAATTTTAAGCTAGCATTTAAGCATTTTTTGTTAGTATGTGAGAGTTAATGATTAGGTAAATAAAATGCATTTAAAACTGAAACTGATTAATATCATGGGTTAATCTCAAAACCATTTTCAGTTTAAAGAGAAGAGGTCATTGACACAACACGCATCCCAGCTTTGATAACCTTACGTAGTAACTTTATTTTAACTCCGGTTTTCTTTTATTTTTTTTCTAAAAATCCTCTTTCCGGTCGTTCCGAAGCATTGACAAAATGAGGACAATCAACTCAAATCAATGCGTGAAAATCGTCTCGTATATTAAAGACTCAGTTCGGGCTCGTGTGGTAACAATCACAGGACCCAGATATATACATGTCCCTGGACATGTACATGGTTAACAAGCGTGTACCGGCCGTTGTCCGTACAGTGTGCAGCCACATTGATCACGGTTGTTGCCAAGGGATTCCAATACAAAATGCGTGGGGTGTATGCCCGTTTCCCCATCAACTGCGTTATCTCTGACAACAATATAGTGATCGAGATCCGTAATTTCTTGGGTGAGAAGTACATCCGCCGCGTTGTAATGTCACACGGCGTGACTTTTGTCAATTCGATCACGCTAAAGGATGATCTTATCGTTGAGGTCAGTCGACAACTGTTAAGAACAAGGATATCCGTAAGTTCTTGGACGGTCTGTATGTGTCCGAGAAGACCACAGTTGTTAAGGATGAAATTTAAATTAATAAAATAAAATGAGAAAAAAAATGAGGAATTGTCGCCATACTGCTTGATACAATGACACCAGTACTCTTGTTAATGAAAAAATTCGAAATTGATTTGCCTGTGTCCAGCAATAGTTTCGGCCGGAATCTGAGCCATGAAGAGAATGTATTTGGGTCTTCACAGATGACTCCAAGACCGATTTAGGACGCGTGGCTAATGTGATTCTGAAAGACGACAATGTTAGATCTGACTCCTTATTTGCGTTTGTTTTACAAACGTGGATATACGAAATTTTGATGGTAACGAACTATAGTTAGATTTAGTTTTATATGCATTTTATTTTCTTAACACTAACTCTTACATTCTAACAAAAAATGCTTAAATGCTAGCTTACAATTACTTAATAATCTTACACTAACTTACTGGCCCCACACAGGCACTCTAAGCTACTCTAAATTCTTATAACTATGTCTTTCGACTTCATTTACATTTTCTTAGAACTATTTATTTTGTATACTTAAAGCTAAGAAAAAAATAGGTAACGAACTATATAGTGAAGACTCGGTGGACGAGGTGAAGCATTTGCATCTGAGGTCGAAGCTGAGCTGTGTTTCAGGGCTTGCTGTCGGTCTCATGCCATCGGAAGACTGAATTCACTGAGCCTTGTCCGTGACACAATGGGGTCAAGATAAATGACATCGCCATTGAACTTACTAGGCAAGGCTCAGGGGAGAGTTCTTCAGTACCCGAACGTTGACAGTTGGGTTCCATATGGGTATAACTGCAAATGGCAAGGCTCTCAGCAAATTAAACAACTTCTTTTCCAGATTTTTTCCGTTCTCAGCAAATGAGAGAGAAACCTTGCAAATTCTTGACGCATGTGGCTGAACTTGTTTAGTAATATTGTTTCTCGAAATAAAACAACAACTTAGACCATTTGGTATTAAAGTTTATAATAAATACCTTATCCTGGCACCTCACTGTTACAGCGTATTTTAATTCAGTTATATTATTTCAAATTGAAAAATACTGCCTTGAAATAGTTTCCTAACATCTTTCTAATAGCCTAGTCGCCTTCTCTTCACTCTTTAAAGTCTCTCGATTTGCAATTTGCAAGAAACAAATTCAGAATTAAAAAATAGTATTTTTTTCAATATTTTCCAGCTTCAGCCAAAGGAGCCCCGTCCTGTTATGATATGGATTTATGGCGGCGGTTTTATTATGGGTGAAGCAAACCGCGAGTGGTATAGTCCCGACTTGCTGATGAACAAAAATATTGTCTTAGTCACCCTGAACTATCGTCTGGGATCACTTGGTAAAAAATCTTAAAATCTAAAATCCACTATTTAAAAAAAAATTCTTCTATTTTTAATAGGTTTCTTAAGTCTCAAGGATCCGGCACTTGATACTGCTGGCAATGCCGGTCTTAAAGATCAGGTCCTAGCCATCAAATGGATTAAAAACAACATTGGTCGCTTTGGCGGTAATCCAGAGAATATGACAGTGTTCGGTGAAAGTGCCGGCGGAGCATCCACAAACTACATGACAATAACGGAACAAACGAATGGGCTTTTCCAACGGGCGATTTTGATGTCTGGCTGCGTAACCGCACCTTGGGCTTTAACAAATAATGGAAACTATCCATACCGCCTTGCAAAAGCAATTGGATACACTGGCGAAGACATTGAAAAAGATGTACTTGAATTCCTACTTAAAGCTAAGGCTCGCGATTTAGCTGGCATTGATGCCCAACTCCTCACTCCAGAAGAGCAGCGCAATGGAGTTTTATTCTGCTTCGGACCAACTATTGAACCATACGTGACCAAGTGTTGTGTTATACCAAAAGAACCAATAGAAATGCTGAAAACTGCATGGGGTAATAAGATTCCAATTTTAATGGGGGCTACCTCATTAGAGGGACTGATTTTCTATCCTTGTAAGTAACATTCTACCTGTATAATAATGTTATGTATTGCATTTGTTTATTTAAATTATATATTTATAGTGGTTAAGAAAACGCCTCAAATTTTGGGAGAGCTAGAAACGTGTGCATACATTGTGCCAAAGGAACTAATCACAGACAGGGAAAGCAGTGAATGCTTGGAACTTGGTCAAAAACTAAAAAGAGCTCATGTGCAGGGCGAATCACCAAACCTACATGACTCAATGATCGATGTAAGAAATAATATACATATATTGGTGATACCAATAAGAACATATTTAACGATCTTTTTTATTTTTTCTGTTAGATTTTATCATTTAAACACTTTTGGGATCCGATGCAACGATATATTATCTCCAGATTCAAGTACTCCGAAGCTCCAACTTACCTTTATCGTTTTGATTTTGAATCGGCAGACCTTGTAAATGCCTACTATATAATGCGTTGGGGTAAGAGTACGAAAGGTGTCAGTCATGGAGATGAATTATCGTATCTCTTCCATACAATGATGGGACGAAAAATGAATAAAAACAGTAGAGAATATAGAACCATTGAACGAATGACTTCCATTTGGACTCAATTTGCCACGAACGGTAATCCGAATTCAGAAGTTACAGAATCTTTGGCATGGAAACCTTTAGAGAAATACGATGAGACGTACAAATGCTTGAATATTTCCGATGAAATAAGTCTTATAGATTTACCTGAAATGGAAAAACTTAAAGTTTGGAGTTCATTGTATTCCAAAGAGTTGCTTTAACTTCCCAACCTGCTATCTATACTTTTTTAAATATTTTTATTTAGATGTTTTTAATATTTGTTACTATCCTCATAAAAAAATTAAATTGTCACACATTCAAAAGTAAAGGGAACACGCCAATAATAATAATACGATGCATTGGTTGATGGTTGCTTTCAGTAAATTGATAATACCTTCAATTAATAATAATAGTTGTAATAATGTAGAATATTGTTTTATTTTCAATAAAAAGAGTAAACCTTGATATATTTAATATGTATTGGTAAGCATCCCTGCAATGGTGATTAACCGATTTTTATGCGGAAATATGTCAAACACTTTTGAACTTCTTGTCTCTAGCAATTGAGATTTTCATTAGATGCGGGCCAATCTGTAAAAAACGTGTGTTTAAAGTATTATTGTAATATAATTGATAGGTACCACTAACTATGGAATATTATATCATTTAAAAGACGTCTACAGAAACACTTGTATGAATGGATGCGAATATTTTCCTTCGAGTCGTGTAAAGTTTCTGGCTTTTTTTTATAGACCACAGACCTAATGTACTTCCACAGAAAATAGAGAATAAATGAGTCAAACCGCTCGAGAGGGGCTGCCATTTCTAGAGATAAGACTATCACCAAAAATTTCCTTCAGTAAGTCTATTGTTGCACGACTTATATTTGGGAGCGATACTCAAATTAATAAAAAACAAACTTCTTCTTTTAAACGTTGAAACCTTATAGACTAAAAAGGAACCTTTGTGTCTGAATTATATTGGTATTTATATATATTTTATGCTGACTGTTCTTACAAAAACGTGTGAAAGAAAGAAAAAACGTAGATACATTGTTGTGAGACGAACAAAAATTAAATAAACAAAATAAAGGAAATGAATTTTGATACTAGATACATTTTTGCAAATATGAAATAAACAAAATAAGTATTATGCGAATAGTTTATTGATATTTGACTCTTGGTTGGGTTGTACGAGTATGTAACTCCTCCCCGCTTAGTGAAGTGACTGCCACAGGAGGTGTTTCCTAGTAGGAGCGACTGGCGTAGTATTGTTTATAATTGAATCTGTAGAATCTTAATTACTGATGGTAGTTATGTCGGTAGTACGTTTTACATGGATGATTAAAATTAGTGTCACTGTAAATAGGATAAAGACAATTAACCATGATAAGTTGAAAGTTCGGATTGATTTGCTAGAAAATGTTGCAATTTCCTCTTGAATTTGAATCTGATGTGTATGATGCTTCTCCAGGGATAAGCGATTTAAGGTTAAAGATGAATTGATGAAATTCTGTGGATGTATTGTATAATAATACCGTCCCAGAAAGTATTGGATCTATTAATTTCAATACAACAATTAAGGCCCTTATTGCGGTTGTCGATCGTCGATTTTTGATTTCGGTATTGCGAGTGCGGATTGTGATTGACTATTGTCGATTTGACAGCAGTTTTTAGTCGATCGAAATTTTCTGATCGTTGGTGTGTAGCTTGCAGAAAAATAAATTGATATGTGAGTATTTTGATAAAAAAATTAAGTTTATCTAAAAAAAAACAAATAATTTGAATTTAGGGCGAAGCAAGTGACGAATAAAACACAGATGGAGCATTTAGTAAAATCAATGGAAGAAAATCCAGACATTGCCAAAGAAAAAATCGAAAAATAAAATCGAGATGAAGGCAACGGGTGGTGGATCAAATAAGCTACACTTCTTTAGTCCCTTAGAAGAATTATTTTATTTTTTTTTTACCTGAAGTTTTGTTTGTTTTTTTAAGAAGTGAGTTATTTTGTTATTTAGAGACGTAAGCAACATATGTGATAAAAACAATGAATTAAAAGACTTTTTATTTAACTTTTCAACTTTTTTATTTAAAAATTACATCTGCATTGACCTTAGAATGTTGTTCCTGATTTCAACTGCTTCATTATTTCGTCGGGCCATTTCCAAGCATTCGTTCGCACTTTCTTCGTCGGATTCACTGAACCACAGCTCTATTGAACTCATTTTAATAATTTATTTCAAAATAAAATTCACGAAAAGCAGCAGGAACAATAATGTTTACACAATCAACTGTCAAAATGTATAATATTCACAAAATGCACGTTCGTAGTTCACAATAATACAAATTTCTATCGATTGAGTTACACAATACGAAAGATGAAATAAATCGATACAATCGACTTTTGTCGAGTCGATTAACAATTGACAACCGCAATCGGGACCTAAAATAGTGATAGAGATTAGTTCCGTAAAGTTGGTAATGCTCTATTCCACAGGTGGTTCGCATTGATGTTATGAACATTGATCGCTAGAATGTAGTTGGGTTCCGGTTGGTACACTGGTTGAAATTTCGGTTTCAATTTGCATGTCGCAGATGGCTGGTTAATTCTTTATAATGTTAGGAATACAATTCTGATAATTTAAGGGTTGCTTTTCAGATCGTCTATTACAGTAATAGACACTTCCGGACAATGGACATAAGTTGGCAAAGTATGATGTATTATTTTCATTAATAGCCAAATAAGAATGAGTTCGGACTGTTAGTGTTTTTTTATTAATAAGGAGAGGGATTAAGTGGAAAAAAGAATATGTTTGGTTAGAAATTACTGGTATACCGATGCTAAATATTATCTTGGATTCATTATAATATGCTTGTAAAGTGAGAAAAGCGTAAACCTGCTGATTGGAGGTGGATTCAATTGATTCAGAACGCAAGTAGTCCTTAATTTCATCTATTTCTTTATGGGTTAATACCTGTTTTGAAATAATGTTTAATCGAGCTAGTGTGATAGCTTCAGCAATATTGTTAAGTGATTATAAAGTAAGTCAATGTTAGAAATAATTTTATTGATATATTGTAGGTGCTTAACTGATGACTCATCTGATCTTATTGTATTGCCGATTTTTTCATTGTAATAGTTAAGAAAATTTTCTATGGTTTCTTGCTGTTTATTTATATGAAGAGTTATGTTATTGTACCTCTCTATCATCTGATGATTTATGCTTATTTGTTGGGCAGATTTTATTTTCAAAACCTCTTTAATATTCTCTATTGCTTCTAATTCATTGTTTATTGCAAGGGCGTGACTAGCATCCATATTGCCAGTAATGGTTTTTATAAGTGTACCTACTCCATTAATTATACCTCTTTTTATTCTGTGATTTGGTAAAAGGATTAAGAATTTTTGTTCTAGTTCTTGAAATTTTAGTTTAGCAATAGCTGTCATTTCAGTATTTGTGTCGTCTTTTTCTAATGTGGTCAAGGAATTTTTGATTTTGTCAATACTAGTTTGGTAATTTAGGAGATCTACTATATGTATCATCCGCTTTTCATGTTCGATTATCCGTGCGTGTCCGATTAGTAATGGCAGTGCTCTGTGATTATTAGTCAGATTGTGAATTTCTATGTTATGTCTGTCAACTGTCACAAATATCAGTAATGATCTGAAATTTTCGGTTTTTCTTTATTCTACTTTTATGTAATTTTTTATTATCTTTTGTTAAAATAGTTATTTTCTTATTATTTTTAATTCTATACTTAGTGAATCTAGGAGTCAATTTTTTCCTCCTACATTCTTTCCTAAATATAATGTCTCCTTCTACCAATTTTGTGGGGGGTTCCCTTCTTTGTTTAACTTGTCTATATTGCTATCTCTCTTCTTCTCTAAATAACTAATAATGGATTGAAATAAATTCTCTTGAAAAGCATTAAGTTTTTGAAGGTAATCGTGGGTATTATTGAATTTAACATCTTTAGTAAATTTGTATGGTCTACCATAAAATAACTCAAAAGGTTATTATTGTATATTGTAATTGTTTCGTTAAGAATATCTTCATGGAATTTGCCATTGTATTTGTAGTAAATAATTCTGTAAATTTCTGTTAAAGTGAAATGCATGCGTTCCACTGGAGAATTACTTGTCGTCTGTTGAAATGATGTTGTGTGTAAGTAAATGTCAAACTGTTTGCAAAAATCTTTAAAAAGGTTTGCAGTGAATTCTGATCCTTGATCAGTAATCAGTTTCCCAGGAATTCCATGTAGACTTATGAAATGCTTTATTGATTTGACTATGTTAGACTATTTCGAATGGGTATTTTGAGAATTTATCTAGTTAGTTTAGTTTAGTTCTAAATGCATTTTATTTTCTTAATCACTAACTCTTACATACTAACAAAAAATGCCTGAATGCTAGCTTAAAATTATTTAACAATCTTATACTAACTTACTGGCCCCACACATGCACTCTAAGCTACTCTAAATTCTTATAACTTTGTCTTTCGATTTTGCATTCTCTTTACGGATATTTATTTTCTATACTTAAAGCTAAGAAAAAAATTGTTAACAAAAACTTATCATATGGACATAATTTTTAATTTTTTATAAAAACTTAATATCTAACTTAAAATAAACCTTAGCCTACCTAACCTACATACACAATACACACATAGACATTATACACAATTATATACATATGGTACGTTATATAGGTATGCACTAATACCTTTGTGTATACCAATATATGTATATATTTCTTAATTGTTAACCTTAACTTATGTACGCTGGCCGTCGCTATTTACAGAGAAAACAGATTGGTCAGCTCTGCCTCATTAGTGAGGCTGGTCCGTAATTGACGGAAATGACGACGAATCATCTTCTCCATCATTCAACCAATAGAAATGCTGGTGCTGCCGAACGAGATCAATCTTATCGCGATTCCCCACCGCCCTACTGAACCTGAGACGGTCCACATTGCCGTGTGCACCTCTCTGCCGTAGTTGAGTCACCTGTCCCCAGCTGTCCGAGCGACATGGAAGATTAACGTGACCGCTGATCCATCCTGGATCAACCCTATCTAATCTCGTTAGAGGAATGCTTCCCGTGGTAAAGGTAATTGGGGTAGTAAGCCCCAGATATTAGGTTATTCGTCGAGGTCATTGCTCTTGCAATGTGCCTTCGAGTCAGCTTAATTAAGAAGTAGTCCACTTATATTAGGTTCGCCCTGTTGTAAAGGATCTGGTTAGGATAAAAATTTTTGTACCGACTCTGGTGTTCTGTACAAACGAAGACAAGCCCTCTCAAACACCCAAATCATTTCCATTAAGCTTGCCCGTACATTGAACCACACGGGACAACGAAATACCAGCATGGGCCTGATAAGGGCCATGTAGCAGATTACTTTTACCCTCGCATCGAGTTGGTTGCTATAAAACAGTCTCTTTGTAAACGTAAAAACGCCTTTAGCGCTGGCCAGAGCAGCATCTACATTTTTGCCAAAATACAGAAACTGATCTAGCCAGATTCCAAGCTATCTGACTACTTTTCGACAGGCAAGAGGCTGCCCGTGTTGTCCAATGATTGAGAACTTTCGCCAATTTTTCCTGGTATCCCTAGAGGCTCCAGAGAACGGCGTCCTAAAGGGAATAGTTTCCGACTTCTGAAAGTTGATTTTCAATTTCCAGTCATCGCAAAATCATCTTATCTTATCGAAGTCACGCTGCAAGAGAGTATTAATTACCTCAATTTTTGGAGCTGTTCTGTACACTATCAAATCGTCTGCGTACGCAATAGTATGGGGAACTGAACCTATCAAGTCGCTTGCAAAAATGTTGAATAAGATCGGCGAGTTGACCGCGCCTTGCTGAAGACCATTTTTAATTTGAAATATTCCAACAGATGTCACAACACCATTTTTCACGATGAACTGTCTGTTGGTTAGCATATTATAAAGAATGCACAAGAGTGGTTTGCTGATCCCCAGCCTAGTCAGCTAATAGAAAAGACCCTCTAATCATACGGTGTCGAAGGCCTTCTCCAACTCAAAAAGGCAGGCACCAGTACATTGTTTTTTTCCTTTATTCCATTGGATATCGGACACCAGTTCAGACGCGGCATGTAAGATATCATGTCGCGCCTTAAGCCCGAATTGATTATCCGGACCTATATGTTTGTCCTCAACCCACCTAGTCAGAGCTCTATTGATTACCTTTTCAAAAACCTTACTGATATTCGGAACGAGACTAATCGACCGGAGATTCTCCATATTGGGTGTGTCTTTATCCCTTTTGGGGATGGGATGTAGCACCGCAGTTTTCCAACGCACTGGACAATGTGCATTATTCATTGCATTAATAAACAGGGTGGTGAAAATGTCCACCGCTTCTAGAGGAAGATGTCGAAGCACGATGTTCGGAACACCATCGGTCCCGACCGATTTCTTAGCCCTGATTATGTCGAAGATCTCATGGAGTTCTTCCTTCGAAATGAACGGGGGTAGGTCACCATCTCTGGCAATGACATTATTGGCCATATTTTCGTCCCTGAATCGGGTGAAACCAGAGCCCTCGGATCGCCAGTTCCCTATTTCATTTCAAATGCAGAAGTCGTACACCAAGACGCGACTGTCCAGATCATAATTAGAGCCAATGGTATCAGTGGCCTTGTATACTTCCTGGAAAGTCGCCCCTATGGCCTCAACCTTCTCTTGTGGATCCTCGATCACAAAGAAGGCGTCATCATCAGCGACCTCATTTGGATCAATACCTGCTATTGTCAGTAACCGTTCGTTGTCTGTCGTCCGAGCTGTTTTAAGACACTGAAGGTCGTTTTGATTTTTTCTCCGAAATAGTTTATTTATTTGCGGGAACATATTCGGGTTGCTGGTGTTTACAGCCCGAACCTTGTTGTTCCAATACAAACTTACAGAAATTCTATAATTCTCTTTTATTAACGTTTGAAGGTTTTTAATCGACGACTTTAGAGTCTAAATCTCCGGGTCTTGTCTGTCAGTTAACTGTCTGTACAAGTTTTTGAGTCTTGACAGAAGTCTACTTTTCTATCAGTGCAGTGCGTCAATAGTAGGATTGCGGAACAGGTTTTCGTTAGTCGTACGTCAATACCGCGGTATTGTAGTGTCCATAGTTTGTTTAATTGTCTCGTCCATTTGTTTTAGGTAATTGTCGATCTCTTTGATTAACAAATTCATATTGGACTGTGGTTGGAGCGTGTTCGAGGAGAGCGCTCTTGTCAAGGTTGCGGAGAAGCGTGTCCATCGAGCCTAACTGTAGTTGTAAGAATATCTTTGGACAAACTCCTCCAATTTCGTGGGGAACTGTAATTTCGGTGCTAAAACCGCAATGGTCGCTGTCATACACGAATGTGCGCAGACTGTTTAGCGTTTGTAACTTCGTGACTGTCAGTCGTATACGTTCGTTGTACAGCGGTAGTTCCAAATAAGACCCGTCTCTGGGAAAAGACGGGTTATCCGTCGCTTTAAAACCGAGTCTGTACATGACATCGTGCTGACCCCACTAATCGAGTAGTACATTTCCCTCTAGTATTTGGCAAATTATTTCCCCAATCTCTGAATTTAGCGTTGAAATCCCCGCCGATTATAAAATAATTCTCCTCCGATTCCAGCTTCAGAAGTGGAAAAAGCGTGTCGAGCTCTGTTATGAATAGAGTGGATTGTGAAGCCTTAGGTGCATAAACAGAGGCCCAGTAAAGCCGCTTTGCACTGCGGAGCGGGATGTAAATGACGACTGTCTCCAACACCCGGAACCTGCGCAACACCCCCTTGTACACTCTGTGAAATTTTATACCTTCTTTAATGAAGATCGCGACACCACCTCCAAGTTTGGATCTGGGCCGGTTTCTTCTTCTAACAATATAATTATTGTACTCCAGTTTGTACTTATCGGTTAGCTTGGTTTCGCTAGCGAAAAGCACATCAGGAGTTTGGTCTTGTAGCAATTTAAACATCGCGGCTCTTCGTTCGATCCTAATCAATGAATTAACATTCACCGCAAGGACCTTCAAAGTTTGCTCCACCATGTGCTTTTGCAGCTGAGCCATCTGCCCTTGGATTGGAAGCAAGATGGCCAGCATGTTAAGTGCAAGTTCCGTTGTTCTCGGCATTGGCGCCGGAGAAGCAACAGTAGCTTGCCATACCGTAGCCCCTACCTGACGCCATTTGAGCGTAGGACATTTGGGACGTGACAGCTGGTGTTTGAAACCTAACAGGTGAACGTTTAACCTCCACCTTCTGCTGCCGAGCCAGTTTTGCTTTCTTAATGTCAGCAAACTTAGGACAACCTCGATAGTTTGCGGTGTGCCCCAGGTTTCCACATAACATGCACGAGAGCTGCGACCTATCGGATGCTCCGTCAACACTCAGAGCACACTCCTCGGATCTGTGCACTTCTTAGCGCACTTTACGTATCGTTGCTGCATTTATCACGGCGTGGCCGAACCTCTGGCAGCAAACGCATTGTATAACGCCTTCGCTCCTTTCTAGTTGTTCCCAGTGAACCACCTGGTAGTCTATGACATTGATACTCCTTAGACTATCCAGACAGCTTTCGGGAATGTGTCGGTTTCTCCGTACTATTTTATATCTTTTGTACCTCATTTTGTGTCTTTTGGTGAGCTTAGTTTCGCTAACCAAGAGTACATCAGGGGCTTGATCTTTAAGCAACTTAAACAGTGTGGCTCTTCGTTCGAACCTAATTAACATTCACTGCAAGGACCTTCAGGGTTTGCTCCGCCATGTACGTACCCGTTCCGACTGGAGGCGCGTTAGGCTCGGTAGCAGCGCGTATATTTGAACTACCCGCTTAGCCTGTTCCTGTATTTGACGCTGAAGCTGAGCCATCTGCCCCTGAATAGAGAGCAAGATAGCCAGCATGTCAGGTACAGGTTCCGGTGATCTAGGCGCTGGGGCCTGAGAAGCTACCTTTGGTTGTGGTACCGTATTTCCCCTACCTGCCGCCATTTGGGCGTAGGTAACGTGGGGAGTAACGGCTGGTGTTTGTGTCTGCACGAGTGGACATTTAATTTCCATTTTCTGCTGCCGAGCCAGATTTACTCTTTTGATGTATTGAAATTTGGGACAACCCCGATAATTTGCGGTGTGTCCCGTATTCCTACATAACGCGCAAGAGAGTTGACTTTTTTCTGATGCTCCGTCCTTGCCTAGAGCGCATTCCTCGGAATTGTGGTTCTTTCCGCACTTCACGCATCGGGGCTGCATTTCGCAGTTCGACGCGGCGTGCCCGAATCTTTGGCAGCGAACACATTGTAAAATGTTTTCGCTCCTCTTTAATTTTTCGCAGTGTACAACCTGGTAGTCTAGGACTTTGATGCTCCTTAGACCATCCAGTTTGCTGTTGGGTCTTAACTGAACCAAGAAGAACGGTAGTTTCCGCTTCTCCCTTTTGGCTCTAGCCGTGACGAATGGCTTAACCCCTACGAATTTGAGCTCTTCGCACTCCTTCTCTTTGAGCAGTGCAAGGAGCTCCTCCGGATCAGTCGACGGTTCTAACCCCCTCAGCAGCATTGTTTGCAGCTTGTCCCCCTTCGGGGTATAGGAGAAGAACTCTGTCGTCGATTCCTTCAGTAAGTTTTTTATTTTATTATAGCGCTCCACTGTGTTACAGTGGATCGGATGCCTATCTAAACTAAGTATTTTAATGTAAAAATTATTACCTATGGCCGACTTACATAGTTCAATTGTTTCTTTTAACTCCATTTTAAAGGTGTTGATTGGAGGTACTCGCTGCTTAGTTGATTTCGGTTGTTGTTGTTGTTGCTTCTGCTGCTGCTGCGATTTTTGTTGCTGTTGTTGTTTTTGCTGGTTATGCTTTCGTAGTGGTTGTGCATCTTTTGTTGGTTGTTCTTGGGTCGATGTCTGTAGTTTTTGTTGTTTTGACGGCTGTTTCTCTTTTTGTTGCTGTGGTAGCTCCACGCATACTTTTTGTTGTTGCTGAGACATCTGGAGTTCTTGCTGCTGCTCCCTCTCTCTTCTCGCAACTTGTTTGGCTTTAATAGCCAGTATTTGTAATTGCAGTTCATTTATATCACTGCTTAGAGCTTTCACTTCTTCTTCTTCGTCCTCGAAATCAGAAGCTGCCAGCGCTGCGAAGTTATTACCGCCCATATAGTGACCTTCCCCACCGTCAGACACGTAGGGGAATTCGTCGGTTGCTAGGTTTGTTGCTGCCCTTGTTGCTCTTCTTGCCGCCGCTTCCCTCGTTCCAACGGGCAGCTTTTCGGAGGAAACTGAGAGAGAAGGGCGCTTGACGAGGTTTGGAGTAGGCCGCAGCTTCCTCCTCTTTTTTGTATTATCTGGATTCCCAGATGCATTATGGCCTGATGATGTAGCCGCTTGATCATCCGATGATAAAGTTGGAGGTAACAGAGATGCTGCTGATTCCGCTATTGGAATAGCTGACCGCTCCCTTCCACTCATCGTTCGATTTCAGCAGAATTGCTTGATTTAATTTAATAATTTTTTTTTAACAATAAAAAGTCCGTCCTATTCCGGGGTTCGAACCCACGACCCTTGGTTTTTCGTCCGACACCACTACTGTTGCGCCACAGAAGCACTTGGCAAAATTGTTTCTAATTCTACTATCGTCACACTATTTTACTTTTTTCACTTGAAAAGAAGCCGAAACTCGTCTGTCCTCTATCGAGATTTATGAACGACTGATTATTGTCCGGGTCTCTACCACTTCAGCTACCGAACACTTGAAAATTTGTTATTTAAAACTATATTTATTATTTTTCCACACTTGTAAAGCCGAACACGAAATACGTCTGATCTCCGCTGAGGTCTATGAACGACTGGAGCACAGATAAACTAAGCTAAATAGATGTCAAAGTAGATACTTTTGCAATCCCTTAACTTTCGCACAGACTCACTGTAAGTGAATTCCAACACTTTTGCATCTCTATAACTTTGTCAAAATTTGCTAGAATGAGAGCAATTTACAAGTAAAATTGCTTGTATGAGAACGATTTTCGCGAGTGTGTGTAATGTGGATGACTTTTTTTGGTTCCAATGGGCGTGGTTTGTATAAAAAAGGAGATAAATTGCCATTGATCACAATTCACACGTATTCACGGACAGAGTCTCACGGATAGTGACGATCAGTAGAAAACCGGTTTTGATTTTCCAATATCTGGAAAGTTTGATATCTAGGTATAGTTAGTCTATGGACCATAGATAAACTAACCTAGATGGGCAAAGCTTGAGCCCTGAGAAAGGACATAGATGAAAAAAAAAGTCTAAAAAAAATTAATTAATATAAATACATCAATGACAAGTCACTGCACGACATTATTGTACAAAGGCTACTATTTATTAAAAAAATAATAATAATATATAATAGTTCAATGTAAACCTACTTCAAATAAAGCCTGCAGTCTATGTTTTCGTACATACGAAGCATTATAAAATTTACGCTGCGTCGAAATACAATCAAGAGGTAGATAGTATTTGTAATGCCATTTTTTATTTCATCTTTAAACGGTTGTTTAGTATTTTATTGTTTGCCTTTTTCTTCGTAATTCTTTGTGTATGAATACCATATGTTTTTACTGATTTTTTATAAGTAGGCATTAGTAAGTTAAGTAAGCAGAGTTGTTTTTTTTCTATTAACTTACAAAGTCCTGTTAAATTTAGTTGTTTCTTCCTTTCAAAGGTACATCCTTTCAATTTCTAAAACAATCTTTTAATCTTTCTTTAAGTTGGGTAGTTATGTTATTTTTTTGAGATATATTAATTCTATTTATCCTACGATATGGCAAGCAAATGTAAGTCTAATTTAGCGCGTAGCTTTAAGAGAGTTCGAGCAGCGATAGCTACTCGAACTCAAGAAGTCCAGGAGCAATCTCAGGCTCACCGATCCTTAGATGCAGAGCGTCAGGCATTTCTTAGAGTTCTAGAGACGTTGAAGCAATCTCAGGTCCGCCAGACCTTCGATGCTAGGGAGACATTAGAGCAGTCATAAGTCCAACGAATTTTAGACACTAATCGTCACGCATCTCTTAAAACTGCTGAAATACTTTAAGAATCAAAACGACGGAATCATTTAAATTTTGAACGACAAACAGAGAGAGTGCTCTTACACGTAGAACGTGGGGCGCTATAAATGCTGCTGCACTTGATTATGTCCCATTAATTGACTACGTTAATCATCAATGGATGATTGATGAAAAAAGAGACTATTTTGAAGTTTCAGAGAATGTTCCATAAAACTAACTACCGAATAACCACTTCAAAACTGCTTTAGAGATAATTCTGGCAGAAGATTACAAATTAGTTATGTACCTGGACCGTAGACCAAGTAGGGAACATGAGAGATGATGTAACACATCACTGATAAACAAAGTTACAGCCAGGTAACATACAAACACTTCGCGACTCTCGATATCATTTTACTATGCATGCCCGTGATGACTGATTAACTAGGGTATCTTATGATGCGTTGCAATATTCACTAATTTTTAGCAAAAGGCAGAAATGTTATCATAATAAACTGCCCAAGCAGTAAATATTTGTAGATGCATTGATGCTTGGCTGAACACTTGTGGATTGTGCTCGCTCCAATAATGGCAATTGTGCTTGTTGACAAAGCCGCTGAGCCAAAAATGGGCCTCATCCGACAAGATGATTTTTTGGCCAAAATCCGGATATCAGGCCAACATTTCCAGAGCCCAATTAGCGAACTCATGGCGTTGTCTATGGTCGTCGAGCTTCAATTCTTGAATTAGCACATTCTTATACGAATGTAGGTCCAAATCCAACGCAAAATAAGTCGGGTTAACTCTCTGGCGATTCCCAATTCAACTGATCGGCGCTGAATCGACATTTCTGAGACTTTTTCGATACTAGCTGCTACGGTGGCTATGTTTTCTTCATTTTGCACCAATCTCAGTTTAGTTGGTGCTGACGATGATGACGATCGATATCACGACGAAATTCACCTTGAGTATTTACAATATTTTTTTAATAATTTCCGCACGTTCGCCAATCGTAAAACGATGCATGATGAAATGGCTAACCTTACTGAATATTTTGACAGCTGGATATCATTGGTAACTTTGATAGGTGCTGAAGCATAACAATTGCAAAAACTGTAATTGCTATCTGATCACCCGTTACAATTTCATTGCAGCACTGAATACGTTCCGCATTTGAATCCAGGAAAAATAAAATTTTTAAAAATGTTATTCAATAAATTCAGAGTGGTGAATGTGGTTTGTTTTTTTAAATTCCAAGCAATTAAAATATTATTGGCTGACGATTTTAGACAGACTCTGCCGGCAATATCTAAATGAAATAAATGCATGTTTAAAGGCGTCAACTTTATAGCAGAATGTTAAAGAATTTAGCTTAACAACAAATATGGGAGTACAACTGCACAATGACACGAAATCAGGGCAATATGCAGATGCTGATCGGCGAAGATCGTGTCGTTAAAGATGCTAACGGTATGATTATGTTAAATGATGAATTCTGGAATGTTATTTACAGTATCTACAGAGGAATTAGTGAGCAAAGTTTATCGTGAAATGCAAGTTAATATGGGAAATTGAAAATGGTTGTGTGAAAGGAGAATTTTGCGGTCGACCCTTCAAATTATAAGATAGGTAAATGAAAAAATTTTGTCGCAGGTAGAACGGATATAAGTGAACAAGTCATCTCATATCTGATAGAGTTTCTGAACTCTTTATGCAAAGTCTTGATGCGCCAAGCTTACGTAATAGTACATGTCTACAAGTTACACATCTGGGCCGAAATATTGTTAAGGTTATTATAATTAGTGGGATATCTAAAAGAGAAAGAATTTTGATCCAACGAATCCCAATTATAACGGCGGATTTGCCTTGTCAAATTTGTACTCATAATAAAAACCCTCGGAACCCACTGCCCAAAATTTCTAAAAGACCAGCGCTAGAGATTGTTGCAGGAAACCGTGCCGGTTGCCAAAAAGACTAAAACTACGAGTATAAAGTCAAAACCCCCCTTGTGCCTTCCAATGTCACATTTCTGAGGTCTTTTAGCGAAGTCCTAAAAGACGCTATAATGATTGCGCTGACCGATAAAATTGATGGTGATGGATCAATAGCACCTGAACTGTGGCAGTTAATCAGATTCGGACTTTCGGACAACATCTTGGCCATCATGCGGGAAAACCCCGGACCACCTCTCATCATAAGCGATGCTAGCTGGTAAAAAGGACACGTCAAACTTGTCGCCTGTGTCGACAAAAGATCTCTCGATTTTTACTGAAAAGCCATAGGTGAATTAGGAGCGCTCTGGCCGGATGCGAAGCTCGAAGTTGATGATAAGTAGGATATCCCTAGTAGACCTAGAACTTGCACCTGGATCTTAGCCGAACCCTTCTTTCCAGAAAACATTATTGATATCACCAGGCTCTGTAACCCGACCCTTCCGACTTATGAATCGAAGGTCGCGAAACTGGAGGAATGAAGGGACCCTTATTGCTCATGAGCTAATCGTGATCAATAACGAATCCCTTAGCCCTCTAGCGCAGACCAAAGGCATGATTTGGTTCGGTTTCGAGGCACTTTCATAACTAAAAACCGACAAGAAGTGCTCGATGTCACTCCTGTCTATGACAAAACCACTCATACGTTTTTCAGATAACAGATATATCCAATTCAGTCTGAATGATGCTCCTCCCCACCAACTGGCATTCCAGAATTATCAGAAAACTGAATGGCCAAAATACGCGGAAACACTTTTAAAAATACTCTCCTCTCAGCCTGACCTGTCTTTCACATCACAGATATATCCTATTTAGTATGAATGATGCTCCTCCCCACCAACTAACATTCCAGAATTATCGGAAAACTGATTGGCCAAAATACGGAGAAACAATTTTAAAAATACTCTCCTCTGAACTCTCAAGTCTCCAGCGGAACACAAACGAGCTTGACCCTGGCTTTCAATCAGACAATGGCTAGAGGCAAGAAAATGCCACACTGGTGGACATCACCACTGGAACCGCTTAGAAATGTCTGCAGGAAACTGTTCAATCAAGTAAAAAGCACATGAAAAATGACTGGCTCGGATTCATAAAAGGAATTCCTCAAAATACGTTCAAAAGAACTGATAGAACTGGCCAAATAATAGAAACCTCTGAGGTTTGGCGGCAAAGAAAAATTCTCTGTGCAAATCCTGTGATGCCTAGTTGTTTGAAAAAAATCGATTACTCTTGGACTACCTTAAGTGATGAATCATTTAACCTTTTACTCTCCACTCATTTTCCGGGTAGCTCCATATTCACCTCCAGTAACAAGTCTAGCGGGACTATTGCAGCAGCTCTGGGCGCTGCATAACTTGAAACCATACAAGTCTGCTGATCCGGACGGTATTAATATAGGAGCTATGATTTTTTATTATTGAGAAAACAATGATTTACAACTTTATTGAGATTTAAGAAAAGAATAACAAAAGATCAGTAGAGCAATTACTTAAACTAAACTTTCCAGATCGCTAATCGACAGAAATCCGTGCAGAAGAATAACTGTCACCCATGCAGTCTCACCCCAGTCACCAGACATACAGCTAATTCATTAACCCATACCAGGCCCACGCCTTGGTAATCCACGATAATACTACACCAGCTCCACACGCCTGCTTCAAATATACTAATCATTATAAACTACCACCTTGATCAAAAAGTTCCCACCGTGTGGCGCTTCCATTGTGCCGATTTGATTTCTGTTTATTTTGTTAAGTTGGTAAATCTGTTTTTGACATTCCCTCTAAATCTTAGCGTAATAGCTTGATATATGCAAAAGTTACGTAGCCAAGAGTACATCTATCTCTGTGTGTGTTGGCGATTTTTTACAATTTTAGAAATGGATTTAAATTTGCAACAACGAACTTGTATTAAATTTTGCGTACAAAACGGATTTAATGGTGCGCGAACGTTGGAAATGTTGGAAAAGTGTTTTGGCAACGATTCTCTAAAGAAAACAGTTGTTTACCAGTGGCACGAGCGGTTCAAAAGTAGTCGTGAGTCAATCGAAGATGATGAACGCACTGGCAGACCATCGACATCGAAAACCGACGAAAACATTGATGGAGCAAAAGAAATGTTGGTCAATAACCGCAAATTAACCATCAGAGAGATAGCGGAGGGCTTGAGCATTGCCTATGGATCCGTCCAAGACATTTTGGTTAATGATTTGGGATTCCGTCGTGCAGCAGCAAAGTTGGTGCCAAAAGACCTCAATTTCATGCAAAAAAGAGACCGTGTTGACGTCGCAAAAGAGATGATTTGCGAGGCTGAATCTGATCCCACATTCATTAAAAGGATTATTACTGGAGACGAGACGTGGGTTTATGAGTGCGACACGCAATCCAGACATTAGTCAAGTGAATGGCGTTCACCAAATGAGACCTAAAAAAAAAGTCGTTTTCAGTCAAAAAAGAAAGCAATACTCACGATTTTCATGGATTACAACGGTGTAGTGCATCATGATTTTTTTCCAAAAGGCCAGACAGTAAACAAAGAGTATTATTTGGGCGTTATGAGACGTTTGCGTGAAGCAATTCGCCGAAAGAGACCAGAATTGTGGGCAGAAAACTCCTGGATTTTGCACCTTGATAACGCACCGTCTCACAGTGCCATCATTATTCGTAATTTTTTACGAAAAATGCAAAAAATGCCATCCAACGGCCACCGAATTCACCTGATTTGGCTCCCTGTCACTTCTTTCTGTTCAATCGAGTTAAAAAACCACTACGGGGAACGCGTTTCAGCAGCCGAGAGGAAGTAATGGAAAAATCGCATTTTGACTATTGGACATACCGAAAACCGAATATAAAAAATGTTTCGAGGATTGGATCAAGCGTTGGCATAATTGTGTTGCAGTCGATGGGGATTACTTTGAAGCGGACAATATAGATTTAGATGAATAAACTTGTATTTTGATCAGTGTGGTATATTGATATCTTAATCATAAAGCTTATTTTAAAGCAGCCCCGCTTCTACGGCTCCCACCTTAATACCTGTCGAGCTACAAATATCCTCAGATATTATGCTGGCAACTCCTGTCATGCCTAGCAGTTAATGTACGAATAGTTGTTATTCTGAAAGTCGGAAAATGGAATTTTTGAAATTTAAGAGATCCTCAAATCTTTTAGTAAAAACCAAGTGAGTGGAATGTGATAAAATAACATCATCTTGAAGCATTTTTGGTAATTTTGACAAATGCGGAAACTGTGAGTATTCTTTTCTGCTGAAATTTTATTTATAAAGAATGAGTTTACCCATAAAGGCCGATATTATTGATTTTGTTTTAAGTTTAAGTTGGGATCGTCACCCCGCAGCTACAAATTAACTTTGTTGAACGTACCAAAGATATCAATCAAACAATAAATATCTGTTCCACAATTGTTCAGATTTTCTTTCAAATTGGGATTGTTTTCTTGTAAAAACTCCAACACAATACAAAAATAGCTGGAAATCTTGCTAAGGAAGAGCCTCTTGATAGCCAGCGAACCTCAGTGTGCAGAAGAAACCGAGTAAAGACTTCGTCGTTGTCCTCACATAGCTGAACAAATAACCGAGAGTTCAAAGACCTGCTTCGAATCTTCTTGACAGCATTTATAACATATTGTAAAGAGTGGTGCAATCCAAGACTCAGATTTTTTGCTACTAAATGCTGTCTCTGAATCACGCAGTGAATAACCAGTACTTCTGGCAGTTCTCGCTTTAAGTGGGCTATAAAACCACGAAGACGACCAATCATTGATGGTGCACCATCAGTCGCAACAGAAACAATGTTCTGTAGCGTCAGCCTTTTAACAAAAAGAAAAATAAAAATAAATGAATATGTTTAATTGTGGTGTTCTACGAGTATTTGTGTCCCCTGACTGTACCAAATCCAATAAATTTACCCCTTTTCAAAAACAGACCTTTTCCCCTCCCAATCTATCAATTGGTCCTACTAATCTCTCTTTCCGAACTTACAACAAAACCTAACTCTATCAAACGTCCCACTATTTTCGAGTTCCCTCATTACACTTTCTTCGAAGGCTCACTCTCTCCCTGTGTTCTTGTTACTATGGTGTATATGGTATGTCTCTTTTGTTGTAGAGAGTTGTGTTGACCAATGTAAAACCAGGAGGAGGTGGTGGCAAGCTTCGCTAAGGAGATAGATCGTGTGGGAGGCAGTTTATTATAGGTATAAGTTTAGGCAAGAACCCACAGTTGAGTGGCAGAGATTAGAGTGGGGAATAGAAATAGAAATAGAATAGAAAGAAGCAAAGAAATGGGACTTTTTTTTTATTTAGAGAACGAGACCAATTATATAGGTCAATGGCCTTTACGGGTTTTGATCAGCTGATGGAATCAGCAGACGAGATCGGTTTTTTTTGTGTCTCTGGGGACATAGCGACAAGGTCGTGTTGGGTGGGACTTTTTTTCCCCCTTTGGGAGTTAAAAGTCGAGACAGTCGATGCCTGAAAATAGAGCGAGAAGGTCGCATTTGATTCGGGTCCCTTTTCAGTTTTTTTCCTTTGAGTCCTTTTCCTTTTTAGTCGTCGTGAAAAGTGTTTAAAAAAAAATCATTTTACATAGTCGGCGCGGAAAGTGGTGAAAAAAGAAAAAACAAAAAGGATTTTACACAGTCGGCGCGGACATATTCCTTCCTTTAAACACCCTTTGAAAAAAAAAGAACCCGTTCGCCAACAGTCGGTGGAACTTCCCCCCCCCCCACGGAAACAAAACAAAAAAAAAAAATAACGCAAAGTGACTGCCGCAGTACAAAAAAAAAGAAAAAGAAAAAAACAGATTATTTGGACTATCCTCCCCCCATTACACCTACGCTGTGCGTAGGCATACAAAAAAAAAAGGGTGCAAAATATGATCACCTACCCCATATAAACTTACAAAGCTACATCGCCTGCAAGAGGTGCTCCGCGGGACACCCACAACATCAATAGCAACAAAAATCCACACAAAAAAAGGTGGATTCAGTGATACAAAGTGACAAAAAAAAAAAAAAAATTTAAATATCAAAAAAAAAGAAGAATTAATAACACGAAAATAAGTACATATGTACAGATACATATATATTAAAAATAAAATATAAAAACTCTGAAATTTGTGAATAAGTGTAGTAAAGAAATTATGATAAGCTTAGATAAATGTATTAAGATATATGGTAGAATTGTTTTGATTTATTAAATTGTTTAGAGTAAGGTTAGGGTTAAGCGAGTTGTTAATTTTTATTTTTGAATTTTATTTGAATTTAGGTGCGCATAATTGTTTTGAAATTGCAAAGCTTCTTCAAGTGCTGGCGCCAGAACTACGAGGGATCTGAAATTCGGGAAGTCTTTCATATATTCAAGTTTCTATTTTTTTTGGCTAGAATAACAGTAGCCTCACAGAAGTTTTTTTAATAGAATTAAAAAAAAAAAAAGCTCGTATTATTTATTAAGATTTTTTTTGTGAATTTATCTTTTTTAATAAATCAATTGTTGTTGTCATGAATTGAATTAAGTTTTTTTTTATTAAAATGATGGAGTGAATCCAACGCCAGTGGTGTGTGGATGGGCTGACCGACCGTCCTTCGATGATGCGACTGTGACCAGACGTAGCGTACAAACGATGACGACATGACAGGAAACATGACTGACTTCCGCTGATTTTTTTTACAGGTGGCGACTAACTTCGTTAGGGGCTACCATTCACAGATCTGGCCAGAATGGTAGCAATTGGTTGCATCCAAGTGCGATAAGGGTGGGTTGGCCATCCTCAGCCAACAACACCCGGCTTATTTCGACCTTTCGTGTCTTCAAATCGCCCGAACGACGGACAACGAGAACATACTTATAGCAGCAGTCATCGATCCAAATGAGGCTGTTGATGATGACAACTTCTTTGTGATCGAGGATCCGCAGGAGCAGGAGCTATAGGAGCGACTTTCCAGGAAGTGTACAAAGCGAATGTTATCATTGGCCCGAACCACGAACTGAAGAATCAAGTCCTTGTGCACAATTTCTAACTTCGAAATGAAATTGTGAATTGGCGATTTGAGAGTTCGGGTTTCACCCTGTTCAGTGACAAGAATATGGCAAATAATGTCATCACCAACGATAGGTAGTACACCCCCGTTCATTTCGAAGGAAGAGCTCCAAACGATCTTCGAATTACTTAGAAGTAAGAAATCAGTGGGAACCGATGAACATTTATACCACCCTGTTTAATAATGCAATGAATAATGTATATTATCCAGCAGTCTAAGGAGTATCAATGTCCTAGACTACCAGGTGGTTCACTGGGAAAAACTAAAAAGGAGCGAAGGCATTATACAATGCGTTCGCTGCCAGAGGTTCGGGCACGCCGCGTCGAACTGCCAAATGCAGCCTCGATGCGTGAAGTGCGCAAAGAACCACAGTTCCGAGGAGTGTGCTCTGGGTGTTGACGGAGCATCCGATAGGTCGCAGCTCTCGTGCGTGTTATGTGGGAACGTGGGACACACCGCAAACTATCGGGGTTGTCCTAAGTTCGCTGACATTAATAAAGCAAAACTGGCTCGGCAGCAGAAGGTGGAGGTCAACCGTTCACCTGTGAGGTTTCAAACACCAACCGTCACGCCCCAAATTTCCTACGCCCAAATGGCGTCAGGTAGGGGGGCTACGGTACAGCAAGCGACTGTTGCTTCTCTGGCGCCGATGCCGAGAACAACGGAAGCTGCAACCAACATGCTAGCTATCTTGCTCGAAATCGAAGGGCAGATGGCTCAGCTGCAAAAGCAGGTTCAAGAACAGGCCAAGCGGGTGGACCAGATCTACGCGTTGCTGCCGGGCCTAACGCAACACATGTCGTAATGGGTACGCACATGGTGGAGCAAACTTTGAAGGTCCTTGCGGTGAATGTGAATTCACTGATTAGGATCGAACGAAGAGCCGCGATGTTTAAATTGCTACAAGACCAAACTCCTGATGTGCTTTTTGCTATCGAAACCAAGCTAACCGATAAGCACAAACTGGAGTACAATAATTATATTGTTAGAAGAAGAAACCGGCCCAGATCCAAACGTGGAGGCGGTGTCGCGATCTTCATTAAAGAAGGTATACAATTTCACAGAGTGTACAAGGGCGTGTTGCGCAGGTTCCGGGTGTTGGAGGCAGTCGTCGTTTACATCCCGCTCCGCAGTGGAAAGCGGCTGTACTTGGCCTCTGTTTTTTTTTTTTTTTTTTTTTTTTTTATAATTTACGCGCGCCTAAGGGGTTGATACCCTTTTACTGTTGCCAGGGCGCGGGCGGAAAGATAGAAGGAGGAGAAAGGAAAATTGTTTTTGTAGTGGTTTGAAACTCAGGTGTGTTTGGTTTCTATGTTTGCTCTCCAGGGGTGGGAGTCCGAATAGGACGGAGAGGTATTCTTCACTCAGAGTGATTCGAGATATAATTCCCAGTATTTTTTTCATTGCTTGAAACTCTTATAACAGCCAAATCTACGTGTCAGTGTTATGCCTTCACACGCAGAATTTTTTTGTCTGAGTTCCAATTATACAATGAAAAACTGATTTTGCCAAGGGCAGGATTCGAACCTGGACCCTCCGAGTGAGAAGCGTTTGCTACTACCACTACACCACTTGGCCTCTGTTTATGCACCTGAGGCTTCACAATCCACTCTATTCATTACAGAGCTCGACACGCTTTTTCGACTTCTGAGGCTGGAATCGGGGATTCCAGATTCCAGATTGGGGAAATAATTTGCCAAATACTAGAGGGAACATACTACTCGATTGGTGGGGTCAGCACGATGTCATGTACAGACTCGGTCTTAAAGCGACGGATAACCCGTTGTTTCCCAGAGGCGGGTCTTATTTGGATCTACTGCTGTACGACGAACGTATACGACTGACAGGTACGAATTTACAAACGCTAAACTGTCTGCGCACATTCGTGTATGACAGCGACCATTGCGGTTTTAGCACCGAAATTACGGTTCCCAACGAAATTGCGGAATTGGAGGAGTTTGTCCAAAGATATACTTACAACTACAGTAAGACTCGATGGACACGCTTCTCCGCAACCTTGACTAGAGCGCTCTCCTCGAACACGCTCCACCCAGCGTCCAATAGGAATTTGTCAAACGAGAAGGTCGACAATTACCTAAGACAAATGGACGAGACAATTAAACAAACTATGGACACTACAATACCGCGATATCGACGTACAACTAACGAAGACCTGTTCCACAATCGTACTATTGACGCACTGCACCGACAGAAAAGTAGACTTCTGACAAGACTTAAAAACTTGTACAGACAGTTAACTGACCGACAAGACCCGGAGATTAGTAAACTGAAGTCGTCGATTAAAAATATCCAAACGCTAATAAAAGAAAATTACAGAATTTCTGTAAGTTTGTATTGGAACAACAAAATTCGGGCTGTAAACACCAGCAACCCGAATATGTTTCCGCAAATAAATAAACTATATCGAAGAAGAAATCAAAACGACCTTCAGTGTCTTAAAATAGCCCGGACAACAGACAACGAACGGTTACTGACAATAGCAGGTATTGATCCAAATGAGGCCGCTGATAATGACGACTTCTTTGTGATCGAGGATCCACAGGAGAAGGTTGAGACCATAGGGGCGACTTTCCAGGAAGTATACAAGGCCACTGATACCATTGGCCCTAATTACGACCTGGACAATCGCGTCTTGGTACACGACTTCTGCATTCGAAATGAAATAGGGAACCGGCGATCCGAGGGCTCTGGTTTCACCCGGTTCAGGGACGAAAATATGGCCAATAATGTCACTGCCAGAGAGGGTGACCTACCCCCGTTCATTTCGAAGGAAGAACTCCATGAGATCTTCGACACAATCAGGGCTAAGAAATCGGTCGGGACCGATGGTGTTCCGAACATGGTGCTTCGACATCTTCCTCTAGAAGCGGTAGACATTTACACCAACCTGTTTAATAATGCAATGAATAATGCACATTATCCAGTGCATTGGAAAACGGCGGTGGTTCAACCTATCCCCAAAAAGGGGAAGGATATATCCAATCCGGCGAATCTCCGGTCGATAAGTCTCCTTCCGAATATCAGTAAAGTTTTTGAAAAGGTAATCAATAGAGCTCTGTCTAGGTGGGTTGAGGACAAACATATAGTTCCGGACAATCAATTCGGTTTTAAGGCGGGACATGATATCTCACATGCCGCGTCTAAACTTTTGTCCGATATCCAATGGAACAAAGGCAAGAAACAGTGCACTGGAGCCTGCCTTGTTGACTTGGAGAAGGCCTTCGACACCGTATGGTTAGAGGGTCTTTTCTATAAGCTGACTAGGCTGGGTATCAGTAAACCACTCTTGTACATTCTTTATAATATGCTAACCAACAGACAGTTCATCGTGAAAAATGGTGATGTGACTTCTGTTGGAATATTTCAAATTAAAAATGGTCTTCAGCAAGGCGCGGTCAATTCGCCGATCCTATTCAACATTTATACAAGCGACTTGATAGGTTAACTTTCCCATACTATTGCGTACGCAGACGATTTGGTAGCGTACAGAACAGGTCCAAAAATCGAGGTCATTAACACTCTCTTGCAGCGTGACTTCGATAAGATAAGACGATTCTGCGATGACTGGAAGTTGAAAATCTACTTTCAGAAGTCGGAAACCATTCTCTTTAGGACGCCGTTGTCTGGACCCTCTAGGGATACCAGAAAAAATTGACGTAAGTTCTCGATCACTGGACAACACGGGCAGCCTCTTGCCTGCCGAAATGTAGTCAGATACCTTGGAATCTGGCTAGATCAGTTTCTGTATTTTGGCAAAAATGTAGATGCTGCTCTGGCCAGAGCTAATGTCGCTTTTGCCCTTACAAAGAGACTGTTTTATAGCAGCCAACTCGATGCCAGGGTAAAGGTAATCTGCTACATGGCCCTTATCAGGCCCATGCTGGTATTTGGTTGTCGCGTGTGGTTCAATGTACGAGCAAGCTTAATGGAAAAGATTCGTGTGTTTGAGAGGGCTTGCCTTTGCGTGTACAGAACACCAGAGTCGGAGTACAAAAAATTTTATCCTAATGAGGTCCTTTACAACAGGGCGAACCTAATACGAGTGGACAACTTCGTAATTAAGCTGATTCTAAGGCACATTGCAAGAGCAATGACCTCGACGAATAACCTGATATCTGGGGCTTACTACCCCAATTACCTTCACCACGACAGTGTGCGATCTGACGGCTTCGTTCCACCGGAAGCATTCCTCTACCTAGATCAGATAGGGTTGATCCAGGATATATCAGCGGTCCCGTTAATCTTCCATGTCGCTCGGACAGCTGGGGACAGGCGACTCAACTACAACAGAGACGTCGCACATGGCAGTGTGGATCGACTCAGGTTCAGTAGGGCGGTGGGGAATCGCGATAAGAGGGATGTCGTTCGGCAGCACCAGCATTTCTGGTGGTTGAATGATGGAGAAGATGCTTCGTCGTCGTTTCCGTCGTTTCCAGCCTTACTAATGAGGCAGAGCTGACTAAAATGTTTTCTCTTGTAAATAGCGATGGCCAGCTTACGTAGGTTTAGGTTAGCATCTAAGAAATATATACATATATTAGTATATACAAAGGTGTATACTAGTATTTGTATATAATTGTGTATAGTGTCTATGTGTGAGTATGTGTGTTTTGTGTATGTAGGTTATGTAGAGTAAGGTTTATCTTAAGTTAGATATTAAGTTTTTATAAAAAAAAAGTCCATATGCTAAGTTTTTTCTTAACGAATATTTTTTCTTAGCCTTAAGTATATAATATAAATAATTCTAAATAAAATGTAAGTAAAGTCGAAAGACATAGATATAAGTATTTAGAGTAGCTTAGAGTGCCTGTGTGGGGCCAGTAAGTTAGTATAAGATTGTAAGTAATTTTAAGCTAGCATTTAAGCATTTTTTGTTAGTATGTAAGAGTTAGTGATTAAGAAAATAAAATGCAATTAAAACTAAAAAAAAAAAAAAGCATATTATCCAGCGCATTGGAAAACAGCGGTGGTACACCCCATCGCCAAAAAGGATAAAGACACTTCCAATCCGGCGAATATCCGGTCGATCAGTCTCCTTCCAAACATCAGTAAGGTTTTCGAGAAGGTGATCAATAGGGTCCTGACTAAGTGGGTTGAGGACAAAACATATAGTTCCGGATAATCAATTCGGCTTCAAGGCGGGGCATGATATCATTCATGCTGCGTCGAGACTGGTTTCTGACATCCAATGGAACAAAGGCAAGAATCAGTGTACTGGTGCCTGCTTGATTGACTAGGAGAAGGCCTTCGATACCATATGGTTAGAAGGACTCTTTTTCAAGCTGGACAGATTGGGCATTAGTAAACCACTTCTGTATATTCTTTTTGATATGCTCCCCAGTAGACAGTTCATCGTGAAGAATGGCGATGTGACTTCTGCTGGAACATTTAACATTAAAAACGGTCTGCAACAAGGAGAGGTAAATTCGCCGATCCTATTCAATATTTACACAAGTGTTCTGATAGGTTCACTTCACCATGCCATAGCGTACGCAGACGATATAATCGCGTACAGATCAGGTCCAAAGATTGAGGTCATTAATATACTTTTGCAACGTGACTTCGACAAAATTAAGCGATATTGCGATGACTGGAAATTGAAAATCAATGCCGGTATTCTTCATCAAACCAAGGATTTCTTAGTAGTGGTCGGGTAAAACCCAGCATATTAGTTACGGCGTCTCTGATGGCACGTTTACAGCGTTACCACAGGTCTTCAATACTTGATGCTGAAGGCACAGGATGCTCGTTTGGCGAGGATTCTTGCGATCTCTAGCGATAAAAGCTTTTCTACGTTATATCTTCTCACAGCAGTTCTTCTTTGTTGTGGCGCTTGAGAAATCCGAATTCGTATATTGGCTGTAATAAGGTGGCGATTCGGTTTGGGTGTCCAGAATACCGGTGGCATTTGTTAAGTTGGTCACAATGTGATCAGTTTGATATAGCATTTGATGATTCGAAGGCCGGCATGTTCCCTTGGGTATTTTGATATGAGGAAACCGTATGTTCGTTACTAGACATGGTACCGTATGGGCTATGCTTACCAAATGTCCTACCAAAGATGTCCTTCTTCCTATAATGGGTTTAAATCGCATAGTACGGTTTCTACTTTCTGCTTCGGATATGCTCATAGGTATTGTCGAAGTGCTCGCAGAAACAAACCTTGGTGGCATCGTTCTTGTCTTACGTATCGGCATGGGCGTATATTGGACTTATGTTAGCGAATTCAGCCTTGATGCGGATTGCCATAATACGTTCGTTCACGTGTCTGAAGCTCAAGACTTCCTGCTGATTCTTTTCCCTATAGCAACCACAGTAGTATATTATCACAGCTTTCAATCCTCTTTTGGTCCGGTCCATCCCATCGTACTTCCAGGATATCGGTGATATCTGCCTGATAGCAATCAAGAGCCTTTGCTAATTATTCAACTGCACATGCCCTGTTAAGGGTGTGAACATTTTACGTGCAGGTCCGAAGTTCGCTGTCTTTTAATCGTTTGCAAGAATCGTCAACAGTGAATTCGTTTTCCAAGACAATTATTTGGTTCGCCTCATAACGTAGTAGGTCAATATTGTGCTACCGGCAGAGCCTCCCTCATGCAGTTACCGGGGACCACCACAGGGAGGTAAGACAAGCATTACGCTGCGAACTTGATTGTTGTATTGCTGGCTCAAGCCAGCCAGTCTAGAAACTCTATATGAATATTGATACTATATTGTTTTTTTTTACTGATGTATTTATTGTACGTAACATTCGCATTAAACTCTGCGTTTCTGCTTGTCTTAAAAGTGTTTCAGGTTAGTACAGTACATTTTTGAGAGATATAATGTAAAGTAATGGGTTTATACTTTACTTCGAAGGCTTTTGATAGTGTTGATCATAAGGTACTGTGTCAAATACTTAGATTATACTTAGGCTTTACTGAAAGTTCGGTGTGCTTAATTTTTCATTATCACGACAACCTACATCAAAAAGGCGTTCACAACAGCTTCTCTTCGGAATTCGGCCTCTTAACTGCAGGAAATCCTCAGAGGTCTATACTTGGTCCAATTCTATTCTATCTTTTAATCAATGATGTACCAAAAGTCTGTTCAAATGGTATCCACATATATGCTGACGATGCTCATATTTTTATTTTGAGACCTATTTGAGTTGTTGTCATCAGATTAAATGAAAACTAAACCCAAACAAATCACTGCTGATTCCATATCCAAATAATACACGGACGGGATGCCAATAATATTCCTTAATTTTGTTGACGTGACTACTAATATCAAAGATAATAAATTTTTTTTTTGAAGATTTTGAAGATCATGAGATCGATGGTCCGCGATGTGGACGTGCTGGAGGGGGTGGGTATGACGTTGCACCACACTATAAAATTGGTTGATATTTGAAGCACGAGGTGCTAAGGGCTAATGCATGTTATGGGGTTGAAGATATACGTATGTACATGAGCGCTAGACCAATTTCCCGATTTTAATTTTGTGCTCAGGACATTACAAAATTTGATAAATTTTCAAGCATTGAGCAACATCGAACTTATTCGGAAAATGTATGTATATGTTATTTACGAGTACATATTTGCTCCCTTTTCTTTCAAGTTATGTAAAAGGGAGTTTTTAAAACTGTACGCAAAATATTTGTAGGTAAAGATCGAAAATCTTCAATTCCGTAACTCGGGGACGACGCAGTAATGTACGGCCGAATATATGGGAGTTCGAACAAGTGGAATGGGATCTCAACCAACTTGGAGTGCAGCACCGCTGGAAACAGCTGGCGAAAGATCGCGTCAGGTGGAAAGGTTTGTTGGTTGAGGTCCTGGTCCCCGGACTGTAACGCCACCTAAGTAAGTAAGGAAAATATTGGAAATATTTTTCCGACAGCCATGAATGAGCCATATTTTAACTAGCAAAATCAATGTTCCTTGGAGTAGAGACTTTGGATCCAATTTGTTAAACCAGACTAAAGTAGCACCGGTTGCCTAGACTTATTCTGGTGGTAATCTTCGACAAGGTGTCATTTGTTCAGTTTTCATTAACCCAGAGGAAGAGGAACTCCTCTAAAGCAATGAGTGTTTACAGTGACAAATTGTACGATTTGGTAGACGACGGGGTTATCTTTGCCCGACAAAATGTATTTTACAATGGCGGTAGATTTTGGCCATCCTGAAGTGTCTATATCAATGACGTGTCCCAAAAGTCCTGACCTGGCCCCGTGCTATTTTTTTTTATTCCCCAACTCAAAACGTACCTTAAGAGTAAGGAACGCACGGTAGAAAATGTAGGTAGAAAAATGTAAAGAGCCACGACCAAGGCTTTGAAGGCGGTGTTAGAAATTGCCTTCCAGCATTGCTACGAAGAGTGGCAGCACCGTTGGGATCGCTGTGTACGCTCTTAAGGGACCTAATTTGAAGGTGACAATTCATTTTATGTTTGATACATGTGTTTTAAAAAAATTATTCTCATTACTTTTGGGACACACCACGTATATATTCCAATATACGTACATAGTATTATCTATATATATACCTGTATAATAATTGATCACTGCTCTTGGCCTATATATAACCACAACTTCTTTTTCTTTTGGTGGTAATTTCGAGGTTATTTCCTTAATTTCCTGAATAACATTTCTATTTACGCCAGGGGACAGACTCTTAATTTTAATCCACCTGTACAATGAAGATGGATGCGGCAAGTGTACCTCAAGTTGATCCCGCAAAAAGTTGTATCCGGCAGCTGAACGAAAAAAGATGCACTGCGAAATCCATTTCTCCTCTTCGGTGTATTCATTTTTACCCTGTGATAAGATGAGCTTCGAAAATGTCATAGCATTTTGATGAATACCAAGCAATGAATCGATTTTCCTTTGAATGTTTTGCTTTTCACGCGCTTTTAGCCTTTTCTTGTCCTCTTTTAAACGACGAATTTTCTTTTGGTAATTTGGTTTCGATTTTCTATAATAGTCATTCTCAAGACATTGTTCAATTTCTTGAGCTTTTCAATTCTCCTAATGTAAAAAGATTGCCTTTTTACATGAGCCTCACAATTGGCGCAGGCAAATTCAATGTGATCATTGAATTTTGTCCTTAATAAATTTTTAGAAGCCAACTTTAGTTCCGCTATTGTAGGTTCACTCGAACTCAGTTTTAAATCTTTATAATTTTCATAAGTAATGTTAGCTTTGACTGGATCAAAGCAAACAGAACCGTCTTCAGAGTTCGGAACACTCTCGCTTCGTTTTAAAAAGAGAGAGGGATAAGCGTTTGTTTTTAAATATTTTTTTCCCAAAAAGACATTTTCAAAATGTTTGCTGCAAATGTAATTTTTTTTAAGGCATTTTATATGTTCACGAGACTCCTCCGTCAAAGCTAACCATTCATCATATTTAACAGTGCTTTTTTTAGGGAAACGAAACAATTTCATATCCGAAAACTTCATTTCATCACTTCAATTCAATTCAATTACTTATTATTTACATGCACTGCATATTAATAACACGAATAATATTTTGCTCGTCAAACTTCAATTATAAAATGTAAAGAAATATTCTACTTTTCCTGCCTTTGAATTGTTCTTTCTTACATACACACCCATACGCTCAAACAAAATGCCAATTCATGAAAAATTACATAATTTCCTATTGCAGTCGAATGAAAACAAACAGCCAAGTCTTCATACCTCTTCCCGCAAACCCCTTGCTATTGTTTTTCATGTTCCTTTTGCCAATGCCCTTAACTTGTGGTGAGAGAAAAAAAAAATCTCTCAGTAAATAAAGCAAGAAAGAGCGAAAATATAAAAGCTTTACATTATTCCGAAAGCTCGTGTCGGCTGGACGAGTGTCGGCTAGCCGACAAAAATTGAACCATTTTTTTCTACAGCGATGAGACATCTGTATAGATTTATTATCTTTGCTACCTATTTAAAAAAAAATGAACAAAATATGTACTTTTAGGAGTACAAACATTACTAGTTGTCATACAAGTTTGTGGTTGAATCTACTTTTATATCCCAAAGGGTATGCAATACTAAAGGATTCTGTAGAAGAATAAATAACTCAAGGATGCTGAATAAGATAAGATTATGACCCCTGAGGTATGCAAATATTTATGATTCTTGCTAGTAAAAATTAATTCACACATACTTACATGGGGCTTGATCACTTTATGATTAGAATCGAAACAAATTGAAAAATAAAAATAAGAAATAAACAAAGAAAACATAAAAAAATTAATTATATCCTCTTGAGTCAGTGCAAAGACATTTTGCGAGCGGAAATAAATCTTGGAAATATTGTATTTTAAAGATGGAAAAAACTGGCATATAAAAAGAAGTAGAATACTTCTGCAGGAGAATTTATTTACGATTTATAGCTGGGCAAAATCAGCAATCTTCGTGGCACACGGAAGAACAGCCATATGTTCAAGGAGATTTCTTCACAAATAGCAAGAGAAACCTTAAATTTTCATATGAAGAAGCAACATTGAGCACCTACTGAAAGACAGCATGATAACAAGCTTGTTACGTCGAAAAAGATGTTTACTCAAAGAAAAAAACGCAACACATATATTCATATTTTTTATTTATTTCAGATGACAATAATTCCCCACGTGCCTGTAATATTGCAAAGTCATCCAGAGACGTGATCTTGGAATTTTCAGTTCGACTCACCCCTAGTACTGCAGAAGGCGCATCTTCTCCAGATACTCCGACTTTCGAAGAACCATCAGAGACAAGTATTGAACGTCCAACTGCAAAAAGAAAAATATCGAAACGTATCGAAAATCAATGTTTTAAAGGAGCTGAGAATAACAAATTTACAAATGGAGCAGCCTGTTTAAAAACAACGTGAAAATCCAGCGAAAATGGAGCAAATCCAAGGACAAATTCTAACCAGTGAATAGCGGAAGAACGATTCTGCCGTTGAGTTGGCTTTTTGTCCGTTAAGTTAAATAAGTAGATTTTAATTACCCGAACAGTAATGTTTAAAAATACGGATTTAAATAAAACGACTATGTCCGCTACGTTATAAAATTAGAGTGTTTCGTTTATTTTACTATTCTTCTTATTTTATATGAATTTTGACATAAACAAGTTATTGCATGATAGATTTTATATTTTCAATATCGTTTTTATACGTTTACATAATAAATAATTGATTGATTGAATTTTCTACTAACAATAATTTTTATTTCTAGTTTTAATCAGAAACATTCTCCCCCGCCGTGAACAAAGTTCGCAATATATCAAACTATGGTTACAGCATCATTGTTGTAAACTGGCATCACTGACCCTTCCTGATCTGCATTATCGTTGTTGTTGTTGTTGCCCTTGTTACCTAACAAAACAATGGGCGCTGCCATTTGTATTTTTTGTTGCTCTGTAGTGTAGTGTTTATTCGAGCGGTTGTGACGTGGTGCGGATTTTGGCCCAGAGGCATAATTGGGCCATTTTTCTTCGAAAATGAGCAAGGAGTGGCCGTTACAGTCAATGGCGATCATTATCGGACCATGTTGAACGAATTTTTGTTCACAAAAATTGAAGAGGAGGATATTGGCAACATTTGGTTTCAACAGGACGGCGCTACGTGCCACACAGCCGAAGCTACACTCGATGTTTTGCGCCCTGTTTTTGAAGATCGCATTATCAGCCGCAGAGCTGATGTCGTTTGGCCACCTCGGAGCTGCGATTTGACACCGTTGGACTATTATTTGTGGGGTGCCGTAAAAGATAAGTGTTACGCCGACAAGCCAGAGACAATTGACGCTTTAAAGGACAATATTCGTGAAGCCATTGGTGAAATACAGCTGCACACAATCGATAATGTGCTTAAAAATTGGACCGATCGTGTAGGCTACTGCATGGCCAGCCATGGCAGCCATTTGAACAAAATTATTTTCCATTATTAACCGGAAGGATAAAACTAATTATCTGTCAAATCAGACATGAGCTAAGTATTACCATTCATGAAATATGCACTAGTTGAAAAAAAAACGTTAGATGGCGGACCCTTTATTAGATTGGAATGATTTGAGGGGTATGTGTGGATTTATTTTGAGTGGGATAAATGGACTGTATGTTGTGTGTTGAGTAGAGTGTAATTGTTTTAAATTGTTATGAGTGCGATTTGTATTTGAGTGGATTTTATTTTGAAATGCCGTCGGCATTTGCAATTATTATTATTACAATTTGAATAATTGATTATTTTGTTGATTATTTGTTTTGATGGTAATTAGTTGTCGTAGTTAAATAATCGTGTTGTTCTCGTTGGCATTATTCGACGGTAGGTAACAAATCTTTGTTATTGGTCTTTTTAATGTACCATTCGCCGTTTTAAGTGTGACCACGCGGTTGTGGTTGTCCATTCCGGGATTAGTGTCGATTATTCGAGCGAGTATCCATTGCGCTGGTGGAAGACGTTCATCTTTCACTAGGACTAGATCTCCAATCTTTGGATCGACTTCTAGTTTTGCCCATTTCGGACGCGATTAAAGACGTGAAAGATACTCGTTTTTCCATTTGCGCCAGAAATGTGCTACTGCGATTTGAACGTGCTTCCACCAGTCTAGATAATTTGTTGTTGTCGACAATAAGTCTCCTTGAGGTACCATGTTGGTTGGCTTGCCAATTAAAAAATGACCTGGAGTTAATACGTCTAAGTCTTCCGGATTTTCTGATAGTGGACATAATGGTCGTGAATTGAGAATGCCTTCTATTTGAGTTAGTACTATGGAAAATTCCTCAAAGGTAAGTTTTTTGTTTTTGACTACTCGTTTCAAATGATGTTTTACTGATTTTACCCCTGCTTCCCAGAGTCCTCCGAAATGAGGGGAAGCAGGGGGAATAAACTTCCATTCTGTACCCGGTTTGAGAATGATTGGGTATTTTGTGTGGTATGGAATGAGTGCATTTTGCAAACGACCCCCGCGTAGAATGCTTTCGTTGTCAGCAACCTTGCTAAGCACTCTTATGGCTAAATACGGTATGCATTCTGTGCCAAAGGTCACTGTCTTAATCCTGTATGCTCTCAGAGGCTGCTGTTCACTATCCCGCCAAAAGATGAGTTGGTAATTGCTGTCTGCCGTTGGTACTAAAATTTGTCGGTACATCTTCTCGATGTCGGCGGTGAAGGTATATCGATGCTGTCTCCATCTTAATATGACATCGATAATGCTTTTTTGTAATTTAGGACCAACCATAGAGTGCTCGTTTAAGGACGTACCGTCCAAAGTCTTCGACGCTGCATCAAATACAACTCGCAGTTTTGTGATGGAGCTTGAGTCTTTAATGACGGCCTGGTGTGGCAAAAAAAAATGAAAAGGAGTTGCAAGGTAAGTGTCGTTAAATAAATCTACCTCCTCCATGTGATCCATATATTCTAACATACACCTTTTATATCCTACCTTTAGTTTCGGATCCTTCTGAAAACGACGTTCTAATTGAGTAAAACGTCGTAAAGCAACTTCCCTGCTTGCACCTAACGCTGGTCGTACTTCATCTTTGAAGGGTAAGGACACTTGATACCGTCCATTTGTTAATCTGGTTGTATGGGTTTTGAAGTGCTGTTCACAAGCATTGTCTTCTTCCGAAACCGTCATTTTAAACGGAGCTTCTTCAACCTCCCAGAATCTTCGTATCTCAGTGATAAGATCAAGCTGTAGAGAGAAGCTTTGAATGAGTTGTGTGGACCTGTCTGGAATTTTCCCGAACACAATCCATCCAAATTGGGTTTTTTGGGCGACAATGGCGTTGTTTAGATCACTTCTAATGATGTCCGGTAGAATAATGTCAGAGTAAACTTCGCTTCCCAGAAGTATATCGATTTTAGCTGGATTGAAGAATGCGGGATCTGCTAAAAGAAGGCCTTAGATATGATTTAATTCGTCGACCATCACTCGCTGGGCCGGGAGAAGGCCAGTCAGTGACTGAAAAATAAAGGCTTTAGTGGCACTTTCAAATGCCGAATATTTAGATTGAAGCGTTATATCGACATAATATTTGCTTGTGCCACTGCTGACCTTTCCTAACCCGGAGATCTGGACGGACGTTCTACGCCTTGGTAATCGTAGTAACTGTGCTGCTGATTCAATTATGAAAGTTGCCTCAGAACCTGGGTCAACAAGTGCACGGAGATCATGGCACCTGCCATCAACTGACACTACATTAACTATGGCTGTTGCTAGCAAGACTTGACTCGCCCGATGTTGTGTTGCAAAGAAGGTGTTCCGCGAATGCGATGTGTGCGGCTGGTCGATGGGTCTACAAATGAACTCTGAGGCGCCTGAGTTTAGCTGTGTTTGCTTACTTGTGTTGCCCGTTGGATTGGAAGTTTCCGTAAGTACTTGCGAACATACTTGACTTGTTTGATCTTCTTTGAAATATTGTTTTAAATGTAGTAATGAATGGTGTCGCTGCTGGCAAAAATAACAGTTCTTTGAGCTTGGACAATCTCGAGTTGGGTGACTGTACGTGAGACAGTTCTCACACACCTTCACTCTGCGCACGGTTTGCCACTTGTGTGTTGTGTCCAACTGAAGAAATTTGCTGCATTTCCTTAAGGCGTGCTTTCCGTGATGACACACTTTGCATTGGAACTGCTCCTTCATCTGGGTATTAGCATAAAATACTTTGGCTTGTGGACTGGACTTCGCAGATGACTTCGTATTTGCTTTCGACCACAAAAGAGGCTGCTGGTCAACTGCTTCAAGCTTCCTAAAACGTGCTTCTAAAAATCCGATGAAGTCCTTTCTGCTTGGAAGTTCCGTAGAATTGCCCAACTTTTCTTCCCATAAATGCTGCGTTGAACATGGTAGTTTTTGGAAAAAGATGTAGATGAGAATAACATCCCAGTGGTTTACTGGCACTCCCAGGTTTTCTAATGCATGAAAGCATTCTTGAGATGAATCAAGCATAGACCTTAACCCACTGGTGGACTCCTTTGTTAATGATGGTTGGCTGAAAAAAAGATTTAACTGGGCATTGACTAGGACCCGCTTATGGTCATATCTCGCCTTCAACAAATCCCATGGCTTGACATAGTTTTCTGCTTCGAGACCTAAATGCTGTATGAGACGCTCTGCGTCCCCACTAATTGATGATTTCAAATGGTGTAGTTTCTGGATGTCGCTCAGGTGAGTATTTGTATGAATTAATGATCTAAATATATCATAAAATTAACGCCATTTCGTATAGCATCCGGAGAAGGTTGGAATAATTATTTTTGGAAGGCGAAGATCCCCACCAGTACCAGCTGCAGCTGACGATGTGTTGATCGTCTCTGTAGGCGCCTTTGCAGTTGATGCACACTTGTCGATGGCGTCTAAAAGCTCGCAGCGATAGTCCAGGTGAGTTTCTAAGAGTTGTTCATAGACCTTCATTAATTCTTCCGTTGTTAAATCATTTTCTAGCTTGATTGCACCCATAATTTCCTCATGGTATCGCCTTGCTGTTGCCAAATTATCATCAAGGATGGATAAATAATTTGAGGTACGCCGCGTTTCACCTGTCTTCCTAAAATTTGAAAAATCGCGAACAACCTGAGCAAATAGTGCTTTCTGCAGCTCTCCAAACGACATAGTGAGTTAATATGGATTGAGGTAGTTAAATAAATGTATATTATATGTAAATTTATTGAATGTATGAAAGTATATTAGAATATATAGAATTTATAATGGATATATGTATGTATATATATGTGTATTACAATGGAGAATTAATTAATTTAGTTTAGATCATAAAATTCGTAATTTACGCAGGATTTGATACACACTTTGTTATATGTATATATACGAGTATACGAGTATATAAATATATACGTGTGTCTGATGAATATTTTTTGAATTTTATTAATTTAAATCGATTACATTGAAGTTTATATGTATGCTTGTAGTATTTAATTTAATTAGAGTTGCTTGCAACTATATTATATTAGAAATATAAAGACTTACTTGGTCGAATCTTGAGTATAGAGTGTTAAGTTGATTGTGTGTAGAATTACGCGGCGCGATATTCCCGATTTGCACAATCCTTTGTTGAATATGTATGTCTTTTATGTGTTGTTTAATTGTTCAAGTCCAAATGCGAAAAATTTAAATCTTTCTACTTAGTATGTATATGCACTCTGTATAGTGTTATATGTATGTTGCATTTCGTTCATACACTTAAATTTAAATAATTGCACTCAGAACTGTCTATTTTTTAATTCAAATTCCAAATCTGTTGGATGTCTTTTGAACTTAGTACAAATTAAAAAAAAACCGAATTCGCGCAATCACGTACATATGTATACACTTTCAGTATTCAAATTTTTTATTTTTTAAATTTACTATTTAAATCTGGCTCGAATGGACCAATGTTTGCCGTTGAGTTGGCTTTTTGTCCGTTAAGTTAAATAAGTAGATTTTAATTACCCGAACAGTAATGTATAAAAATACGGATTTAAATAAAACGACTATGTCCGCTACGTTATAAAATTAGAGTGTTTCGTTTATTTTACTATACTTCTTATTTTATATATATGAATTTTGACATATATAAGTTATTGCATGATTGTAACGAAGCATATCACAAAGTTTTATTTTACTGCCTACTTTCAGGCACTTAACATTTAGTTCTCTCTGTAAATTTATAATGTAAGCTTACAACAACAAAATATATAAAAATAATGTTATTAACATCCCACTTCACATGTACTTGTAACCAAAAGATTTATATAAGCAAAAATAAAGAAGTGCACGTCGAGAGGCGTTTACTGTTTAAATTATATACCATCCGCTTCATATATTATACTTAGTGGTTCGACCAATACTTGGCCTTCCACGGTATTTTCCTTCTACCCCTCATCCCCGGCAGTTCGACCAAGACTTGGCCTTCTGTCGTTCCCCCAAAAAATAAGAGGAGAACTGCCCTACAAAAGTGTCGCCCAACTAAGTGGCTCAGAGCCCAGCCCAATCATAAGGGGTGTTTTAATAAAGTGGCCCGAGAGCCAAGTGCACGAAAAGGCACCAATAAAAACCCTTCAGGTAATTGCCGGCTCTCCACGCAAGTCAGTGGAACCGGTAACTTAAAATTTTACCGCGAATTAACCCGAAAATTAGTCGCGAGCAAAATCCGAAACCCCAAAGACGGACGGACCAGCAGGGAACACAAGGGGTGCTCAGAGAGCACCAAAACTTCCAGATCCAGTGAGTCCAGATCAAGTGAGTCCACATCCGGGGAGTTCAGTTCCAGACACAGGTGCCAAGCAACCAGATTCGCAAGCCAACATGCAGAATCCACCCGAACCGCAACCGGAAAACGGGAGCAGAAGGATCGTAAGGTTGTGCGAATGCACCGAACGGTTTCACGGTGAATACGAAGAGAAGAAATTCACCAACTTCTTGGACAACGTCCAGATTTTTAAGAGGGTAAACCGCATCAGCGACGAAGATGCCCTGATAGAATTACCCTTACTTTTAAAAGACGATGCAGCTACGTGGTGGAAGGGTGTGCAAGGAGAAGCAAATACTTGGCATGAAGCTGAGGAAATACTTCGGGAACACTTCGCCCCTCAACGAAAACCACACGTCATCTTTGAACTACTATTCGAGAGGAAACAACGATCGAACGAACCAGGGGATCAGTTCATAAGCCAGAAGAGGGCCTTGCTCGCCGAACTCCCTGCTCCAGCCATACCAGAGGTCCACTTAATTGACATGGTTTATAGCCTGCTCCACGAAAACATCCAAAAAGGAGTCAAGCGAAGCGAATTCTCAACATTCCGAATGCTGATATCGCTTGTCAGAGAACACGAGCGCATGCACCCACCTCTTAAGAAGGATCCACCAAAATGCAGCTATTGCCATCACATTGGACACCTCAAAGAGGAATGCCGAAAGTTTGCGAAGCAAAAAGTGCAAAGGCAACAGCCCCAACAATCCCCGCAACAGATGGCACAAGCGCCATCGATAACAAAACCCCCCACTAGCCAACCTGTTTGCTTTGGATGCGGAAAGCTTGGGTTTATTAGACGAAACTGCCCCAATTGCAGCCAAAACAGTGTCGGTGCAAGTGGTAGTGGTGGAAGCTTTAATGCGCTAAATATAGGGCCAAGCGGTAATATACCAACAGTCCTCATAAGTGTTAAAGGAAGACAGCACGTAGCCTACCTAGACACAGCCGCACGAACAAGCGTGGCTAACAAACATTTATATTTGCAACTGGAGGCGGAAAACCACCAGTTTAAAAAGCGAATGATGGAAGTCATCTTGGCAGATGGAGTTCGAAGGCCACGAGACATTTTACTAATCACAGCTGAAGTACAAATGGGATATCGGAGTCTGCACCTGAACCTGAGCATACTGCCCGAGGCTAGTCAGGAGATCACACTGATCGGAATAGACTTCATTGAACAAAATGGCATCGTGATCAACTCAGCCAATTGCGTGTGGTACTTCGCAGACGCACCAACAATGTGCTTCCCATACTTCAGGTATGTGTCCGAAGCAGAAGTGTCCACTCCCAAGGTAAGGTTTGAGATGATGGATCCCATCTCGCCAATCAAATATCCGGAGGTTATCAAACACCTTTACGCGCAGAAAGAACGCAGTCTTCCACTTAAACCTAAAGCACCCAATTCGGAAGTAGAATCGCCACACAATCTGTACCAAATTTTCAAGGATTCATTGCCACTCCATGTGATCAGCCCAGGTCGACGACGAGGTCCAAATATTCGCAACGTGTTTCTCAATCCGAACGAGGAAAAGGAATTGGACGAAAGGATGTTCGGTCCTCCATTTAGATTGAACATGGTGGACATCAAAGCCATAGATCACGACGACACCGAACACACAGCAAGAATTGCTAAACTGCTCGAGAAGCATACGAAAGTCTTCGAATGGGAAGCTCAGGTAACCGTCCACGGAGTAGCACACTGCATACCAACCGGAACACACAAACCAATCGCTTCACCTCCGTACCGCCTATCAGCTCCACGTCGAGAACAATTAAAGACCGAAATCAACAGGATGCTCCAACTTGGAATCATTGAGCCATGTGATTCCCCATGGGCTGCACCAGTAGTGTTAGTCCCCAAGAAAGATGGTGGAATCAGATTCTGCATCGACTGCAGGCAGCTCAACGCGATCACCACACCTGACAGGTACCCATTACCAAGGATAGACGACATGCTCCATAACGCAAAGTCAACACCATATATGTCGACAATAGACCTACAGCAAGGATATTGGCAGATCATGGTAGATCCTTTAGATAGAGACAAAACTGCTTTTATAACGCCATTTGGAACCTTTCGCTGCATCAGAATGCCATATGGACTTCGAAACGCTCCTGCCACATTTCAACGATTGGTGGATAAGTTCAAGGCAAGCATGGAGGGTATCCTCATACTGGCTTTCATCGACGACTTCTTCATTGCCTCGCCAACATTAGAACAGCATATACAAGACCTCGACAAGGTACTTACTCATCTAGAAGAGTTTGGTTTACGAGCGAATCTGTCCAAATGTAATTTTTGCTGCCCGCAAGTAAAGTACCTAGGACACATACTCACCAAGGACGGTATTAAAACAGATCCGGATAAAGTGGCCGCCATTGTGGAAATGAAACGGCCTAACAATGTTAAGCAAGTATTGACCTTCCTGCAAACATGCTCTTGGTACAGGAGGTTTGTCAAAGACTTTGCCAAAATCGCCAAGCCCCTAAGTAATCTTACCAAAAAGACAGCTACATATCAGTGGGGTGCCTCGGAAGAACACTCTTTCAAACTGCTCAAAACCCTGCTTACCACGGCACCAATATTGAAGCAAGCTGATTCGGAGCAGCCGTATTTCTTGAAAACCGACGCAAGCAGCTACGCCTTAGGAGCGGTTCTGGTCCAGGGGGAGGGTCCTGATGAACACCCGATAGAATACGCGAGCCGACTCCTGACCCCAGCAGAGCAAAATTACTCAACCACCGAAAGAGAAGCGTTACCCATCGTCTGGGCAATCAATAAATTCCGAGGCTATGTAGATGGATCCGAAGTAACTCTCTTAACAGATTATCAGCCTCTAAGATGGCTTATGACGTTGAAGTCTCCTACTGGACGGTTAGCAAGATGGGACCTGCAGCTGCAACCATACAACGTGAGCATCAAATACATACCAGGTAGGACCAATCACGTAGCAGATACTCTCTCGCGTCCGCCAATCGATACATACGAAGCATATTACACGGAAATAAATTTCCCCACACGCCGCAGCAATGAGATTCGTAAAGAACAACTAAAAGATGAGAAACTTAACGAGATTATCGATGCACTCGAAAGTTCGGAGGGGACAGAGGGTGAGACTTTTGCTAATAAGGGTTATATTATGACCCACGGCGTATTATACAAATATGGGACAGAAGCCGAAGATGCCGCTCTCGTCGTCCCTGAGCACGAAGTTGAGAAGATCCTTGAAGCCCTGCATGATTCTCCGACTGCCGGACATTATGGCGTAAGCAAGACCTTGTCAAGGATAGCTCCAAACTTTTACTTTGACCGGATGTATTCGCGTGTGGACAGGTATGTGAAAGATTGCGATACATGTCAACGTTACAAGCCGAGTAACCTACGACCAATGGGCCTCTACAAGTCAAAGCCAAGCAACCAGCGATTCGAAGCACTATCCATAGATCTCTTTGGACCTCTGCCTGCCAGCAACCATAACCGTTGGATATTTACGGTCGAAGACACCTCAAGTCGTTGGGTGGAATTATTTGCCCTGATCGAAGCTACAGCAGAACGGTGTGCAGGTATATTACTTCATGACGTCTTCCTACGATACGGAATACCCAGGCGGATTATCAGTGATAATGGCCCCCAGTTCATATCGTCGATAATGCAGTACCTAACAACCCGGCTCGGAATAGACCAGATGCTCACGCCAGTATACCATCCTCAACCCAATATGGTTGAGAGGAAGAACCGCGACCTGAAGACACAACTGGCGATACTCGTCGGTAATCAACATGGATCCTGGTCCCAGCACCTTTCCTCGGTTCGTTTTGCAATGAACACTGCCGTATGTTCTAGTACCGGGAAGAGTGCAGCTTTCCTTACTTTTGGACGCGAACTTCGAGCGCCCATACATATCGCCCACGATTTAAGCAACAGCCTCGATGCTGCTAATTTTACGGAGGAGATAACTCCAACTCTTAAGAAACTTCCACACATACACGACGAAGTGGCAGACTTTGAAAAGGACGCAACAAGCAAGCGGCTGGAGTGCAGCAACAAAAGACGCCGGAAGGCTCCAGAATACAAGATAGGCGACGCAGTGCTTGTTACTACACACGTCCTTAGTGACACAGGTAAAAACATAACTTCCAAGTTTGTTCCTAGGCGAGACGGTCCATACGTTATCACTCGAAAACTCGGAGATACCACTTACCAGGTTGCAAGCATGGACAGCCCAGATGTTCCGCTCGGGACCTACCATGTATCAGCCCTTACCCGTTTTCGTTATAAGCATGTGAAGACTACACCCAGGCCAGTGAGACCACTAAGAAAGAGGGGACGACCTCCAACACAACGATAAGCTGGCCAATCGTCGAGACGACTTCATGTCCAGAGGGGGAGACTGTAACGAAGCATATCACAAAGTTTTATTTTACTGCCTACTTTCAGGCACTTAACATTTAGTTCTCTCTGTAAATTTATAATGTAAGCTTACAACAACAAAATATATAAAAATAATGTTATTAACATCCCACTTCACATGTACTTGTAACCAAAAGATTTATATAAGCAAAAATAAAGAAGTGCACGTCGAGAGGCGCTTACTGTTTAAATTATATACCATCCGCTTCATATATTATACTTAGTGGTTCGACCAATACTTGGCCTTCCACGGTATTTTCCTTCTACCCCTCATCCCCGGCAGTTCGACCAAGACTTGGCCTTCTGTCGTTCCCCCAAAAAATAAGAGGAGAACCGCCCTACATGATAGATTTTATATTTGCAATATCGTTTTTATACGTTTACATAATAAATAATAGATTGATTGAATTTTCTACTAACAATAATTTTTATTTCTTGTTTTAATCAGAAACAAACACAGAGACTAAAATTGAAATATAATTGAAGTCTGATCTGCAATTCTTCTTGTTCTCTAAGCTGTTGTAACCATTGATTATTTATTCTATCGTTATGCTTGTTCAGAAAATTGTGTGGAGCACATGCGGTCTTCACATGAGGTTAGTGTTATCGATGTGGTTGTCGAGTCCCAGTGAGTTTTGAAATTGTTCACATTTGCGCCTTTTGTGATATTTTGTTGATACTTTTCCCCTTTTTAAAAATAAATTGGTAAAATTTTTGCACCTTGCATTCCTAGCAATGTGGAACAACTGTGCCGAAATTTGATTAATTTCTTAAGAAGTGCGAAGAGACTCAGCGACTGGAAATAGCTGCAAAGCATTTCTGATAACATCTCCGACCACTTTCTAGATTAAGTGACACGAGATGGCTTTCTTTTGAATATGTTGCAAAACGAGCATTCAAACCGTTGGGTGTTCTTTAATATTACTTTGTTAGGGCAAAATCTGAAGCAAAATCTTGTTAGCTACTACGGAAAATGTATGAATTCGTTAAAAATGTATCTGCTATTAATTTGGTTTTATATTTTGACCTTGTTTCTGTATTCGATCGAACTCGAAAAAATTGTTGATCAATTGAGGACTTTAGAACAGAAGGCAAGCGAAAAATCATATGAAAAATTATTTGACAGAAATAATATTAAAGAATTTTAGTTTAATACTTGTCAGTTAAAGAACCACCATGATGAGTATTTGATCCCAACCTTATATGATTTTGTTTCACAAATTTTTACTTTTTCTCACACTCGGTCGGCACGACCGATATTTTTCAAAAGTATTTCTTATGAAGAAGAAACTCACGAATGTACTTGCCAATCAAAGCTTTCAGCTCTAAATTTAATAACATATACAAACATAGAACATTAGACACCAGATCGGGAACTCACTAAAAATTATAGAGAGAAGGTCACAAGAAAATAATATATTTATTGGACAAAAGGAAACAGCTTAGTTATGTAGTTCCATAACTGAAAGGAAAGAAATCAAACAACTTCAATTATTTGTTACTATCTCGGTAATATTATGATACAATGAAACGTACTTTTATTTTAGTTAGGTTAATATATTTTTTGTTCAGTATAACTGTCAATGAATAACTAATTTTATTACTAATTTTGAAAGTATTTTATTAGTGAATTAATGAGTTCAACCTTCTTTTAATTGCAATTGCTATATTCTGTTTGCTGTTTCATATTATGTTTGTGATACGTTATTTTATTAAAGTATGTTTTTTTGTACAATAAAAAGTGAATTATTGTTATTAATATCTTTGTATCATTTGTTGAGACTTTAGTAGTGCCGTCTTTTTTTTTCAAATGCCCATTTTATGCAACTTTTCTAAAATCTTAATGATCATAAAGCCATGTATATATCTGCTCTGCTTATTTTTCTCGACATTCTTTTAAAAATTGCATGTTTGACATTGATGTTGACTTTTTAATCTGAGGATCATTACAACGACCGGGATACAAAAATCATTTAATACATTTAAATACAAAAATCTATATCTTAAAGGAAGTTACATATATCTAATTTATGTGCTTAATTTCTTTATATAAATTCATACCGGTAATCAACGAGGACAAGTGAAACCGTTAAATACCACCCGTTGTAGTTAAAATAGTCCACGGCGTCTTCAGATTTAGGACACACTTCGATATGACAACGGTTTGTATAACAAAATATAGGTTAGCAATATGAAGCAACATAATTTTCCTAATTTTAATCTACAAATTGCACCGAAAAATCTACAAATTCTGCGAAAAACCCAACTATTTTTTTTTATAATTTGCGCGCGACCAAGGGATTTGAGTACCCTTAAAATGCTTGCACAAAGCGCGGGCGAAACCATTGACGCATTCCATTATATCTGCTTCATTGACGGGATATTTCTTCGAGTATTTGGGTCTTTTACAAACTCTATCAAAATATTACAAACAGTCGAATTGCCTACACCAAATAAATTGCGGATAGTTCGATATCTTCTCTTTTTTCCAAACAAATAGGTTTTCTAAAAGTTGTTTCTTGTTTGACAATACTTTATACCTCCTGCCACAAGATTGCAAGCGTTTTCCGTGATATTGTTAAAGTTTCCTTTCTCCCTGGCTTGTTTTGTATTCGTTTATATTTTTATCATTTTTTTTTTTTGCCAAAATATTGCTAAGTATCTGCAATTTTTGTGTGTGATAACAAATTTACAATGTCTTTCTCCATTTTATTAAATGTTTTGTATTCACATTCAGGAAGAAAATAATTTCTGATTAAAAAAAGTTAATGAGATTAAACGTAGTGAAAACACCTTCAAGTGACTCATTCAAAAGTATGAGTAACATATGCGTAGTTTGGTTTGCCATTTAACCATTGATATAAAGAGCGTTGTTTTTAAGAGTTTCAGACATTTTTGTTTAAATAAGACACAAAGAAATTAACTTGATGACGATTTACAAATATTAAATTCATTCAAAGTATTATTTAAGGTCATTTAATATTTGAAAATATCAAATTTTCTGGCACATATACACCACGACTGCCTCGTACAAAGCGCATTTTTTGCTTGAAAGCGTCAATCGTTGCTGGTTTGTAGCCATATACTAGTATCTTAATGTAACCCCATAGAAAATAAACCAATGACGTAAAATCCCACGATCTTGGTGGATAACTGACGGTCAATTTCTCTAAAAAATATATTGCCAAATCGTGTTTTCAATAAAGAGATGTTCTCGTTGGTAGTATGGGGTGAAGCACCATCTTGTTGGTACAGCATTTCTCTTTTTGAAGAAATAAGACCGATGATGCCACCGATGAATGCAATAGTATCTGGTGAACCTCTTGAGGATTGTCCTCGCCCCAAATACTGCAATTCTGATTATCTTCCTAGCCGCTTAATCAGAAGTTAGCTTCATCAGTAGTCACGCGGCTTTAGCTCTTGCACCAATTAAATCTTATAAGTCTTGAGACCAACATATACTAGCAGAATTTTCCAGATAGTGGATGGACGAATTGTTGCGAATGACAACGAATCTATTGTGGTCCTCAACAATTTGAAATCGTTGTTGTGGCGTTAATCTTTCCATGATGAAATACCAAACTGTGCTGAAAATATCTGGAGCTTGTAGCTAAATATGACAGCTTATTTAACATTTAGTCTCTATTGAGAATTCCAGAAAAAGGTTCCAAGTTAGCAAATAGTGCAAATTTATTTCATAAATCGTGATTCAGTTCACGAACTTAATCTTGCCCTATATCTACTTTACGATCAACATAATCGTCCATCTGAGCAAGTCCATCTGGTATTACTTAGAATTACTTCAATAACCTCGGATCGTTTTCACAATGTGTAATCTCTTATTAATAATTTCCTTTCGAAACGATGTAATAAAAATATACATGATTACTTGAAAAGTAATTATGATATCAAGAAGTCTCTAATAAAAAAAAGATGTCTACTCGTATATGTTTATGTTTAACATTAAGTCGTTTAACTTGTGCCGCTTAGTGAAATAATTTTAATCTTCAACTAACAGAAAATAGCGATTTATTGATGATATCTTCCCAAAAAAAATTATAGAATCTGCAAACATGAGTCAATAGCAATACTTAATTAAATTCGGTACATTATTAATGAGAAGTAAAAATAAGGTTGAAGCTAGATGGCTTCCTTGTGTAGCACTCAACAACAATATATATATAATTGGTCTGGGGAGGGTTATTCCCTAAAAAAGGTTGCCCGACCATTGGATTTGGAGAGAAGACTGTCTCACCTTTCCTTTGGTACCAATATCATTCATTTCGATATGAGCTAGGTTTTCATAAAAAAAACGTTATTTGAGTTGGTCGGGGAATCATTTATTCCCTAATTTTTTTTGCCCGACCAAAAGTTGTCTACACTAGAGATAATACCCTTTCTACCCTGTATAAAGATTTTCGTTCTCCCGATGGGGTAGTTACTCTTCTAAAAACAATACCGGAAGTGATCGTTTCCCGCCCAAACTTCCCTGAAAAGGTTTGCCCGACTAGTGGTTTTACAAATGTTTTTACGAACACTATCGACTAATTATTATTTTATCCTATCTCCCGATGAGGTAGCTAATCCAACGGTACCTCGCATTTAGCTCAGGTTCCGTATAATGCACATACTGGGTGAGTTTTTTAGCTTGAGACATCCAAATTACTCGAAAAATACGCGATATCGCGAAAAATGTTTCAGACAAAAGTCACAAGGTTCTGAAGGTCACTTTTGATTTTTCAAATGATAATTCCTGATTTTCATTGCTCATTGACGGGAAAAGAACGCATTTTTGAAAAAAGTGTTTCATGTAAAAGAATTGTAATTTTTCACGCAGATTACGAATCTGTCAAAAAAAGGGGTTCCCATTATAAAATCAAAAGTGACCTTCGTTTGACCTTGAAAATGTGTCTCAAGTTCAAACTCGTGGTCACCATCTTATGTTCCCTCAGAACCTTGCGACTTTTGTCTGAAACATTTTTCGCGATATCTCGTATTTTTCGAGTAATTTGTATGTCTCAAGTTAAAAAACTTACCCAGTACATGTTGTACATATGTGCATACTTTGCAGTCAAAACCGCTTCTCTCATAATGCAAATTATTGACTAACTTGCCATTCGGAAAACCTTAGTCACATGTTTACCTCAAATGACCCGGTTTTTTTTACCTCACTTCCATAACCTTGCCAATGAAATTTTAAACACCAATTGACTAGATTTACGTAGCTCAGTCAACCGGTTACTGGTTTTGTATTAGGTCTACGTATTGGTTGAATTTCATTACCTGTTCTCTTACATTTAAAGGTGCATGTTTATCAATAAACTAGTGGAGAATGCATTATAGTGATTAATTGATGCATTTATACTTTGCATGTATCATAGAATTAAATCTGGTTTCATCTGTATGATTCGTTTCCGCCTATAGTCACGCAAATGGATCTGTACGCTATTGTTAAACGTAACCCAAGTAAACTTAAATTAAAATTGCTTCTACCCGTACAATTATTGGTAAATAAATACAGGTCAGGACCACTGAGTAAATTTATGGACAATCAATCGATAAGTAAGAGTTGAGCTTTGTTCCTTTATATGAAAGTTATGAAAGAAATCATTCCTGTACATGGAAATCTGTTATTATTATTGTTTAAGTAAATATCCGCATCCAAATTGCTCAAGGCGATTTGGTCTCCCCTAAGTTCGGAGCAGTTAACAAATATGGACTTGTTTTACACCTTCTGGGAGATTTTCCATGGCTGGCTGGCTAAAGTGAACTTATTTTTACCACATAGTTGCATGTATATGTCATGTTGTTTCTAATTTGTTGGATGCCTTCGATGTTTGGCTGTGTAATGTTTTTTAAGTTTGCCTATATTTGCATACTACATAAATATTAAATTCATTCTATTTGATTGAAGTTTGGGGAAAAATAAACTGATCGGGAATTTTCACTTATAAAAATATAACATATCAAAGAAAAAAATAAATGAAAAAAAATATACATTTTCTATCGTATCAAAAGTGTTTTATACTTACAAAATTTAGGCTGGTTATTATAAGTTAAAGGTTTTTTGTTGTTATTTTTTTAATTTTGATATTAAATGTTTAAATTTAATAGTCGACTGAGCCACCCATTGCCTTTCAGACTTGAAAAAATTTGCTTTTCATTAAAATGATGAGGTTATTTGATAAACTCGGTTCCAATCGATTCCACGCGTTTAATATAGCCACTTTAAGCTATCTAAAACTACTGTATTTTTTGATTTTTTGTTTATCCATGTAAACACACCTCACAAGTGCTTTCCAAGTATTTACTTAAGGATTTAAGTTGATTGAGCTAGCCAGCTAGTTCATCACATTACCTAAACATGACTCCAAGAAGGCTTTAGTTTAGCGACTTGCATGAATGCACAATGCGTCGTGCATGAAAATATAAGGCTTTTCTCTGTGGTCCTAATTGAAGGAAACTTTTCTCCATTGCCCCAATATACACTGATCTATCTATTTTTAAGCGTACAAGTTGTAACTCAAATGTGCCAGACTAGTAAAATGCGCCCAACATTATCACCACCGAAGTTTCTCTTGGAAGAATCTCGACATCCATCGAGTCCGCTTCTGGCTCTCGTCATCGGCACTTTGCCTTACCTCTAACTTAAACTTAATAATACTTAACTCGCTTGAGCCAGTTGATCGATTAGCAAGTAGTTGAAGGCGATAATTGGTTTATCGACAGTAAAACAATGTATTCTGGGGGTTTGTAGTCCACTGTCTTAACAAAATTTAAGTGTTGGAATAGTGTAATTGATTTTCAATTAATTTTTCTTCGTCGTCTTTCTTCTTGATCTGCTGTGTTCATTATCAAACAGTATTAGTAAACCTCTTTAAATAGTGCAGATCCAATAATGAAGTTTATCTCTCAAGATAATATAGGCTTGTTGATTTGATTTAAACATGAAAGCATGACCAAAATTACAAAATTTTATGAATAACGCTTAATCGGTAATTTTCGAACCAAATTATGTTATCATTCGGACATACATATGTACATTTTAGATAACGATTTATTTTATCCATTATTATATTTTCGCTCTAATTAAAAAAAAAAGTAATTATTAAAGTTGAAGAAAAAAGTTGAAAGTATAAGTCAATATTTTGATGTTTGACAAGTGAGTCAGTCCTCAGATGTCTTTGGAAACATCGTTTATCCCATATTCTTCTAATATGACTTTGTAAGGAGTTCCACAACCGGATAGCATTGCTAAAAAACTGGCATTCAAATATACGACAAGAGTATCTCGGAGCTTATTGATAAAAATAAACGAAAATAACGACACTCGTATAAACAAACCATACAGTCAATTCTCCGCTCTTCAAAAAAGCATTATTGTCCGTACCAATTCAGTTTGTCAACGGTCGATTGCCAAGAGAGAGGATTTAAGAAAACAAAAATGGTACGAAAGAGTAAATGTTTTTGCCTGAAGTTTACAATGTCTAACCGAACTTTACATGGCTATGAACTAAAATGCTTTTGCATAAATTACTTTAATTTTTTTATAAATAAATTTCAACGCACTTCATATGTAATGCTACCTATTATCTAGGGTGGGATTGGCAAAAAATTCAGGGCATAGGTATATTTGTTGAATTTGTATACACAAGTTCGATCGTAATTGATTAGGTTCTCAACGTTTTTTATGGTTGTATTTTTTGTGGTTTACGTTTAGGTACCTGTGTATGTGGCGTGTTTCCATTTATTTTATTCTACCTGTGGGACTTTAGTTCATAGGTTTTAGGATAGGATATTAGAAATAAAATTGTTTAAGTGTTTTTTTTTCCTTTTTTTGGTAATCAATTAAAAGCATTATTAACGCCATACTTTTTATTCAATTACTACTAAAAGTCCATTACTGCTTTTAGTTACATGTACCTAATTGGTAATAGTAATTGTTTAATTATTACTTACATGTAATTGTAATATAAATGATGGATTTGCTATTTGGAATCCAATTTTACGAAAACAATAGCATTGCTCGACCAAAAGTTTATACAAATAGAGGAAATTGTCATGGATTCATCGCGAAAAGGAAAACCAATAGGAAGTCAGGCCCGTGAGATTGTTTATAATATGTATAACAAAAAATTGGAAGAAGCTATGAGTTTATGTTTGGAAAATCCCATAACGTACGCAAACTCTCAGACTGAGGAGTTCACTGGAATTTCGGCCCGATCAATACAAACGATTATCAAGGACTACAATGAGAAAGATGTTATCAAATCACCAAATAAAAAAGTACCAAACAAAAAATGGAAAATTGCTTTAGACGACTTTGACATCACAGCTATTCGGCGAATAATATAGAACTTTCACCTTAAGGAAAAAATGATGATTACCTTAAAAATGTTGAGACAACTGGTCCAGGAAGATTTGGAGCTTAACTTATGCATTATATCGCTACACAGGATTCTAAGAAGAAATGGATTTTCCTATACAAAATCGGAGAACAACCGTAAACTTATGTCCGAAAAAAATGAAGTTAAACTTTCACGAGCGAAATATCTGAGAAAGGTGCGGGAATACAGATCAAAAGGATATGAGATCATTTATTTGGACGATATATTCACAGCTCAAACACAAGGCCAAGGGCATGGATTGATGGTACCAGACATAGATTAAGGGCGCCAATGTCAAAGGGTCAGATGTTGATAATGGCGCATGCAAGTGGCGATAAAGGCTTCGTAAATAGTGCCTTGCTTTTATTTAAATCTGGAACAAAAACAGGAGATTTCACGATGAGATGAATTTTGAAAATTTCTCCAAATGGATGACAGATCAAGTTTTGAATAACATAGAAGAACTTTCAGTTATTGTAATGGAAAACGAATCATATCACAACAAATGGGAAGACAAGCAAATCAGTTCTGGTTCTGGAAAATTTGAGCTCCTAGATGAAGCTCTCTTCTCTGGGAGAGGGCTGGGCATGTGCAGAGTAGGTGGAGGATTGTCTCCTCGTCTTCCTCGTCCATTCAGCTTCTACAGCAATCATTTGTAAAAGTGCCAAGCCTTCAACTGCCTATGAGGCAGTGTCCAGTATTGACACCTATTATGGCGCTGAGATGTTTCCTATTTAAAAGGATCAGACACTTAGAGCGACTTAGATTCAGCCTTGGCCAGATCCGTTTGGTCGCAAGACATGTTTGCCCAGCGGTCCACCTAAGGTCTGTACTTTTATTGGCATCTAGCTTTAGTGTTAGCTGGCACGTACCATTTGGTATACTTATTTTAGATTTTTCCAGTAGAATAGGTAGAGTGGTTCCAATTTTGGCGAGTTCATCGGCTCTGCAATGTCTCTACGGAATGTCTCTATGGCCCGGCACCTAACAGAGGTGAATGTTGAACTGCTCTGCCATCTCCATGAGAGATGATCGGCATTCAAGGGCGCTTTTAGAATATAATGAGACCGAGTCCAGGGACTTGATGGCAGCCTGCCTATCCGAACATATGCGGATATCTTTTGCAGATATCACGTTTTTCTTCAGCCAGGACAGATCTTCTTTAATAGCCAAAATTTCCGCCTGGAACACGCTACAGTGATTTGGAAGACGGAAAGAGAGGCTTAGATTTAGCTTATCTGAGAAAACACCGCCACCAACTCCACTGTCGGTTTTAGATCCATCTGTGTAGAGATGGATTGAATTGTCCTCCATGAAGCATCTTCCTCCCAGAATTATCTAGAGGGGAAGCTTACATGGAAGTTTTTGTCAAACCAATTTTCAGGTATGGTGTAATCGATGTTCTCTGTGAGGGTTCCTAATGTATTAAAAACGTTGGCGTGGCCAAATGAATTATTTGTCCACTGTTTAGTCGCTTTAAGGCGAATAGCTGCGGTCGCAGCTACTTTCCTGCTAAAAATGTCGAGGGTGTCAAGTGAAATAGAATATCTAATCCCGCAGAGGGGGTAGACCGCAAGGCTCCGCTTGTGCATAGACATGCTGCTCTTTGCACTCTGCTTAGTTTAATGCGGTTGACTGCATTTTCCAAGGCCGTCCACCAGAAAACCATCCCGTAAGTAAGATTCGGTTTTTTGACCGAGATGTATAGCCATACACCGCCTTGCGGGGTACCTCTGCTGACATATTTTTTAGCAGAAGTCTCACCCAGTTTGGAGTTGATTATCCTGCTTTTTAGCATTAGCCCGATCAACTCCCCAAGTGAATCGTCTACCTGCAGAGTTGACAGCGCAGTCGTGAGTGCGGATGTGTTGTAGTTGTTAAAGGCGCTCTCTATGTCTAGGAAAGCAACCATTGTGTGCTCCTTATATTGTAGGGATCGTTCGATGTGGCTAGTCAGAGAATGCAAAGCCGTTTCCACCAACTTCCCTTTCCAGTAGGCATGTTGAGCCGTAGACAGAAGTCTTGGATCAACTTTAGCTCGAATATGGATATCAATCAGTCGTTCTAGAGTTTTCAGAAGGAAAGAAGACAGACTTATAGGTCTGAGGTCCTTTGGGATAACATGAGAACATTTTCCGGCTTTGAGAATGAATACTACATTGAATTCTCTCCATAACAGTGGAATGTGGATAAGTTCTACACAGCTCCTCATAATATTTTCTAATACTGGCAGAATAATATCTGAGGACCTCTTGATCATAGGATTTGTAGAGAGGATTTTTGTTAGCCGCGATGACTCAGAAGTTTCTGTGATTTTGTAACAGAATGACAGTTCTTCCTCAGTTCTTTTTTGTATAATTTGATAATTTTGTATAATTTCTGAGCAGTCCCAGTGCCGATATCCACCAATGTGGCTTTTTCTGGCCTCTTGGTTGAATAAGAGGGCAATAAGCGGCCATAGCCTGATTGAGAGCCAGAGTAACTTCCTTGACTTTCATGTCAAGCTCATTGGTGTCACGCGGGTGATTTGATAGTGCAGAGTATAGCGTTTATGACAATATTCCTCTGTATTTTGGCCAATCAGTTTTCCGATAATTCCGGAAAGCTGGTTGGCTGAGTAGAGCATCACTCAGACTGAATAGGATGTATCTGTGGTCTGAAAAGGAGTGTTCAGACGATATGTTCTGAAACTAGCTGAAGAAGAATTTTCAAAAATTACACTTCAAAATTGTGCAAAAGCTATAAGGACAGAGGAGGAATGCTTTTCTCATGAGCTGATTTTTTTTTTGTTTAGAACTTAACCCTCAAGTGGGTATGAATACACTTAAAGTGCCTGAGCACGGGTTAATTTTTTTGGAAAATGGGATTGAGAGAGAAACAAACATGTTTGGGCTCAGTGGTTATTTCGCTCCATGGGTGGCATCCATCATTTAATGGGGAGATTAAATTCTTAGTGGAGGTTGGCTTGTTGTTGATTTCTAGTCAACTACTCATCATACTTAATTTTCGTTAACTGAAAAATTGAATATGTCTTTCGGGCGAGGCTGGGATTCGAACACTAAACCTTCCAATTTGGAAGCCAGTCCACTACCACTTGAGCCACGGCCACTTGATGTGGGACACAATACCGGATGCAATAGTTATCAGTCGAGGAGATGATTCCTCAACAGATTATGAAACTGACAGTTCTTCAAATTGAATTCAATATACCGAGTCCTGCCATAAGTTCTGTTACAATTATAAAACGCTATAAAAAAAAAAACTAGTAAACATATTGTATTCAAAATTGTTTTATTTACTCGTATTAGAGCACAATATTGATTATTAAAAAAAAATTTATTGTATTGGTCAAGCCTTTCACAACACACTCCAGCACATCTTCTGGGTAAACATTTCCACCAGTTATTACGCCTTTTTCACAGAAATGGAGCTTTGCCAGCAATAATGATCTACGAAAGTATAAAGAGCAAATAATCAAAAACCGTACAGCTACATAGAAACACTATCAAACAATCGATTCATGCGAGACCTCTTGCTTCATTTATCCAATCGTCATCATACGCAAATCCCAACAGATAAATTCGTACAGAACTTTTTCTTGATATTTTATCAGTATATATATAAATAGTTTTCTCGAAGTAAATTTGTTATATAAGGATCTACATTTCCTCACCCACCAGAGTTGTATTTAATATTTTTTTTGGAAAACTGGATATACAAAATGATTATAGAAGAAAATGGTAGAAAATGGCCGTCCCATTAGTGCGCTCTCAACGTTAGTTTAATATATAGAAGAAAAATAAAAAAAAACCACCCTCAGTCAGATCAGATCGCAACTGCGATCTTGAAGGCAACGTTAGGATGTAGATCCTTTTTACCCGACTGTGCGATGCAAAAGGAAGGGTAATGTGTTTATCAGCCTACTATATATATGTATGTTTGTTCTCTCGTGGCACTCTAGAGATCAAACGCGTTTGCCGATTTTGATGGTTCTTACATCTACCAATTTGCTGTAATCTTGCGCGAGTTACAAACACACCAACTTCCGCTACAACAACAACATCATCAAGTACAGCAACAGCAACAACAAGAACATCCACAGCAAGCGAAGTCATTATTTTTCCCACACGCTTACCTAAATTCCAAGAATATACTTGTAAACTAATATCACAGAATGTCATTGCACAGGTGATTCCATAGAAATTGATGCATCAGCGTCTGCTGAAGTTTATTCACACGATCACCTATGCAAACCAGAGCCAACATAAAACTGTAAAATTAATATTAAGTTAGTTCGAAGATAATTGTTGTGAATAAAGGTTGAAAAAATTTAACTTTGTGTTTTTTTCCCTTCTTGGTGAACCATACATATTGTATAACTGGAGCAGTCGACAGGCGAAGTTGTGAATTTGTATTAATATAAACGAAACGATAAATTAAAACAACGGTTTATTGTATTAATTAAAATCGCGAGTGTTATTAAAACAAAGACACTGAGATTTATATCTCTCTAACTTCGGAACCACCACCAACACCAATCAACAAAATCAAAAATTTTCTCATCGAGGGAACATCGTGGGAAATATTCGAACTCCATTTCAATTCGAAGGCATATCGGACGGAAATGAAAGTGTTGCTCATCTTCTTATGGTATGTTGAGTTAAATACTATTAAAAATTAGTTAAAGAACAAAATAAACAAATAAAAAAATAAATGTTACAAAAAAAAAATTGAAGTGTAAAATTCCTAAAGAATAGAATTTTATTTTAATAAAAGTTTCTGTATTAAAAAGAAAATAAGAAATACAAAAGAAAAAATAAATTTGAAGTGTAAAATTCCTAAAGAATAGAATTTTATTTTTCTGTATTAAAAAGAAAATAAGAAATACAAAGGAATTATATTTAATTAATTACAATTTTATATATTGAAATATATATATATATATATATGAAAAAAAAAATAAATAAAAAAATAATAATAATTTTGAATTAAGATACATATACATATATACTAGATTTTATCATTTATATTATACATATAAACATAGTTGATTTTCATATTTTCACAATTGTATTAAAACATAAAGCTGGTAAAACTACTTAATGCCAAGTGATAAACCCCCACGAAAGCACTCCAAATTTCCCTATCCTAAGTTCACAAGATTATTTAGAAGTCTAGACTCAATTCCTGAAAATATTTCAAGCGAACAAATTTTTCCTAACGAACCAAATACTTCGGCACTCATTACAATGAATCCACCAGTAAACCCTCCAGTAAATCCAACAGTAAACCCTCTAGTTCAACCCGAAGTAAATCAGGCACCCCAGATTAGTTTCAAAGATCTTTTCGAGTCTCTTAGAATCCCAGATGTAATTAAAGATTTGCCTCACTACGATGGCAACCCGAGAACTCTCTACGAGTTCATAAACAATGTTGAAGAAATCTTAATGTTTATAAGGGGCGCTGACGGAACCCCTTATGCGCAAATAATTTTACGGGCCATTAGGAACAAAATCCAGGGACCCGCAAATGACGTTTTAAACATGTATGGCACAGCATTAAACTGGGCCGAAATAAAAGAAAACCTTATACTCCACTATTCAGACAAGCGAAATGAAACTTCGCTCATAAAAGACCTACATACTTTAAGACAAGAAAAAAAGACAGTGGAAGAATTCTACAGTAATATCGTAGAAATCCAAGCGTCTTTAAACAACAACGTCCTAATACATGAAACGGATCAAAACGTCGTAAAAACAAAAAAAGATCTCTTCGCTCAAATGTGCTTAAACACATTCCTCTCTGGCTTAAGAGAACCTTTGGGCTCAAGCATTCGTGCAATGAGACCAGAAAGTTTACCTATCGCCTTATCATTTTGCATTCAAGAACAAAATATGTTCTATATGAAAGCAGACCTTAGGCCTAACCAACCAAAAAGATTTACGAACCAATCCCCTAATGCAACATCATTACCAACTCACTATAATTTTGGCTACAAACAACAAAACGGTCCAACTACCCTTAACTTTATTCCAAAACAATCGTATAATCCACGTACTAGCAATACTAACCGTAACCAACCAGTTAGCAATAATTACCAGCCTAACCTTTACCCATTCAGACCCAATACAAACAACCCAAATACTTTCCGGCCGCCTAACACCTTTGTACAAAATAATCAGCCACAAAATCTTAATTCGGAAAATATTCTACCCCGGAATACTCTCCAACACAATGTTCCACCAGAACCGATGGACGTTAGTTCTGGCAACACAAACTTCAGACAATCAACCCGTTACCAATCTAGACCTTCAAATAGTAACCAAACTAGACGAAGTACAGGACCCCGATACTCAATCGAAGAAGTACACAACATAGATCCGCAAAACCAACAAGAAGAACCGCCGCACCATATCCAAAACCTTGACGAATATTATGAGCAAGGAAATCATAACTTCGACTATCATGAACCGGAAACATTTAACGAACTTGACGACAATCTTCTCACAACATTCCATGAATTAGACGATCGAAATTTTCGTATAGACGCTTCGTAAAACCAACAGGATACTTAGATATAAATAAACATGGCTCTACCTTACCATATATACACATATCTTCTCCATTTAACCGTCCACTAAAATTTTTAATAGACACCGGAGCATCCGCTTCGTTCATTAACCCCGAATTCACGAAATTTCTCAAAATTAAACCTTGTGATCCACTTTCAATCTCTACCATACTCAATAAATACACACTTGATAAAAAGGTTACAACTCCCACTTTTTGCGAATTTAAAGAACCTGGTCAGTTCGATCTCCTCATTTTTAAATTCCATGATTACTTCGATGGCCTTTTAGGACTTGACATTTTAACCCAACTAAATGCTAAAATCGATTTAAGGAATAAAACCCTCAAAACTAGCAACGCTGTAATCCCACTAAAATTCAAACCAAATTATAGTTCAGGCAAACTCGTTATTCCTCCCAATTCCAAAGTTATAGTTAAAATTCCAGTCGATATTCGCGAGGGCGACATTTTTATAAACAGTACAGCATTAAAACCTGACATCATAATTTCCGAAGGAATTTATAAGGCAAAAGAATGGTACAGTTCTGTGGAAATAAATAACAAATCCAAGTATGAACATGTCATTCTGATGGAACAACCATTAAAAGTCGAACATCCTCAAGAATTATAGACGTTAATAACTTCAATATAACTTACGAAAACACTGAATCCGAAGAGGATATTGTAAATCTAATCCGTACATCGCACCTAAACAAAGAAGAACAGAAAAACCTCCTACAACTATGTAAAGCATACGAAGATATCTTCTTCAAAGAAAGCCAACAACTAAGTTTTACTAATGAAGTAAAACACAAAATCCCAACCAATGACGAACTTCCAATTTACACTAAAACCTATCGCTATCCGTACTTCCATAAAGAAGAAGTACGAAAACAGATCAACAGCATGTTGGAACAAGGTATCATACGACATAGCTATTCACCTTGGAGTTCCCCCGTCTGGGTGGTCCCTAAAAAAAAAGACGCTAGCGGGAAACAAAAATGGCGTCTAGTAATAGACTACAGGAAACTAAATGAGAAAACTGTTTCGGATAGATACCCGTTACCAAATATAAACGAAATCTTTGACAAGTTGGGCAAGTGTATGTACTTCACCAGAATTGATTTGGCCAGTGGATTCCATCAAATAGAGATGGATCCAAAAGACATAAGTAAAACTGCCTTTACTGTTGAAGGCGGACATTATGAATATGTCCGAATGCCTTTCGGGCTGAAAAATGCTCCGTCCACCTTTCAAAGAGTCATGCACAATGTTCTGAACGAACTAATAGGCAATATTTGTTTAGTATATTTAGACGATATAATCGTCTACTCATCATCTCTACAAGAACATACGGAAAATCTTAAAAAAATCTTCGAGAGATTGCGAAAATACAATCTTAAAGTGCAACTGGATAAATCTGACTTTATGCAAAAAGAAATAGCATTCCTGGGCCACATCGTTTTGACAGATGGGATAAAACCAAACCCGATACCACGTACACAGAAAGAAATAAGAGCTTTCCTAGGACTCCTAGGATACTATAGAAAATTCATCAAGGACTTTGCCAAATTGGTAAAGCCACTAACCGAGTGCCTTAAAAAAAGACCGTAAGATAGTCATGAACGAACAATACCTACAAACCTTCGAAACTTGTAAAAACATTTTGACCAATGACCCTATACTCCAATATCCCGATTTCTCTAAGCCATTCAATCTTACTACCGACGCAAGCAATTTCGCAATAGGCGCAATTTTATCACAGGGTCCTGTTGGAAACGACAAGCCGGTTTGCTTTGCTAGTAGAACGCTTTCAACATCAGAAATAAACTACTCCACCATAGAAAAAGAACTGCTTGCAATTGTATGGGCCACAAAATATTTTAGGCCATACCTTTACGGTCAAAAATTCAAAATTATTACCGATCATAAACCCTTAATTTGGATAATGAACCTGAAAGACGCAAATTCAAAACTACTACGTTGGCGTCTAAGATTAGAGGAAAATGACTACGAGATAGTCTACAAAAAGGGCAAAGCTAATACTAACGCTGATGCTCTTAGCAGAATAAAAATAGACAATCATAAACAATTTCAAAATATAGAAATTAACCTGAATGACACCCTCTCAGTCCAAGGAACGAGCGGTTCTACTATTCACTCCGCAACAGAAAATTTAAATGACGGTATTCCAATTTCTGAAAAATCTTTAAACGAGTTCAATTTGCAAACCATTCTTCAAAAATCAAATAAAGGTTCCCCAATGACGGTTGAAACGGTATTTAAAAATAAACAACGAAGAATAATTAGAAACTCAAACTTTAATGAGGCCACAGTGATAAACATTTTCAAAAAGTATTTAGCACCCAATAAACTAAACGCAATTTTTACCGATGACGAAACCTTTAGTGTTGTACAATCCGTTTACTCACAATACTTTTCAAATAAAAAATCTTTTCGATTAATACGTTGCGTAGAAATTTTGACAGACATTAGGAAACCCGAAGAACAAGAACAACTCATCAGGAAATACCACATAGACCACAACCATAGAGGAATAGATGAAACAAACCTTCACCTTAAGCGTAGTTATTACTTTCCTTATATGAAAAACAAGATCACACAAACCATTAATAACTGTGAGAAATGCCAACTATTAAAATCATAACAGGAAACATGGACGCTGAAGACGCAAAGAATCTAAACAAACAAATTGACAGTCTGAACAAGGAAAACGAATATCTTTTTAATGAACTAAATACTAAATCTAAATTAAATACTCAAATCATTGAGAGGTTCAAAAATATCACAAACCATATCAATCATCAACAAATTCTTCTTCAAAACTTTCTTAAGAGTTCTCAAGAGAGAACAACAAACTCTATACGATCAAACACTGACACACTTATTCATATGCAATATCTTAACCAATATAACTACAACATTGACCTTCTAACAAACCATATACGGGACATAACTGAAGCAGTGGTTTTAGCCAAAATAAATATTATACCAAAAGTTATCCTTAATCCTAAAGAAATAAATCTTATTCATGAAACCCTCAACACCTCAATAGACATAAAGTCAAGCGAACATCTTTACGAGATGCTAGAACTACAAGCCTATTATAATGACTCTAAATTAATCTTTAATATCCGTATCCCCGTCCTATCCCAAGAAAACTTTCTCCTCTTCCATATCATACCACTACCTATTAATGGAACCAAAGAAATAATTGTAAAACCATTTTTATTATTTAATGAAAATAAAACAAACATACAGTACTTTAACTTGAAATGCCCTAGAATAGAGAGCACTTTCATTTGCCAAGAATCGTCACATCAAGAATCAACAGATAAATCGCCGTGCATCGGCAACATAATGAAAAATTACCCAGCAACATGCCCTACCAACGACATCGGTGTAACTTCATCTATAACCCAACCCGAAGACAACCTCATTCTACTCATAAACATTAACAAGACGCTCATTAAATCAACCTGCAACACACTGCAACAAAATTTAAGTGGCACAATGCTACTTCATTACAAAAACTGCGAAGTAACTATAAACGAAATCACATATGGACAGCAATTCAACAATTATCTAGACAAAATCACCATTTTTCCAGCATCCTATAGTTCCATATCCCCAAATTATTCACTAGAAACCTTAAACCTAAAGAAACTTAATGACTTTACATTCTTACAGAAAAAGCAATTAGACATATTAACCTTGGAAACGAAACATAGAGACGGCTACATCATCCTGGTCATCTTATCAATTGCAGCTTTAATATCCATTACAATAATCATACGTAAAAGATCTCATACAATCAGTCGCTTAAGCCCAATCAGCGTAAAGCTTCCTGACCCAAGCTCTCATCTTAGGGGGGAGGAGTTACAAACACACCAACTTCCGCTACAACAACAACATCATCAAGTACAGCAACAGCAACAACAAGAACATCCACAGCAAGCGAAGTCATTATTTTTCCCACACGCTTACCTAAATTCCAAGAATATACTTGTAAACTAATATCACAGAATGTCATTGCACAGGTGATTCCATAGAAATTGATGCATCAGCGTCTGCTGAAGTTTATTCACACGATCACCTATGCAAACCAGAGCCAACATAAAACTGTAAAATTAATATTAAGTTAGTTCGAAGATAATTGTTGTGAATAAAGGTTGAAAAAATTTAACTTTGTGTTTTTTTTCCCTTCTTGGTGAACCATACATATAACTCGCGTGTCATTGAAGGCATTTGATGTGTATGTTTTTTCCTTTGTGGCACTCTAGAGACCAAACGCGTGGGCCGATTTTGACGGTTCTTACATCTATCGATTTGTTGTAATCTTGCGCATGTCACTGAAGACATGATGTTAATCAAAATTCAATATGGCGACTACCAGCCACCATTTTGTGAAATAACCTTGCGAGTGTGACTGAAGACATGATGTTAATTACTAATTGATTAATAACAAAATTCAATATGGTGACTACCAGCCGCTATTTTCTGAAAAAGTTCAATATGACGACTACCAGCCGTCATATTGTGAAAAAAAATAAAACTAAAAAGTGTAAAATAAAAAGATTAATTTAAAAAATTAAAAAACACAACTGACTAAAAAATGGACTTTAAAATATGAACTAAAAAGAAAAAAACAAGTCCTGTAGTCTAGAATTCTGTTAAGAAATATTAAATAACCACACCATTGAAATAGTTTCATGGTGGAAACACACATAAAACAAATAATAAATCATAATGCGGAACTAGACCAGCTCCATTCTTCCCAATAATGGTCCCTATTATCATCCCAGCACTTGTAATTGAAATTGGCAGTTGTTCAGCAATTGCCTCTACTTGCTGGGCAAAAAGAACTGCCTCACCCTTAAAGCCTTGTTGCCCAAATTTGCTACCTAAACGGACCACTTTCAAAAATGGTTTTATTCTTGAAATCGTTTTTCCATTTCACTCAAGCATTCCAGATCTTGTGGCCTTAATCTGGCCTATCTGGATTCCACTTTTTTTCATCCAGTACAATTTTTGGGAAAATTTAGGTGTATAAAATATACGAGTAAATCAGTATGTTGAAATTTGCATACAAAGTTACAGTTGGTCTCGAAGTTATTTTCTGCGTATTTGACCTGAGTTGCCTTGTGACGCGGATCTAGCCGTGGTGTCTTTTTCATAAAAGCTCTGACGACATAATTGTTGACGATACGCCAAATTGTCATTTGTGACACTTTTTTTCTGGAAAAAGCCGTGAATCGGTAGTAGGAAGCAGTTGAATTACTTGCTTTTAATATGATTCCCCGACTCTCCCGTGCCGAGGGTATCGATTTTCTGCCAGAACTATGTTTCTTTTGGAATTCGCGTTACATGTACAATATACCGGAGTTCCAATATGCAGCAGTCTTCCATGCACGTGGCAGTTTGCTTAAAATTGCTCAATGCTCATGCAGTTGAAAACAGTCTTGTATAAAGTTCTAATGCTTACACTTGAAGCTCACGTTATAATATGTGTCCTAAAATTTTGATACGGTTGCAAATAAGCAAAAACTGAAACAACGTAAGATAATACTCGTAGTAGGGTACCTTTCCAGGCATTTCTATAAATAAAATATAACTATTCTTTTTTGCAGAGCACTTTTTGGGCTCCTTTCCGTATTTAAAATATAGGGTTTTCCTTTAAGAACTATACAATTTTTTTTTAAATGTGAACGCACTCTTAATGTTTTTTGTGAATTGTTATTACTATTTCGCTTGTCAATGTCTACTAATTAGTCATTGTCCAGTACTGGAACGGGCAATGTTTACAAAATCTTAAAATAAATAAATTCGGAATTATTTCGCAAAATCATTTTCAGCGATGAAGCTCAGTTTTGGCTAAATGGCTTTGTCAACAATCAAAATATGCGCTAATGCATGGCTACAAACCCACATGTGCTTCATGAGACGCCATCCACAAAAATTCACTGTTTGCTGTGGTTTTTATTACGGAGGCATCATTGTGTCATATTTTTTCGTTAGTGATGGAAATCGCTAGCTTTAGAAGGGAACATCTTCAGGTCTATCACCAAAATTCGGGGCAACGAAGATTTGGCTGATGCCAAATTGTATGCATGGTTGCCACGTCGATGTTTGTGGACTCTCTCGGACGTCCTCGGGCACAGCAGTGTTATTCTCAGTCGAACGAGTAATACGCGCACATGGTGACGATGACGAAATTCACGTTGCGTTAAAATAACGGACCGGAAATTGGTCAAATAAACAGTAACAATAATTCCACGTTTTTCAAGTATGTATCGCTCCATCGCTTGTTGTTATCAAATTCTCTAATTATCTAATTCTAATATGCGCAATGACTCCATATGCAAATATTATGGCACATTCAAATTCGCATTCACAAATTGATGAATGAAGGGAATGTCAGCTACGTCTGGATGGTATTAAAGTTAATAAATTTGATGCGGTCGCTCTTAGTCACCGAAGAGTAAATCAAAGGAAACAGCATTAAATCTACTCGATTCGGGATATTTAAACTTGATGAAAGGGGTACCACACTTGACTGGCATATCGGAGTAGGGGTCGGCAAAAGGTAATATATACCCTGGTCCACATAGGGGTTGGAAAATTCTTTGGACCATCGTTTGTTAAAACTAAGGACTATCTCATCAATATGCGGCCGAAAATTTTGCTCTCTGTCGTACAATAGTCCAATGTTGCGAAAAGATTAATTGACATTTGGAGATATTTAGCTTCTACCAATTTGTTAGGTATCAAGTGGAAAATCTATCAGCGTCCTCTTGGAGGAGGATAGAGTCTTGGGGGAAGGAATTGTTTTGAAGAATTTGGTGTCATTAGCGTAAATGATTAGGGGGCAATGTTTAATAATTCTCTCAAGTTCGTTTATAGTGAAGATGAAAAGGAAGGGATAGAGATGACTGTCTTTTGGGACATCAGAAGGGGCTAAAAACGGGGTCGAGACGACTAACATTAATAAAGTGTAATAATAACGGTTTTCTAGATAATAGTGTTTGATATTGTACCAAAGGCTTCATCAAAATCTGTAGCAATAACATAGATTTCGATACGAAGAAGTTGTCTGCAAATGACTGTTTCAAAAAGGTTTCAAAGTAAAATAGTTGTCAATAATATGTGGATCGGTATATGTATGATATATTTTAGAAAGAGAGGGCTGGAGGGTAAACGTCGGATTTTCTTTTGAAATTGACGAATTGATAAAAGCACTTAAGATCGTTGTGAAGGTTGGTGTAAGCAGTTTCAAGGTAGCACTGATAAAGGCAATTGAAAAGATGGGTGTATTGGAGGTAATTAGAATAGACAGAACAAGAATTGATGCGAAGAAAGACCAATTTGTTTATATTGTTTCGGAATGAGTTTTCTGTTTTACCTAGGAGAGGAAGTAAATGATGTTTTGTAGTGGGAAAAGGGGATGCAAAAAGAAATAGGAATAAATATTTCACTGTAAAAACGGAGAGAGCATCAGTAACAGATAGCTTGGCAAATTCAAATCAGGACTTGCTGGAATAGTTATTACTTCTACAAAAATTTTTCTTAATGGTAGTTTTTATTTTTATTATTTTTAACAACCAAGGAGGAGTCCGGCCATAATAATTGTGCGTATCAGGTATGCTTATCCTCGAAGCTTTAATGTTGCGAATTGAGCTGTAGATGGCACTTCTGTTCTTCGAGTTTTCGGCTTGAATCCAAACTGATTTGCAAATATCATGAAGAGCATCCTTTGTATTTACAATACTTTTAGAAATAAGTTTATTTTGCGCTATAGCTTTCATCTTCTTAAAACTTAAGATATTAACCTCGACCAGTAATGCTTCGATGGGAGTTGAAGGTAATGCTCCTAAAGCGGTTCTTAGCACAGCATTTATTTTCACTTGCACGTTTTGGTCGGTTTGCTTAGTCCAATGAGATTACACAGTCAGGCCTTGCTGGATAGTTCCTCTTAAAAACGTTTTTGCTATATCGATTGCAGTGTTCATATGAGGGCCCTTGTACTTGCTGCAAATTATTTTAAGCAAATTATTGGCTTTGCTGAGTTTTGCGATATTATTCTTTCATGAGAACGCCATTTCCAAAGACCAGTCCTAGAATTTTAGCGTTGTTTAGAAGAGGAATGTTTGTAAGCGCAATATTTATAGCATTATTTGAACAATTATGTTTCCTGCAAATATGTAATGCATCCATTTTATTTATTAGCATTTTTGTTCCGGATTCCTTACACCATTTGAGTGCTTATGATACTGTAGAATCTAACTACCTCTGGTTTTCCCGATGCTAAGATGAAAATGTTGTCGGCATAAGTGAGTATGTTAAACGGATTGGGAATTGGAATTAAATGAGCTTTCTTCCATTCATGTGGATAAACAGCTACTTTCAAAATATTATTGTATAACCTCACTAGTCGGAGTATTACTTCTACTGGTAGATACTTAAGCATTTTGAAAGAGATTTTGTCGGCACCGGGAATTGTAACTTTGGTTCTGCTTAGTGATTCCATTAACTCGTTAATTGTAATCGGGTTGATTAGTCTGTCAAGCTTACAGTTGAAGGTAATGCTTTTTCAGCCTTAAAACATGGTCCGGAAAGATATTATCGGCACTATATCCAGCCCATTTTGTTGCAAAGAGTTGGGCTATTTCACATGGGTCTAAAATAGTGGTGGAGTTATGTACTATTGCACTGATGCCTTTTGCAAACTGGTTTCCATTGATCGCCTTTACCTTACAACATAGCGTTCTAGCTTCCATTGAAGGATTGATAGAAGCCAAAAAGTTTTTCCATGCACCTGCTTTGGCTAGTCGCACTTCTCTTTTTAATTTTGCTGCTATGTGCCGATAGGTGATGGTATTTCGGACATTCGGCGCTCTTTTTAACCGCGTCCATGCCTTTCGCTTTTCCTTTGTCAATTGTTTTAGATTCGAATTGAACCAAATAGGTTGAGAAGTATTGCTGGGTGGATATGAGGAGGGAATGGAGGTGGAAGCTGCCAATCTAATTATTTTTTTTTATACAAGCTGCTTCTTTGTTTACATTATTACTTATTAGATATTGTTTTAGCAGCATTAGCTTGTTGGGCATTGTTTGCAAATTTTTTCCAATCGGCTTGAGATTCTATAAATCGGGAGTGGTCGGGAAGTGATCACTACCTTCCAAAAAATCGTGTGTTTTCCAGATCGCATTGAGGACAATTGCAGGTGAGGTGAGTGGTAAGTCAATTGCAGTTAGCGAATTTTTTGTTGAAAAATGTGTGGGGGATTCCGAGTTCAATAGTACAAGGTCAGACTTCTGCAGCAAACCCTTTACAGCTGCACCAGCACTGTTTGTTTAAGGAGAGCCCCAAAGGGTGTTGTTTGCGTTGAAATCTCCAACGAGTATACTGTGAGAAAGATTATTGGAAGTAAGATTCATGTATTGTTGTTGGGTGGCAATTTTATGAGTTTGTCGGGAAATATTCTGCAAAGTGATTGGCTGAGGCAGGTTTATTGATATAGTTTGAGTTAAAAAGATGTCTGATGATCTTGAGTATGAGTGAGGTATACCTGTTTTTATTAATATTGCTGTTCCATCTTTATTGTTGTCACGTGGCCTGTTGGTAAAATAAGCAATATAGTCTTTATATTTTGTAGGAGCATTTTTAATAAAAATTTTTAATTTTTAAAATAATGTGAACGCCTTGGGCAACCGAGTATTCTTTGCTCTTTCACAAGGAACGATTCTGTATGCACAAACTATGGAGCACTTGTGCCATCAATGACAGCAAACTATTGACAATGTTGCTTCATAAGATCACCACAGCGTAATCCGCATTTTATGGAGGCTTGTTCATCGCCTCATACAGACGAAAAGAAGCATACGGAACAGGACTTAATAGAAACATAGGGGTTTCGCATGGATTTTTGTATAAGCAAAAGAGAGGGAACTACACATATTACCAGATTTTTAAAATGAAAATTTCCATATAGGTAAATGACAAGTTAGATAAAAGTACACAGAACGTGAAACGGCTATAAAGTCCCAACGGAATGTTACAGATAGGGCACACCAAGCATGAATAATCGAAGTTCACTGACATGAACGTGTGCACCTAATCGAGATGAACTAAGAATTGCAATATTTAATCTGAAATTGCGTCGTAACTCGGCGCCTAGAGCACCAAAACCTGCATCTGAAATGCTGGCTATCTTTCTTCACATATCTTTCCAGGAGGAGATCGCTCAGATTTAACGATAGATACAACAACATATTACACGCCTTGGGGAAATCTACGTACTGCTGCTAGGCCTATCGCACCTCCAGTCGTAAATGATCTGAACATCGAGCGAACCCTATAAAGCTTTCTGTTAAATAATGATAACAAGGAGGCCCACTTCTTGATGAATAACAATACACTGATAACAACACACTGATTACTAGGACACATTTCAAAATGCAATTATCGACGTATTACATCAACACAAAACTAGACTGATATGTTGACTAAAACATTGTACGAGTACTAGCAGTCAAAGGCCTGACTTTGTGGGGTCAGAAAAGAAATATATAATATCTTTGGATGATGAATTCAGTTTTAAGGTGGACTTGATATCTAACATTCTACATTTAAACTGGAATAATTTAAAATAAAAATGGTCTGCAACAAGATGTAGTTAATTCACCGATCATATTAGAAACGTACACAAATTTTCTTAAGGCATCGCTTCGATACGCTATAGAGTATACATATGACTTGGCCATGTGTAGGTTAGGTCCAAAAATCGTAGTGATTAACAGAGTGAGAGTACATAAAACACCAGCAAATAATTTCGTAGTAGGGTTAACAGGCTTACTCAAGTACATATTGCAACAGAAAAAACTTCAACGAACAACTTGACCTATACAAATTATTACCGAACTACAGTTGTTACGGGTATCTTTGCTTCAATGATTTCATTCACCCAGAAGCGTCCCTTTATTAAAATATGAATCCAGGACAAAAGCGTAGCACCGCCAATCTTCTACGACTCTCAAATGGAAGGCAATTCCTTTGCAATTTACTTCTAATTCGACTTAGCCACATTAATGCGTTAATTTCGGATGCTAAATTGTAAGCCATTGATTTATATAGGATTAAGGTTAAAGTAATTTGTAATGTAATTTTGTATAATTGGGTTGACAAGAAAGTGCTTTCGTGTTTTTGTGTAGAAAAATTGTGCACTTTTTTATATTTTCCATTTTATACAATGACAATGTGCCATCTTTTTGGCAACTTCATGATTCTGTGCCTATATAACTTCTGGCTCTTATTATCACAAAACTGAGCCAAGCGTGAGTTGAAGTCATCATAATAAGTTAAAGTTTTATCAAAAAAGTGTGTGATCTAGCTTTATCATATTCCCATATGATTTGCCTCTCCCGGCAACCTATCGACTGCTTCCTCCAGTTTCATTAGCTCTTGAATACAAACATATGAATTGATCATTTAGTTCCTTAAAAGTACGAGTAGCTCAATATACACGTCAGATTTATTATCCCAGCAAATTGACAACAGGACGGTTTTTAATGCAGTCCAGCTTTCGACCTGCTTTCGTATAAATACTATGATCGTTTTCGATCGATTTTTTTATAGACGACCCATTTTTCACTAACTGTGATTATTCATTTCAAAAAAAGATACATTTCGTTATGTTACTCGTAATTCAATCATATGGAAACCATACGTCAATCTTTTTCTCGAGTCCAAGATGTTTTAATTGATTTTCAATTGTTGCTTGTGATGCATTCAACCTCTAATTAATTTTTTTTTGTGCCGGAGCACATGTTAAGTTTTTCGGAAAATTGGATAGAGAGAGAGAAAGATATTTTGGCTCAGTGGTTATTTCGCTCCATGGGTATCACCCAACATTTAACGGCGAAACAAAATTATTAGTGTAAATTGATTTGATGTTGTATTTAGGCAACCATTCATCTCACGAGATTTTAGTTGCCTGAAAAAAAATCGTTCGACCTCGGTTGGTATTGAACCCTGAACCGTCCGTTTGGGAAGCCAATACACGACCACGGCCACTCACTTTAGACTTTATTCTTCCAGCATAAATTCATCTAATTTAATTAAGACTTTGATTTATACATCGACTTCAGTTGGCTTCTAGTCATGGACGAAGTGTTAGGTTTTCCTTAGATAGCCCCCATAGTGCCGGTAGTATGAATGAGATCATATATGTTAGTTAAACAAATTTTGCAGTGTTTCTTGGTATAGGGTGTTCCATTAAGACTATCTATTTTGAAATTTGAAAAAAAAAGACAGTGCTTATTTCAAAAGTTCTGATGTTTTTTTAATAAAGGGTGTAGACATGAAGGTTCTGTATGGTCATTTTGGTATATTGTGGGCTAAATTTCATCAATGACCCGTCGGAATTCAGTTCAGGAATTGTTCTTATGTCATTGACATATATATTTTCATTCAAAAAACTGCGTTGCAAGAAGATTCGTTATAGTGACCGAAAAATCCACAACATTTTTGAACCGTCTCTGAAAAAATCTCACCATTTCGGTAGTGGATTTTCACAATTTCTATGCGTTGAGCGTCCGTATAATTCTCCACGACTAAACTTAAATATTCAAACATGACAGCTGTCAAACAACAACGCTGTACGACCGACAAAAAAAAAAGGCGCAAAATTCAAAATAGTGGGTCTTAATGGGACACCCTTAATATATGTATGAATGATACAATGGGTGTGTTTTTTTTGGTATTCTATATGGCCTTAGAACCTTGGGCCCCGGCCCAATTATCAAGGCTTAGCCCGTTAATGACGTAGCAAAGTACTGGTCTTATCGTAAACATTTTGAAATGACGCTACCGAAGGTTGCTACAATTTGACCAGTTACGAGCGGCCGGTCATAGGTCTTGTTGGCGGCAGGACCACAGGTAGTCCCTACCAGGACTTAAATCATGATACCATGCGAGTCAGGCGGCCCCCGGGTCTCGGTCCGAGCCGTACTTGTTGAGGTGGGCCCCCTTGTGGGAGCGTCATGGTGGATGTGGTTTAAACCCAAAATCGTGGGAAGGATTTCGGATCAATGTAGAGTTGCAATAAGTACTGGCTGCTGTGACCCTAAGAGCAGTAAGAGGTTATAGGTCGGTCTCGACTCATACCAAGGGAGGAACATGTGCCTCCAACACAGACTGTATCCGCCGTTGAAAAAAAAATTTCAAAGTAAAGATGAATTCAAGCTAGAAATATAAATATTTATGCTTTTGTTTTTTGAAAAGTACAGTCAAAGGATTAGGGTTGGTAACATTTTTACAAATCAACGAAAAAAAGCCTGAATAATGTCTTTAGATATTAGACAGTGGAAAATTCCATTACGAATCAATGATTCTGACATCATCACGATGTTAGGAATCAAGTGAAATCCATTTGGTAATCAGTTGCAGTATATAATTTCAGCAGTACAATTTGCGAAGAACGTTACTAAGTGTGTTATTCTGGTTATTGCACCCTTTTCTATCCGTTAGGTTTTATTAACCCCGTAAATGTAGAGGGTAAGATTATCGTACAAAATCTGTGGGTACAAAAAGTTAACAAGAATTGTGCACAGCCGCACCGTTGGTGGCGCTTCTTGTTAACATTAAGCCAAACTTGGTCCTCATAGTTGAAAACATTTTTTTGCGAACACACTCAGAAATCGTGCTGTATTGGTTGTTTGCACATCCCTATACATGGGAAGTTTTTGTATCAGTATCCTAAATACAAAGCGAGCTACTGGCAGCATTTTGGACCCAGTCTAATATCATTTCCAGAGAAGCCATTGCGAGCGAGTTGTTGGAAAATCGGTGGTTTTGTGGACAAAATCTACTGAAAACAAAGTGGCAGGAGAAGTATTGTTCCAAAATGACTACGATTATTCCTGGGAAAAAAAGGGAGGATTTATTCAGTCAGCTGCCAGAGTATCTTCCGAATTTAGCGAAGCCTACTGGAAATCTACCGACCTTCAAAATGTACTGCAAGCCTTTGGATATGTGATTCGATGGATGGCTAGCCGGAGGAAAACTGTAAAGCGACTATCAAATGTATCAGAGAAAGGTGAGATTAACGTATTCGACGCAGGCAGCACCTCCTTACTCTCTTCGGATATACTTAATGGCGCGTTGGCCAGGATAACTTAGCACATCACATGTATCAAAAATCTTAATGCCTTCATAGATAAAATTCTGTAAATTTACTGTGTTGGTGGACGTTTGCAGAAAGCGAACATTTCATATCTTGTGAAATATCCTATCCTATTCCCAAAATCTAACCTATTTGTCAAAAATCTTGTTTATTTCCATAGGAAAAATTACCATGCTGGGCCTCGGGCAGTAGGTAAAATCATCAGACAGCGCTTCCGATTTCTTGATATCCGCAGTTTGGAGAAGAAGATAGAGGACAGCTGTCTACATTGCTCAAGTATCGACCGAAGTTGCTAATGAAAATAATGGGAAACCTTCCAGCTGATAGAGTGCAGCCGTCAAGACCGTTCCACAAATCAGATGCTGACTTTCGTTTCCCTCAAGTTTGACGCGTCACATGGACTATGTCGTGACATCTTCTGCGACAATGGGACGAACTTTGTTGTATCCCGAAACGAACTGGCAGAATTCAGACAGCAATATTTGATTGCAACATGGTGTACAGCGGAGCAGATAAATTTTCACCACATTCCTTATCTCTTTCGTACAGTGGGGCTATTACATTTGACTTTCGAAGAGTTCTATCCTGCTTTGATCGACCATTTTTTGATCGGTTCTCCCCTAATTACGCTAGCTGAACCAAGCATCGAATCGAGTAAACGATTTAAATAGAAGTCGACGATTATCCTGGACCATTTACAGGAGCTACAAAAACGAACGAAGTGGAAGGCATAGGAAGCGAATGTCAAATTGGGTACGTTGGTCGTGATCGCAGACGAGAACATACCAGTTCAACAGTGGTTGATGGGAAAAATCATCAAACTTATAGCTCCATAGTAACATGGTAATATTTAAGTGGTCGACTTAAAAATAAAAAATGGTATTCTGCGGAGCTAGCTATTCATTGCCTAGTCCCTTTGCCGATAGAGAGTTAAAGTCTCCGTAACCGTTGAAACTGCAAGGCGGGCAGAATGTTAATTGTTGTTTTATTTCGATCTTTGTTTTACAGTGTATTTTTATTAAAATTTTTGTTTTAAGTAATTATTTAAAAATAGCTGCATGTTTATTGTGAATAAAACAAATATTGTTCTAGTATATCAAGTATATACTCGTATTGTAGTATTAAATCTCTGTGCGAAAAGATACTTGGGAACTGAAACAGAGAAAGTTATAGAGTGAACCCTATAGTCACTTGTCGGAAAAACGAAGTTACAATGTTTAGTTATTCTTCCGCTACTACATAATAGTTTTTCTTCTTCTTTGTCTTTCAATCGAATAAATCGGGAAGACATTTTTTACTATTAGATAGTTGAAAGTCACAAAATTAAAAAGTCACAAAATATTAAACATTTGGTGTCGAAACCCGATAGATGTTTTTTTGATGCTTACTGTTTTTAAACTATATAGAATACCAGAAAAATACGCCTAATAGGTAAATAACACAATGAAACATGGATTGAAAAAAGGGTATAGTTTCCAATTTGAATGGTTCGGCGTTCGACATCAGCCTTTCCCCGAGAGAAATTCCTTTTCCCAGCAATTAAATTAATGTTAAATTAGTAGTTGTCTTTAACCAACAATAAGTCTTATTACGCTAAGTTAAGTGTTGTGTATCCAATATTCAAGAAAAATTAATACGTGTTATTTCTGTTAATTTCAGAAATATTTAAAGCATGTTTTGGTTCTAAGAGTTTTGAAACAATAGCTCACCATAATTTGTGCACCTAAGGTGGCGTCCAACAGTGCAAACGGACCTTAACTTACTTACAGTGTGACTTATGCAAATTATTGTCCTAGTGCAGGGCAGTAATGATGAATGTTTCTATTGTTCGGTAAAATAATTTCTTGAGTAGTTATTTACGAATGTTGTTGATAAGGCTTTTATGGTTTCCTAAATAAAATAAAAGGAATGAAAATCTATGCTGTTCCGCATGTCCACTTTCTTATTAAAAGTATATTAATAATGGGACATTCACTTAGCCTGGAAACACTGAAACTGTGAGCCTACAATTGAGTTTCATGGCAGGGGATTTCTGGAAGATTCTAATTTTAATTTTCCTAATGTATGTAGATTGAACATACGAGTATGTTGTTATTTTTTTCTGCTTTTTAGAATAGAAGTAATCAGTTTTGATTTCAATTTGTTTTCTTATCTTCTAAATTTGCAAGAACTATGGTCTCGCTCATCAATTGTTCACCAACTCTAAGAGCCTCTCTTTATATGAAAGTATTTATCATAGGCAAGAGACTTCACTTTCGAAGGTTTGCATTGCACGCCGAAGCTTGGTGGCATCTGAAAAATGAAACACTTCTTCAACGACCGCGATTTGCACTCATACCCTCTTGCGTAGTAGTTGATGAACTTCACCACTGCATGACGTCATCGTGACATGACACCTAGACGCGATAAATACTGCAATTATGTATATTCAAAATGCAGTAGTCTACGGATATAAGAAACATGTTTATAAGAAAAACTCGCTTAAAACAAATACGAATATAAACACCACGTTCTTTTCCAGATACACCAATGCAAAATACTCGTATATACCTTATAAGAAACACATTTGTAAGAAAAACACTGATAAAAACAACATTTTCCTTAGCACCAACTTTCTATTTTCCGTTTCTAATCGGATGGATAAAAGAAACATTTTTAAACACACAAAAAATAACTATTGTATTTAAATGGAATCACGAATTCGAGGCAATGACATGAACACGTCTTTTTTGTGTCAATTTAAAATTCATGGAAAAATTAATACCAGTTTTCAATATGAAGTTTAGTGTGCAATCTTGCAGGAATATGTCGCGATCGGGAATACAGAATAGTATAACACTAAGAACAAAATTAATGATATTAGAAGGAATTAAAAGTGGAAAAACCCGAAAAGGAATTTATGCAAGTATGACAACACTTCCAAAGAAAAAAAGAGAACAATGTAAAAGACAAAATAAAGAATGAAAGAAGCTGAACTGGCTGAATAAAGAGGGACTGCCGGTTAGGTAGGGATATTTGAAAACAAAGTATTCGATGTATATCAGTCAAAGCAATCGGACGTTTTTTATTTAGTGCGGAACAAATGAGAGAAAAGAAAGAAAAAAGTAAAAAGAAGACTAAGTTTACAACCTCAGAAGTGGGATAACCTAAACTCCTCGCGAAAAAAAAGAATAATAAATATACCATATACGAGTGAACACACGTCGGGCAAGTCATAAAAAAAAACGCTCAAAAAAATCCTAAGCGACGCGCACGTCCACGAAAAAAAGAAGAAATACATACATATATTGTTATGTATGCAAAAAAAAAACTAAAGAAAAAGAAGAATAAAGAAAAAAACGAAACACACGAAACACGAGTAATGTCTATAATAACGGGACAGGTGGATCGTAGACATGTAGTCAGCAATTTTGGAAATTCTGGAAAATCAACGACAGTGGCGATCGTGTGAAAAATAATGGAAGTATGAGATCATATGTGAAGAAGTTAAGTCGTGTTTTGCTAGAATCATCTCCTCTTTTACTGTTAACCGTAGAAAAACATATCCCTAATTATTAAGAAAAACATATTCATTATTGTTAATCAAAAGAAAAACTACTTAATAAACTTTAATAATTATCAATCCAATCAAGTGTTGTAGTCGTTATTTTTCTTGCGGTAAATGGACATTTTCTTGTGTTTCAAGTTCCTCAAACATCAAGTGAATCTTAACAAGTCGAAAGGTAACACCGGTTCTTCCCATACTCTACCAAAATACCGGCTTGACGACGAGCAGCCTCTTTCATCATATATTTTTTTTGTGTACAGCCAACCGAGGCATAATATACCTTCGCAACTGTGCAACAGTTGTTTTTTTTTTTTCTTTCCCTCTTTGTATTTTGTGTGTCTTACATTCTCTCATTCCTCTAACGGTATCGACAATGGACAGCGAAATCCAAAAGTTGTCAGCTGCGCAACTGAAGTTCTGGTTATAAAAACTAGAAAAGAAGTCGACAGGCAACAAAAAAGAATTGTTGTTGCGGCTGATGGCGATACCAGAAGTGGAGCGCGGTAGTTTTCCCTCGATGGAAGAAGAGTATGACAATGGCGATAGCAGCGACGGCGGCGCAGATAACGAGACATAGAGGCAGATGTGGAAGTTGATGATACCAACAAAAACAACGCAAATGAGAGACCTGAAAAACGGGAGTTGGAACTTCTAAAATGAGAGATAGAAGTCTTGAAGAAGGAAAAAGAAGTAATCGAACGGGAAAATAAAATGTGGCGACAAATGAGTGAGATTAATCTAAATGATGCGAGAACGAGTGATAACACAAATGAAAGACAAATGGCAGAACTCAGGGCCGTCTCCCAAGCACCATTTAACACAGTAAAGGTTTTATTGCCAGAATACGACGGCGGTCCGATGTTGGACATTTGACTACAGCAGCTATCGAATTTGGATAGAGTATACAACCTCGACGACATTACTTTAAGAACCTTAATGTTGTCGAAGTGAAAAGGCAAAGTACAACAGTGGCTGTATACAAAACCAAATTTCATGGAGGAAAGTACTGAGGACCTACAAAAACAAATGAGAGAACTCTATGACAGACGAGAGGACAAGCTGACGACAAGAAGACGGTTAGAGGCCAGAAAATGGAAGGCACACGAGAGTTTCACGGATTACTACAATGATAAGATTATCCTCAACCACGGCCTTGACTTAGATGAAGAAGAATTGGTCGAGTACATAATCGAAAGCATCACGGATGAAAATCTTCGTTTGCAAGCGCTCATCAATTGCTACAAAAGTCACACGCAAGTACTGCGTGCCTTTGAAAAAGTCAAACAAAAAAGAGTGACACACATACCTGGCACATCAAGGCAACTACAAAAGAGTGAAAATGCAGCACGAGCACCACGAATACAAGTAAGGTGTTTTAACTGCAATTCAATGGGACACATGGCTAATGTATGCAGAAAACCCAAACGAGAGCTGGGCGCATGCCATGCATGCGGCAAGCAGGGGCACCTCGCAGCTGTATGCCCGGAGCGAAAGGATTTGCGATTAAGGAGCATTCATCAGGTGGAAGATGACGATGAAGAATATGTAATAAATTATCAGATTATAATAAGAAATTATAGTTACACATACCATATTTATTTAGGAACATTAATCAATACCGGCAGTCCCGTCTCCCTTATACGAGAGAAATATTTACCTCCCATATTTTTGAATGAAATTGTTAGTTTTAAGAATAATGTTAATCTTTTCGGAATCAATAAAACTAGACTAAATTGTAAAGGTTATGATTGCGTTATTATTTTCCAAAATAGAGAAATAGCAATTAATCTGTTAGTGGTATCGGACCACACAATGGAATATCCGATGCTTTTAGGCCGGGATTTTCTAAAAAAAAAGTAAATCTAGAAATAAAATTAGACAAACTAGATTTCGATAATGAATTTACAAATGAATGTATGAATTTAATGAACATTGAGACTAATGATAACTTACAAAAGAGAGATAAGAATTTTATTGATAATGAAAATATTAGTTATGAAGACAAACAGTTATTTTATGATATATTTTATTCAAATTACTTATATTGTGAACGTCCCGAAAAGTCAGAAAATGAGTGTCAAATGCGATTGGTTTTAAATGATGATAAGCCCGTCCACTGTTCCCCACGACGGTTATCATATTGTGAGAAAGGTCAGGTTCAGGCAATTTTAGATGAGATATTAGAAAAAGAAGCGATTAGACCTAGCAAATCAGAATACGCATCTCGTATTGTGTTAGTTAGGGAAAAAACAGGTGACATTAGGCTCTGCGTGGATGATCGCATTCTGAATAAAGTTACGTTAAAGGACAATTCTCCGTTACCACTCATAGATGATTTACTCGATAGATTAGCTAATAAGAAGATATTTTCTTCACTTAATTTGGAAAGTGCATTTCATCATATACGAATGAGTGAGGAATCAATCAAATATACTTCTTTCTTTACACCTATGGGTCAATACGAATACGTAAAAATGCCTTTCGGGTTGAAGAATGCACCATCCGAATTTCAACGATTTGTAAACACAGTGTTTGATGATTTAATAAGAATGGGTAAGATAAACATCTATATGGACGACATAATGATAGCAACCGAAACAATAGGAGAGCATTTGGAAATAATGAGAGAAGTCTTTATTAGGCTTGTGATGAACAAATTGGAATTGAGATTGGATAAATGTCAATTTCTGGAGCCTGAGATACGGTATTTAGGATACACTGTCACAAATGAGGGTATTAAACTAGATCAGAAGAATATCGAGTCAGTAATTAATTTCCCAGTTCCACGGAATTCAAGATCAGTACATAGTTTCTTGGGGTTGTGTTCCTACTTTAGGACATTCATTAAACAATTTTCGTTAATAGCACAACCACTGTACAACCTTATAAAGAAAAATGCTGACTTCCAATTTGGTGAAAAGGAATTGAAGTGTTTCGAGACATTAAAGAGTAAGCAGATTGATCCCATGGATGAAACCGAGCTACATTGCGATGCGAGCTCATTTGGTTTTGGCGCTATATTATTACAGAAAAAGAGTGATGATAAATTTCATCCAGTTTTCTATTTCTCAAAACGTACGACTGAATATGAATCGAGGTATCACAGTTTCGAATTAGAAACATTGGCTATCATATACGCATTACAACATACTTACATGGTTTTAAATTTAAAATAGTTACTAATTGTAACTCATTGACGTCGTTTTTTTTTTTTTTTTTTTTTTTTTTTAAGAACTTAACAAATGCCAGAGCACGTGTTAAGTTTTTAGGAAAATGGGACAGAGAGAGAAAGAAAGATTTTTGGGCTCAGTGGTTATTTCGCTCCATGGGTGGCATCCAACATTTAATGGGGAGACTAAATTATTAGTGTAATTGGACTTGTTGTTGTATTAAAGGCAACGTGAATTAAGTTGCCTGAAAAAAAGAATGTCTTTCGGACGAGGCTGGGATTCGAACACCGAACCTTCCGATTTGGAAGCCAACACACTACCACTTGAGCCACGGCCAAGTTGACTTTAAATAAAAGAGAGATAAATCCAAGGATATCCAGGTGGGCATTGGAGTTACAAAATTATGAGTATGATAATAGCAGTGGTACTAAGATGACGCATGTAGATGCACTTAGCCGCATGTCAGGTATTTTGATTATCCAAGAGAACACATTTGAGCAGAATTTGTCGATTAGTCAGCATAAAACGATGAAATAAACGCAATAAGAAAAAAATTGGAAAATGAGGAGAGCAGTTTTTATGAAATGAGGTTTGATCTACAGGAAAGTTAATGATACTATTCTGTTTTATATGCCTAGAAAAAATGGAATCAAATGTTATGCGGTTATATCATGATGATATGGGTCATATGGGATCCGACAAAGTGATCGATGCTATACGAAAGACATACTTGTTCCCAAAAATGAGAGAGAAAGTTAAAGAGCATATAAAAAATTGCCTGAAATGTATTGTTTTCTCATCGAAACATGGAAAACACGAAGGGCTTCTCAATAATATCCCTAAAGGAAATTTGCCTTTTGAGACAATACATATCGATCATTTCGGACCTATAACATCAAAGAGAGGAAAGAAGAAACATGTTTACCTAGTCATAGATGCATTTGCTAAACACGTAAGGCTTTATGCGATACGAACGACAGGAACTACTGAAGTACTTGCGAAGTTATTTTAATTCTTATAGTAGACCAGGGGTGATTATATCAGATAGAGGTAGTGCATTCAGTTCAAAAAATTTTTTGGATTTCTCGATGAAAATAATGTGAAGCACATAAAAATAGCAATGGGTTCACCCCAGGCTAATGGGCAGATAGAACGAGTTAATAGGAGTTTAGCACCAATAATTACCAAGCTGACGAGTGCTGTGCTGTACTATGATGACATTAGATGTGATTTTGGCAAAGATAGAGTTTGCGATGACCAATACAATTCATAGAAGTACTGGTACTACTCCTAGTGAGTTGTTATTTGGAGTCGCTTAAAAAGGAATATTTATAGATTTTTTAAAAGAAACCTTAGAGGAAGGTTTAAAAGATAGTGGAATGCCAAATGAGAGAGAAAGCGGAACTAAAGATAGTCAAAGGACAGGAATATAACAAAAATCTTACAGATCAAATGAGGATACGAGTAGATAGGAAGGATATTATGTAGTGGTGAAAAATTACGAAAGTACGCCTGGTGCTTGCAAGAAGGTAATTCCAAAATTTAAAGGACTATATAGGGTAGCAAAGGTTCTATTAAATGATAGATATTTATTGAAGGATGTTGAAGGGTTTCAATTGAGTCATATTCCGTACGAGGGTATATGGGAAGTGTCAAATATCCAACCTTGGATAAAGTCGAGTGCTGGTATAATCGGGACGATTAATTGTCAGGAAGGTCGAATTGTGGCAACACTTCCAAAGAAAAAAAGAGAACAATGTAAAAGACAAAAGAAAGAAAGAAAGAAACTAAACTGGCTGAACAAAGAGGGACTGCCGGTTAGGTAGGGATATTTGAAAATAAAGCATTCGATGTATATCGAATGAGAGAAAAGAAATAAAAAATTGAAAAGAAAACTAAGCTTACACAAGGTATCAAATTGCTATAAGCACTTTTTATAAAATAATAAAAAATGAAAAAAAATTTTGAAGAACAAATGTATAAATGCAAAACCTTAAACAGAAAAAGAAACAGCGACTGTGAATTCGGAAAAAGAAACTATGAAGAAATGATCCCAGCAGATAAGTAAAAGAAATGCTAAAATAGCAAGGCCAACTTTGCTGGACCTTTTTTTCCGTTGGAAACAGTGATCAAATATATCTTTTAAAAGATTTCATGGAGAAGCTAGTTCGTTGACTCTGCAAATAATTTTTTGCAGTACGTTGTGCTCGAGTTATTCGAAAAATACGATATAAAAAATATTTATATGTATCTGAATACATATATAACGCAAACGAGACTGTATTTTTTTTAAAACTCTTCCTGCTGGTACCCACGCTATAAATGGTTCACATATATATAAGCAGCCAAGATAATTTCGCAACAAACAAATTCCAATCGCGTATAAATTTAATAAAAAGAGCTGGATGATAAGCTGGTGTGAAATTATTAAAGACCTTGATGCTATATAAGAAAAAAAACAAACTGATTTTACTTTTAGTTGATAATGCCCTATGCCTCAAATTGGATTTTAAGCCAAAGTGCATTGAAATAAGATTCTTACCGGTTAATACAACGAGTCTTTTCCAAAATTTGTACGTGTACACTTACACGTCTCAATTTTTTTTTATCTACCTATATTTTATTAAATGCGTTATCCATTCCTTTAAGGTACAGTAAAAAAACGATGAAGATCAAGGTATAAACAATATTATTTTACATTTATGAAGAACCTTAAATCTTAACAAACGATTTTTTTGTTTTGAGGTCTTTTTGAAAATAATGTACTGAGGTGTCCTATGAAGATTTTGAAAATGAAAAAGAGATTTTAGACGAAGTACGATATGGTCAAAGATCAGGAAACGTTATCTCCAAAAGCCAACTTAGAAGCAAGGCATTGCGTGCTTTTTCTGTTTTAAAAGCATAAGGTGAAGAAGATTACCTTCAAAGCATAGATAATATTATTTTCAAGAAACGCTAGGAATATTTGATTCCCAGAACTATAGACGAATATTTTGAAGAAGTACAACAGCAGATACATACTCGCATAATAAATAGTATAAAACGGAAGGGTTGCTCTTGCAACCTTATACCACCTTGTTCAAACTGTTCCCGAAATTTATTCAGAAAATTAAAAGTACAAGTTTATTCATCTAAATCTATATTGTCCCCTTCAAAGTAATCCCCATCGACTGCAACACACTTACGCCAGTGCTTGATCCAATCCTCGAAACATTTTTTTATATTCGGTTTTCGGTATGTCCATAAGTGATTCCTGCTATTTTTTCATTACTTCCTCTCCGCTGCTGAAACGTGTTCCCGGAGTGGTTTCTTAACTCGATTGAACAGAAAGAAGTCACAGGGAGCCAAATCAGGTGAATTCGGTGGCTATTCGATGGTATTTGTTGCATTTTTCGTCAAAAAATTACGAATAATGATGGCACTGTGCGACGGTGCGTTATCATGGTGCAAAATCCACGAGTTTTCTGTCCACAATTCTAGTCACTTTTGGCGAATTGCTTCACGCAAACGTCCCATAACCCCCAAATAATACTCTTTGTTTACTGTCTGGCCTTTTGGCAAAAATTCATGATGCACTACACCGTTGTAATCCATGAAAACCATGAGCATTGCCTTCTTTTTTGACTGAAAACGACGTGGTTTTTTTGGTCTCATTTGGTGAACGCCATTCACTTGCCTGATGTCTGGATTGCGTGTCGTACTCATAAATCCACGTATCATCTCCAGTAATGATCCTTTGAAAGAATGTGGGATCGGATTCAGCCTCGCAAATCATCTCTTTTTCGACGTCAACACGGTCTTTTTTTGCATGAAATTGAGGTTTTTGGTCGATGGTCTGCCACTGCGTCCATCATCTTCGGTTGACTCACGACCACTTTTGAACCGCTCGTGCCACTGGTAAACGACCGTTTTCTTTAGAGAATCGAAACACTTTTCCAACATTTCCAACGTTCGCGCACCATTAAATCCGTTTTTTACATAAAATTTAATACAAGTTCGTTGTTGCAAATTTAAATCCATTTCTAAAATTGTAAAAAATCGCCAACACACACAGAGATAGATGTACTCTTGGCTACGTAACTTTTGCATATGTCAAGCTATGACGCTAAGATTTAAAGGGAATGTCAAAAACAGATTTACCAACTTAACAAAATAAACAGAAATCAAATCGGAACAATGAGAGCGCCACACGGTGATATTTTTGATCAAGGTGGTATATACTTTTGATGTGCTGTGAATTCTGTTTTTGTTTTGTAATAAAGTTAATTTATTCAGTTATTATTTTTATACTCGTAAAAACAATTTCTTTTCTAATATAGGCACATACATACATATTACGTATATTCGTTTTTTGTTCTTTTAAGAAACTTGTTTCTTATATCCGCTTTTTTTTTGTTTAAGAAACTTGTTTCCTTTATCGGTTCTCTGGATATAAGGAAACTCGGTTAAAAAAGAAAAATTCGTGCTTTTTTGAGTTTCTTGTAACCGTAATTTACTGTTTATAGAAAGAGAATAGGTGTCAACCTAGCACTGACAATTTTCAGATTTTGCAGTATTCTAAAGATTGTGAGATTCTTATTCACTAAAAATAACCCCCTTCTCAATCAATGCATTTGTTAATTCAACTAAGCTTCGACTCATCAGTTAGAAGCAGTTAGAAGTTCTCGATGCTTATCTTGAAATATTTTCCAACTAATTAGTACATGTCTCTGTATTTTGTTTCTTTTTAATGTGCGACTTCTATTTTAACTTTGCGTAGCGTTTCATTCCGAAGTATTTAACTTCGTTTGCGAACGGAATACAGAGCTAGTTTATAAAGGTAGACAATCTGCTCCCTTTTTTGTAAGCAAAGTTTACTTGGACGGATTTAGTTTCATTGAGCACAATCCGCCATGTTTTTGTCCATCCATCTACATTATTAAGAGAATTTGTAATTTGTTTCCTCATTCGCTTTACCTCTTTTTCTCTTTTCTTTTTTAAAGAAATTAACAGTCAACACTTCTGCTTCCAAGGCATGTTTTAAGTTTTCCGGAAAATGGGACAGAAAGAGAAAGAAAGATGTTTGGGCACAATGGCTATTTCGCTTCATGCGTAGCAGCCAACATTTAATAGGGACACTATTGCTATTATAGCCGTGTCATCAGCAAAGCGTAGCTAAAACGATCTCGTCTTCTTGGGCTATATAGGAGATATAGGAGTAGACCGAGAAAACTTCCTTAGGTTCCATAGGCTAAAATCTCTATAAATTGCTAAAACTCGTTTCTGTGTCTGACACGCAAAAGTTTATTCTCAAGATACTTTGTCAGAATATTAAATAGCCTTAAAGCGAAGACCTTTTATGAATTGAATATGGCACAACTTGTCAAAGGCTTGCGAGATTTCAAGAAAAACACCTGAGCAAATCTTTCTTGCTTCTGAACACAAATAGGTGGTCAGGGAAAAATTGTGGGTGCAATTATTAGAATTGGTCTATAAACTTCTTGTCACATGGTGATTTCCCTAGGTTTGGTACAATTATGACCTCAGCGACTTTTCACTGACTCGAAATGTATTCTAATCTAGGTGCTGCGTTTATAATTTAGAGAAGCTTGATTTATGCTTTTCTATGCAGACTTATAATTTTTTAATTTACTTACTAAATTTGTTATTGAGTAATTGTCAGCTGCTGTTTCTAATGCATAATAAATGAAGGCATTACCGTCCAACAGTGTATTGATGTATATTCCTTTCTAAACGGAGAAATTGATAATATCGGTTTTTTTCTTGGTATCAGTCGGAGAGTAAGGCGATTTGCACGTCAAGCGGAAGCCATAATTGTGCTCCATAGAAGCGTTTTAGGTTTACGAGTATATGAGGTGTATCTACTGGGTGAGTTTTTTAACTTGAGATATCCAAATTACTCGAAAAATAAGGGATATCGCGAAAAATGTTTCAGACAAAAGTCACAAGGTTCTGTAGGGGACATAAGATGGTGACCACGAGTTTGACCTTGAGACCCATTTTCAAGGTCAAACTAAGGTCACTTTTGATTTTTCAGATGATAATTCCTGATTTTATGGCGCCCTCTGACGGGAAAAGAATGCGTTTCTGAAAAAAGTGTTTCATGTAAAAGAATTGTAATTTTTCACGCAGATTACGAATCTGTCAAAAAGAATAGGTGTTCCCATTAAAAAATTAAAAGTGACCTTCGTTTGACCTTGAAAATGGGCTCAAGGTCAAACTCGTGGTCACCATCTTATGTCCCATTCAGAACCTTGTGACTTTTCTCTGAAACATTTTTCGCGATATCGCGTATTTTTCGAGTAATTTGGGTGTATCAAGTTAAAAAACTCACCCAGTATAGTCCCAGCAAGAGTGTTTTTTTTTTTATTAAAGTCACCACCAATATTGAAACTAGGTTTAAGGGAATTGAATATATTATTGAAGACACTCTTTTCCAGCAAACAAACATTGTGGCCGACATAAAATGGTAACGAAATTATGTTTGTTTCTTACTCGTACCATGATAACTTGCACAGTCTCTAGTTCTGTTTTTAAATCTTCAGAATATTCGCCAGATTTTTTATATACTCGTAAGTTAACACTAAAAATATTAGAATTCGCATTACACCAACTGAGTGTAATGTTCCCACTTCCGCCACATGCACTTCGAAGTTCACACACCTGCTGCACAATTCCGAGAAGTCGGTCAGACTTGGGTCACATTGCACCTGTAACAGCAGCAAACCAAACCAATACTGCTGAGCTAGTAATTTGTCGCATTTGATGGTAACCTTATAAATATTTATAAATTCGAATTGGCACAATAAATTAGCAGTAGTCCCAAATAAAAATAAAAATTGTTTTTCTTTAAACTTCACCGCGGATAAAAGTCCAACTTATATAAGGATGATATGCCTGTCGCTTTTTCCGATGAATGAAAAACGTGATAATCCACAAAGCCTCTTATTTTTTTAACACGATCTCTTCTTCACGTGGGTTTCGGAGATCAAGCAAACGTCAATATTTTTTTTCGTATCAACATTTCTAACTTGTCAAGTTTTTGTAAAAGTCCGTTAGCATTCAATATTGGTATTTTGATTATTTGTTTATTATTCACGTTCTCGAATTATTATCCGTACTACCGCAATTAACACTTTTGATTTTAACTAAAATTGTAAATTATGGTTTGTGGTTATTTTTCGCTAATAACGGATGCCAGTTATTATAAAAACTTAACTTTAAATTATTTGATCTCCTTGAGTCAATAAACTATGAAGGCACAATTTTGTCTCCTTTCACCTTCGGGTCTGGTTTTATTACCACTCTATATAACTTTTCGCGAACATCAAAATGTTGGTTACTCTGTGGATAATAAAAAAAGCGATAAACAATTTACAGTTATGTGTTAATCTTGAAATTTAATAGCATCTACATGATAATAATATAAATATACTCAGCTGTGTAATGATTATTTATAAAACGTAACCCCTTAACCTCTATGGCTTGTAGGTTACTGCAATTACCGAATGACTGAGTGAATGAAATGTGGTTGGCCTTCAAAGTGAGACCAATCAATTCGATGACATTTAATTTACATTATTGAATTAAATACTTGTGCACAGTGTATTCTTAAATACCAGAACCTGTCCAGCTTTTTCAGATATCATCCAAAAAGCATAAACCTAATTGTTGACGTAATAAAGTTAAATCAGTATTTTTTTTATCATACAAGAAGCATGAGTAAGACTATTCATTGTTGTCATTTTAAATAAATTTTCCCACACAGTTAGCCTACTAAATGCGATTACACACTTGGCAGCCACGTTTCCCTACTTTGATTTATCTTCAATTGATACATATTTGCTTTCTATTTCGGTTGATGTTTTGTATGCAAATGGAAATTGTCTACTGTTAAGATGTTTAATTGTCTCGCAATTTAAATTTGGTTTGAAAATAAATGGTTTAGAATTCGGGTTCAATAGCACTCGAATACGGGTATGTTATCATTTACATACGAGGGTGGATTGATAAGTGTTTAGAGTGACACATTAAACATTAAATAATTTTTTTAAGCAAAATTCACTTTATTGTTCAATGTAGTCTCCTTTTAGCTCAATACACTTATTTCAACCTTTTTCCAAATTTAATTCAACCTTCTTTAATATTGTTTATATGATATGGTTTACCCAAACCTCTTTCCTCCGAGCCATTTCTTCATGTTTGGAAATAGAGAACGGCACAAGGGTCTCGATCAGGTGAACATGGTGGATGGGGAAGCAATTCGAAGCCCAATTCAATTGTGTTTTCCGTGATCAATGTGAAGGTGCATGGTCATGATGGAAAAGTACTTTTTTCCTCTTCAAATTTTGCCATTTTTCCTTAATTTTTTTATTCAAAATGCTCAACAATGATGCATAATATTCACCTGTGATGATTTTACTCTTCTGAAGATAGTTGATTAATATTTTGCCTCAAAAAACAGTGCCCAAAACCTTACCAGCTAACGCATTGACTGTTCTGAATGCTGTTTTAAATCAGTCGTGTAGTGCTGGACACAAAAATCCAGTTGTGTTACGCTGAAACATCTTCAAAATCACTGAACGATTTCATTTCTGACCATATTTCAAAAAAATCGAAAGTGGATTTACAAAAACGACTCTTACTAAGAAACAATTCCATCAAATGTCATAAAAATTTTACTGCTTTTGCTTAAGAGAACACACAATCCACCTTCATAAAAAAGGTTTAACATATATATTATATAAGTTAAATTATTGAGTACAAGTTTTGTTAAAAAAAATTGAACTTTATTATTCGAGGTTCCACTTGGAACTAACTAACAATGTTTCTGATAATACAAATTATAAAGGGTCCGCCATCTAACGTTTTTTTTTCAACTAGTGCTTATTTCGTGAATGGTAACACTTAGCTCATGTCCGATTTGACAGATAATTGGTTTTATCCTTCCGGTTAATAATGGAAAATAATTTCGTTCAAATAGCTGCCACGGCTGGCTATGCAGTAGCCTACACGATCGGTCCAATTTTTATCTATCATTATCTGTCAAATCAGACATGAGCTAAGTGTTACCATTCACGAAATAAGCACTAGTTTAAAAAAAACGTTAGATGGCGGACCCTTTATTTACCTAGGTAGAAAATTATACCTGGGAACGAATGCAAATTCTGTTCCTCACGTCGGTCGTTGCAATTTGTGCAGTTAATGTAGTTTTGGGTTTTGTCTGCATGCTTATAATTGGGTTGCGCAGGTGTTCCAATTATGAATTGATATGTGATGCTATTGTTTGTTTGTCAGTTTTTCTAAAGAAGGCGCCTAGTTGCCATTAACTCTTCCCCTCTCAAGTGTGTCCGTCTTCGTGTCGCTTAAAAATATGGAAGACTGTAAATGCTAGGGCGTTCTGTTATTTTAGGATAGGTTTTGGTTTGGGGCTCCGTTTCTGTTGGGATGGATATTGGTATTATTGTTGTTTTAGAGCTTTTTCTGCCCTTCAGATTTGTTATTTTTAGAATCAGAATGCTGAGGGATATGGCAGCAAAAATTGAATAGTTAACCCATTGATGAATTGTTACAGTTACCACTGCTCACCCCGCACCCACAATTATTTAATGCGCACTCATCTTGCGCATGTCATATATTTGTAAACTTAGCATGTCACATATTTCACAATCTAATTGCATCATATATTTGTCAACTTAGCATGTCACATATTTCACAATTTAATCTAATTGCATTCCACCCAAAATCGAAGCAATTATAATAACCGCTTATGAAGCATTAATGCGCACTCCACTCAAAATCGAAGCAATTATAATAACCGCTTACGAAGCAACCAACCAAATGGTCATCGATCAAGTGCCTGGATCAATGACCATGCATGCCCCAAATAAACACGATTACATACATAAGTGAAATATCCCTTACCCAACGTCTATTTAGAACTGGGTCATTAAAAATTGTTTATGGAAAAGACCAATAACCGAATCCCTCTGATTCGGATTGATTACGAAGTTTGGTGGACAGAAATAGGAATAAGTAAGTTAGTCTTAAGAAAGATTCGGAGACGTGAAGTCCAAAAAAGGACTCGAAGATATAAAATATAATTGAATAAAAGTTGTATTTCTAATATCACAAGAGTGATATAATTAATATAAAATATAATTGAATAAAAGTTGTGTTTTTATCACAAGAGTGATATAATTTTATTTTCTTTTATTTCAAATATCACAAGAGTGATATAATTTTATTTATTTTTTTTAATATCACAAGAGTGATATAATTATGAATCTCTTTTTCCGCTTGAATTGTGTTGATATGTTTCGCTCTATTAAGATGAAGTTTCTTCATAAGTTCCAGCGACAGAATCTCTTCTATTTCTGTACCGTTGGAAGATGGATGCAATAGTTGTGGTAATGTATGCATTTGGACTATTTCTTCAGCAGTGTATTTTTGATTCCTAATTGTTAGCGTGATGTTGGGAAATTTAATATGATATGTTCCATTAAGTGGCTGGCAGTTGTTGTAGATCTCTATGTTCCCATCGAAGTTGTTTAATAAAATCAATCCTGGTGTTATTTCCTCTACTGTTGGGATATGTTGGCTATTCGTTCTTTTACACGTCGCATTTCTACCTTCTATTAAATTAAAAATACATTTGTGGTTATTTAAATCTATAAGCTTTGATTTCTTACATAATGATATTTCGCTAATTGTCTTACAACTATTTATAATTTCAAATATAACATTGTTTATTTTTAAAATATTTTCAGTTTCAATTTTATTTATGTAATCTTTATTTTTTCTTAGCGATTTGACAATTAAATTTTCATAGATCATATCTTCCGTGTTTGGAATGCTTATAATATAAAGTAAACTAGATGGATTTATAGCAACTTTTACTTCGGCAAATTCCAGTGAATGTTCAATATTTTCGAATAGTACATTAGTTTTATCTTTATTTATTTTATTCATAATTAATTTTCTATTCTATTCGGAGAAGAGATCAGTGAGACCGAAATTGAATCGTGCTACGTAAAGAGATTTAGACCTAATACTGATAAGAAGAAAACAGCTAACGTCGTCTACTTAAAGTTTTCAAATGTTACACGTAGGAGAGCTGTAACGAAGAAAATGCGAGAGAGAAGAAATAAAGTTCCTTTGTCTGGTTCTCATCCCAACAACAACGTTAATGGTGACGGCAGCAGTAACAGCATCAACAGTTACAAGATATATATCAACGATTGTCTCACTAGCTATTTAAGATCGTTATTGAAAATGGCAAGAGAACTTAATGATAAAAATATATGTCAATTTGTTTGGGTTAGGAATTCTTGTATACTTATCAGGAAAAAAGAAGGAGATAGAGTAATAAAAATTAATTCTTTTGATAATTTTCATAAACTTGAAAGTTTGAGTATTTAACTTAAGCTATGCCTAATAATAATTTCATTTTGAATTCTCCTTCCAGTAGTAATAGTAGTTTTTAAATTAATGATAATCTGAAATGTTTCTGTGTTGACCATCAAGTCATTGATATATCTTCTGGTTTATCTGCTACATGGCCCTTATCAGGCCCATGCTAGTATTTGGATGTCCAGTGTGGTTCAATGTGAGAGCAAGTTTATTGGAAAAGATTCGGGTGTTTGAGAGGGCTTGTCTTAGGACTTGTCTTCGCTTATACAGAACACCAGAGTCTGAGTACATAAAATTCTATCCCAATGAGGTCTTGTACAATAGGGCTAACCTAATAAGAGTGGACAATTTCGTCATTAAGTTGACTCGAAGGCACATTGCAAGAGCAATGACCTCATCGAACAACCTGATCTCTGGGGCCTACTACCCCAATTATATGTATCACGAGAGAGTTCGCTTTGATGGCTTTGTTCCTCCAGAAGCGTTCCTCTATCTAGATAGTAAAGGTCTGATCCAGGACAGATTGGCGGTGCCGCTAATCTTTCACGTCGCTCGAACAGCTGCGGACAGGCGACTTAACTACGACAGAGACGTCACACACTGCAGTGCGGAGCGTCTCCGGTTCAGTAGGTCGGTAGGGAGTCGCGACATGAGGGATGTTGCTCGGCAGCACCAGCAATTTTAGTGGCTGGTTGAAGGGGAGGATGCTTCGTCGTCGAATGCCTCCAGTGATAGATAGCTTCATCTGAGGCAAAGTGGGTCAGCCTAATTTTTTTTTTTAGCCATGGCCGGCTTACATAGTTTTAGGTAGGATTAAGTTAGTTTTAGGAAAAAAAAAATATAAAAACAAAAAAAAAATTAATAAAAATAAAAAAATTTAAAAAAAATAAATAAATATATATATGCATATACTTATATATTAAGTATATAGGTATTATGAATATATATGTATATGTATGTATGTGTATGGATTAGATGTAAGTAGGTTAAGTAGATTAAGATTTATTTTTAGGTAGTCTATAAGTTTTTAGTTTTAAGTTTTTATGATATAAAAAAAAAAAAGTCCATTTACTAAGTTTTTACTTAAAATTTATTTTCTTAGTTCTAGTATTAAGTAATGTAATGTAAAATATAAAATTAGACTGTAAGATGCGTCGAAAGACATAGTTTAAGTGTTAGGTTTAGCTTAGAGCGCCCGCATTGGGCCAGTAAGTTAGAATAAGTTTATTTGTAAGTTATGTAAGCTAATTTTTAAGCATTTTTTTGTCTAGCATGTAAGAGTAAATTAAGTATATAAATAAAAATGCATTTAAACTGAAACTGAAACTGATATCTTCTGGTTTCTCTATTATACAACAAAATATACGTAGCATGAGAACTAATTTTAATGCATTTCTCGTTCATCTCACATCTTTGGATCATTTACCTGATCTCATTTTCCTTTCTGAAATTTTGATTTTTGAGGAAGAGAGATCTGAATTTGATATTATTCCAAATTTTACATTTGATGCTCATTGTAACGATTCATATGCAGCTGGTGGAGTCGCGGTATATTTTAGAAATTCTTTAAGAGAGTGTGTAGTTAAAAAATGTAAACTGGTGAGCGCTGACATTATAAGTGTTAGTTGCGAAGTTTCTGGTATTCACTATTTCATATGCATTTACAGACTACATAAGTGTACAATCAAATGCTTTTTTGGAATAATTCACGATAACTTTGGCGCCAAGAATTGATAACGGTATTCTGTAGAGGAGTTAAAAACTAGAATTTTTTACCATTTTTTACCCCCCATCTCGTCCCGTTTAGAAGTTATGGGCAATTTAAAAACAAATGACTTAAGAAATTAGAAAAAAAAGAAAAAAATTCTTAAAAAACAACGGTAACACTTACAATAAAGTACTATCCAGAATATGAAAGCCCGAAACCTGTTCTTTAATATAAAATTTACACCAAATTATTCGTGTGAACAGTTTTTGAATAATTCACATTCAAACTCAAATTCTTGGTAAGAAATTAAAAAAAAAAAAAATTGTTTAACAATATTACATGTTCCAATGTTGCAGTAAATTATTTACTTTGCGAAATATCTATGTTTGTACGTATGTAATATGTAATGCACTTGATAATGATGCAAAAATATAACCGAACAAACGTTTGGCTTTTATACCGTTATTTCTTTTTGTGATAAGGCGTGTAGTTATTGATATTCCCAAATCACGGAATTTTTAATTGACGAAAAAAAGTGTACCCAGGTTTTGTCAAAGGTAAAGAAAGTGTGGGTTTGCAACTGAAGGACTTTGACCCTCCGACCATTCACAATGAGCACTTAGAAGGTATTTTACCACTAAAACAACCTCGGCTCTTCACCATCATCGACGAACTCAACGAACTCGACATTGACACCAGTAAAGATGATGACTTCATTGACGAAACTTACATACTTTTTTAATATGTTCTCATACATTGAACATTTAATTGACTACTCTTAAATAATACCTAACTTACTCACAAACTGATAAGCTAAATCTAAGCCTCTCTTTCCGCCTTCCAAATCACTGTAGCGTGTTCCAGGCGAAAATTTTGGCGATTAAAGAAGCTCTGTCCTGGCTGAAGAAAAACGTGATATCTGCAAAGGATATCCGCATATTTTCGGATAGTCAGGCCGCCATCAAGTCCCTGGACTCGGTCTCATTATATTCTAAAACCGCCCTTGAATGCCGATCATCTCTTATGGAGATAGCAGAGCAGTTCAACATTCACCTTTGTTGGGTGCCGGGCCACAGAGACATTCCAGGGAACTGCAGAGCCGATGAACTCGCCAAAATTGGAACCACTCTACCTATCCTACCGGACAAAGGTAGTATAGGTATACCAATCGCTACGTGCAAACTAACACTAAAGCTAGATGCCAATAAAAGAACAGACCTTAGGTGGACTGCTGGACAAACATGTCTAGCGACCAAACAGATCTGGCCAAGGCTGGGTCTGAGTCGATCTAAGTGTCTGATCCTTTTAGATAGGAAACATCTCAGCGCCATAATAGTCTCCTACGTCTCCTACAGTCTCCTACGCTTTATTATAAGCTCAAACTGGTTCCAGTAGTAAGAAGATCATGGATCCACGTGGCATCACAATGGGCCAATAGGCCTAAGTGGGTTGGTATCTGCAACAGCCACTCTTACCTAACCTAACCTAACCTACTCACAAACTGACTGACTGGGACGCGGAATGCAATGCAAATCTACCTCCTCGTGGTGCATTCTGGGCAGCGTTAAATGATTTGCTGTACTTTACTTACAAAGATGACCCTATCATCAATATTAATCCTCAAAGTGAGATCACCATAAATACCAAAAAAAAAGTCTTATAAAAAATAGTTTTAGTAATTTTCAATTTTCTCAAAAACTAGAATATATAAAGCCATGCGGTTTTTGCGTTCGATTCAGAATTGATATGCGCATTAATACAAAGAAACCAATTGGGCACATAATATCACAATTTTGAATAATATTGATTTAAAAAAAAATTTTCATTTTTTACCAAAAATTTAAGTTTGAATGCGAATTATTCAAAACCTATTCGCACAAATAATATGATGTAAATTTTATATTAAAGAGCTAATTTTAGGCTTTCAAATCCTGTATAGTACTTTATAGTAAGTGTTGCCGTTGTTTTTTTTAATAATTTCTTTCCCATTTTAAGTAATTTTTTTTAAATTGCCCTAACTCCTAAACGGGGCGAGCTAGACCCCTCCTGCCAAAGTAAAAAAATGCTAGTTTTTAAACCCTCTACAAAATACCGTTATCAATTCTTGGCACCAAAGTTATCGTACTCTCCCCCAAAAACGTAGTATTGTTGGGGGATTTTAATATTAATATCCTCTGAGATACTTCAGATGCCGATTGCTTTTCGTCTGCCCTGTATTCGTGTGGTTTTATGTCCGTGTTAAATCAACCTTCGCGTTATAATTCTTGTTTAGACCATATTTATATAGGACTGCACAGGAACTGTCGAGTGGACTACAAAACAATGGTATTTGACTTAAGAATTACCTGCCATAGTTTGACGTGTATTCAACTGAATTCTCAAATCACTCTATTAAGTAAATCCGAAGTCAGAGAATCCGCCAAAATAGATTTTGTCGCTTTAAGAACTCATCTAAATTTAGAATTTTGGGATGATGTTTACGCATCAGTTAATACATCTTTAGCATTTGATGTGTTTCTTAATAAATTACAGCACTATGTATCGATCTGTCTCCAGAGGTAATATAAAGTAGACAGCAAAGCAAATTGTCTAAAACAATGGATGTCTACCTCATTCTTGAAAAAAATCCAAAAGAAAAAACAGCTCTGTTTACTCCTTAAAAAACACCCAAACAATACTAGACTAAAGAAATATTACGTCAAAACTTGTCGAGAGATAAAAACAGAAATACCAATCTGTAGAAATAATTACTACAGCAACAAATTAGCTAAAAGTATTGGTAACCCTAAAAGAGAATAGCAGGAAGTTTCTGAGATCCTAAACAAAAATTGATCTAGAATAGACATTATTCTAAACAATAACAACTCTACTATTTCTGAGCCTTTAGAACAATTGTTTAACAATTTCTTTTCCAAAGTGGGTTCTTGTCCTAGTATATCTAATACTAGTTCAACTTCTTATTGTGACCATAGTATAGTAGAAACCAGTTTTCAGCCTGAGAGTTTTTTCTTCGAAGAGTTTATTAAACTTGAAATACAAAAAATAATAGCTTCAATCAAAAGATCAAACTCAACTTCGTTTGATAACATCTCAAGCATGGTACTAAAAAATATATCTTTTCAAATCTCCTACGTTCTATGTTTCATTTTTAATAGTTGTGTATATAATCGTATTTTTCCCGACTCCTTAAAAACAGCGATAGTGATACCACTTCACAAGAAAGGTGATACCACCGTCTTGAACAATTATCGTCCTATCTCACTTTTATCTGTCTTTTCCAAGGTTTTTGAAAGAGGTATTAAGTTCTTTTTTAGACAGGGCTCATTTTTTTAGCGAGCATCAATTTGGTTTCAGAAGCGGAAAATCTACTGAAACTGAATTATTAAAACTGATTGGGGAGATTTATACTAGTCTGAATGCCTTCCAAATTTTTTCTTGCCTATTCATCGATATAACTAAGGCATTTGATATGGTGAATCATACCTTGATTTTAAATAAATTCTTAAATGCGGGTTTCAGAGGTTTTATTCACTACTGGTTTTCTTCCTATCTCCCGAATCGTAAGCAAATTGTACTCGTAAGAGTCAAGAATGCTTTGAGTTCTGAAAAATTTTTAAATATCGGAGTTCCGCAAGGTTCAGTATTGGGTCCGATTTTATTTCTAATATATATTAATTCCTTATTTATCCAACCATTTAAGGGAAAAATCACAGCTTTTGCTGACGATACTGCATTATCGTATTCAAGCAACAACTATCTCAATTTATTTTCGGATGTTAATAACGACCTAGATATACTACGACTATGGTTCAAGGAGCATAAACTGGTAATTAGTAGTAAGACTAAGTTTATGGAATTCAATGTAACTTGTGTTGACTTTCCACTTTATTACCACACACCAAATTGCCTACGTTTTAGTATTGAATGTATCGACAGCTTTAAATATCTGGGTATCATATTAGATAATAAGCTTAATTGGAATGACCACTCTCTTTATCTAAAGCATTATCTTTGTAGGGTTGTCTGACAAATGTACCATCTCAATCTCTACTGATATTTTAATGTTTTAAAATGGTATACAATGGTTTATTTAAATCAAAGTTGCAGTGTGGTATCTCTTGCTGGAGTGGCGCTCATTTTAATAAAATAGAGCCTTTGTTATCTAAACAAAAACTTGTTATTAGAATAATGGCTAAAGTCGATCGTAGGACACCTAGTTTCGAGTTGTTCAAGTGTTTAGCAATTCTTCCGTTAAGACATCTGTACTGTTATAAAGTTTTAAGAATATTTTTCGAAAATTCCGGTTTTTACGATGTTAGATTTCATGAAAGTCATAGCTTGCGCGTCAACACAAGAAACTTAGTAACTATTCCAACTATTTTCAAAACACAATTTTCACGTTTCTATTTTACTACCGCTCCTCGACTTTATAATTTTTTACCAGAAAACCTTAGATATGAGAGGTAGAAAACTGTATTTTTAAATAGTATTAAAAAACGGCTCTTCACTTTTGACCATAATGACATAGATACATTTTTTAATCCAGTGATATAAATTATTATTGTTTTACCTTTTTTTTCCTTTTATTCTTTAAACTAGATTTTCGCATTGTATTATCCCACCAAAACTTATTATTATTGTTTAATCTAAATTTTTGAATTTGTCATTGAAAATGAGGTGATAATTTGTAGCCTAATCGCTTGTTTATTTTAGTGTAAATAATGTCACATTTTATTTTGTGTTTTTTATTCTTGTGATACTTCAGATCATTTTTTGTTTTTCCTGTAACTTTTGTATGTTTTCCAGTCTTTTCCTTTCATACTGCTTAGGGTCTGTGCTGACAATTCTTCCAAAGAATATCTCTATGGGCTTCCTCCCTGTTGTTGAGCGAATTGATCGGTTATACTCGTACACGGATCGGTGTAATAACTCTAAAAATAATCTATGGATTTGTTCAGTTTTCAAGCAACGCATTATTTCTGAAAGCGTTGAATGAAAACGCTCGACTTGCCCGTTGACTATACTAGCATATGGAGGGGTTTTACAACTGATCTAGCAATAAGAAACGGGTAGAGGCTGCATTGAAGAATTTTTCATTGTTGACGACAACAACTTTTGTGACGCCAAAGGCGAATAGGATTTGTCTCAGTTGTTATCTTATGTCTTCTACAGCTCTTGACTTTAAGATTCTTACTTGAACATATGGTATTTAGAAAATTTGTCTAATGCAGTAAGAACCAGATTTCCTTCAGTTGAGTAGATGTCTAAGTGTAAAATATGACCTGCATATTGAGGAATGAGTGTTGCATTGGGCTCAGGTTTGTTAGGATTACGGTCATATTTGTTTTCTTGGCATATGTGACATTGTTTGACTATTTTATTAATATTTGAATTCATTTGGGGAAAGTAATAATTCTGAAGTAATTGTATTTTATTCTCGCTGGCACTGCGGTGTGCTCTATTTTGAATTCTTATTATGTTCTTCTTGTTCAGTTTGGCCTGTAATGTCGATAACTTTTGTATGTGTGAAACGAATTTTGTAATTTTTGAAATAAAGATGATAATTCCCATAGTTTCCTCTGTAGTGATTAATCCGTTTTTTATTGTTAGATATTCAGATATCTTTTAAAAATTTAAATAAGGTTTTCTTTAGTATATAGAGGTTGTACAAAGGTATGACTACGAAAATTTGGAAAAGGATATTGAAGTTGGTAGCTATCTTTATCTCCAATTAATAAAATAAGTTGATTTCGAAAAAAAAGGAATTTTTACTGCGGGGATAAGTTCGTGCGATAAACTCTCACCGCTATGTTGATTTGGGGATCGAGAGGTGGTCTGGAAAGGGCATCGGCAACAACATTAGCCTTACCTGGCTTGTATTTCAACTCGTAGTTGTTTTCTTCCAATGCTGCTTTCCAGCGTTTCATTTTTGAGTTATGGATTTTGCTACTAAGAGCGTATATAAGGGGTTGGTGATCCGTTAATATTTTAACTCTTGCTGTACAGGTACAGGTAGTTTCAAAGATTTTCAAAGCCCATATTATAGCCAGCATTTATTTGCGACATAGGCTTCTTCAGTTTTACTGAGCCTTCTGGAAACGCTTTTCTTCCTGCGATAGAACTGCTCGCAATGCATAATCCGAAGCGTCGTCAGTAAGTTCGGATTCTTTTTGTAATTGGACTAGGTAAGAATGATGTCTCCTGATGCTAGAGAGTTTTTTATTTTTCTTTTCATTGCGTCCTGATTCAGATGGATACATTTTTTACTTGAAAAATTTTTGGACAGGCGTTCATCTTCCCCACTTAGGAGAGACGTTAAGGGTATTTCCATTTTAGCATAATCTTAATAAAACGGCGGTAATACACAGACAAGCCTGGAAAAGGTCGTAAGTCCTTCAGCGTTCTTGATGCCATCAGCAGATAATACAAACCCGATAAATTCGACTTCTTTTTTGAAGAAATCGGATTTGTCGAGCTGCACCTTCATATTTGCAGATTCTAGGGTTTTAAAGATTGTTTCGGTATCTTTTAATTGTGTCTCTTCGTTTTTGCTGAATATAATGATATCATGTATATATACGAAGTATATTTTCAATATATGCTCCCTCATTATATCATCAAGCGCTCTCTGAAAAATGGAGCTGGCGTTTTTCAGCCCAAATGGCAAGCGGGTGAATTCATAATTCCCGTTATTTACCGAAAAGGCTGTTTTTTCGATGTCCTTTTCCTTAAGTGGAATCTGGTGGAATCCACTCTTGAGGACAATAACAGTGAATACGTTGTTTTGCCCTAGCTGCGCGAGCACTACGTTAATTTCCGGAATGGGGTACCGGTCAGCAATAGTAATGGTATTTAATTTATCACCAATTTCTTTTCGCCAGAGGCATCTAATTTCTTAGGAACGATCCACACCGGTCAATTGTGCGGTGATTTCGAAGGTCTTATTATATCATTATGAATAAGTTTTTAGACTTGAGTTTCAACCTCATCTTTGAGGGCCTTGGGTATGGGTAGGATTTTGTGTAACAGCTGAATCTGATGAAGTTCGGATCTCACCCTTTACGACGGTCGTGTACGTCAATTTCTTATCTGGTTCATCAAACAATATCAAGTACCTACTTACGAGTGCCTTAATCAAGTTTTTTATGTTGTATCGTCATGTGTTCTGTTCTTAAGGATACGGTATTTACTGCCTGTGCAGCGAGCTATTTAATTCGTATTTTACGAGTAATATTGTCTCTGATAGTCATGTAGCTATGTCGTGCATATATATTACGGCTGATAGTTCTTTCAAACTATCGCTACGTTACACAGGATCCCGTGAAACGATTTTAGGTGTGGCATGAGGAAGAATTTAGTTTTAAGGTCATTTAGGCCAAACACATTGACAAAAGTGTGATGGGTAATTTTTATATTTCCTCCAATGGAGTTCGCGTAGAATTTTACATCATTAAGAATAGGATATTTTACTATGGATGGTTGGGTATAGTTCTTGTTAGATCCAGTGTCGATAAGGATTTTTAGCTTCGCAACCTTCTGTTTTTACTTCAAGGTAAGGCAACGAAGAGTTTGTTAGCCTAAAAAATGTATGTCACTAAGTTCGGAAATTACTTCAGTGACTTTTCCCTCTGTTGGTCCTTGGATTAAAAGTTCTACGTAATCATTCAAATTTTGATCGTACTGTTGGCTGTGTTTGTTTCTTTGCAATTTACTTGGATGGTTAGGTTGTTGTGGCATTTTATTAGGTCTCTCTCAGTTATTAACTTTTAATTTTAAATGAAATAAAAAAAGTTATTTTCAGACAGATGTCTCGCTTTATTCACTCTACTTAATAATCTAACTACAATTTTGTCTTACAGTACTATTTATAACATTTTGCTGTGTTAAAATACAAATTTTGATGATTACATGAAGTCAGCATTAATACTTAAAATACAAAAATATTCCAGAGAGATATCTGATCCATATCCGCTGGATATGCATGCAGGTGTTTGGCGCGTGTGCTGACTAAGCTGGTTTGTGTGTGATAACTCTTTCCTCCTTAGGTCTATGTCTCATGGATCAAAAATTAAGTTTGATGGGTTGTGGAACAGCTGTTGATAGTTTAATTTGAAATGGAGTTTGTTTTTTCTCGCATCTGCATCTAATAAGTATGGTTATAATGATTATCAGAACAAAAAAGATAATAACATCTGAAACGACTGAGAAATGATTGATTAGTGCAAATTTTTGTAACTTCTTAATATTATCTAGGTGTAAACTATGTAGATATTCTAGATCTAGTCTAATTTCTTTTACTGTTAAATTGGCCTGAAGAAGTGGTGGTAGGATATGATACGTGGTGACTTCTTTGTTTATATATTCTTGGTCGTTGATAAATATAGAGTCATTATTGAACTGCAACAAGAATGTTCCATTTAGAATTTTGGTCTCCTCTTGATGTTTAATACTTCCGTTGAAATTGGTTAGGAATATAATGTTTTCGTTGATGAGTTCGATGATTGGTTTTTTATAGAATTGGTGTTCGCATTTAGCACTGATTCCTTTTAGCAGTTGACTGATGCAATGGTCTGCGGATAGTTTTTGAAGTTGGTTGCTGTTGCATACTAGTATGTCGTTAATTTTTCTGCACTGTTCTTTGATTCCATATTGTTCGTCTTGATTTACCAGAAGTTCGTTTGATTCTAAGTATATTCGTCTATTGTCTTTAACTGAAGATCTAATTAGAAGATGATTGAAATCGATTGGTTTTGTTTTTGGTAAAGAAATAGCATAAAGTATAATTGAATCTTTTTGTAGCAATATTGGTTCTGCACACTCGATAGCTTCGACTTCATTATTGTGTGTCTCCATCTGCGCGAGAATATTCTGGATCTCGGTCTTGTCCAAAAGGTTTGTGTTCACAATTCCTTTTTTTGCTAATTGAACTGCTGAAACGATTTCATTGACTTCATCTTTTATTATTGTAAGTTTATTATACATTGTTTGTTCAAACTTATCGACACTTGTATTGTTAATTCTCTGAATGATCTTATTGTAGTTATCCAAAATTCCTTGAGTTACTTCGGTAATGCGGTTATTAATTCGATATTGGTTATTGTTGTTTTCAATAATGACGTTTTGAGTTTTCAGAAGGCTATCCCAATCGGTGGCATCCGGTGTTCCGGCGATCCATTTCCATGCAGATCCAAGCCAGTTTATCGATCTGGAAAACCTTAGTCTTTTGCCGTGCAATTTCTTTAATGATTCTTCGATTTGATGTAATTGATACAGTATTTGAGGTCTGAGCATACTATTTTTGTCTATTTGTTGTTCAATTGTAGGAATAGAGGCGCTGACTATTTCATTGTACGATGTGAGATTTATAACGTGGATCATTTTAAAATTGCCATTAATGATTCGTCCGCTTCCATGTTTTATAGTTATTAATGGTGTATTGTATTCGAATATGCTTAGGATTGCCGAGGACAATCCTATTGACCTAGAACGGAAAGAAAAAAGACATTGTTACTGCTTTGTGTTCTTAATCTGTGTTTTATGGATTCTTTTCCCAATTTCTGTTGTAATTGTTACGCGATTATCTTTCTGAACTTTTTATTTTTTGAACAAGGGTTTTTGTTTTCCGTCCCGGCGTTTGACGGCAGCAAAAACTGTTTCACCTTCTTGATAAGTCTTAGGTTTGGTTCTGTTCCGGTTTCTTCTACTGATTTTCTTTCTTTGGTTTTTACGAATAAGTTCCGTTAAATATTCATTAACTTTTTCCTGAAAATCCATTAGATTTTTGTAATTTATCCTTTGGATTTTCCCTAGAAATATGTCACTTGGCTTCTTGTTTGTGACAGAATGTATGGAGTTGTTATAGCGATCGACTGCTATATTAATCAGTTCTTTTGTAGTAAAGTCTGGGTACTCCGTGCGTAAGCATCTGGTCATCTCTATTATTGTTGAATGGACTCTTTCGATTGTGCCGTTGACTTCACTTTTTTGAATTGGTGTTAAATATATTTGAACTCCTAGCGTTTTGATGTAATTCGAAACAATGGGACTTATAAAACCACTCTCATTATCCATGAATAGTATTTTCGGAACTGTAAAGTAGTGGAGGATTTTTATTATTTTGTTTCTCAAGTACAAAGCTGATTTTTCTTTAATACGGAAGAACTTCATGAATTTAGTAAATTTATCGATGCAAGTAATATATTTTTCATGGTCTATTTCAAAGAGATCGATATGCAGAATTTCTGAAAGATAAGTGGGAATTGGAGTTTTTTGGAATTCAGGTTTTCAGCTTTGCATTTGTGTTTCTAGTACTTAGAGCGAAAGTTAGATGTTGATGGTCAGTTAAAATCCTAATCTTTTTCGCCCCATACAGATAGTTTCTCAAGTTATCTAAGGCCCACACTATCGCTAGCATTTCTTTTTCGGTTGTAGCGTAGTTCTCTTCGGTTTTACTGAGTGATCTAGAAACATAAGTGATAGGTCTGTCCTTTCCAATATCGCCTTGAGATAGTACTGCACCAATCGCTGTGTTCGAAGCATCGGTTGTTACGAGTAATATGATAAGTAATATGGCTTGTCGAAGTCAGGAAAAATCAATACTTCAGATGATGTAAGAAGTTCCTTTAAGTTGTTAAATGCTCTAAGTTCTTCGGCATTTAGTTCTATTTTGACTTTTTTTGATTGCGTGGCTTTAATCTGAGCCTTCTCTCCCCTCGTAAGATTTGTCAAGGGCTTTGCTATTTTCGCAAAGTCTCTGATAAATCTTCTGTAGTAGCATGCAAGGCCAATAAATCCTTTTAACTCTTTAAGGTTTTCAGGAGGTCTTATTTTTTCAATGCCTGTATTTTCTTCGGATCTGGCTTAATACCTTTATTCGTTATAAGGTATCCAAGGAATTCGGTTTCTTCTTTCAAGAATTCTGTTTTGTCCAAATTTACTCTAAGGTTGGCTTGCTCCAGTTTGGAAAATATTGTTTCTATATTTTTCATATGTTCTTCTTCGGTTTCTCCTATTATAACGATATCGTCTATATATACAAAACAAATTTTCCCTATTTCCTCACGCAAAACATCGTCTATTGATCGTTGAAAAATTGCTGGAGCATTCTTCAGTCCGAACGGAAGTCGTGTAAACTCATACTTTCCATTCATTGTGGAGAATGCTGTCTTTGGTATATCTGTATTTTTCATTTTAATTTGGTGAAATCCTGAAGTAAAGTCGATAGTTGAAAAAAATTTTGATTTTCCTAGGCTGGCTATTGTGTGTGAGATATCCGGAATCGGATATGTGTCGGGTATTGTAACGGCGTTGAGACGTTTGTAGTCAATCACAATTCTGAATTTCCTCTCTCCTGAATCGTCCATCTTTTTCGGGACTATCCACAGAGGAGAATTGTAGGGGCTTTTAGATGGTCTTATAATGCCATCCTCTAGCAACTTTTTAATTTGTCTCTCTACTTCGTTCCGTAAATTTACTGGGTAAGGGTATGATTTTGTATATATAGGTTCGCTTGTGGTTGTTTTTATTTCGGCTCTTACGCTTGTCTCAATAACTTCTTGATCGTTAATCGGACCAAAGATTTTCTTATGTTTCTTCATTATGGATTGGAGAACCTTCTTAGTTTTTTCAGTCAAATGATTATCTCTAATTTTTATATTATAAACTTGAGTGGATTGCTTTTCTTTCAGTTTTATTTTTACATTTGGTTTTATGGTGAGTATATTATTTTTCCTGTCTATAATGGCTTTCAGTTCTTTCAACGCATCATCTCCAATTATACCATCGAAAGATCTTAAGCAAGGTAGAACAAAGAATTCTAAATCTGTGTTATTACCAACACTTTTAAAGAATTTACCATTCACCTTGCGTTCTATTGTCACTTCACCGCCTGCTGATCGAATTTTGAAAGGATTTTTTAGGGGAGTATCATTTTCCCTAATGCGGGGCAAATAAAATTTTTATTTGCTCCTGTGTCCACAAGAAATTTTAAACTGTTGCCTTCTCTGGTTCTATACTCTAGGTATGGAATGCTAGAGAGGCATCTGTCATAAAATTAGCTTCGGTGGTTGGTTCTTCATTTCCTATTTCTTGGTTATACTCTTGGAGGTATTGCAAATAAGCTTCCATTTCTTCAGCATCATTTTGTGAACATTCTTCCAACTCTTCATTATCATTACTTTGTTTGTCTTCTGCTTGCGTGACTATGTTAAATAGCCTTAAATGATTTTTCTGAATCATTTGGTCGTTTAGATTGGAAATTCTGTCCTTGATTTGCCGGCCTATTTGAATAATCAACCTGCTTTGCTTGGATTGACCTGTCTATTTCCATTTGCTCTAATGGTTTAGGCGGTCTTGGTAGAGGAGGATTGTTTCGTCGATTTTGGTTATTATGCTGTAAGTTAAAAGCCTTTATCATTTGTTGAATGGGAAGTGGCCTTGGAGGTAGACGATGCTTTCTATGCTCTTGTTGGCTCGTAAAAATTTGGTTGGTAGGAGCTGAGATGGTATTAGATACATTTTTGTTATGAATTGTTACGTTCCTGAAATTAAGGTTTTGTATCTCCAAACAAGATGTGTAGGCTTCTGGTAAGGTTTGCGGTTTTTGTATTATTAGCATTTTACTCAGATCACCGTTTAGTCCCCTTACAAACACATCTAGTGCGCGGTTCCTGTAATTTTCGGTGAGAGCCCTTATAGTTTCAGCGGAATAGTCTTCTGACTTTATTTTGTTGATGATGAGGGATAGCTGCTGGTTTACACTAGCATAAAATTCATCTAATGTCGAACTTCTTTGGGACATAGTGCTTAGTTGATGCTCTAGTGTCCTAATATCTCTTTTGTCGGCATAGTGTAGAGATAAACACCTTTTTATCGATGCCCAGTCGTCATCAAAAATATTATAAGATATGAGGGCTGTATCGGCATGTCCTCTGATTTTTTGTCTTATACTTTGCAGTATAGACCTATAAATGGGTTTTTGACGGACTATTTCATAATCCCTAAGGATATTTTCTACGGTGTGTATCCATGACAGGTACTGCACCGGATTGCCATCAAAGATTTGCAATTCTCTGACGCAATCTGGAAGTTTGCTTATCTCCTTGAGATCAGACTCAGTAAGAGGATATTGCAAACTCATTTGCGTTGGATTCGGATCGCTTATGACCTTCGTTTCCAATACAGTTAGTCTATTATCTATTTTTCTCACTAGCTCTATTTGAGCATTAAGTGCTCCTGTTAGCTGAACCAGAGCGTCTTGAATTCCTTCCATTATTATGGATTATGAATTACTTAATTAGTTAATTAAGATTTTTGTTTCGTTAAGGTGAAAATTATTTATTTATAATTTGATTTGGTATACGAATAAATTTATTGTTTCGTAATGGTTACAATTTCAATATATTATATTGTAGATTTATTATATATTTATAATAAAAAAATTTTTACTCACATGAGTAGGATGGCTATCTGCATTTGAGATAGAAGTCGGCGAAGTCCAGCGATGTTCGGATGACCTCTATTTTTCCTCTTTGACCTGTTACAGTCTACTGATGGTACTCGATCACTCACTTGACACTGTCTATAGTTTTTTTTTCTCACGAACTGTCTCTTTGTCCTTTCGGATTTACTCGCGACACTGTTTTTCAAGAGTTGTTCTTACGGTTAACACTCGCGAAACAGTTTTTAAGCGATGTTCTTACGGATTTATTCGCGACACTGTCTTTCAAGAGTTGTTCTTACGGTTAACACTCGCGACTCTGTCTTTCAAGAGTTGTTCTTACGGTTAACACTCGCGAAACAGTTGTGTTGTTCTTAAGTTAGTCTATTTATGACATACGTTTTAAACTCATGTCCCTGCTACTCGGGTGCCAGTTATTAACTTTTAATTTTATTTATATATATTTATAACATTTTGCTGTGGGAAAATACAAATTTTGATGATTACATGAAGTCAGCATTAATACTCAAAATACAAAAATATTCCAGAGAGATATCTGATCCATATCCGCTGAATATGCATGCAGGTGTTTGGCGCGTGTGCTGACTAAGCTGGTTTGTGTGTGATAACTGCGCCTGTGGCCAATTCGTCTGTTGCTGTAATGGTCTGTTGGCGTAGTTTGCATCCGCAGTTCCAATGGTGAATGTTTCCATTTGCTCTATTCCATGTTGCGGTCTTGGTGGTAGTTATCTGTTGTTATTTCATTGTACTTGTTTGTGAATCCGGTGATTATTATTAAAAGATTGCTGTCTAGGATTGTTGTTGAATGGGACTGTAACTGGTCTTTGGTTATTGCTTATACCTAGTTGAGGAGGGTGTGCAAGCTGTGAGAAAAACGGCATTTGATTGTTTGGTGAATTATTACGATTTGGTCCTCGTGGAGGAAGTGCTGGAGGATTTGCACGAGAAAATTTTCTGAATTTACGTTGGTGATTTACAGCGTAATTAGATCTAAAACTTTGGTTCTCTAATTTTAGGCATAGGTAGAGGGCCTGGGAGAGGTCAATAGGTTCACGAATCCCGGGGAGTCTAGGTAAGTCTCATTTGAAACCGCTTGCGAAGGTGTCCAAAGCTTTATCACTATAGGTATTCGTGAGCAGACAAAGTGCTTCCGGACCAACATCCATGCAAGCAATCTTATTTAAAATAGGCTTTAAATGAGAGTACACGGCTTGGTAAAAGTCTTGTACTGTATCGTTGCCTTGCACCAGGGAAGTCATCTGGTATGTACATGGTCAGACAACGCGAGATACACTCCTAGTCGAGGGATGTATTATAGGACTCTAATGCGATGTCCGCATTTAATATAATTTTATTCCTAATGATATTTAGAATGCCGAAATATTTGGGAGTACCCTTTAAAGGTACGTTAAGGCAAATGATTCGGTCCACGCTCTTTTTCCAAGAGCTGAACCCTCTTGGCTGGCCACGGAAATCTCTTAAGCACCTTACTACGTCTGGGACCTTGTCGAGGTCTCCTAGATTAGCTCTATGTTGAGGATCGATGGTTTGATCAACTCCGTGAATTCTATCTGAGTTTGGATTTATAATGCCTTGAATAATTATTTAGAGCTTGGTTAACTATAGAAACTATGAGGTTTTGTAGGTCTGCATGAGCTTGGGGTGAATTTAAATTTGATTGGTTAGGTAGTGGATTTGGCTGGTTAAGGACTGGGGGCCTGATTAAATTGTTTTGGTTAGCCATAATTTTTAATTTTGTATTTCAGTAGATATGGAAATATTGGGTAAAATTATTTTCTTATGCACTAAATATGTATTTGTTCAGAGGATAAAATTCAAATTTTATATTTATCAATTGTAGTTTAGTAAATTCTAATTTCTTATTCTTTTTTAATTCTTCACTTTCTTTCTTTTTCTTACAATTTTATTTTAATAACTCTTGTTTCCGAATCTTAATTCTATAGTTACAATACTAAAATATGGAGGAATTCCATTTGTCCTGACTTCTTGCGATACGTTGTTGCGGCTAGCGGTTTACGCTTCCTTTTCGTCCGTCGGTCCAGTTATAGGCAGCCGTCAACTGGGGCCCTTAATTTTTTCGCCACACACGCGGGGGGCCACAGGATTTTACGGAATTTGATTTTAGGCAAGATTCACACTCGTAAAGAGTTCGTACATATGTATGTACTACTTAAGAACTTTTATGAACTACCCTTTTTGCGAGACTAAGCACTACTTGAGGACTTTTACACCGAACCGATTATCCTATGGTTCCTGATCGGGCGCCAGTTAAATTATTGAGTACAAGTTTTGCTAAAAAAACTTAACTTTATTATTCGAAGTTCCAATTAGAACTAACTAACAATGTTTCTGGTAATAAAAATTATACCTAGGTAGAAATGATGATGTGGGAACGAATGCAAATTATGCTTCTCACGTCGTTGCAATTTGTGAAGTGGATGGAGTTTTGGTTTCGTCTGGAAGCTTAGGATTGGTTTAATTGCGCAGGTGTTCCAATTATGAATTGATATGTGATGCTATTGTTTGTTTGCCAGTTTTTCCAAACAATGCGCCTAGTTATCTCTAACTTATATGCACGTAAATATGAACGTGAAACATCGGCATCTATATATTCGTTTACTCCTACGTGTAATTACTAATAAAAATTTAACACGGAAGACACTATCTTCAACAGGTCCTTTTAGCTACTGGAATATGCGGACGATATTGACATCATCGGTCGTTCCTAGCATGCCGTGATAGAGGCTTTCACGGCGATTGCACAACAAGCGAAATTTGTTGGCCTTGAAGTAAAAGAGAACAACATTAAGTACATGCTATTAACAAACAAAGCATCATCTGTCCACCGCATAGTAAAAACGTCACTATTGATAGCAACAATTTATAGACACTTGTAGTAGAAATCCGATGAAGAATAACCCCAGGAAACTGTCTGGCAAAACACTTGGGTTCAGAAATCCCAACTCGAAGGAAGAAAACTATGATTTACAAAACCCTTATCTTGCCAGGGAGTCTTCGATTCCCAACCCCCAGGTTCGAGACGACAAGGGAGGCCGAACCACCATTTTGAAGACCAAGCCATTGCGGATGCCAGAGCGCTTGGTCTGGATAACTGGAAACAGCGTGTTCGGGATTGAACAGGATTGAAAACTTCAGTGTGTCAGGCAGAGACGCTTCACGGGTCGGGGTCCCGTTAAGTAAGTAAGTAGACTTATCTATTGTATGTGCATATCTTCATTCCTTTCATGTAATTTTCGATTAGTTGTTCATATGTTTCTGGCTGCTTCTTGACTACAACTCAATGTATATTAGTTTTCATTTATTCTAACGTTTCCATTAAAAAAAAAGTTATGTGGTGTTAAATCTCATAAATTTTATACCTAATTGATGACACCAATGCGAGAGATGTTAAGCCATCTTTCACGCAAAACTTCCATTGGATCGCACTCTGGGTACCGAGCCTAATCACAACAAATACCAAATGTGCATAAATGTATGTATATATGATGTAACGATTTTTCTGAATCATTTGAGAATTCTCATCTCCTCACATTCGACAATTTTGATTATTATCATAGCCAGAGAGACCTCTCTGCACTTGAAACTGTGCAAATGTGTCCCATCGATGAAGAAGGTATTTTTTATTTAAAAATCACCATCAACGACCTCTTACTCCAAAGCCAAAACTGAGTAAGTTCGGTGCTCGCGTCTAAAAGTGAAAATGAGAATCTATATGAAAAATTCGCCATAAAGAGCTGTATGAAATTCCTAATTGGTTCCAAGGTGGCGAAGTTTATAATTCTGGATTTTGAATCACACTTCAATTAATAGCGGCGAGATTCTTGTTCGAACGAAAGTTACGATGATAGATTTTCCTCCGTCTGAACAATTGCATATTTTCGAACTTGTCTACCATGCACAAGGTACTAAGGAATGACCTTAGTCACCTTAGTTCAAAATCTTAATTGACACTTCCAGTTGAAGTCAGATTCTTCTAGTACTGTTTAAAGCTTAGTAGAGAACCTGGCTTTTTTTTTTCTGCTCTAAAAAGAGTGGTCGCAACAAGATCTTGGCAGAAAATATTTTTATTCTAGACTTTCCTTAAATTTTGAATATATTTTTCATTGTGGTACTATGAAATTCAGAAATGAACAAGCGCCGCTTCCTCTTTAGTTTAGTTATTGTTGAGAAAAATCATTCTTACATGTTCTTAACTTACTATTGCATTAAGTTTTCAATGATACACAGTAACTTGAATTCTCTCTAGGTTTTCTCGTTTAAAGTATTTACGAACTAACTGTTAACCAAAATGTATAAATTTCGCATTTGGAATAGACACGTTGTCAGGCGTGTTTTTTTTGCTTTAACCATAACGTGTCTTTTATAACCAATTTTATTTTTTTTTCTGATATAAATCGCCCATTAAATTATTTCGTCTGTCTTTTTGGTATCGGTAAAGTGTTTTTTTACATTTTGGTGCCGAAACCCGGGACGGAACGGACGGAAACAGGCGGATTATTTACGACAATGGAGGTGATAACGTGCGGTACTTTTAGAACCTGACGAAGAAGTTATGAAATATGGTGATACAGAAAAACTCATAGACACTCTCAGTCCAGTAACTGCCAAATCGGATATTGTAAATTTGCGGTATTTATACAACGATATATCCATTTTTATACCCTCTCTCACAGCACTGCCAGTTCCCTCACAGAGATATGACGTCATGTTAAAATCAATTCTCCTGCGCTGTCTACCGACAGAACTGCGAATGGAATACCACCGGAGAAAACGAAAAATGATAATAACAAAGGCAGTGACAATTTGTCTAAAACACATATGTACTTTTTTCTATGGTATGCAGTATTATAGTCCGTGCAATTGGAAAGCTGCGCAAAGAGAGCCTGGAAGCGCATGATACTCATCTGCTCGCTGGAAAATGATATTTACGAAACGGCTGAACTTTCTCCACTTCCTTTCATATCTAATACGCGCATATGTGCACTTATGATGCAAAGTGCACATATGCGCGTATTTTGTGTGGCCACTACTTTTAGTGACAATGTATATGAACTAAAAAAGGTACCGAGTACCGAGTCGACCACCGTCGAGTGCACAACTCCACCAGTGCACTCGCAATATTGTAGTGAAAAAAAAAACGCGCGCGTGTGCTGTGCAAAAAAAAAAACAAAAAAAACCGCGCGCGTGTGCAAAAACAAAATACAAAAACAAAAAGTGCAGTGACTGAAAAGAAAAATTTCACACAGTGCGGGTATCCCACCTCACCCGCTCCTAGTCGAAGTACTGTTGCTTGCACTCAGTCACTGCCGTTACTATATTTACCATACGGTACGGGCGGCAGTGGCTGAGTGTATGTAACAACTGATGGATAGCGGGTTGTGAGTGAAAATTTTGTTGGTGCACTGTTTCATATTGTTGTAGGGCATAACACCTACAACAATTTGATCCGGTAAATCAATATTAGAATCTTCACTTCGCAGCCTTGCTTAGTATCGTCGGTGTTTGTGTTTTCTGTGTTTGTCTGTGATTATGACTAGGGAATTCAGGGTAGACCTAGCCAATATACGCGGGCTAAAAAGTAATCACTTTTCTGCGTACGTCCACGTCTGTAAGTACAGACCAACTGTTTTGGCACTTAGTGAAACACAGGTAGATCCCCGCCCACACCTCTCAGATCATTCTGATCTGAAGCTACCTGGCTACGAACTAGTGCCATTATTCTTCTCTCACAGCGGTCTCGCCATTTATGTGCGTATTGATGTAGCTTACCAAACTCCACCACAATGTGATCCATGTTCCAATCCGGAATTCAACTTCATGTGGTTAAAATTCCATCTCCGTAACCAAATTATACACTACTGCTTATAGAAGCCCCAAACTGGACAGTAATTCAACCTTTAAAGAGTTTGATGCGCTGTCTGACTCCATTCAAAGAATTGTATCCCTGTATCCTCATACTGAAATCGTTATTACGAGCGACTTCAATATACACAATTCTGGGTGGCTTCGACATTCTGGACAGACAACACCCGAAGGACGGTGTGTTGAGATCTTCGCTGCGGAAAACAACCTAACGCAGCTTGTAAATGTGACCACGCGAATACCAGACGTCGATAGTCATACCGCCAATACCCTGGACTTGTTTTTAACACCGACCACACAGTTAGAGAAAAAAATCCTAAAAGAACCGTATTTCAATACGAGAAAGCCAACTGGAGCGGTCTTAACAGCTTCTTTAGGAATTTTAACTGGTCGTTATGCGCCCTCGATAACGACGTGGATGCCGCTGCTGATATGATTACAGACACCATTCTCTTTGGAATGAGATCCTTTATTCCTCATCGGATGAAGAGTATCAAACCAAAAGAAAAGGCATGTTACGACTCGAGCTGTAAAGAGGCCGTCAAGGTTAGAGAAATGTTTTTTCGGTCCTACAAGACCAACCCGACAGAGGAAAACCGAAAAAAGTTCAAACGAGCCAGAAATGACTGCAACGCCTTTCTCAAGCGTGTGAAATTCCTATACGACCAAAAACTGAGGCAAAAAATACTGCAATGTCCCAAAGGCAGTAAAAATTTTTGGTCGTTCGTCAAAAACATTAGAAATTCCGCCTCATCCTCCATCCCAACGCTTATTTACAATGACATTCCAGCTGTCAGCTCTTTGGATAAGGCCAATCTGCTTGCTGCACACTTTGCGGCCAGCTCAACACTCCCAGATTGTGCTTTGTCTCCGCCTACACTTGAGTGCCTCGAATCTTCAATGGGACGAATCTACTTTCGCACTCGTGTAGTATCAAGAGTACTTAAAAATCTCAACATACATAAATCCGCTGGTCCAGATGGTATATCTCCCCTTCTTCTGAAGAGGTGTTCTTCCTCGCTGGCAAAACCTCTACGTAAGCTTTTTCATCAATCCTACACTTTAGGACACTTCCCGAGCAGATGGAAAACAGCATTTTTCCAGCCCGTCCCTAAAAAAGGCAAATTTTCTTCTCTCTCTCCCTACAGACCCATCGTCCTTACGTCCCTTCTTTCCAAGGTCATGGAAACACTGATAAATCGTCAGCTCATGAAATATCTCGAAACACGAAAACTTCTCAATGACCGGCTGTACGGTTTTCGTAGCAACAGGTCCACTGGTGATTTGATGGCATGTCTCACCGAAAAGTGGAACCAAAGCGTACATCAATCCTGCGAAAGCAAGATAGTTGCACTTGATATTTCTAAGGCATTTGACAGAGTTTGGTATCAGGCTCTTTTGTCGAAAATGCGTGCATTTGGGATCGACGACTCTCTTCTTCAATCGATTAGAAATTACCTTTCGGAACGTTCAATTCAAGTTGTCTTGGACAGTTTCAAGTCTGATATTCACAAAATAAATGCTGGTGTGCCCCAGAGCTCTGTTCTGTCACCGACACTCTTTTTAATTTTCATTAATGATCTCTTGTCTGCTACTTCTAATCCAATATATTCCTTTGCTGATGACAGTACTCTCTGCTTTTCATATTCGTTCCTGGACTCACGGCCCTGCTCTTCGGCTGTAGTACGAGAACGGCAGCGTATGCTAAGCTCATTAAATTCCGATATCAACAGCATAACCAATTGGGGAACTATCAATAGAGTGGAATTTAATGCTTCCAAAACACAATGCTGTCTGTTGTCTTTAAAGCGAAATTTAAACACCCAGCCATTATCTATGAATGGCACTTGCATCGTCGAAACCGAAAAACTTTCCATTCTCGGTTTGTGTGTCAATGACAACTTACGTTGGAATGACCACATATTTAATGTCGCCAAAAATGCTGCGAAATGTCTAGGTTTCCTCAAGCGATGTAAGAAATATTTTACCCCCTCTGATCTGGCCTCAATATATAAGGCATTCATCCGCCCAAAATTGGAGTACAACTCCCACATCTGGTCAGGTGCTCCTAAAACATCTCTGCACCTGCTAGATAGGATTCAAAACCGCCAGTAGCATTCCGCCCATTCAAACTTTCAACCGTAACACCCGTCTCGCTATGAATACTCATCAGTATACCCTCAAGCCCATTTTCGGACGTACTCTAAAATATCGTGATTCGTTCCTAAGCCGTACAACTCGCTTATGGAATGCCCTGCCGATCTCTGTATTTCCTGGTCGTTATAACTGGCAAACATTTAAAAACAATGTACATCGGTACCTCTCTTTTCTTCCTCCCTAAATTTCCTTTGCCCGCGCTGTGTACAATCACCTCAAACCCCTTGAGCGCGCGCTCGTTATAAAAAAAAAAAAAAAAAAAAAAAGGATTCAATTCGAACACACATTTTTTATGAGAAGGGTTACGTAAAGAACATATATTCTGACTATTTTTTGCGAATATAAATGCGCAAAAATGGAATTTTTAATCTATCTAGTTTTAAAAAAACCTTTGCAAAGAGTAGAAGTAAGAAAAAACTAAATTTATATACAATGGACTACTTTAAGCCAGGAAAGCCTTTAACACGCCCAATAAAAGTGCTTACGCTGAAAATTTACCACAAAAACTTGGATTATGAAAACAACCATGCAAATGAAGCTCCAACGAGAGCAGCTGTAAGGAAAACATATGAATTTGTTGGAGTTTCGCATAGGACCATATACATATGAAAAAAACAAGAACAAACTGGAACAGTACAATCATCCAAAAAGAAAATTCTTCATCGGCACTGGATCACTGGATTAGATGACTTCGACTTTGAGTCCATCGAAAAGATGATCGACTGCTTCCACTAATTTGACAAGAAAGTCGTAACATTGATGGCCCTTAGGGCTTTATGATAAGTAGAACATCCCTTTGGAGGTATCTGAAAGCCAAAGGATTAATTTTTCGTAAGACGGAATACAATAGGAAAATCCTTTGTGAAAGGACGGAAGTGAAATTTCAAAGGTTAAGATTTATCCGTCAAATAAGGAACTTTCGTGAAAGTGAATATCAGATAATCAGTCTTGGACTGATGGAAGTACGGAAGGACTAAAAACGCCTATTGGAAAAGGATCTCGGCTTATAGTTGTACACGCTGGTGGTTCAAATGGATTTGTCAAAAACGGTCTTCTAATCTTTAAATCTGGATCGAAGTCGGGTCACTATCATGATACGATGAACTTTGACAATTTGTTAAAATGGTTAAGAGATCAGGTAGGTAATGGCTAGGGGCTAGAGGTACCGTCGGTTATTGTAATTGACAACGCCCCCTATCACAATCAATTAAAAAACCGAGCCCCAATTTCACCAGCAACGAAATTGGAGTTAGTTAATTGGATAGTAGAAAATAATGTTGCGCATAGTTCTTCAATGCTTCAGATTGAACTGTATGGTTTAGATCGACAAAACAAGACATCCACGCAGCATCAAATAGATGACTTGATTAGATCAGCAGGTCGCGAGGTACTCAGGCTACCACCATACCATCCGGACTTGAACCCAATTGAGAATATATGGGGTATTGTAAAATCAAGAGTGTCGGGTAGAAACACCACATTTAAACTGGATGTTATCAAGAAAATAGCAGAAGAAGAGTTTGCAAAAATTACTGTCGAGGAATGGAAAAAAACATGCGATAAGGCCATAAGGACAGAAGAAAGTTATTTGAGCTATGATCTGAGTTGGGGTACCTTAGACCCGGCGAAATTTCATCAACTGAAATTGAAAGTGACGGCGAGGATGATGATACCACTGATGACGATTAAGTGCATTGATCTTGAAAAAGTAAATGTTGGATGACACAACGCACCATAAAAAAATAAACACTTAACTGCAATTTATTCAACTTTTGTATTCATATTTTAAATCAAATTCATACTAGCAAAGCATTATTTCTTCTTTTCAACACAATAATTGTGAAGAGAGTGCTTTCCGTAAAATCATCATTGCCAACTCCACTGAAAAAATATACAATGGACACGACTTCCACGTCCATGCATTCTCTCTACACTCTAGTTTCGCATCTTTCATTACCGGCTTCTTATGCTTCTTATCATTTCCACAATATATTATCCAATGTAATTCAAGCAGATAATCAGTACGCTCTGAGACTCAGTCATAAATAAACTAACCTAGATGGCAAACTTTCCATATATTGGAAAATCAGAACCGGTTTTCTACTGATCGTCTTTATCCTGGCCCTGTCTGTGAATACGTGTGAATTGTCATCAATGGCAATTTCCCTCCAATTTTACACAAAACAAAAATTTTACTCAAAACACGTCATCCACATCCGCTTAGCGCACCAGAGCCGTCGTGTAAATCTTTTTGCGGTATAAAATTTCCTGATTGTGTAGTAGCTAATCTCGAAGTTGAAGACGGAATAATTGGTGCTGACAATTACTGGTCTATTGGATGACCTAGTCATCAGCGTGAATTCCAATGCAGAAGGTGAACGTGTTTGGCGGGAAGTTACCGAGGTGATGAGCACAGCCTCCATGAATCTTAGGAAATGCCATTCAAATAGTTAGAATGTTCGAAGTACAGTCACATCAGAAGGTTACCACCACGGCAAAAAGTTTTGGGCTTACAACTTAAATTGTTTAGAGGAAGCAAGCGAAATATTTTTTCGACTCTATTTTGTATTTACGATCCGTTGGGAATAATTGCTCCAATGGTTATCAAACTAAAAATATTGTTAAGTCTTTTTTTTTCAGTTTTAATGCATTTTATTTTCTTAATACTAACTCTTACATTCTAACAAAAAATGCTTAAATGCTAGCTTACAATTACTTAACAATCTTATGCTAACTTACTGGCCAAACACAGGCGCTCTAAGCTACTCTAAATTCTTATAATTATGTCTTTCGACTTTATTTACATTTTACTTAAAACTATTTATTTTGAATACTTAAGGCTAAGAAAAAATATTTGCTAAGAAAAATTTAGCATATGGACATAATTTTTTTATTTTTTATGAAAACTTAATATCTAACTTAAAATAAACCTTAGCCTACCTAACCTAAATGCACAATACACACATACACACACATAGACATTATACACAATTATATACATATATTAGTATATACCTTTGTATATACTAGAACATGTATATATTTCTTAAATGCTAACCCAAACCCAAGCAAGCTGGCCATCGCTATTCACAGAGAAAACGGATTGGCCAGCTCTGCCTCATTAGTGAGGCTGGTCCGTAATTGACGGAAACGACGACGAAACATCTTCCCCATCATTCAACCACCAGAAATGCTGGTGCTGCCGAACGACATCCCTCTTATCGCGATTCCACACCGCCCTACTGAATCTGAGGCGATCCACACTGCCGTGTGCGACGTCTCTGCTGTAGTTGAGTCGCCTGTCCCAGCTGTCCGGGCGACATGGAAGATTAACGGCACCGCTGATCTATCCTGGATCAACCCTATCTGATCTAGGTAGAGGAATGCTTCCGGTGGAACGAAGCCGTCAGAGCGCACGCTCTCGTGGTAAAGGTAATTGGGGTAGTAAGCCCCAGATATCAGGTTATTCGTCGAGGTCATTGCTCTTGCAATGTGCCTTCGAGTCAGCTTAATTACGAAGTTGTCCACTCGTATTAGGTTCGCCCTGTTGTAAAAGACCTCATTAGGATAAAATTTCTTGTACTCCGACCCTGGTGTTCTGTACAAGCGAAGTCAAGCCCCAAGACAAGCCCTCTCAAACACCGGAATCTTTTCCATTAAGCTTGCTCGTACATTGAACCACACGGGACAACCAAATACCAGCATGGGAATGATGAGGGCCATGTAGCAGATTACCTTTACCCTCGCATCGAGTTGGCTGCTATAAAACAGTCTCTTTGTAAGGGCAAAAGCACCTTTAGCTCTGGCTAAAGGTTTTTGCCAAAATACAGAAACTGATCTAGCCAGATTCCAAGTTATCTGACTACATTTCGACAGGCAAGAGGCTGCCCGTGTTGTCCAATGATCGAGAAACTTCGCCAATTTTTTCTGGTATCCCTTGAGGCTCCAGACAGCGGCGTCCTAAAGAGAATGGTTTCCGACTTCTGAAAGTTGATTTTCAACTTCCAGTCGTCTCAATATCGCTTAATTTTGTCGAAGTCACTCTGCAAGAGAGTATTAATGACCTCGATTTTTTTACCTGTTCTGTACGCTATCAAATCGTCTGCGTACGCAATAATATGGGGAAGTGAACCTACCAAGTCGCTTGTAAAAATGTTGAATAGGATCGGCGAATTGACCGCGCCTTGCTGAAGACCATTTTTAATTTGAAATATTCCAACAGAAGTCACATCACCATTCTTCACGATGAACTGTCTGTTGGTTAGCATACGAGTATTATAAAGAATATACAAGAGTGGTTTACTGGTCCCCAGCCCAGTCAGCTTATAGAAAAGACCCTCTAACCACACGGTGTCGAAGGCCTTCTCCAAATCAACAAGGCAGGCACCAGTGCATTGTTTTTTGCCTTTATTCCATTGGATATCGGACTCCAGTTTAGTAGCGGCATGTGAGATATCATGTCCCGCCTTAGAACCGAATTGATTATCCGGAACTATATGTTTGTCCTCAACCCGCCTAGACAGAGCTCTATTGATTACCTTTTCAAAAACCTTACTGATATTCGGAAGGAGACTTATCGACCGGAGATTCGCCGGATTGGATATATCCTTTCCCTTTTTGGGGATAGGTTGAACCACCGTAGGGTGATGTAAATGTCCACCGCTTCTAGAGGTAGATGTCGAAGCACGATGTTCGGAATACCATCGGTCCCCACTGATTTCTTAGCCCTGATTGTTTCGAAGATCTCATGGAGTTCTTCCTTCGAAATGAACGGGGGTAGGTCCCCCTCTCTGGCCATGACATTATTGGCCATATTTTCGTCGCTGAACCGGGTGAAACCAGAGCCCTCTTCTCGCCAGTTCCTTATTTCATTTCGAATGCAGAAGTCGTGCACCAAGACGCGATTGTCCAGGTCATAATTAGGGCCAATGATATCAATGGCCTTGTATACTTCCTGGAAAATCGCCCCTATGGTCTCAACCTTCTCCTGCGGATCCTCGATCACAAAGAAGTTGTCATCATCAACAGCCTCATTTGGATCTATGCCTGCTGCTGTAAGTATGTTCTCGTTGTCCGTCGTTCGGGCGATTTTAAGACACGAAAGGTCGTTTTGATCTTTTCTCCGAAATATTTTATTTTTTTGCGGAAACATATTTGGGTTGCTGGTGTTTACAGCCCGAATTTTGTTGTTCCAATTAATTAATATTAATAATTCTCTTTTATTAACGTTTGCACATTTTTAACCGAAGACTTCAGTGTCCTAATCTTGTCTGTCAGTTAACTGTCTGTACAAGTTTTTAAGTCTTGTCAGAAGTCTACTTTTCTGTCGGTGCAGTGCGTCAATAGTAGGATTGCGGAACAGGTCTTCGTTAGTCGTACGTCGATACCGCGGTATTGTAGTGTCCATAGTTTGTTCAATTGTCTCGTCCATTTGTTTTAGGTAATTGTCGATCTCCTCGTTTGACAAATTTCTATTGGACGGACGGACGGTCCGCCCCGTAATGCCCCGAGATGTCAACACCATCAACAATGGCCGCGAGCCCACCATATTTAATATTGTTTGCCCAACACCATAAATTTGTAGAACCCCCTACCCCACCAAAAGTTAAAAATTGTTAAGGAAAGCCCACAATTCCCCGCGGTCGTTCTACTGTTCCATATGCCTGCAAGAAGGTTTACTGACTCCCCATTGGACCTCTAATAAGCTAAGTTTTCCTCCCTATCCGGCGGTCCCAATGGAAGCTCTCAACGATAGCTTCGGGTTCGGGTCAGAGGGCTGGCTTCGAACCAAAGCAATCACTTGGACGACAAAACAAACAGAACGAACAAACACGACCCACAAACATAGAACATCGACGTGTGTGATTGGCTGGGGATTCGTGAGAAGCTGTTGGAGCTCTGGATGTGATTCCCTTTGCTCTAACAGCTGAATTGACGGAACCCCATGTGTGTGTGTGTGTGTGTGGACGAATGGCGGCGACAACCAAAAAGCGCGGTAAGCTCATTCGATAGCTTATCGTCTTGTTGGCCAGAGCCCCCAAAAAAAAGAAGAGAAAAAAAAGAAAAAAAAAACAAACGAAGAAAAAAAAACCAACGACAAAGAGAAGAAAAAAAAACGAAAACGACAACGATAAAAATAACAAGAACGAGAACAAGAACAGGGACAACAAAATTTAGACAACCGTGGACGAGAAACACACCAAAGGACAAAGGAAAGGAAATTACACACAACGGACACGACCGGACAAAAGTCGGTGATTGCGGCGGAGACGGCTTACCCTCCTCCACCAGCAGAGACCCAACTAGGGAGTGACCCCGCATAGGCAGGAAACCATAAACAGCTAAGTACTCCTTTTCAAATAACACATATTTGTGCCTTAAAACCGCGTCCGTAAGCCTTCTTACCGTTTACGCGGAAACCGTTCGTAAGACGGTTAGATTTCGTTCATTGCGCGACCCGCTAGTTTTACCGGTACGACAACGCGGAACTGTGGGCCTTCCCTTTAGCCGACCCACTCAATTAAAATTAATTTTATTTTTTTTTTTAAAACAAAATTGGTTTGAAAAAAAAATCGGCATACCCTGTAATCTCCCTCAAACGAAACAAGAAAAAAATCAAATATAAGTATAAATTCCCCATCAGGGAAAAGATAATTCGTGTTGTTTCCATCTGTTTTCCCAATTTTGCCTTAAAAATTGGGTGGCGCCTACCTGTTGTGTTGTTTGCAGCTTTTGCGTTGAGCGATCGTTTTTTTTAGCGAAAAAAATGGAAAGTCGTAAAAAAATTTCAATTTCGGTTGGGCATTTAGTAATCCAGCATCGAAGAGATAAGAAATCATACAGTGAGATAGCAAAAATATTTAAATTAAGCCGAAGTACTATCCAGACAATAATTAGAAATTATAATGAAAGTGGAACTATTCAAAGTAAGTGTCGGTCTGGGCGTCCAAAAAGCTATCAAACAGAATCATTCGAGCAGTTTTGAAGGAAGTTGATAAAAATCCGAAAATAAGTTCTCCAATATTGGCCGATCAGCTCGCGGATTCATTTAAAAAAGTTGTGCACCCAATTACCATTCGCGGGCAGGCTTTCAAAGCCGGGTATCAAGGAAAAAGCCTCTAATTTCTCCTAAAAACTAACAACTGCGACTAGATTTTGCTAGAATGTATCGAATGCATCGGATCAGATGGCCGGCAAAATATATGGCGAAAAGAAAATACAGCGCTAGACAACAAAAATATTACTCCAACAGTTAAGCATGGTGGGGGAAGCGTCATGGTTTGGGGGGCTATGGCAACGTCCGGAGTGGGAAATTTGGCATTTATTGATGGGGTCATGGACAGATTTAAATGTATCGATATATTGGAAGATAATTTATAAATTAAAAAACTGTGGAGCATTTAGTCCTAGGACAAAATTGGATCTTTCAACAAGACAACGATCCAAAACATACTGCTCTAATAGATAAGGAATGGTTGCAACAACATGTGCCACAGCAGCTGAATTCCACAATCGCTGGACTTAAAACCCATTGAGCATATATTGGATGAAGTTGAGCGAAAACTTCGAAAATATGCCACAACTGGACCTGAAACTCTAAAAAAGGCACTAAAAAAAGCTTAGTCAGAAATAAACGCAGAAATCACTCAAAACTTAGTAATTTCAATGCCTCGACGTCTTCAAGAAGTCATCGATGTCAATGGCAAGTCTCAACCAGATACTAAAAACTATCTGATAGTATCTTATTTTTTTAAATTGTATGTAGACTTTTGTTTCATCACATTTGAATTAATTTATTTTTTTTTTTATTTTAAGCATACAAATTAAGTTAATGAAAATGAATAATGTGTATTTTGTTAAGTTTTGTACAAATAAAAACTTTTATAAAAAAATTACCAGTTTTTCGTCATAATTTTTTTCAATTACCAGATATTTGGGGGTGTATGTAGACTTTTGTTCCTAAGTGTATATAATTTATACATTTTGTTCACGAACATGTTCCCGCCCGGTGGACGAATTTCGTCCGCAAGTTTCGTAAAAGTTGTGTGTGTTAGAGTGTGTTGACTATCTATTTACATGTAAATGAGACAAAATCATGTAAACTAATAATTTGAAACATTACATGTAGGTGACAAGCACGACGATATAACAAACGAGCAACAAAGGGAGATAAAATATGTGTCATTGACTTTGGTTTGCAATAGTGCAATAGTTTGTTTTGATCGTTGACCAAAACTGGGTCAATTTCCTATCGCGTGTGTTGTTCGGTTTTTTTTTTAGTTTATTCGTTAGTTTTCCTTTTCTTTTTTTTTCTTTATTGTTAATAAAAAGGTAAGTGTTTTTATTTATATTACTTGTCTGCTCCCCTTCCTTAGCGCAATTCGATTTCGTTTTGAACTGTGTACATCGGCGCGAGTACACAATCGTATATACGTGCGTGTGTATATATTTATATGCATCGATTGTCTGTTATTGTTTCGGGAAAGTGATATTCGAGTACAGTGCAAACAAAATAAAAAAGAATAAAGAGTTGGGAAAATAAACAAAAAATTAAAAAGTTCATTAAAAAAAACAAAAAAATATTTTCCCAACAAATTCCGTACAATTTGTGGTGTTATTTTGTACGACGACTGTTCTCCTCGTACGCGATTTTTGGTTGGGCAGTGCGATGCTGTGCGACGAAATTTTCGGGAACGGTTAGTGTTTTGATGATGGCCGAATTAGCCTTCTTAGTGTGTGTTTGTGTGATATTTAAATTTTTTGTGTAAAGCCAAGAATCTGCCTTTCTTTAAATTGTTGTTGCAATTCATCTTCAGTATGTTTTTTTTGACATATTCATTTTTTTTTTATTATTTACATATTTATTATCATTATTTATTTCCTTTATCATAAAGATAGTTTTAAGTTGAAATTTTTTTAAAAAAGGGATAAATGTTAAAGTGTTGTGTTGTGTTGAGTGGACAACGTTGAGTGTTCAGTGAAAAACTTCAAGTGCCGTCGGGGTTTTGATTCTCCAATTCCCGTCGGCATTTTGGAATTTTGGAACTCTGCAACGTTGTCTGGTATGTGATGTGTTTTCTGTGGATAACTTTGAGTGTTCACTAAGAAGCTTCAAATTCCGTCGGGGTTTTGATTCTCCAAATCCCGTCGGCATTTTTGAGTTTCGGAACTCCACAGCGTTGTCCGGAATGATTGATTTTGTGTGATTTAGAGTGGACTGTATGTATGTGTGTTGTGTTGTGTAGGGAATCTAGGATAAAATAAGTTTGTATTACTATATTTTATTAATTTAATAAATTGTTTTTTAAAAGAAAAGAATTGTCTTTAATTTTTCATGTCAATTTATTTACAGTGTGTGTCATATAAGTGTTATGGTGTGTCGTTTAAATGTTGTGTTGTGTTGTTTAAAATGTTGTGTTGTGTTGTTTAGGTATTGTGTTTTATTTTTCTTTCCGATTAAGTTCTCCGGTTTCGTTTCGTACGGTAACCACTTGAGCAAGTCCGTCTTTGCTTTCCGGGATATGTGTCGAATGATTCGTCCGATTCGCAACTGCATCGGCGGTAGTTTTTCGTCCTTGAAGATAACTGAGTCTTCGCGGATTGATCTCGGCTTCCGTTTTGTCCACTTCGTGCGATGTCTCATCCTGGACAGATACTTTTCGCTCAACTTGCGGCAAAAGTAGTTGGTCATCAATTGGCAGATCCATCGCTTGAGGTAACTTACCTTCTTCACGGCAGTGTCTCCTTGAGGAACTTCAGATATTCCTTTGCCGATTGCATTTACCTTTAATAGACCTTTGTCTCTTTTCCCACCTTGTACCCGGCAGTTTCGAACAAAACGTTTGTAGTATACAAAATTGCGACGAAGTTTCGTGGTTTTGTTTGACTTCTTCAATACCGCATGGTGATTAATGATAAAGTGGTGTGCTGTATCCAGTAAGGTATTCCTTTTGTCGACCTTTGTCATCTGAGGAAGCTTCTTACATTCCTTTAAACACTTGGAATGCTCCTTGTGCTGTGTGGGGTTTTTATGGAATCTTCCTTCCAGTTGATGAAACCAACGCAAGGCACCTAACTTCGAGGCACCAAACCCAGGTTTGCATTCCGGTCTATTGAATACCAGATGGTGAGGAGTAAGGAAATGGTGTGGTGTATCCAGTATGGTATTCTTCTCGTCAACGTCTGTCATCTGGCGGAGCTCCTTATATTCATTTAAGCACTTAGAGTATTCCTTGTGTAGTGTGGGGTTTTCCTGGAATCTTTCTTGCAGTTGATGAGGCACCAAACCATATTTTGCGGCCCGGGTCAATCCCGGACAGATTTATTAAGCTTATTGCAAGCAAACATATAACACCTAAATCACGCAACTCATTCACTAAGGGAACAGGCAGATTAAAGATTAGATAACAACGAGGTGAAGTATGGAGGCGTTTACGGGTATAAGTTATAGCCTGACACTTATTGACGTTAAGCTCAAGAAAATTCTTCTGACACCAAGTACAAAACCTGCCTAGATCTGGCTGCAGAAGTAGGCTGTCTGAGGAAGATGATATATATCTAAATATTTTCATATCATCTGCGTAAACAGATATGTATGAATTTTTAATGATACAAGCAACATCATTAATGGTCAGAATAAATAATAAGGGACCAAGGTGGCTGCCTTGGGGGACACCAGAAGAGGCTTTAATTGGGTCAGAAACCATGGACCTAAATAGAACATAGTAAAGTCGTTCATTTAAATAGGATTGAACCCAAGTTATAAAGTTTATCTGGAAACCAAGAGCCTTTAATTTTAGAAGGATTATGTGATGAGCTATTCTATCAAAGGCTTTGCTGAAATCGGTGGCAATCACATCAACTTCATTTCCAGATTCCAGTGCACATAAAGTGCTTGATACCGATTACCTATCAAGAAAATTTAGGGATGATGGATAGTTATCCGATTTGCTTTTAGTTTTGATGAACTGAAAGAATCTTTTGGGGTCGGACATGAGTGTGTGGTCCATTCGGTTTAAATAGTTGTTGAAACCTACGAAAGGCACCTAACCTCGAGGCACCAAACCCAGGTTTACATCCGTCTGTAAATGGCTGCGACACCTCATATCGACCATCAGGCGATCTCGTTATTGTGTTGTTATTCTTTTCAGAAGTTTTCTCTTCCGCAGTTTCAGTGTTGAAAGGCAACTCTTCCAGTTCCCAGTACCTTCACAGCTGAGTGTCGTTACCAAGGACGTGTAAGAAGCTATGGGCAGGTTCTTTATTTCGCGAAATAACCGTCCCAAGGATAAGCCAATCTAACTCTGATTCCTGTGCGACTGGCGATCTTTCATCACCACCGCGTATAATGGATCCTAGAATAAATTCAGAGTAAACGTCGGCTCCCAGGAGAATATCAACAGTCGCAGGCTTATCAAATTGTGGATCAGCTAACTTCAAACCCTGAATATGTTTCCAATTTTGCAGAGCTAAAGGTTTGGACGGCAACAGACCGGTCAGCGATTTGGACACATAGGCTGGGGTATTTGTCTCTAAAGGTATTACCAGAGACCCAAAGGTAAGACTTACATACCGCTGACATGAACCACTGCTAACTTTTCCCAATCCAGATACCTGAATGATCGTTCGTCGCTGATGTAACCGTAATAACTGGACAGCGGATTCAGTAATGAACGTTGCTTCCGATCCAGGATTAACTAACGCCCTAAGATGCAAATAGTTTCCATTTGAAAACCTGACTCGAACAACTGCTTTTGCCAGAAGAACACTTGGCTGATGTACGTCAGAAGAGGCTACTTTAGGTGGGTTAAATTTTGATGTTATGTGGAAAGTTTGTGTACCTATTGTAGTGTTAGTACTAACCTTTGCAATATTCGACCCTCCACAGTTGACATGCAGCAGAGAGTGGTGTTTCTGCTTGCAGTAATAGCAGCGCACACTGCTTTGACACTGACTAGTCCGGTGACTGTATGCTAGACAGTTCCGGCAAACCCCGATTCTGTCTACTGCCGTAGATCGTTCACAGATCTCCATTGCAATAAACTTAGACTATCCAGACGCTGACCTCTACCACATACCTGGCATGCAAACTGCTTCTTCCCGACGTGCAACACCGTTTTCTTCTCGACCGCAACATCCTTGTGTACAGTAGAACCGCTGACCTTTATGCCACTCGTTTAAGCTACTGCTTCCAAGGTTCGAAAACGTGTTTCCAGGAACTCTGTAAATTGTGTTAGTGTTGGCAACTCCTTCGAACTACCTAAATTCTCCCACTGGATAAAAGCAGGTAATTTTTGTACCAGTATATATATTAAAATGTCATCCCAAGAACTGACCGGCAATCCTAAGTTTCCCAGAGCGTGGAAAGATTCCTGGGACATGTCCAGTAGAGACTTGATGTTGCTTGCCGTCTCCTTCGTCAACTGCTGCTGCTCAAAAAAAAGTTGGAAATGAGCGTTTACCAACACTCGCTTGTGGGCAGTCGTTCATAAACTTCAGTGGTGAGCAGACGTATTATCGTATTATCGTGTTCGGCTTAAGTAGTGCAGTAAACTAATAAGTATAATGAATTTTGAAGTGTTCGATAGCCGAGGTGGTAAAGACCTGGACGATATCATACCTGGGTTCGATTCCCATCGGCAGACAAACTGTTTTCATTTCCAATTTTTATTGAAGTATAAAAAAAATATATATAGAAAAAAAAAAAAAACACGTGATGGATTGCGGAGAGCGGTCCGTTATGCGAATAGCGGGACCTGCTGAATTGTTATCAGGTGAGGCTTCAAGCAGTTCAAGCAAAACACCAACGGCTAAGAGAAGGAGGAAGCTTAGGCCAACTTCCAACATAGCTCAACGTCCCACCCTACCAACTTCCATGGTAAAACTGCTTTGGTGGAGTGAGGGAAGGGAACAGCGTCGCTTCATTGGCACAGAGCGAATCTGAAGATGAAGAGGAGGAGATGAAGGCCATAAGTAGCAGTAAAAAAAAGGAAAAGGGAAGAAGAAGAGCAATCCCAGCAACAACAGCAGACGCTGCTTGCTCAAAAGCAGACCCAGCAACAACACCAACAAAAGCTTTAAAAGCACCAACAACAACGGCATCAGCAAAAACAACAGCAGCCACAAAAACGGCAACATCATAAACAGCAGCAGCAACAGCAACGACAACAACAACAAAAACAACAACAACAGCAGCAGCAGCAGCAGCAGCAGCAGCAGCAGCAGCAACAGCAACAACAGCAGCAGAAGAAGAAGGAGAAGGTGCATCCGATCAACACCTATAAACTAGAGATGAATGCAACCAAAGACCTGTGTAAGTTGGTCATTGGTAACAATTTTAACATAAAGAGATTTGGGAACGATCGCCATGCCATCCACTGTAATACAGTGGAGGGCTACGCGAAAGTGAAAGAGCTCCTAAAGGAAACGACGACGGAGCACTACTCATTCACACCAAAGTGTGAAAAGCGGCAATCGATGCTGCTGAAGGGGTTGGAACCGTCTTCTGATCCTGAGGAGATCCTGGCACTGCTCAAAGAGAAGGAGTGCGAAGGACTCAAGTTTGTGGGGGTAAAGCCGTTTACCACAGCTAGAGCCAGACGGGAGAAAAGGAGTTTGCCATTCTTCCTGGTGCAGCTCAGTCCCGAAAGCCGTCTGGATAGTCTAAGGAGTATCAATGTCCTAGACTACCAGGTGGTTCAGTGGGAAAAATTAAAAAGGAGCGAAGGCGTTATACAATGCGTTCGCTGCCAGAGGTTCGGGCACGCCGCGTCGAACTGCCAAATGCAGCCTCGATGCGTGAAGTGCGCAAAGAACCACAGTTCCGAGGAGTGTGCTCTGGGTAGGGACGGATCATCCGATAGGGCGCAGCTCTCGTGCGTATTATGTGGGAACGTGGGACACACCGCAAACTATCGGGGTTGTCCTAAGTTCGCTGACATTAAAAAAGCAAAATTGGCGCGGCAGCAGAAGGTGGAGGTCAAACGTTCACCTGTGAGGTTTCAAACACCAGCCGTCACGTCCCAAATTTCCTACGACCAAATGGCGTCAGGGAGGGGGCTACGGTACAGCAAGCGACTGTTGCTTCTCCGGCGCCAATTCCGAGATCAACGGAAACTGTACCTAACATGCTGGCCATCTTGCTCGCAATCCAAGAACAGATGGCTCAGCTGCAACAGCAGGTACAAGAACAGGCCAAGCGGGTGGAGCAGATCTACGCGCGGCTGCCGGGACTAGCGCAACACATGTCGTAATGGGTACGCACATGGTGGAGCAAACTTTGAAGGTCCTTGCGGTGAATGTGAATTCATTGATTAGGATCGAACGAAGAGCCGCGATGTTTAAATTGCTACAAGACCAAACTCCGGATGTGCTTTTCGCTAGCGAAACCAAGCTAACCGATAAGCACAAACTGGAGTACAATAATTATATTGTTAGAAGAAGAAACCGGCCCAGATCCAAACGTGGAGGCGGTGTCGCGATCTTCATTAAAGAAGGTATAAAATTTCACTGAGTGTACAAGGGCGTTTTGCGCAGGTTCCGGGTGTTGGAGGCAGTCGTCGTTTACATCCCGCTCCGCAGTGGAAAGCGGCTGTACTTGGCCTCTGATTATGCACCTGAGGCTTCACAATCCACTCTATTCATTACAGAGCTCGACACGCTTTTTCGACTTCTGAGGCTGGAATCGGGGAAGAATTATTTTATAATCGGCGGGGATTTCAACGCTAGACAGAGAGATTGGGGAAATAATTTGCAAATACTAGAGGGAACCTACTACTCGATTGGTGGGGTCAGCACGATGTCATGTACAGACTCGGTCTTAAAGCGACGGATAACCCGTCGTTTCCCAGAGGCGGGTCTTATTTGGATCTACTGCTATACGATGAACGCATACGACTGACAGGTACGAATTTACAAACGCTAAACTGTCTGCGCACATTCATGTACGACAGCGACCATTGCGGTTTTAGCACCGAAATTACAGTTCCTAACGAAACTGTGGAATTGGAGGAGTTTGTCCAAAGATATTCTTACAACTACAGTAAGACTCGATGGACACGTTTCTCTGCAACCTTGACAAGAGCACTCTCCTCGAACACGCTCCACCCACCGTCCAATAGGAATTTGTCAAACGAGGAGATCGACAATTACCTAAAACAAATGGACGAGACAATTGAACAAACTAAGGACACTACAATACCGCGGTATCGACGTACGACTAACGAAGACCTGTTCCGCAATCCTACTATTGACGCACTGCACCGAGAGAAAAGTAAACTTCTGACAAGACTTAAAAACTTGTACAGATAGTTAACTGACCGACCAGACCCGGAGATTAGGACACTGAAGTCGTCGATTAAAAATATCCTAACGCTAATAAAAGAAAATTACAGAATTTTTGTAAGTTTGTATTGGAACAACAAGGTTCGGGCTGTAAACACCGGCGACCAGAATATGTTTCCGCAAATAAATAAACTATTTCGGAGAAAAAAATCAAAACGACCTTCAGTGTCTTAAAATAGCCCGGACAACAGACAACGAACGGTTACTGACAATAGCAGGTATTGATCCAAATGAAGCCCCTGACGATGACGACTTCTTTGTGATCGAGGATCCGCAGGAGAAGGTTGAGACCATAGGGGCGACTTTCCAGGAAGTATACAAGGCCATTCATATCATTGGCGTTAATTATGACCTGGACAATCGCGTCTTGGTGGACAACTGCTACATTCGAAATGAAATAGAAAATTGGCGATCCAACGGCTCTGGTTTCACCCGTCTTAGTTACGAAAATATGGCAAATAATGTCATTGCCAGAGAGGGTGACCTACCCCCGTTCATTTCGAAGGAAGGACTCCATGAGATCTTCGACACAATCAGAGTTAAGGAATCAGTGGGGACCGATGGCATTCCGAGCATCGTGCTTCGACATCTTCCTCTAGAAGCGGTGGACATCTACACCACCCTGTTTAATAATGTAATGAACAATGCACATTATCCAGCACATTGAAAAACGTCGGTGGTTCAACCTATCCCCAAAAAGGGAAAGGATATATCCAATCCGGCGAATCTCCGGTCGATAAGTCTCCTTCCGAATATCAGTAAGGTTTTTGAAAAGGTAATCAATAGAGCTCTGTCTAGGTGGGTTGAGGACAAACATATAGTTCCGGATAATCAATTCGGTTCTAATGCGGGACATGATATCTCACATGCCGCTACTAAACTGGTGTCCGATATCCAATGGGATAAAGGCAAAAAACAATGCACTGGTGCCTGCCTTGTTGATTTGGGGAAGGCCTTCGACACCGTATGGTTAGAGGGTTTTTTCTATAAGCTGACTAGGCTGGGGACCAGTAAACCACTCTTGTATATTCTTTATAATACTCGTATGCTAAGCAACAGACAGTTCATCGTGAAGAATGGTGATGTGACTTCTGTTGGAATATTTCAAATTAAAAATGGTCTTCAGCAAGGCGAGGTCAATTCGCCGATCCTATTCAACATTTTTACAAGCGACTTGGTAGGTTCACTTCCCCATATTATTGCGTACGCAGACGATTTGATAGCGTACAGAACAGGTAAAAAAATCGAGGTCATTAATACTCTCTTGCAGAGTGACTTCGACAAAATTAAGCGATATGGCGACGACTGGAAGTTGAAAATCAACTTTCAGAAGTCGGAAACCATTCTCTTTAGGACGCCGTTGTCTGGAGCCTCAAGGGATACCAGAAAAAATTGGCGAAAGTTCTCAATCATTGGACAGCACGGACAGCCTCTTGCCTGTCGAAATGTAGTCAGATACCTTGGAATCTGGCTAGATCAGTTTCTGTATTTTGGCAAAAATGTAGATGCTGCTCTGGCCAGAGCTAAAGGTGCTTTTGGCCTTACGAAGAGACTGTTTTATAGCAGCCAACTCGATGCGAGGGTAAAGGTAATCTGCTACATGGCCCTCATCAGGCCCATGCTGGTATTTGGTTGTCCCGTGTGGTTCAATGTACGAGCAAGCTTAGTGGAAAAGATTCGGGTGTTTGAGAGGGCTTGCCTTAGGGCTTGTCTCCGCTTGTACAGAACACCAGAGTCGGAGTACAAGAAATTGTATCCTAATGAGGTCCTTTACAACAGGGCGAACCTAATACGAGTGGACAACTTCGTAATTAAGCTGACTCGAAGGCACATTGCAAGAGCAATGACCTCGACGAATAACCTGATATCTGGGGCTTACTACCCCAATTACCTTTACCACGAGAGTGTGCGCTCTGACGGCTTCGTTCCACCGGAAGCATTCCTCTACCTAGATCAGATAGGGTTGATCCAGGATAGTTCAGCGGTGCCGTTAATCTTCCATGTCGCTCGGACAGCTGGGGATAGGCGACTCAACTACAGCAGAGACGTCGCACACGGCAGTGTGGATCGCCTCAGGTTCAGTAGGGCGGTGGGGAATCGCGATAAGAGGGATGTCGTTCGGCAGCACCAGCATTTCTGGTGGTTGAATGATGGGGAAGATGTTTCGTCGTCGTTTCCGTCAATTACGGACCAGCCTCACTAATGAGGCAGAGCAGACCAATTAATTTGCTTTGTAAATAGCGATGGCCAGCTTACATAGGTTTAGGTGAGCATTTAAGAAACATATACATATATCAGTGTATACAAAGGTGCATACTCATATACGAGTATGTATATGATTGTGTATAATGTCCATGTGTGTTTATATGTGTATTGTTTATCTTGGTTAGGTAGGCTAAGGTTTATTTTAAGTTAGATATTAAGTTTTTATAAAAAATAAAAAATTATGTCCATATGCTAAGTTTTTGTTAACAAATATTTTTTCTTAGCCTTAAGTATTCAAAATAAATAGTTATAAGTAAAATGTACATAAAGTCGAAAGACATAATTATAAGAATTTAGAGTAGCTTAGAGTGCCTGTGTGGGGTCAGTAAGTTAGTATAAGATTGTTAAGTAGTTTTAAGGTAGCATTTAAGCATTTTTTGTTAGTATGTAAGAATTAGTGATTAAGAAAATAAAATGCATTGAAAACTGAAACTGAAAAAATACACTCGCTTGTGGTCGTATCTGGCGACAAGCAGTTCCCATGCTTTGTCATAATTGCCAGAATACAAACCTAAATGCTGCAACAAACGAGCAGCTTCACCTGCTTGACGACTTCAAATAGTGAAGCTTTTGGATTTCACCCAGCTTCTTATTTGTGTGGACTAAGGACAAAAAAAACATCGTGGAAGGCCCGCCACTTCGTGTCCGAGCCCTCAAAATGTGGTATTTGAATTTGGGGGAAAGCTCATTACAAGAACCTCCTGTGGATTCACCTTCCACAATCTTCTCCTTGGATGCTAACTTGGCATTGTCGATAGCATCGACCAATTCACCTCGGAATTGTTTGTGAAATATGTTTCTTGAAGCAGATCAAAAATTTCATCAAAATCGTCTTCTTCCAGACCTTCTTCAATTTCTCCTCGTCGAAACTTCGCTTGAAGACCAAGCGCATTCTTGAAGTTCCCTTCTAGAATAAGAAGACGAGCTGACAGATAGCTGGCTGTACGACGTGATGCTCCAGTCTTTTTGAAGGTGGTGTGGTCACGAAGAATCTGCTCCAGAACACCTTTCTTATCTGCACCCGTGGACAATTTCGACATTTTTAAATGGTTTTTATTTGAAAATTAAGTAATTATAAACGAATATGGGTGTATCAAGTATTTATTAAATTTTATTAAATACAGTTTATTTAAATACTTAATTAAATATTTTATTACAGCAACTTACGACCTTTGGTCATCTTTGCCCAGCTGGTGACAGTTGAGGTTAAAGTTGCAAATTAATTTTTTATACGGCGCGGGAAATGCGATTTCTGCACAACCACCGAAAGAGCCTGTAAGTCTTAAAAAGGAGAAAGACAAGGGGCAAGACACCGACCGCGAGTGAATATATGTATGCTCTTTATGTTTTATATATATCTATATATATATTTTTTCATTTTTTGTACACTTGAAGTTTTCACTTGCACTTTGTTCTTGCACTTGCACTTTTTTCATTTTTATAAATTTTTTTCTTTTTTAAATGTTTAATGCCGTGTGTAGTCTATTAATTATCTTTATTTATATATATATATATTTGCACTTTGCACTTGTCTTTGCACTTTGCAGTTCCAATTGTTTAATCAAATTTAACTGTTTAATGTGTTAAATGTTTTATGTAGTTTACGATTAATACTTATCCAACTCGAAGGACCAAATGTTGGGGTGGTAGGGTTTTATCTTTTTTCAATACTTTTAACTATGTGTGGGGTTAAAGAAATGGGTAGAAAAATGCGGATTGAAATAAATAACACGTCTTTTCTTCTTCAAGGGTTACAGCAAAGAGAGCATTTTATTAGTGTCCGGAAATTACTTCCAGTTTTACCTTTACAAACTGTCATACTAAATATAAATGTACTAAATAATATATTTACAATTCGTTACGTTACGTTTTCCTTGTTACATTAGATTAAGCTTCAATTAATTTAACTTAGTTTGAACATAGATTACAATTTTTAATACAAAAATGAAATAATTATTTTTACTAAACATACATTTTGTTCACGAACATTTTCATTTTATATTTTTATATTTTTATTTATTTTTTATTTTGTTTTTATATATATATTTTTTTTAAATCTAACTTAAACCTACCTAAAACTATGTAAGCCGTCCATAGCTAAAAAAGAATTAGGCTGGCCCACCTTGCTTCACATGAAGCTAACTATCACTGGAGGAGTTCGACGACGGAGCATCCTCCCCTTCAACAAGCCACCAAAAGTGTTGGTGCTGCTGAGCAACATCCCTCATGTCGCGACTCCCTACCGAAATACTGAACCGGAGACGCTCCGCACTGCCATGTGCGACGTCTCTGTCGTAGTTGAATCGCCTATCCGCAGCTGTTCGAGCGACGTGGAAGATTAGCGCCACCGCCAACCTGTCCTGGATCACACCTTTGCTATCTAAATAGAGGAACGCTTCTGGAGAAATAAAGCCGTCAAAACGAACTCTCTCGTGATACATATAATTGGGGTAGTAAGAAGTCCCGGAGATCAGGTTGTTCGATGACGTCATTGCTCTTGCAACGTGCCTTCGAGTTAACTTAATGACGAAATTGTCCACTCTAATTAGGTTCGCCCTATTGTATTACACCTCATTAGGATAGAATTATATGTACTCAGATTCTGGTGTTCTGTATAAGCGAAGACAAGTCCTAAGACAAGCACTCTCAAACACCCGAATCTTTTCCAATAAACTTGCTCTCACGTTGAGCCACACGGGACATCCAAATACAAGCATGGGCCTGATAAGGGCCATGTAGCAGATTACCTTCACGCTCGCATCGAGTTGGTTATTATAAAACAGTCTCTTTGTAAGGGCAAAAGCACCTTTGGCTCTGGCCAGAGCAACATCTATATGTTTGTTAAAATACAGAAATTGATCTAGCCACTTCTCAAGCTATCTGACTACATTTCGACAAGCTAGTGGCTGCCCGTGCTGCCCCACGATCGAGAACTTTCGCCAATTCTTTCTGGTATCCCTAGAGGCCCCAGACAAAGGCGCCCTAAACAGAATGGTTTCCGACTTCTGAAAGTTGATTTTAAACTTCCAGTCACCGCAATATCGCTTAATTTTATCGCAGTCACTCGGCAAAAGTATATTAATGACCTCAATCTTTGGACCTGATCTGTACGCGATTATGTCGTCTGCGTACGCTATGTCATATTGAAGTGAACCTATCAGATCATTGGTGTAAATGTTGAATAGGATCGGCGAATTTACCGCTCCTTGTTGCAGACCGTTTTTAATGTTAAATGTTCCAGCAGAAGTCACATCGCCATTCTTCGCGATGAACTGTCTCCTGGAGAGCATATCGAAAAGAATGTACAGCAGTGGTTTACTAATGCCCAACCTGTCCAGCTTGAAAAAGAGTCTTTCTAACCATACGGTATCGAAGGTCTTCTCCAAGTCAATCAGGCAGGCACCAGTGCACTGGTTCTTGCCTTTGTTCCATTGGATATCAGAAACCAGTTTAGACGCAGGATGAATAACAACGTACCCCGCCTTGAAACCGAATTGATTATCCGGAACTATATGTTTGTCCTTAAATCACTTAGTCAGGACTCTATTGATTACCTTCTCGAAAACCTTACTGATGTTTGGAAGGAGACTGATCGAGCGGAGATTCGCCGGATTGGAAGTGTCTTTATCCTTTTTGAGGATGGGGTGTACCACCGCTGTTTTCCAATGCGCTGGATAATATGCATTATTCATTGCATTATTAAACAGGGTGGTATAAATGTTCACCTCTTCTAGAGGGAGATTTCGAAGTACAATGTTGGGTGTTTCATCGGTTCCCACTGATTTCTTACTTCTAAGTGATTCGAAGATCGTTTGGAGCTCTTCCTTCGAAATGAACGTGGGTAGTACCCTATCGTTGGTGATGACATTATTTGCCATATTCTCGTCACTGAACAGGGTGAAACCCGAGCTCTCGAATCGCCAATTCACAATTTCATTTCGAAGGTAGAAATTGTGCACAAGGACTCGATTTTCCAGGTCGTGGTTCGGGCCAATGATGTAATTCGCCTTATATACTTCCATGAAAGTCGCTCCTATAGCGTCAACCTTCTGCTGCGGATCCTCGATCACAAAGAAGTTGTCATCATCAACAGCCTCATTTGGATCTATGCCTGCTGCTGTAAGTATGTTCTCGTTGTCCGTCGTTCGGGCGATTTTAAGACACGAAAGGTCGTTTTGATCTTTTCTCCGAAATATTTTATTTTTTTGCGGAAACATATTCGGGTTGCTGGTGTTTACAGCCCGAATTTTGTTGTTCCAATACAAGTTTATAGATGCTCTGTAATTTTCTTTTATTAATACTTGGAGGTTTTTGATCGACGAATTTAGCCTCATAATCTCCGGGTTATGTCTGTCAGTAAACTGTCTGTACAAGGTTTTTGGCCTTAACAGCAGTCTACTTCTATGTCGGTGCAATGCGTCAATGGTAGCGTTGCGGAATAAGTCTTCGTCGTCAGTGTGTTGATACCGAGGTATCGTTTTGTCAATTGTTCGTTTAATTGTCTCGTCCATTAGTTTTAGATACCTGTCAATCTCCTCGTTTGACAGATTTCTATTGGACGGTGGGTAGAGCGAATACGAGGAGAGTGCTCTCGTCAGTGTTCTGGAGAAGTGTGTCCAATGCACCCTACTATAGTTGTAGGCATGCCTTTGCCAAACTCGTCCAATTCCGCAGCTTCGTTTGGAACGGTTATTTCAGTACTGAGACCGCAGTGGTCACTGTCATACGCAAAATTGCGTTGAGATTTTATGGTATGTTGGTTAGTACATGTCAGGTATATTCGTGTATCGAACAGCAGGAGATCCAAATTGGACCCGTGTCTGGGAAACGAAGGACTATCCGTCGCCTTGATGCCGAGTCGATACATTATACTGTGCTGACCCCACCAATTGAATAGTAGGTTCCCTCTAGTATTTGGTGTATTATTTCCCCAACCTCGATGTTTGGCGCTGAAATCTCCGCCGATAATAAAGTAATTCTCCTCCAATTCGAGTCTTAGGAATCGAAAAAGTGTCTCGAGCTCTGTGATGAATAAGGTGGATTGAGTAGCCTTAGGTGCATAAACAGACACCATGTATAACCGAACGAAGAGCCACACTGTTTAAGTTGCTTAAAGACCAAGCCCCTGATGTGCTCTTGGTTAGCGAAACTAAGCTTACCAAAAGACACAAAATGAGGCACAAATGATATAAAATAGTACGGAGAAACCGACCCAACTCCACTAAGGGAGGAGGCGTTTCGATCTTTGTAAGAAAAGGTATATGTTTCAAAAGAGTATACAGCCGTGTAGTACGCAGGTTCCAGGTGCTGGAGGCATGCATCGTGTATATCCCTCTCCGTAGTAGAAAACGGTTATACATGGTGTCTGTTTATGCACCTAAGCCTACTCAATCCACATTATTCATCTCAGAGCTCGAGACACTTTTTCGATTCCTACGACTGGAATTGGAGGAGAACTACTTTATCATCGGTGGAGATTTCAACGCCAAACATAGTGATTGGGGAAATAATACTCCAAATACTAGAGGGAACCTACTATTCAATTGGTGCGGTCAGTACAGTATAATGTATCCACTCGGCCTTAAGGCGACGGGTAGTCCGTCGTTTCCTAGACACCTGTCCTATTTGGATCTCCTGCTGTTCGACAGACGAATACACCTGACATGCACAAACCAACAAACCATAAACTGTCTACACTGCGGAATTGGACGAGTTTGTTCAAAGGCATGCCTACAACTATAGTAGGGTGCGTTGGACACACTTCTCCAGAACACTGACGAGAGCACTCTCGTGAAAATAAAAATAAATATAAAAATAATAAAAAATAAAAATCACAAAAAAAAAATAAAGAATTAAAAAAAAAATTATTAGAATATTATTAAGTAGTTAAGATTTAGCTTTAGGTAGTTTATAATTTTAGTTTTTAAGTTTTAAATTATAACAAAAGTCCATATACTAAGTTTTTTTTACATAAAGTTTATTTTCTTTGTTTTAGTTTTAATAAATGTAAAAACAGAAATAAAAATATCCTGTAAGAAACGTCGAAAGACATAGATTGAGTATTATGTTTAACTTAGAGTGCCCGCATGGGGCCAGTAAGATAGAATAAGATTATTTGTAAGTTATTTACGCTAATTTTTAAGCAGTTTTTTGTCTAGCTTGTAAGTGTAAGTGAAGTCTAAAAATAAAAATGCATATAAAATGAAAAATGAAATGAATGTTAGGGGCGTCGTTCATTGAATAGTGGGACACGAGTTCGAGCCCAGACCAAACTTGGGACTTTTTTCATTTTTATTTTTTTTTCTCCACAAAGTGGAGAAATCACATGATGGATGGTGGAGAGCGCTCCGCTCTTCCCATAACGGGAGTGGGAAACGGCAAAAATAGTGGTGCCGGTGCAGTGGCGAAAGCCATTAAAAATAAAATAAAATGCCGTTTTAACGGCTGATGAGGTCCATTATGAGGGGGGCAATAACAACTTTGCCTCTCTAGCGTCATCCGAGTCGGAAGATGAGGATGAACAAATAAATGAAATCAACAGCAGAATACTAAAGCTGGAAGAAAAAGTGCTTGCTATTAAGCAAAAGCAAACAGCACGCAGGCAGAGGGAGCAATTAGAAGTAGCGACCTCCCAACAACAAAAACAACAGCAGCAGAAACAACAACTGCAGCAAACAAAATAGCAGCAGCAGAAACAACAGCAGCAGCAGATACAGCAACAGCTGCAAAAACAACAACACCTGAAACCACAGCACCTGAAAAAAAAGCAGCAGCGTCAACAACAACAACAACAAAAACAACAACAACGACAACAACAACAACAACCACAACAGCAGCAGCAACAACAACAACAGCAGCAGCAACAACAACAACAACAGCAGCAACAACAACAACAACAGCAGCAACAGCAGAAGAAGAAGGAGAAGGTGCCTCCAATTAATACCTATAAATTGGAGGTGAGTGCAACCAAGGACCTGAGTAAGTTGTAATACAGTGGAGGGCTACGCGAAAGTTAAAGAGCTCCTAAAGGAAACGACGACGGAGCACTAATCATTCACACCAAAGTGTGAAAAGCGGCAATCGATGCTGCTGAAGTGGTTGGAACCGTCTTCTGATCCTGAGGAGATCCTGGTACTGCTCAAAGAGAAGGAGTGCGAAGGACTCAAGTTTGTGGGGGTAAAGCCATTTACCACAGCTTAAGCCAGGCGGGAGAAACGGAGTCTGCCGTTCTTCCTCAGTCCCGAAAGCCGTCTGGATAGTCTAAGGAGTATCAATGTCCTAGACTACCAGGTGGTTCACTGGGAAAAATTAAAAAGGAGCGAAGGCGTTATACAATGCGTTCGCTGCCAGAGGTTCGGGCACGCCGCGTCGAACTGCCAAATGCAGCCTCGATGCGTGATGTGCGCTAAGAACCACAGTTCCGAGGATTGTGCTCTGGGTGCATCCGATAGGTCGCAGCTCTCGTGCATGTTATGTGGAAACATGGGAAACACAGCAAACTATCGGGGTTGTCCTAAGTTCGCTGACATTAAGAAAGCACAACTGGCTCGTCAGCAGAAGGTGGAGGTCAAACGTTCACCTGTGAGGTTTCAAACACCAGCCGTCACGCCCCAAATTTCCTACGCCCAAATGGCGTCAGGTAGGGGGGCTACGGTACAGCAAGCGACTGTTGCTTCTCCGGCGCCAATGCCGAGAACAACGGAAGCTGCACCCAACATGCTAGCCATCTTGCTCGCAATTCAAGGACAGATGGCTCAGCTGCAACAACAGGTACAAGAACAGGCCAAGCGGGTGGACCAGAACTACGCGCGGCTGCCGGGACTAGCGCAACACATGTCGTAATGGGTACGCACGTGGTGGAGCAAACTTTGAAGGTTCTTGCGGTGAATGTTAATTCACTGATTAGGATCGAACGAAGAGCCGCGATGTTTAAATTGCTACAAGACCAAACTCCTGATGTGCTTTTCGCTAGCGAAATCAAGCTAACTGATAAGCACAAACTGGAGTACAATAATTATATTGTTAGAAGAAGAAACCGGCCCATATCTAAACGTGGAGGCGGTGTCGCGATCTTCCGGTTCCGCGGTTCCGGGTGTTGGAAGCAGTCGCCATTTACATCCCGCTGTGGAAAGCGGCTGTACTTTTACTCTGTTTCTGCACCTGAAGTTTCACAATCCACTCTATTCATTATAGAGCTCGACACTCTTTTTCGACTTCTGAAGCTGGAGTTGGAGGAGAATTATTTTATAATCGGCGGGAATTTCAACGCTAAACTCAGAGATTGGGGAAATTATTTGCCAAATACTAGAGGTAACCTACTACTCGATTGGTGGAGTCAGCACGATGTTATGTACAGACTCGGTCTTAAAGCGACAGATAACCCGTCGTTTCCCAGAGCCGGGTCTTATTTGGATCTCCTGCTGCACGACAAAGGTATACGACTGACAGGTACGAATTTACAAACGCTAAACAGTCTGCGCACATTCGTGTATGACAGCGACCAATGCGGTTTTAGCACCGAAATTACAGTTCCCAACGAAATTGCGGAATTGGAGGAGTTTGTCCAAAGATATTCTTACAACTACAGTAAGGCTCGATGGACACGCTTCTCCGCAAACTTGACAAGAGCGCTCTCCTCGAATACGCTCCACCCACTGTCCAATGAGAATTTGTCACACGAGGGGATCGACAATTACGTAAAACAAATGGACGAGACAATTAAACAAACTAAGGACACTACAATACTGCGGTATCAACGCACGACTAATGAATTCCTGTTCCGCAATCCTACTACTGACGCACTGAAGTCGTGGATTAAAAACATTCAGACGTTAATAAAAGAGAATTAAAGAATTTCTGTAAATTTGTATTGGAACAACAAGGTGCGGGCTGTAAACATCAGCAATCCGAATATGTTTCCGCAAATAAATAAACTATTTCGGAGAAAAAATCAAAACGACCTTCAGTGTCTTAAAATAGCCCGGACAACAGACAACGAACGGTTACTGACAAGGGCAGGTATTGGATCAAGGATCCGCAGGAGAAGGTTGAGACCATAGGGGCGACTTTCCAGGAAGTATACAAGGCCATTGATATCATTTGCCCTAATTATGACCTGGACAACCGCGTCTTGGTGCACAACTGCTACATTCTAAATGATATAGAGAATTGGCGATCCTGCGGCTCTGGTGCCACCCGGTTCAGCAACGAAAATATGGCAAATAATGTCATTGCCAGAGAGGGTGACCTACCCCCGTTCATTTCGAAGGAAGGGCTCCATGAGATCTTCGACACAATCAGAGTTAAGAAATCAGTGGGGACCGATGGTATTCCGAACATCGTGCTTCGAAATCTTCCTCTAGCGGTGGACATCTACACCACCCTGTTTAATAATGCAATGAATAATGCACGTCATCCAGCGCATTGGAAAACGGCGGTGGTTCAACCTATCCCCAAAAAGGGAAAGTATATATCAAATCCGGTGAATCTACAGTCGATAAGTCTCCTTCCGAATATCAGTAAGGTGTTTGAAAAAGTAATCAATAGAGATCTGACTAGGTGGGTTGAGGACAAGCATATAGTTCCGGATAATCAATTCGGTTGTAAAGCGGGACATAATATCTCACATGACGCGTCTAAACTGGTGTACGATATCCAATGGATTAAAGGCAAAAACATTGTACTGGTGCCCGCCTTGTTGACTTGGAGAAGGCCTTCGACACCGTATGGTTAGAGGGTATTTTCTGTAAGCTGACTAGGCTAGGGATCAGATGTGATACACAACAGACCATCGAGAAGAATGGTGACGTGACTTATGTTGGAATATTTTTATTTTTTTTTTTAATGCATTTTATTTTATTCATCTTAAATTTACTGAACTTACATGCTAACAGAAAAAATGCTTAAATGCTAGCTTATTATAACTTAATTAACTTATTCTAACTTACTGGTCCAAAAAAACGGGCGCTCTAAGCTGAACTATAATATATTTTTATTTTATGTCTTTCGACGTCTAATTTACAATTTTCAATCTAATTACTGTTGATTAACATCTATTATAGTTAAACTAAGAAAAAATTAATTGTTTAAGAAAAAACTTAGTAACTGAGCATTTTTTTGTGTTTACATAAAACTTATACTAAAGGTATAAATACTTAAACTACTTAAACTAACTATTTTTGCTAACTTATACTAAACCTTAAACTACTTAGTCTAAATATACAATCTTATCTAACCTAATTGTTAGCAAACTTCAAGTTGCTAACCTAACAACTAGCTAACCCAAGGTTGCCAACCTTCATACCTTAAAACTAACCTAACCTATGTAAGCCGGCCATTTTCTAAACATAGTAAGGTAAATGTGGCCCACTTTGCCTTTTGACTACGTTAACCTGGACTTGAAGGAAACGACGAAGAAGTCGGTTCTTCTTCATTCAACCACCAAATATACTGGTGCTGCAAGACAACATCTTTTTTATCGCGTTTTGAAACCGCCCTGCTAAACCTGAGACGTTCAGTACTGCCGTGTGCGACGTCTCTGTTGTAGTTGAGTCGCCCCTCACCCACTGCACGAGCTACGTGGAAAATTAGCGGCACCGCAAACATATCCTGGATCAGCCCTTTCATATCTAAATAGAGGAACGCTTCAGGGGGCAAGAAGCCTTTCAAGCGCACACTCTCATGATATAAGTAGTTGGGGTAGTAGGCCCCAGATATCAGGTTATTGGACGAGGTCATTGCTCTCGCAATATGCCCTCGAGTCAACTTAATAGCGAAGTTGTCCACTCTTATTAGATTCGCCCTGTTGTATAGAACCTCATTGGGATAGAATTTTATGTATTCCGATTCTGGTGTTCTGTAAAGGTGAAGACAAACCCTAAGGCAAGCCCTCTCAAACACCCGAATCTTTTCCATTAAGCTCGCTCTCACGTTGAACCACACGGGACACCGATATGCCAGCATGGGCCGGATGAGGGCCATGTAGCAGATAACTTTCACCCTCGCATCGAGTTGGCTTTTTTTTTTTTTTTTTTTTTATGATTTACGCGCGCCTAAGGGGTTGATACCCTTTTACTGTTGCCAGGGCGCGGGCGGAAAGATAGAAGGAGGAGAAAGGAAAATTGTTTTTGTAGTGGTTTGAAACTCAGGTGTGTTTGGTTTCTATGTTTGCTCTCCAGGGGTGGGAGTCCGAATAGGACGGAGAGTTTTTCTTCACTCAGAGTGATTCGAGATATAATTCCCAGTATTTTTTTTTCATTGCTTGAAACTCTTATAACAGCTATTAAACAGCCTCCTTGTAAGGGCAAAAGCACCTTTGGCCCTGGCCGGAGCAGCATCTACATTCTTGTTAAAATATAGATATTGGTCTAGCCAGATCCCAAGGTATCTGACTACATTTCGACAAGCAAGTGGCTGGCCGCGTTGCCCAATGATCGAGAATTTTCGCCAATTCTTTCTGGTGTCCCTAGAGGCACCAGACAACGGCGTTCTAAATAGAATGGTTTCAGACTTCTGGAAGTTGATTTTCAACTTCCAATCATCGCAAAATCGCCTTATTTGCTCGAAGTCACGTTGCAAAAGCATGTTAATGACCTCAACCTTTGGACCTGTTCTGTACGCTATCAAGTCATCTGCGTGCGTTCTGGCATAGTGAAGTGAACCTATCAAATCGCTTGTGTAAATGTTGAATAAGATCGGCGAATTAACCGTACCTTGTTGCAGACCGTTTTTAATGTGAAATGTCCCAACAGAAGCCGCATCGCCATTTTTCACGATGAACTGTCTGCTGCTGAGCATATTATGAAGAATATACAAAAGTGGTTTACTGATGCCCAGTCTGGCCAGCCTGTAGAAAAGCCCCTCTAACCATACGGTATCGAAGGCCTTTTCCAAGTCAACCAGACAGGCCCCAGTACACTGGTTTTTGCTTTTATTCCATTGGATATCTGACACCAGCTTAGACGCGGCATGTATGACATCATGCCCCGCCTTGAAACCGAATTGATTGTCCGGAACTATATTTTGGTCCTCAACCCACTTAGTCAGGACTCTATTGATTACCTTTTCGAACACCTTACTGATATTCGGAAGGAGACTTATCGACCGGAGATTCGCCGGATTGGATGTATCTTTACCTCTCTTAGGAATGGGATAAACCACCGCAGTTTTCCAATGCACTGGATAATGTACATTATTCAATGCATTGTTAAACAGGGTGGTGTAAATGTCTACTGCTTCTAGAGGGAGATGTCGAAGCACAATGTTCGGTATTCCATCGATTCCCACTGATTTTTTACTTCTTATTGTGTCGAAGATTTCGTGGAGTTCTTCCTTTGAAATGAACGGGGGTAGGTCCCCTTCATTGACGATGACATTATTTGCCATATTCTCGTCACTGAACTGGGTGAAACCCGAGCTCTCGAATCGCCAGTTCTGTATGTCATTTCGCAGGTAGAAATTGTGCAGAAGGACTCAATTCTCCAGATCGTGATTAGAACCAATGACGTCATTGCTTTTATACACTTCCTGAAAAGTCGCTCCTATAGCCTCAACCTTCTCCTGAGGATCCTCGATCACAAAGAAATTATCATCATCTGCGGCTTCATTTGGATCTATGCCTGCAGTAGTCAGTATTCGTTCGTTGTCCGTAGTTCTAGGAATTTTAAGACACTGTAGGTCGTTTTGGTTTTTTCTCCTAAATATTTTGTTTATTTGCGGGAACATACTCGGGTTGCTCGAATTTACAGCCCGAATTCTGTTGTTCCAGTACAAACTTACAGATGCTCTGTAATTCTCTCTTAACAATATTTGGAGGATTTTAATTGACGCCTTCAGTGTTCGAACCTCCACGTTCTGTCTGTCAGTAAACCGGCTGTACAAGGTTTTGAGTCTTGATAGCAGTCTACTTTTGTGTCGGCGCAGTGCGTCGATGGTAGCATTGCGGAATAGCTTTTCGTTGGAGTGTGTTGATACCGAGGTATTGTAATGTCCATTGTTTGTTTAATTGTTTGGTCCATTTGTTTTAGGTATCTGTCAAGCTCCTCGTTAGACAGATTCCTATTGGACGGCGGGTAGAGCGAATTCGAGGCTAGTGATCTTGTCAAGGTTCTAGAGAAGCGAGTCTAACTTTAATTGTAAGAAAACTTAGGAACAAACTCTTCCAACTCCGCAATTTCGTTAGGAATTGTTATTTCGGTACTAAAACCGCAATGGTCACTGTCGTACACGAATGTATGCAGACAGTTTAACGTTTGGAGATTACTCCCAGTCAGTTGTATTCGTACGTCATATAGCAATAGGTCCAAATAAGAGCCGTATTTGGGAAACGACGGACTGTCCGTCGCCTTCAAACCAAGTCTATACATGACACTGTGCTGTGCCCACCAATTGAGTAGCAGGTTCCCTCTAGTATTTGGTACAAAATCTCCGCCGATTATATAATAATTCTCCTCCGATTCCAGCCTAAGTAGTCTAAAGAGTCTATCGAGCTCTGAGATTATTGTGGATTGGGAAGCATCAGGCGCGTAGACAGATACAGTGAACAGCCACTTTCCGCTACGGAGAGGGATGAGCACGACACATGCCTCCAGCACCCGAAACCCATGCAAAACACACTTGTACATTCTTCTAAATTTAAATTTTTTTCTAATAAAGATCGCGACACCACCTCCTTGTGTTGAGTTGGGTCAGTTTCTTCTTCTACTATTGTATTTACTGTGTTCTACATTGTGCTTATCGGTAAGCTTAGTTTCGCTAGCAAAAAGCAGGAGCTTGGTCTTCCAGCAACTTAAACAGCGCGGCTCTTCGCTCGATCCTGATCAGTGAATTGACATTCACTGCAAGGACCTTCAGGGTTTGCTCCACCATATGCGTACCCATTATGACATGAATTGCGTTAGACCCGGCAGCAGCGCGTAGAATTGATCCACCCGCTTAGCCTGTTCCTGTACTTGACGTTGAAGCTGAGCCATCTGCCCTTGAATAGAGAGCAAGATAGCTAACATGTCAGGTGCAGCTTCCGGTGCTCTTGGCGCTGGGGCCGAGGAAGCAACCGTGGCTTTTTGTACCATTCTACCCCTACCTGCCGCCATTTGGGCGAAGGTAATTCGGGGCGTGACGGCTGGAGTTTGAGGCTGAGTGGATGGACGCTTAACCTCCGCTTTCTGCTGACGAGCCATATTTGCTTTCTATATATCTTGGAACTTGGGACAACCCCGATAGTTAGCGGTGTGCCCCGAGTTCTTGCATAAAGCGCATGAGAGTTGGCTTTTATCTGACTCTTTCTCCTGACCCAAAGCACATTCCCGAGAATTGTGGTTCTTTCAACACTTAACGCATCGAGGCTGCATTTGGTAGTTCGACGCGGCGTGCCCGAACCTCTGGCAGCGAACGCATTGTATAACGCCTTCGCTCCTTTTAATTTTTCCCAGTGAACAACCTGGTAGTCCAGAACTTTGATACTTCTTAGACTATCCAGTTTGCTGTTGGGAGTGAGCTGTACTAGGAAGAACGGTAGTTTCCGCTTTTCCCTTTTTGCTCTTGAAGTGGTAAAAGGCTTAACCCCCACAAATATAAGATCTTCGCACTCTTTCTCTTGAAGCAGTTTTAAGAGCTCCTCGGGATCAGTGGACGGTTCCAGTCCTTTCAATAGGACTGTTTTAAATTTTTCACCTTTTGGTGTATACGTGAAGTACTCCGTCGTCGTTTCCTTCAACAGGTTTTGCATTTTTTTATAGCCCTCCACTGAATTACAGTGGATGATATGCCTTTCTGAGCCTAATCTTTTAATGATAAAGTTCTTACCTATGGCCGACTTACACAAGTCCTTGGTGTCCTGGACCTCCATGTTGTAGGTGTTGATTGGAGGCACTTTTTCTTTTTTCTTTTTCAGCTGCTGTTGCTGTTGTTGCTGTTGTTGCTGTTGTTGCTGCTGAGGTTGTTGCTTTTTTCTGCACATTATTTTCGTGCAGTTGTTGTTGCTGTTGCTGTAGGGAGCTCGCTTTAGCTTCTTGCACCCTTTGTCTCCGGGCGGTTTGCTTAGCTTTAATTGCAAGCACCTTTTTTTGTAATTGCAAGATGCTGCTACTAATTGCATTCAGTTCCTCTTCTTCATCTTCGGACTCAGTGGTAGCCAACGAGGCAAAGTTGTTTTTACCCCCTTTATAATAGTGCGTTATATCAGAGACTTATGTGGATTTATCACCCGACTCATGGTGTCTTCCTTTTTGCGCCGCTATTGCTACCGCAGACGTTGACGCCCCCCCCCCCAATTCCTTACCTAGCAGCATTTCGTTAGAGGTGCAAAGGGAGGGGCGTTTTGCTAAGTTAGACGTTGCACTTAATTTTTTCCTCCGTTTAGTAGTTCTTTCTATTCGGTGGGCCGATTCGATATCACTTGTTACAGTGCCGTCCACTAATCCCACAATGGGCATAACGGGACGGTCTTTGTCACTCATCGCGTGTCTTTTTGTGTCCAATTATCTAGTTTTCTTATTTGTTTTCAATTAAAAAAAAATTAAAAACTAAAAAAGGGGAAATGATTTTTTTCCACGGGCTGGGATTGAATCCGCACTTCTTATAAATTATACAATTTCGTACCCGCGCACTACCGCACTACGCCAACCGTGGCTATGAAAACTTGTACGTTGATTTACTATTATAATATATTGGTTCACCGAGGGAAAGCCGAAACAGGTCTATACACAAACGTGGTCTGTGGACGACTGTCCGTTGGAATATTTCAAATTAAAAATGGTCTTCAGCAAGGCGCTGTCATTCAGCATTTTTACAAGCGACTTGATAGGTTCACTTCCTCATACTATTGCATACTCAGACGATTTGTTAGCGTACAGAACAGGTCCAAAAATCGAGGTCATTAATACTCTCTTGCAGCGGGACTGCGATAAGATTCATCATTGCGATGACTGGAATTTGAAAATAAACTTTCAGAAGTCGGAAACCATTCTCTTTAGGACGCCGTTGTCTGGAGCCTCTAGGGATACCAGAAAAATTGGCGTAAGTTCTCGATCATTGGAAAACACGGGCAGCCTCTTGCCTGTATGTGTGTATTGTGTGTATGGGTTAGTTAGCCTAAGGTTTATTTTAAGTTAGATATTGGGTTTTTATAAAAAATAAAAGATTAGGTCCATATGCTAAGTTTTTCTTAACAAATATTTTTTCTTAGCCTTAAGTATTCAAAAGAAATAGTTCTAAGTAAAATGTGAATAGTCATAAGAATTTAGAGTAGCTTAGAGCGCCTGTGTGGGCCCAGTAAGTTAGTATAAGATTGTTAAGTAATTGTAACCTAGCATTTAAGTTTCTTTTGTTAGTATGTAAGAGGTAGTGATTAAGAAAATAAAATGCATTTACAACTGAAACTAAACATACATTTCCGAGGATCCGTTGGAGTCGACGTCACTTACACCAGCGAAATTCCTGCACTTATGTCCCCAAACTGTAAACCAAACAATCTGCAGAGATTGATATTTCGAATCTGAGGGAACTGTGGCAGCATCGTATGAAATACTTCACTAAAATCCCGAAAGGTGGCGACTTGAATACCCGCAGCAACTACATAAGATCTTTTCACTTTTCCGAACCCAAGGCATCAATGCACCTTAAGACATGATACTGCATGACAGTAGTAAGCCACGCTTACATTGGAAGTTGGTGAATGTTGATAAGTCATTCGAAGGCCGAGATGGTAAGGTTCGAGCTTGTGTGGTGCGAATTACCAATGGACGTTTAATGCGAAGACATTGGAGCTTGCGACTCATTTCCGGGCCGCAGGATGTTGAAAAAAATCATTCTTACATGTCCTTAACTTAATGCAATAACATTCCAATGATATACATTAACTTGAATGCTTTTCAGTCATGTTTTTTACTTTAACCATAACGTATCTTTTATAACCAATTCATAACATTTTTCGTAAAATAAATCGCCCATTGAATTATTTCGTCTGCCTTTTTATTATTGGTAAAGTGTTTTTTTTTTACAAGCATTTCTAATAATAATTTCAACATGGAGAAGGCTTGCAAAATTGGCAGCGTAAAATGATGAACATGCAGAGGAAAGAAAAGATGCTGTAATACAAAACAGCACTTGGAGAGAAGTCAAGTGCCAAGTATTTAGCGTGGTTATCACAGCTAACAAAGACTTAATGACATTGTGCAAGAGCTGAGCATAATATGGTGAAAAGACATTTCCTAAACTATTGAAAAATATTTCTCATTATTTTTGAAATATTGTATAATGACAAAAACTTATTCGTAATTTAAAGTTTGTACTCAAAGAGTAAATACTCCATTATAATAACTGTCATTTCAAATACTTAGAAGTCCAGATCGATTAACTGAACGATTCAAGACAAGTTAATTTTTTTTAATTGCACGTTATTGAACATACAAGTATATTATATCATCATACGTATAAATGATTACAACGATTATGATTAAATTATAAAAAACAAGAAATACACTATGTGTTGGTGTAACTGACGGTCCTGGTCTACAGGCTGATTTACTTTGTCAAAAAAAAATCTCTCTTGTTAAAGACAAATATTTCAACATCGCTCTTAATGCATATACCTACCCAGTTAAGCATATGAAGATATCAATAACATCTAATTTTTCATCGGACCATCTTATACCCGAAAATATCGACGTAACTGAACAATTAAGTTTGTAAAGTAAAGTTTGATACCAGTACTAATATAAATTACCTGTATGGGTTACAATGGTTGAGCGAGTGAACCACTGTATTCGTGCAATGTACATATATAATTATATATGCTATAACTGCTCATTTTGTTTGATATTCTCATAAATAAAAACACGTGACAATTTGAACAAAGATAAACTGTGTACATATATCTTAATTAACCCTTTTACTTCTAACTTCTGCGTTAATATAATTAATTCACACTTTTGAAAACTTCAGGACGTAAGAACATGTTTACAAACGCGGTAAGCGTGGTGTTATATAGAATTTATTAGTATGTGTATACCAAAAAAAAATAATTTTAAAGCTTTTCTATCCTACGTGCAGTTGACGTAACAC